>BSBK01003160.1:812500-1522500 GCA_027943335.1 Chamaecyparis obtusa
CATCTAGTTAACTTAAGAAAGTAAACAACATGAAATCAATATGACAATCACATAACACAAGTATTTTGGTAATGCAGAAACCCTTGTTAGAAGGTAAAAACTGCAGTGGGGATGACACCCACAAATTCTTCACTATTGCAAATAGAAAAGGTTTGCCTCTTAAGGCTACAAGTTTTGATCACTTTTGGTGATCTTACCCTGTTAGGAGTAACATATTAGATCAGCTAGATCTACCTAGTTATAGGATTTAACAACACTATATGAAGTGTGTACTCGGTTAAGAGATTTATACAAAGATTGTTAAGTCTACTTTGTTAAGAGATTTATCAAAACTCTATCACAATTGTCAGAAAGTAATAGGTAAACTATCTGCTAGTTGACAACTCAATTGTCTGAAACAAATCTATAAGTTCTTATCAAAATATCACCTTATCTGTGATGGTTCTCTGCTTTGATCTTCTCAGTAGCCTTTTCTGATTCTACTCAATCTGAAAACCTCTGTACTCTATTTTGCTCGGTAAACTGATTGTCTTGAAGATAGGCAATTTCTTCAAGTGCTCCGTGATTCATATATATCAATTCAGCAACCTTATAAAATGGTGCAAACATATACAATATATAGTGTTCTATTTTGCTGCTTAAACAAAAATTAGGTTACAAAAAATAATCATAACCCTAAGATCTACGGCGCAAAATAACCTAGATCAACTAATACAAATAAGATAATCATTGCATTTAATGAATATCTTTTACAATAAATGCTCCTTGATCTTGGTAAACTATTTTACGATCTGTTATAACCATTTGCATAGAATAATGTGCCATTTCTAATTACTATGTTGTTTTCTATGATCATCGGTAAACACTGTATAATCTGCTCGGTGTATACTGCGATGCTTGGTGTTTACCAATCATCGGTGTCGGTGTCGCTAGTGCTCGGTTAACTGTGTGATGCTCGGTGTAAGGCTTTATCGACTGCTCTGTCTTACTTCTAGTTACCGACTGTCTCAATATAAATAACCGACCGACCTGTTTACTGTCCTTTGATACTAATGACAACCTAAAATGCTCAATAGAGATTAACAATCTCCCCCTTTGGCATTAGTATCAAAACTTCATAATGTATATAGACAAAATATTTCTATATATTCCTTATATCTCCACCATATACATATCCACTACAAAAACTTCTAAGTACAAAAGTACTCCCCCTCGGTGCATGCTCCTAGTATTATGTAATATACATATAAAAAATATACTATTTGGCATATACATGTTTTCCCCCTTTTTGATAATAATGCCAAATACCCAAAAAATATGTAATGTATACTTACATCTTATCAAAAATGTTCTGATGGGTTTTCTTCACAGACTCCAAGAGGTTTTCCCATTCCTCTTTCAAGTTGGTAAGAGCAATTTTCTCAAGACTGACTTGTGCATGCATGTCAAAGATATTTTCCAACACTGAAATCTTTGGTGTTGCCACAAGTTGCTCAGCTTTAACAGTATGTGTTTCAAAAATCTTCAGGTAAGGAGTGAGTTCTTTTTGTAACTCTGTAACCTGATCGGTGATTTGCGCTTCTTGTTTCCTTAAGTCTACTATTAGCCGCCGGAGTTCCTGAACTCGGTTAATGTGCTTTAAGAAAGCAGTTGGCTCAGTGATAGCTGCTTGTGTACTCAACTTGATTTCTTCTTCTAAACCTTTTATCTTTTCACTGATTTCTACAGTGAAGGTTTCTATAGTACAAAGTTTTATTAGCAGTTGACAGATTATCTGGGTGATAGATTTTACCTCAGTAATGACCTCAGATAATTTCACCTTGTTCAGTGCCACTTCAGTGCTAATCCTTTCTGCCAATTTGTTTTGAATTTTTGACTCTGCCCGTTCTTCTATTCTTTTGTCTGTATCTATATCAGGGGCATTGATTTTGTCGGCGAGGGTGGCAAGTTGATCTAAAATGGGAGTATTCTCATCAATGTTTGTTTCTGGTACTATCTATTGTAGAATATCCCATACATCATTTAACACTTCTTTACATTTTTGTTCTTGCCTCAATTTTTCTTGTGCCGCTTTCCTCGAACATAACTCCCCATACCGACTTAGTTCCTCGGGGCTTAAAGTTCTTGGGTCACATTCGGGTATAATGATAACTTCATCAATGGTGACCAACCCTTTGGCTTTCTTCTTCTTCTTCGGGGCTAAAGGTGACTTCTTCTCACTTACGACAATAGATTTTTCTTCACTCCTCAGAGTATCCTTACCAGTTGACACTATATCATCCTTCTTTTTCTCCACGGTAGATTGAGTGGGAGTCTCGGTGGTAGTGTCAGGTGGGTTCACCTTGGTTGACTTGGTTTCTTCAGGTTCCTTTTGTTTTGTAGACTGTGCCTCTGGTTTTTTAGGCTCATTTGTATCTGCAGGTTGCTCGGGTGCTTGAATCTCAATAGTATCTTTGGTTGGCTCAGGATGAGAGACATCGGGTTGTACTTGCAAAATGATTTCAACAGCCTCTGCAAGTACAGGTAGTTCACTCGATAGAGATGTACACACATTGTTAGTGTTTAATGCTTCATCTTTGTATTGTGTAATTATTACATCTTCATCATCCTTATCATCAGGATCACCGTTAGTGATGTCCTCAATGAGTGCATCATCATCGGTTTTCTTTTGCAAGTGGATCGTAGCTTGATCCGGTGCATCCTATGAAATTTTGATTTCTTCCTTTTGATTGGTGATATCAATTACCTCGGTAACTGATATAGCGGTGTCTTCTATTTTCTTGCCTTTATTATCATCAATGAAAATACTTTTACCTTTTGAACTGTGTCTCTTTTAGACAGTTTCAGGAATGCTTCTTGTTCATCTTTCTCTTCTGCTTTCAAAATTGATGTCCATAGGGAGTCACATACGACATCCATATCATCTACATTCTCATCCATAATTTGCATAGCTCTATTCTTGACTGAAAATCTAGGCTGATACCTTGTCATGTATTCACTTACCTCAGCATAGCTAAAGTGTGTGGCTGCACGGCCTAGAGATCGTTCTCTTTTTCTTTTCTCCGTTTCTAGTGCAATAGCCCATCTTTCACTTATTTTGTCATCAAGTTCCTTCGGTAGTTGACATGCAAATTCCATCGGTACTCTTTTGAACTTGATCATCATTTGAACAATAGCATGTTCTATCTTTGTCTTGTCCTCAATTGACATGTTAAATTTGCCTATGCCTGGATCATTAAGATTTCCATTCTCAATAATATCTTCAATTATTGCTTCTATGGTACTATCCCTGTTACAAACTAGCTTAAATTGATCAAGGTCATTTTCAGTGTTAGTCTCCTCTATATCTTCCTTACTCCTTATGTATTTCCTCTTTTTCTTTGGTGGTTCAGCTGCTTTCTTGTTCTTTTTCTTGATGTATTTCTTCGTCGGTGTAGCTGCTCTTCTTTTTGCTACTTTTACTGCTTCTTCTTTATGCTTAGTTGATTGTGCTGCAGTTGCTGAACATGTCCTCATTCCTTCAGGTTCTGGTAGCTGAATATCTTGTTCATTAGTTGTGGGTAGTTGAGTTTCTTCTTCATCATTGGTGGGAGGAACCGATGTGTTATCCTTTTCTTTGTCTGACTCGGTCTCCTCACTGTCATAGGGTTTGTCAACTAGCTGTAACTGACCTTCAGTTGCTTCATCAACCGGTGACTCCTTATGTAAGTCAGATGTAGTTCCATATTTTTTTGTGAGATTTTTTTTCATTTTCTTTGCCCTTCTTGACATTTTACCGATCTCAATGTCTGTTGTGATTCTAGACTTAGCTTCCTCATACACTCCAAACCTACTGGCAAGGATGTCAATCGGCAATGCCAGCAATGCATTGATAGATTTCAGAGCAAAATCATGATTCATTTCATAACCCATTGGTGCTAGCCATTTTGTTCTCAGTTCTACTGCCTTTATCATTGAGTGGTCTGTGCTTACCACAAAGCATATGTCATCTTCAAATTTTCTCACTAATTCTTTTGGAATTCTACTTCTTTGTTGCATTCTTGTTTGAAATTCCTTGAAATATGCATGGAACTCCTTGTTCACATTGTCTCCTAGACTTCTCATCATATCACCAATTTGAGCAGTTATCAGTCTATCCGATTGCCAGTTAACTTTTCCAATACCCGGTACATATTTTTGTAAATAGAGGAATGTACAAACAAGCAGTGATCTGTACTTACATGTATTGGACTTCTTTTCTTTTATAGTCTTCATGTTGTCATACAGTTGGGGTAGTAGTAGCTCAACAAGATCAACCTGGTGATCTTTCTTCACAATTTTGTAAGCCATGTCCATGGCGCTGCAGGGTACACTATTCAGTCTGCTCAATTGAAATATCTTGTACCTGATGACATGAGCTACGAATTTTACCGCTGGATCTTTGATAGTTGAAATCTTTAGTGCCCTACCATCCCATTGAGCTCCAGTGTTCTTTTCTACGTTGGGACGAGATGAATCTTTGAAATGCTTTGGCTTTGTCGGTTGTAGGGTACCCAGTAACCCTACTAATAATCTTCTTGGTGACCTCAACTAGTTTGTCTAGCCAAAATTTGTCGTCATGGAATCTGCTTAGCACGATTCTTATCCAGTCATTGTGAAATGATTGTGGGAAGTATGTGAAACACTGTAACCCTGACTCCTCAATCTTCTTATACTCAGATTTGATCTTACCATCTGGTCCATAGATTTTTTGATAAGCTGCTATGGTCTCAAAGTCACATACTTCACCGATCTTTCAGTGAATGTAAGCCCTAACATCTTTTGTTAACAAAACCTTATCAAGAATACTAGAAAATGCACCCATATCATCTGTTTGTGCTATGACCTTAGGATGAGGTTTGAATTTCTCCTCGGCAAAGTGTGCCCTGACAATTAATTCCACTTCCTCCTTAATGTTCTGTGATTTTCTTGTGGTTGAAGACGATGCCATAAATTGTTTCTAGGGTTTTGGCAAGCAAATAGATAACCAGTGTTTGGTAGGTGGATGAACTTACTAGTTTTCATCGAAGAAGTGTCATCGGTTTGATCTTTAGTAGCTTTGAATCTGTTCTAAAAATTGTTAGCTCGAACTCTTCTTTGTAAAATCTCCTTTCTTCGAAATCGCAATGTAATAATGAACTCTGTTTCTGCGTATATATAGGGTTTTTTGATATTCCCACTCAAACTTTGATGCATTAAATGTGCGACCTAACTTTCGGTACGAGACGGCTGTCAGCTCGGTAATGTCACCAATATCTTTTGCTCGGTTAACATAGAGTTTCTTCATCGGTTTGAACTATTGTCGGTTAACCTTGTATAGTGATTACCGATGGGTAACCAACTCACATTTCTTCTTTTACCGACTAGATAACATTTGCAAACTTATAATATATAAACCATAGTGCATCTTCATTCATGCAGCTTTAGTATTTGTACATCATATATAAGGAACTGTATGTAAAATGTGATCATTTGAAATGTCAGTTCCATACATACCTTTTTCATCTTAAGTGGAGGTACTAATGTCACCCAATCCAGTGGATGAGGTTTCATCAACAGTGTTATTTGACTTAGCATTTTCATTAGATGCCTTCTTCCACATTGTGTTCCTTAACTTCGTAATTTCTGCAATGTTATATCCACTCTCAAATATATGATTTTCATCAGGTGCTTGATCTATGCAGTTCTTGCTTACATGACCGACCTTGTGACAGTGCATACATGCCATTCCTGCATTTTTCCAGTTACTTGATTGTCCAATCCGACTCTTTTTGTAACAGTTTGCTGCAATATGTCCATACCGACCACATGCAGTACAATTAGTCCATGTATTATAGTCCCAAACATATGAGTTACCTTGTCTCTTTGATTGATATGGCTTTCATTGTAGTTTCTCTTTAGGTGTCTAGACCTGTTTCATTTTCGCCTTACAATCCCTTACAGTGTGTCCATACTTATTACAAGTATAGCATATTTTCTCCTTGGTAGTATTATTAGCAATTTCATTCTTCTTAGCTCTGCATTCATAAGCTGGATGTCCAAACTTACCACAGTAATAGCAATATCCATTGAACTTAGGAATGACAGGAGGTTTACCTTGTGCTTTGCTTCTGTACACATTAGATGTATGTCCTAGTTTTCCACAGTGGTAACATGTCAACACTTTAGGTTTTTGACTTTGATTGTTGTTGACTTCTTTAGCTTGTTGTGATGATTCTCCTTCACCGGTGTAGCCTATACCAGCTCTACTTTCGAATGTCCTCTGATTAGTCAGAAAATCATCAATCTTTTTAGAGTTGTCCTCGGCTATCTTCATCATTTCATTGTGTTTCTTTTGTGTCTTTATTTCATTTCTCAATTTTTCATTATCTTCTCTGAGTGTTGCAACATCTTCAAGTCTTCTTGATAATTCTCCATTTACTCGGTTCATTTCTTGATTAACTGTCATCATCTAATTTGATACTTAGAAGTGATGATCAGTGAGTCTCTGGATTTCACTTTCTTTTGCTTGAAGTTGTTCAGTCATCAATCTTTGGTCTTCAATAGCTAGATTCTGATCTTGTTCATCTTGTCTACCATTGTTCATGATTTCCACCATTCTCACCATTTGAGATTCATGACTGATTTGAAGTGCTTTCACTTTCTCGAATAGATGCTAATTATTTTCAGATAACTTAGAGATTATGCTTTCGGATCTATTAGAGATGCTTCCAAAGCTTGATCCAATATGATCAAATATGTCATCAATAGGTTCTTCATGATAACTTATTTCATTCAGCTGAATTGCAAGGTTCTTTCTTTCAACTAGTAATTTCTTCAGTTCTTCCTTGGCTTGTTTATATTGTTCCACAAACATCCGCATTTGTATCTTCTAATTCTCAATAGTCTTGTCAAGCTTGTATCTCTCCATGACTTAGATCTTTTCCCTTTAGTGGTTAAACTATCCAACAAGAGAACTGAGCTCTGATACCAATTGTTAGAATTAGGAGAGATAGGTACTGAGAGGGGAGGGGTGAATCAGTGCCTTCAAAACTTTAGTTGCAAAACCTTTCTAATCTATAACTGAATACTGTGATAACCGATCAAAATAACTTGAATCTAATTGCATAAATCAATCATCTAGTTAACTTAAGAAAGTAAACAACATGAAATCAATATGACAATCACATAACACAAGTATTTTGGTAATGCAAAAACCCTTGTTAGAAGGTAAAAACTGCAGTGGGGATGACACTCACAAATTCTTCACTACTGCAGATAGAAAAGGTTTGCCTATTAAGGCTACAAGTTTTGATCACTTCTGGTGATCTTACCCTGTTAGGAGTAACATATTAGATCAGCTAGATCTACCTAGCTATAGGATTTAACAACACTATATGAAGTGTGTACTCGGTTAAGAGATTTATACAAAGACTGTTAAGTCTACTTTGTTAAGAGATTTATCAAAACTCTATCACAATTGTCAGAAAGTAATAGGTAAACTATCTGCTAGTTGACAACTCAATTGTCTGAAATAGATCTATAAGTTCTTATCAAAATATCACCTTATCTATGATGGTTCTCTGCTCTGATCTTCTCAGTAGCCTTTTCTGATTCTGCTCAATCTGAAAACCTTTGTACTTTGTTATGCTCGGTAAACTGATTGTCTTGAAGATAGGCAATTTCTTCAAGTGCTCCGTGATTCATATATATCAATTCAACAACCTTATAAAATGGTGTGAACATATACAATATATAGTGTTCTATTTTGTCGCTTAAACAAAAATTAGGTTACAAAAAAAATCATAACCCGAAGATCTACGGTGCAAAATAACCTAGATCAACTAATACAAATAAGATAATCATTACATTTAATGAATATCTTTTACAATAAATGCTCCTCAATCTTGGTAAACCATTTTATGATCTATTATAACCATTTGCATAAAATAATGTGCCATTTCTGATTACTATGCCATTTTCTGTGATCATCGGTAAACATTGTATAATTTGCTCGGTGTATACTGCGATGCTCGGTGTTTACTAACCGTCAGTGTCGGTGTCGCTGGTGCTCGGTTAACTATGTGATGCTCGGTGTAAGGCTTTACCGACTGCTCTATCTTACTTCTAGTTACCGACTGTCTTAATATAAATAACCGACCGACCTGTTTACTGTCCTTTGATACTAATGACAACCTAAAATGCTTAATAGAGATTAACAATTGTGTTGCACAAGAATCATAATAGCTTTTTTAAGATCATCATCATGCACATTAAATAATCTGGAGCATTGGTCTTCTGATGACCTGTCAAAAGGACAACATTGAATACCAAATGTTTGATCCATTAAGAACACCTAAAACAAAGTAACAATTTTGAAAATAATAAATATGTATGCAAATATAATGATGTAAACATAAAATCATACATATATAATTGTGCAAACATGGCTACAACATTTTAATGTAACTTTTAATACTATGAAGGTAATCATTTAACAACAAAATAAAATTGTGATTGCCATGTATTTGATTATCTGAAAATATACATGTATATGCATACATACACATATTTATGCATTTATATGCATAAGTTTGCATACATATGTATAATAATGAATACATATTCATAATTATACATATGCCAAAATAATAAACATTTAAAGGAAATGGAAGGCATTGAGACAATCGTTGTTTAATTCCATCACTGAACATACAAGAAGGGAAGCATTCTTGATGGACACAACGTTTCCTGGAGGTTGCAGAGCAGAGCCCAAACGGTTGCAGAGCTAAGTTGAAGCAAAATGGTAGGAGAAGATGGAAAACATTGCCTAGAAGAGGAAAAACATTCCATTTTAGGGTTCAAGAATTGTGTATATGTATACATAATTATGTATATATATTATTAGTAAATATTTTAATGAAATGGAAAACATTTGAAAAAATGATGACACAAGAAAGCAAGATGCAAGAGATATAACAGAAGCAGGTGATGGAGGAGGTAACTGTGATATGATTAAAAATGTTTATTGATTTTGTAACTCTGATTTAAATGGTAATAAAATGAATGAGATTGCATTTTATGTATTTGGAGCCTCGCATCTACATGACGGGGTCATTTATGAACTTTTTAATGAAATGGAAAGCATCTGAAAGAATTACGACAAAAGAAACCAAAATGCATGAATGTGGAAGAAGAATTTATTATTTTATTGTGACCCTTTTTGCATACCTATAATCATTTAACAACAAATCAAAACCCTCAAAGACATTTGCATAATAATAAATATTTTAAGGAAATATAATGCAATTGAACAAATGATGACAAAAGATACCAAAATGCATGAACACGAAAGAAAAATCCATCATTTTATTGTAACCTTTTCTGCATACAAAGAATCATTTAACAATAAACTGAAACCCTCAACTACATTTACAAAATAGTAAACACTTTAAGGAAATGGAACACATTTCAAAAAATAATGACAAAAGATACCAAAATACGTGAATGTCGAAGCAAAATCCATCATTTTATTATAACCATTTATGCATACAGATAATCATTTAATAGAAAACCAAAACCCTTGATAGCATTTAAAAAATAATAAACATTTAAAGGAAACAAAACACATTTGAACAAATGACAAAAAAAGAAATAAAAAATGCAAGAGCGCAGAAGCAATATCCATCATTTTATTATAACCCTTTATGCATATAGATAATCATTTAACAACAAACTGAAACCCTCGATGACATTAGTAAAATAATAAACATTTAAGGAAATGGAAGACATTGAGACAATTATTGTTTAATTCCATCATTGTACATACAAGAAAGGAAGCATGCTTGATGGACACAACATTATCTAGAGGTTGTAGAGTAGAGCCCAAATAGTTGCAGATAGTTTACGGTTCAAAGTTGCAGAGCATAGATGATGGAAAATGATAGGAGAAGAGGGAAAACATTGCATAGAAGAGGGAAAATATTCCATTTTTGGGTTTGAGAATGTCAAACATGCATCCAAAACATAACCCTTACGTGGCCCACAGTGAGCTGAGAAGGGGCCATGTAGGATTTAGTGGCCCCCCATTCCTAACGCAAATATGAAACATGTGGACAGGCCCATACACTTAAACACTTGCAAATAGGTACTTTATGATTATGAAATTAGGCTTTTTAAATTTATTAATGCAAATAAAATGAACCGCTATTGGGGTTATTAGTGTCTATTAGCAATCGAAACTTTTTTGGTCAATTTTTGACCTATACACACATAACACCTTCTATAGAATGGATCGTTATTGGTGAGAAGCTGAAACTTTAGCTTTAAGCAGTTAAGTCGCTTACAAAAACAACAACAAAAATCAAGAAATTTTGACATTGTTTGGCACCTCAATTGAACAAATGAAGTTAGCTATAGCCACTACTGTGTCCTTTCCCTAGTAACAATTCATATATAAATGTGTTTTAAAGAGGCGCAATATTATAATCCAAAATTTGAACATCTTTGATGAAGTTGATTGTGTGACTGATGAGATTTCTATTTTCTACAAGGAAAACAAATTTGTTTTTGATTAATAAAGCATCCTAACAAGGGGGTAACCCTTACATAAACAAGGCTTGAAAGAAAATACATGCCATCTACAAAAGTTGGAAAACACATCAACTGCTGACTAAAAAGACAAAATACATAGCACAAAGCCTAGGAGCTTTCAAAGGAAAGCCCAAGATTACACTACAAGAGATGATGGGAAAGAGTTTGAAGAATAGTTATTCCTATGTCGTCGAACAACAGTCTAGGCGATGCTATCTTTGGGCTCTTCAATGAAGAAAACTCTGCTAGGGCGGCTATCAACACAATGATCAATGTGCTGAAGAAGCTAAGTAGTGCCGATAGAACCATGGTGTAGGGAGAATATTAGCACAAGGGGCAGAGCTCCAAGAAGGCTGCAGATTGTCAACCAAACATTAGAGTAGAGAAAGAGAAGGAAATAGAGAAGGGTTCTCACAATAAGAGGGGATTGTATCAACATCAAGAGGAGGAATAGGAGCTATAGAGGTTGTAGCATGAGTGACATCCACATCTACATAAGGAGTACCAACCCAAGGGGAGTCATCATCGGTCTGTGATTCATCATCAGAGGAAGAATTAGAAGCTTGGATAGTCAAATATTCATCATTGGCATCCTTGTACCAAGTAGCAACGCCTTTATGCCAAAAGAGAGAACAATCTGTTGCTAGATGACGAGTAAAGGAATACAACCAACACCGAAATGGGAGGCCCTTATAGTCTATTGATTGAGTCCACAACCTATCCTTCACCATTAGAACCACATATCCATGAAGGTGTGGAAATCTCAATGTCAACCAAAATGTGTGCAAAGGTGGAAAGACCCATGCACTAGTAAAATTTTTCCCATTTTTTTATGTGCGTTTGTCATTTTTGCGACTCAAAAACCTAGAATATTCGATGAATGTGTACGTCAAACTTTTTTTGTTGAAGTGATCAATGACCAACATTATAGTCATAAAATTGATGACATAGTCGTCAAAAGAAATGGACTGCGTGATCAAGAATTTTGGTCAAACTTATGACCAACCCATTCCACCTTTGGTCAAACTTACAACCAAATTACGATGTGGAGAGTAATAAAAAATGACGACGATGCTATATAGGCGACGCTGTCATCATCGAATAGATATAAAGTATGTGTCAAAATGTTGATGATAGTACAACAATTGTGTCGTCGCTCATATAGCCCTCTCATCGTATAAGAGTCCAAAGAACGTCAAAATATCCATGAAATGTTTTTTTTTTAAATAATAATATTTTATTAGGACCATTAGGGTTATTAAATTTAAACATTCAAGGTGGAAAAAATATTAAGATGTGAATTTGTGGTGTTGTTATTTTGCAACCCCAACCAAGGTATGTATATGTAGGTAACTTGGCCTTCCACACACCTATAAGAAAATGTAAATTCATCTTAATGGAATTTTTAGGTGGAATTCCAAGGACTAAATAGGAGCATATATATGGTTAGCTAACATTAGATGCTACAACATGACAGGTTGTAATTTATTTGACACCGCTAATTTTTTTTATTAATGGTAGAGGCTAGAACGTTTACTAATGGTAATAGATGAGACTTTAAAGTCATTTGTAGTTATACCTTTTACTGTCATTTTTATAGATAAGGAGGAACTAAAAAAACATATATAATGAATTGATGAATCGCGTTCATAAAATAGAATGATTTCAAGCACCTAGACATCCTTATGTTGTTCAAAATTCTTGTATTGGTGCTTGATGCCAAGAAGTGTGATCTTATGAAGCTATTATAATTTTTGTTAAGAATCTTAGAATTGATCGTCTACTTACAACTAATTTCTTTCTGAAATGGACAGGACACATGTCCACTAGTTTTTCATAAACTCATTATATTTTCATGCATTTCATCTAATACTCAAATAATAATAAGGATATTTAATGACTAGGTAAATTACTCATGTTTGATTTGGGTTAGATTGATTTTCTATTTCCAATTTTTTTTAATGCTGACATGAGAATGATGCTTGCAATGTACTTTTATTTCAAGAACTACTTGAATAGTCAAGTGGTCATTGGTCTATTAATAAAATTTGAATGGATTATAAAGAGCCCACAATGCATTTAAGTTTTGTTGATTGTGAAGGTCCAATTCTCTGAAGGGATGAGACTAAAATCATGCCATAGATGAATTTTTTGGAATGGATGCTCTTCAGGTCTTGGAAATGAGCTGAAGGAGGTGGACTTTTTGTGCACTTAGAGCATCTGATGCCAACAAGATGCAAAAGATTTGCATAGTTTATCCTCCCAACATAAAACTTATTGTTTACTAACAATTCCATCTAGTTTCAAATGGTTTTTAAATTGAATGACACCTGCCAAAAGATTTTCATATGTGTATCTTATGTAAACAAAAGGAAAAGAAAAGTATGCATATGGAAGTGAAATTGTTCAAAAATATGTTTTGATCAATATCATTGAGAAGTTATTTCTTATAAATGAAGATGCATACCTGCCACATATATCATAACTCTTTCAAGAAATGCCAATGTCCACCTTTTGACACTAGCTTGTTGAAGATGAATACAACCAAATGAAGAAATGGATGCAAATGATTTACCTGTAAAATAAGGAAAATACAAGGTGTCAAGAAAATATAAGGCGTACATACATGTATATCATCTATCAATGTTTAAAAGTACATCGACCTTCAATTGTAACATCAATACAATTCTTACAACCATCATCCATGATAAGATCCAATGCAAAGTATTCCACAAAGAACTGCGTGTTATGTTTCATTACCTGCCCATAAAGTGTGTGTAGTAAGGAAAGTCCAATTCGGTCTACAGAACAGGCACAGTGATATGTTTATCCACATGTATCAAGATCCATTTCATATAATACAATTAAGATAAAACAAAAATGCATGAAAAGATTCCATAAATGAAGAATTAAGGCAATAAGAAAAACCCTATAGGTTATCTACAATTAAACATACTAAACAAAACTCCAAACAAACCTTTTCTGAAATATAGACTTTGACCACCAAATGCACGCTGGTAGAATATCTTTCAGAGAAAAGGAACACATGTTTGATATCAAAGAAAATAAAAAAAAGGTTTGATGTCATTCACAATGGACAAAATGAATACTATATATAAATCTACAAATGAGGATAGTCAACTATATCAAGGATGAATACATTTTCTTTCACAGCTACGTTCTCCAACCTCATCTTCAACATCATTAACAATAAGAGAATATGAGCATGCCTTTATCTTGAACTTCAATCGTCTCTATATCAAAGGCATGCATGATAACATCAGACATGCCTTTGATATAGACAATCGTTGCCCCTCCTTGAACTATCACAACTTAAAGAGTCGAAGACTTCTAATCAAAATAGTTGAGACACATTAGAAAATTTGGTGTTTCCTAGCTATTTTGATTTGAAGTTTTCAAGGTTTTAAGCCCTTATAATGTGTACGTAGACAATTGTTGCCCTTACTTTTGATGTAGGAGCACCTATGAAGACATCCAAGGACACCATGGAGCCAAACAAAGAAGTTGGATCTAAACTATCCCTAAATGTGGTTTAGGAAAGCCTTGAATAGGACATGAGCAGTCATAAAGTTGCATATTGACAGTAAACACAATGTGAAAGATATAATTCCATAATGTTGTTTGGGTAGATGAAAAGACCAAATATAGGGGATGTGATCTACAATTGGTGTGTGAAGGCAGTAGATGCAAGACTTTGATGTAGGAGAATCAATAAAAGGATGGAATCACTAGGGGTCACTTATGGGCCTAAAGAGGTTTGAGGATGAATAGGAACCATTAAGGTCAATTTTGTTTGTAATAAGACCAATAAGGTCATTTTGAAATGTTTGCATGGCCAATAGAGCCATTTTAGTTTAGTTTTGTATCCTTGTATCTCATATTTCCCAAGTTGGATAATAAAGCCTATAATGGCTAAATGTAAGGGTTTTGGGGTCATTTGAAGGAATTAGCAAATACTTTTCGAGTTGACAACATCCTTAACCAATGTAAATGACCTAATATGGGTATAGTCATTTTGGTATAGTTGCAGTCAAGTTTGAAACTACTCTTTGGAAGTTAGGAAGGAAGTTTGTGGGATGTTGTCAATTTATTTGGAGTTGGAAGAGTCTATTTATGTTGGAGAAGTCTCAGAATGAGGAGAGTATTCAATGTATGAAGAATTTGAATTAATAAAAGTGATAATTTTGTGTGATAATAATCATCTTCTTAAATGTTTTGTTGGGTCTCACTGATTGAATCTTGTAAGGGGATGAAAGTATTGAGTCAGCTTTCAAATGAACCAAGTCTCAATTCATTTCATTTCTTATTGATTTAGTTATCAAATTTTTTGTAGAACTGGTGATTAAACCCTCATTGTGGTAATTGTCATTGTTTCTATGTGATTCCTTGTACTTTCACATTCCATAAGTTGCAAGAAAAAAAAATGAGTTGTTGAGGTATTTTCCACCATTGGAGTATATGTTTGGTTGTGTTGGGGCATGGAGGATTTTTAGAGGGATGTCCATGTGTTCCCTAGCAAGTGGTGAGGCTAGTAGACCCAAGGGGAGGGTTCAATGTGTCTGTTTTTAAATGGAAATAGTGACTGTCCAGGATATGACAATAAGTTCAATGTTTTGGTTTTATTTTATGCATGGGTATTGACTGATCTTGTAAGGAACTAACATTGGTGGAAAAAGCCTAGGAGAAGTAGGTAATGCATCCTAAGAGTCACCAAAGGATACTAAGGTCAGTGAGGGACATTGAGATGACTGTCTTAGGAGATTGGTATGTGAATGTTCCAAAATCAGAGTTGGGACAGTGAGTTAAGGTTTGTGTCTTGTTGGAGTACTGAATGAAGGGTCCTTGTGTGGGTGTAATCCATGTTACAAGGTGTTTGGAAAGATAAGACCAAGTGTAATCCAATCTAATACTTGGGGTTGGATATGAAAGATGTTGAAGAGAGAGAATTGGTGAGGGTAGTCACAAGTATTAAGAGAGTGGACAAAATGATGTCATGAATATTTGGAATCAAGTATGAAGAGTGTGTGTAGAATAAATGGTCATGGAGATGGATGAGTTTAGGTCAGGAGAATAAGCCTAAGGTTTGATGATCCTAGAGTGAGTGGGATCTAGTGAAGTGTGTACCTAGGAACAGGTACTGATTCATGTGGAATAGGACTAGTAGGTGTGTTTGACCATTGAATCTACATTGCTTTAGTTTGAGCTTCACTTGGTTTCAAGAATGGTTTAATATTACCTACTTAACAAGGCCAACCATGTGAAGGTGGAAGCTCATTCCCCCCCCTAACATCACTCTAAATTCATTGTTAACATCTAATATTCATTCATTCATCCATTTGTGAAATATAACATTCAATCATTATAATCACATAACATTCATTAACACATAAAATTCATTAACACACAACATTCATCAATAATTCATTAACACATCATTCATCAACATTTAGTAGCACAAAATTACATTCATTAAGACAACGTTCTTTCATTATCAAAAAAAGTTTATTACAATAAAAAAAATTGGTTTTTTCTTTGATTTTTGAAGGTAACGGCTAAGCGGAGAATCAATATCTTCGTCATTTCCCTCCTCTTATTCTTGTGATCTCAAGAAATGCCTCCTCCTATGTTTAGGAGGAGGAGGCTAGTGCACCAAAGGGGGGTCCGCTGCAATAACAACTAAATGGGTTAAATTCGGAATATTTTATATTAGTGTTACAAGTATTTCATTAATTAAAATAACATAACAACCGATCATTTTTTTAAAAGAACATAACAAAGATTTTATTTACCTGAAAGTACCACATCATCTACAATAACATTTTGTTCAGCCCCAAAGTCAACATGGTGAACACTTGGATCATCCTCCACTCGTTCACCATGACGTTCTGCATGCTCTAAAATATACAAAAAAAAGGTTACACCAATTTCAATTTAAGATGTTAAATTGTATTGATAATTACATAATTAATTTTCAATAGAAAATGAATAGCTCCATCACTGTGATGTACATTAGGGCCTTCATCATGTGCATGTTCTATGCTAGGATTAGAAGGTTGCATTGCAATGTCATGTGCATTGTTATTATTGTTTTCTTTTTAAAACAAAAATAGTCAATTTATGTTCAAAATTAACATCAAATAGATTATTGCTCAAGTATTCAATTTGAAATATTTTTCATTTGGCCTAATTACCTGTGTGTGAATCAATGCAGAAGAATGTTGGGTTTGGCCACAAGAAGCTTGGCATAGGCGTTCAACCATGACTTTATAGCCTTTCTTAAAGGCAACATTTTTGTCTTATTCCGTAGGCACTACATTAAATTTTGAGCCCTCCATTTTTGGCTTAATATTGTCAATTCTGCAGGTATTGTTTGATTAAACAAAATCATTTGCAATTTATAAAAAAATTGATTCGAAACTTCATTTACTGCTACTTAAAATTCATGCTTAGATAACCACCAGAGCCAAGTTTGTGTTGGCCATGCTTTTCTAGTCTAGGCTTTGTAGCCTTTGATGTATCCTGCAGTCTATGAAAAGTTTGAAATATGTTAGATTATATAAATATAAAGATCACTAATTAGTGCATAATTACATTCTACTTAATTCTATTGCATACCTTCTATTGTCTTTTGGTGGTGTAATTCCTCTTTGACTTTGTGCTTTCTCCCTTGCATCCAAAATAAATTCCTTCCACTACTTCTATAGAATAATGGGAGGATGCTCATACTTTGGGTTGTTCACTAGATTCCTTCTGTATGTGTCACTCACAGTCTTTAGATGTTTGCAAGGTCTCTGAAGAAATTTGGTGTTGTAAAAAATGTTACTTCCAAAGAGATCCTCTAAAGATTTTATGAGCTGATATTTTAATTTTTAATCTTGTAAATTCTACCTTTTAAGAAAAAACAAAATGGTTAGATAAAAAAATTAACTGAAGTTGCATACCTTGAATATAGTACAAGAAATGGATGAAAGGAAAAATATTCTAGCAATGATATGAAATCAAAGCCATGGGATAGGGTTAGTTCACATATGATGTTCCACCTTGTACGTATGGTGGGCTCAAATAGCGACAATGTCATCTCATTAAGATTTTCATAAAAATCATCATTCTGTACAAAAAAATCATGGCATCATCAATCCAAAATGAGTTATGAATAAGTAAATTAAAATTAGATTATAAATAATAATAATTTTAAAGTACCTAGAATCTTAGGTAATTTTAAAGGAATCATATCTTCATTGGTCAACAATAATGATGTCTTCAATTTTCCTATACTAGCAACACAGGTAGATACAGGAAACGATGGCAAATTATCACCAGTTTTGGTCTTTGTATCCTAAGGAGGTGTATCTTCTACTGCACAAAATTAATCCACTATGAAATGCACCCAAGATTAAAGTACAAATCAAATCATAATTAACACATAACTTAATATAGCAAAACAAGGATCTACCAACTACAGACGGTGCAAACATGGATGTTTGCATGCTCCTTGTTGCCCACATTGTAGTCGGCAATGTTGGATTGTTGGTCCTCATAGGAGGAGGCGCATGGACTTGATGACTTGAACAATACATTGTTTGCAAAGATATTATGAAATAATAAAAGTATGATTAGGTTTTCAAAAAAGTTTGAGTGAAGATTTTCTCATAAATTTTAAATTATTTGTAATTGTACCTTTTCCTCTAGCTGTTTCTACACGTTAGTCATTGGCATTTGTAATTTTGTTGCATGTTTGTGGATAGTGTTTACTAATTTGAAAATTTGGAATGCTAGTGTAATGAATGAACAAGGTTTGGAATCCATTTGTTTTATATGTCGTGAAGTAGAGAGGCAAAACCACTAATGTTTGCATTTACTATTATGAAACCCTCAATACTGGAGTAGTTTGAGAAGGGTTGGTATTATCTTATAATTTGACCAATGGAAAATTCTTATGTTTGTTTTATGTTGAACTAGAATCAAGTACCTTTCACATGCATGAGGTTTTATACTAGTTGGAGTTGTCTAATGCAAGAAACATAGAGCTAGTGTCTTGAGTCAAGTGTGATAAGGGTGTTTGGGACAATCATAGTGTAAACAGTAATGTTGAAGATAGTTTATACCTATTTAAGGGTAGTTTATGTTTCAAGGAAAATGATACATAAAGTCTAAAGTTGAAGTGAGGAGTCAAGATATGTGAGTTTGAATAAAACTACTAGCATAAAAACCTCATCTAGGGTATCAATAAGTCCAATGAAAAATGTAGTTTTCTAATCAGTAAGTCCAATGAAGTTTTTGAATGTTCCAAAGCAAAAATTCCTTGTAACTTTTTAACTTAAGGATTATATTACTGCAGGGACTTGCACTATTACCAACCTCATGATGTCCATGAGCAAGTGGTTGAGTACTCAAAAATTCCTATAAGAAGAACACATGCATATTTTAGTTCATGACATAAAATAGTATAAAATATAAACCTTTATTGAAATTTTGTTATAACTAAAGATTCATTACTCCTTACTTCCAAACAACGTGCTCTCCGTATCATTTCATCTCTCTTCGCCCGCATCTCCTCATTTGGATCTGGATGGAGCAAGAGGCCAAGAAGTTCTATATTAAAATTTTTTTGGGTCTTTCTGACCATCTTTATGGGGTCAGAGGTATATGTTATGTCATCATCATATAATACTATCACCTCCAAATCTGCAACTATTGCCTTAGTTTTTATAGGCACTTTTCCCTTTCCCTGAACATCAATTTTTGACAAGAATATTAGTAAAACTATCAAAATAACTCCAAAACTCTAAAGAAAAGAACATAATAATATAACATTTTTCTTCTATCCAATTTCTATAATTACACTAAGGTTTACCTTCACCGAAGAAGGGGTGGGAGGAACATCCCAATCTCTATCATGTGGTGGATCCATGTCGTCTTGCAATAAAGATCAAATATAAAAACTTTAGTGAAATGAAAGAAATAGACTTAACAAAAAAACTTATTAATAAAATGGTATATTGAAGTCATTAATTAGAGGTTAGTTTAAATGGTATATAGTACTTACCACCCCCATGATAGTAACTTTGTTTGTATCTATGTGATTCAAATGGTAATCTATTAGCAGCTCTTCCCTTACACTTATTGATTTTATCGTACATACAAAAGCACGATTTCCCTCACGTGCCTTGAATATGCAATTGGGTCACTTATTAGTTGACATAGGTCACATGCTATTTATAAAACCCACAATATTCCCTATTGCTTTTCGCCTTTTGTCAATGTACATAGAAAATCTTTTACTTTGATCATTTTCTTTCCATTGTATATAATTTGTTGATAGTGCATACCTATGCATACTTTCTTTATATTGAACAATCCACATCCAATTATTGTAATTGTAACAAGGTTCGACATACTCCAATTCAACAACTTTTTTGTAACATACCTTAATGCCATCCATGGAAAATAGGCCCAAACCATGTAATGATGATGAAGCTATGCAATATATCCTCTTGTTAACACAAAAATCAATGTCAATTGGAGGTAGTTTCTTGGGTACCCATTCTTTTTGAAGATGTGTGTAACTCAAGGGAACCTTGATGTCACCTTTGGTCTCATCATCATAAGAACATGACCCCCCTTCAACAAGGAAAAATTGCATGCATTTATTGAATTTTCTTCTAATCTTTTGACCTATAGTTGATCTCCCTATTTTAGGCCTACTACATGTCTCACTTTCGTATTCTATTCCGACATTTCCCTCACTTGAGGAAGACAAATCTGACAAGTACCTATTAGGTGGTTCATGTAGTCCATCAAATGAGAGATATAGTTGGTAAGGAGCGAGATATTTTGCTAAATAAGGGTAATGTTGATGAAGTCGGCCCTGAAATTGATGTTGAGGGTAGTACTATTAAATCATGAGCAAGTTAATACCTTATTATTAAACCACTCAATGACGATGGGCGTAAAGAGAAAGAAAGAAAATAATAAACTATTTCTATAGGTTGTGTTGACTTATACCTACTGATCCATGTCACTATGCTGGCTCCTCGTAAAAGGGGTTAAATTTCCTACATATGTGAATCATTTATCTTAAGTTAGCTAAAAATTACATGATACGTATGCTAAAAATTACATAAAAGACAACATGAACAATATGCATTCATCATAATCATTGTATATTTTTTAATTCCTTACCTTTACTTTATGTGTGCTATGCAAGATCGTCAACAAAAGGGGTGACAATGTCTATAGTCATCTTCTTCCATGGGATCATTATCTTCTCCTTCGATATTCACACCTCCATGTTCCTCCACTTGGAAATTCACATTCTCTAGATTGTTATGGTCCATAACATGTAACCTTGGGTGGATGACCTATATCAAAATGATGATCTTAAATTAACCATGACCATGATCTCATCATAAATTAATTTCTTATGTATATAAATTGTTAAAATAATATGTTGAAATACTTACCTATGGACAAAAATTGTGCCCCCCTTCAATGTGACCATGCTTCCTACAATGTTTCTCAGCTATTTTGGTTAGAAGTCTTCGAGTCTTTAAGCTCTTTCAATTTTTGCAGGGACAATAACATTTTCCATCACCTTTTCTTTTGAACTTAGACCACAATCTAGAAATTGTCCCCTTATTTTGTTTGGGTCCATATTGTCAGACATGGTCTTTCTTTAGAGGAAAATATTCGGGCTATAATTATACCAAAAAACTATCTCCTATACTTTGAATTAAGATATTAATGTTATCATCCGTAAAATATAAACATACTAGCATTAGTAGTATCTTGTATAAAATCAAGTGTAAATCCATTAAATAGATTTTGACTGCAAAATATTGTACATTCGATCTAATCATGATTCATATTTAATAGGAATGTTAAGAATATTACTTGTTGAATTATATAATTATTCTCTAAAATTTGAATGGATCCACACGTTACATATAGACTTCCCCAAATCCCACCATTATGGAGAACACTTCTACATTCCTCCCAACACCTAAAACACACGACACATGATCCAACTTGGTCTACAAACAATACTAATTGTTCATTGTTTCTTAAGACAATTAACTTGCAACTTTAAAAGGCAAATAAAAAAAGAGGTAAAGTGGGCATGAGTCACTGAAGCTACTATACATATGGGAAATAGGTGTGAAAAGGAAGAATTATGCATGGGTAGACATGTCAAGATTGAGGGAGAAACAACATGGAGATCAAGAGGTGAAGAGAGCATAGGGCCTCAAAAAGATAAAGATGCAACCAAGGTGAAGAGGAAGGCACTTCAAGAACATGGAGGTGCATTTGATGATGTTTATTTTTTAGGTACACCAATTCAAAGGGACTTGGAAAAATTTGAAGCCTAGGAGTATGGTGTAGAGGCACAATGGCTGCAAGGGTCACTATCAAGACCTAAGGATGAGATCATGATTAAAAGAGGATATATTGGACCTATAAGGTCATTAAAAGATGTATTATGGATATTCAAGCCATTTGGTTGTATTTAAAAACACTATATGAATGCAATTTCCCAACTTGGAAAAGTAGACCTAAAGGGTCACTATAAGGTCTAAATGACCTTGGGGGTAGTATTATAGGTTGGGTTTATAGTTGTTAGGCTTATGAAAGTGTTTTAAAATTAAGGAGGCTTGTATTTGTCAAGTTGACAACTTTATTTGTCTACTTGACAACATTTTCAACTTTTTGTAATAAGTCTAATAGGAAAACAGTCGGTTTTGGACTGTTAGAGTCAATTTATAAGGAAGTTTGGAAGTGGTACCAAAAGTAGTTAGTTGAAATTTGGTCTTTAAGAGACCTATTTACATTGTAAAAGGGAGAGTGTGAATGGGTTGGTCAAAGAGAAAAATATATACAAGTTTCTAAGCAATAAAATGATGTTTCAATTCTGCATTTCTCTGTTTTTCCATAATACAGTCACTTTCTTTACATTGTATGCCACCCTAATGTATTTGTATTTAACTCTTATTGATTTGAGGTGTTAGGATAATGAATTAAATTACTTTGTGTGGTGTAAAAAATCCACTTGGCACCATATAGAAGGAGATCTTTGCATTTTAATAGAAATAGTAAAAACCCTCTTCTAGTGTAAGTTGAGAGAGTAGAAATGTAATTCCTTGCATGGTTTCACATTAAAAAATGACTCTTCATATGGGGGATGATAGAGGAAACTTTTTAGATTATCCCTGGTGGTTTGCAAAGGAGCATGCATTGAGCACACATGCCATGGAGTTAGAAGAGTGACTAGATTGCCACAAAGAGCAAAGAGGGCTGACTGTCTCAGTCAGAGATTAAAAGTTTTGTTCATACCTTAAAGTGTGTTTGGGCTATGGAAGATTAAGGGGGGTGAAGATATATGTCTCTACCACAAGGATGAGACTTGGAGGAGGTAGAGGATCTCATTACAAAGGTGGGGAAATCCGAGGTACATAGGTAAACATGATTGTATCTAAATGATAGTATTTTGGTGAGTTGATTTTGTTTTGTGTAGGAGTCTAAATGAAATGGATCGGTGGACTGGAATGGGTATGGAAAGAGTTTATAAAGGTGTGTGGGTTTCTTTTTTATGAGAAGACAAAGCCAAAATTCTTAGGGGGAATGGTGTGATGATTATCCCAAGTATGGAGTCATAAGTTGCAGAGTCGCTATCTTTAGGATTGTCAATAGTATTTGTTGTGTAAACCAAAGGGGTCAAGGGTGTGGTCCCATGAACAAAGGAGTAAGGGTTCACTTGGTGTTTGGGTGTAGAGGAATCCAATAAGTTCAATGTTAAGTCTCATTCAAGAGTCTAGTGAGAGTGTGTGTGAGGACTATTAGAGTGGAGTTTCTACACTGGGAACTTTGGGTATGTGTGCTCATTAGGTTTTGTGTAGTTTAAATTTGAAACTAAACATAAACATACAACATTATTATTTTCAAACTATTTCTTTGTGGATTATGTTATCTTTTATTTTTGTTTCAAGCTTGTTGTGAGATGTTGTTTGGATCTTTGTATGATGTAGGAATCATGCCTGAGACTAGAGCTTCTAAAGGTCATGGTAGAGGTCGTTCTGGTAACCATGTGAGGGGAAGACAACTTAGCCCATCTATGAGTGTCAGACAAGAGAGTCACCATCAATAGTCTAGAGATGATCAGAGAGGAGATCGTCAGGGTGAGTCTAAAGGACTAGATATGAGATAGCTTTTGTAGGCAATTATGAATTGTCTTGGTCCTGAGCAGGTCAGGGTAGAGTAGGATGATTGCCACCACTCTTAGAGAGATGAGAGGGTAAGAGAGAGGTCTAGGAGTCCTCCAAGGAGGACCTTCATAGTGGATCCTATAGTTGTGGTAGCTAATCATATGAGGCATCTGATGAGAGTTCAACCTAGTTCCTTTGATGGGAAAGGTACTGGTTTAGAGGCTGAGACATGGCTCATAGCTTTGGAGTGGAGTTTTTCTATGCATCCCTTTAGTAGTAATACTAAATCCAGATATGCAGTGATGTAGCTTACTGATTTTGAAGTTGTGTGGTGGAAGATAGAAGAGGAGAAGTTAGGACTTCATATGGATACTATGACTTGGGAGTTGTTCCTTGAGAACTTCTGAGAGCGCTTCCTTTTAGATTAGTGGAGGCGACAGATTAGTGGAGGTGATAGAGAGAAGATGAATTCCATAACCTAAGATAGTTGACCTTGTTAGTGGGAGAGTATGAGCGCCAATTTTTTGAGCTCAAGCAGTATGCTAGCTTTGGGTAGGATACAACTCTTCTTGTTCAACACTTTGTTAGGGGGCTTAATGCTCGCATAGTTGGGGATGTTAGGCTCTTTGAGCCTAAGACCCTCAAGGAAGTGGTCATCAAGGCCACTCTTATAGAGGCTAATCTAACATTGGGTCATGGTGGTCAAAGGGGTGCTCAGTCTAGTGGTTCTAAGGGGAATTAGTCTCAGAGGAATGAGAACTCTCAAAATTCTTCTACCTTTTCACGAGCTAATCAAGATCAACAGCAGAAGGGGTTCTCTAATCCAGCTTAGGGCGGTGGTTCTCAATCCAAGAACTTCCATAATGCTCAGCATAGTAAGAGTCATTCTTTTGGTTAGCCTACTTAGAGTGCTCAGCAGAGTGTCAATAGAGATAGCTTTCAACAGTCCAATGCTCCTGCAACAAGGAGAGGTTTTAATGGAGATTGTTTCACTTGTGGCCAATACAGTCATAAATCAAACAATTGTCCCCAGCGTTCAGCTTAGTATTCAGGATAGAGGTCGGTAGCTTTTGAGCCTACAGTTGGTGATGCAGGTAGATCTCATAGGGCCTTTGCAGTAGGAAATGATCCTTAGAGTTTGAACCCTAAGGCAGGGAAGGGTCTAAAGGGAACTATTCAGTGATCCTTGGTTTTGTTTTCAGTTCAATGCAACTAGATTATGGGACTTATATCCCTACTTTGTTCCAAGTTTCTAGGAGTAAGCATAATCCTAGGGGGGTGGATTTAGTACCCACCCATAGTTTGCTTTCTATTTTAGTTTCCATAATATTTTAGGCTTGTATTTCAGTTGATTGGCCGAATGATTTTAGGCCACATTTCATATGAGCAATTATTATTTAGTGGATTATTGATCATCATATGTTTATCATGTGTTGTCTTAGATTAGATGATGATATTATCATGATGTTATGTTTTATGTTTTATATTGGTTTATGATGTTACTGACCCCATACTTACATGTGTATGGTTATCATGTGTGTGTACCTATTTGGCTTGTTTGTGGTAGAGGACGGAAGCATAGTTACTTGCATTGTCGAGATCCACATGTCTAACTGTACCCTATCATTGTCTGCTACATATATATATATATTGGATGTACATGCTTTCTCTTGTGATGTCAGGTTTACAGATACATGACATCATCTTTCTTGAATTGGCAAGAGTGAGTGTGTCCATAAATATTCATCTCAATGGTAAAGAGGGGAGTTAATAGTCAGACCCAAAACCCTAACCTAATCCTAATTGTCCTAGGATTGGACAAGTATCAGTTTGACTACCTCACCCAAATCTGTCTAGTTGACATGGATTCGTGAATCCCTTTCTGAGGTTGCTTGGTTTTACTTTGCTTGATTTCAATTGATTTATTTCTTTAGTGGGTGATTTTCTGTGATTATTAATTTAATGATTATAGTTGAAATTTAATATTAATTATGTTCCTAGCTTGATTTGAGAAAATTATTTAAAAGTCAACTATTTGATTATTTAATTGAAAATTAGATTTAAATATGCTTTTATGCTTTATTAAATGATTAAATGTTTAATTGCATGGTTTAGGTTGCTTTAAATATTTAATCTATTTAATGCAATTTTAATTATAACATGTGCATTAACATTATTGAAAAGTGAATTGTTCTCAAAAGTTAACAACTTGTTCTAAAAAGTCAAAGTTGAGTTGTGCATATAAAGTTGTTTTATTTTATTTAATTGTGAATTACTTTCAATTTCTAATTGAAGTTGATTTGGAAGTTAACTGTTGAGTTATCTTTAGGGTTTGCATGAAATGGGGAATTGAATCTCTATTAGGGTAATTGCATTCATTTTAGAGATTAGACAGGTTTGGAGGAGAATTTTGGAAAGCTTGTGTGCTTTGGATTTTGGGAGAATTTGGATTGTTGTGATTTCTTATTTGTGCATTTGGATCGTGTGCATGCTTTCTACGTAGATTTAGATCTGTAGGTTGGATTCATTCTGGGAGGAATTCTGGTCTTCATATCTTCAAAGGTTTTCAATTTTAGTTTTGCTTTGGATCTAAGGTAGGCTTTGAAATCCTACCTGTTAGTTTTGTTTTGCATATATTTGGCTTTCTTTGTTTGTGCAAATTTTAATATATCTCAATAGATAGATCTATGATTTATTTGATTCTGGGCATTTAGAAAACCCTAGTTATATTGATTTTAGGTTTTTATGGAAATTTAGCACAAAGTTATGCTGGCAAAATTTTATTAGAAAACTTTTTATAGATTTCCTATAAAATGATAAATTTATCCTAGATTATAGTTAGACTATAACGCTGAGAGAAAAATAAATCTACCCTTTTGAGAAATCAATTTGTAATTTAAAAAAATCCAATTATGGTAAAAAAATTACTATCTGGAAAAAAAAAAATACAGTAAAAAATAAACCCGGTCAAAAGAAAAGTCCAGGTAAAGACAAAAATAAATAGTTAAAGTCAAATGCATGACTTTGGTTAAAAGGTTGTTTTCCTTTTTTAAAAAAATGATATCCCTTGTCTTTTTTGTAATTTCGGAAATAAAAAATATTATAAAAAAAAAAAAACTTTTAAAATGTTAGTAGTAAGTTTTTTGTTTTTTTTTTAAATAAAAATTTTATAAAAAAAAAAATATTAAAAAAATTGTGGGAGGACAGGGGATTTTACCCGTACCCCCCCAGGCAGAGTCCTGTCCCTGTCGACAGTACCCACTGGTACTGCATGATAGGGCTAGTCCCTGCCGACGATACCAATGGGTACCGTGCTACAGGAGTAAAGGCTTGTCGGCAGTACCCATTGGTACCGTGCGACAGGAGCAAAGGGGGGTCTGGCCCCCTCAATGCAGTTTAATGTTTTTTTAATATAATTTTATTAATTTCATTTTTAATTAAAGTTTGTTTATTTAATTTCATTTTTTATAAAATTTATATATTAGTTTAGTTAAATTAAAATTTGTTTACTAATTTGTTTAAATTGAAATTGTTATTAATTTATTTAGATTAAAATTTGTTTTCTAATTTAATTAAATATATTTTTAATTTGTTAATAGTAATATAAGTTTATTCATTATTTGAATAAAATTTATTTAAAATTTTGTTATTTAAATAAATAATATTGTATTACTTTTCCTTTAAGAATTGTGAATTTGTTATTATCTATTAAATTTATTTTAATAGTATAATAAATTATATAATTTGTTTGCATTCAATAAAGATGGAATTTTGAATAGACTAAACATATTTCTATTTTTTTTAAATGCAATTTGTATGTATATTAATTTGGGCATATATCTAAACTTAATGAAATAGGTTTAGTTATGTTCATATTGGCAACATGAATTCTGAGAGGTGTTATGTTTTCAATGAAACTAGGTGTTTTATCCTGTTAGAACTACTAGGAGACTTTGAGTAATATTCTGATTATAAAATTGTATCTGATGTTTTATGGATATGTTTTCTATTAGAGCTTTATATTATCTTTGTACATGGTTTTTTAATACAATTCAATACTCAACCTAATTGTGTAATGGTTATTTTCTAGTTTACTATGATGTGAGTGTTTTATCTTCGTCCTTGAGTGTTTTTCTCTTGCTTATTGTGTTAATGGGCACTAGATGACCTAGGGGGAAAACAAAGGCTAGGGTAAGTGTCAATGGATCATGTTTTCAGTCTTATGCTTTTGATGTGTGTGAGTGTTCTGATTATCCCCTGATTTGATCATATGGGCTTATGTTGTTTTGTAATCTGTTACGGGTATTTTTGTAATCATTTCTTTTTCTTGTGTGTGAAACTAGATCTGGGATTACCTGGTTGTATACCTAATTAGATCTATGTGAGATCTGTGAGCCTAGGGTAGTTTACCTAGATATGTAGTAGGGGGTGGCTTGCAATAAGCATCGAGGCCCACAAGTGACTATTAGGATCACTTATTGTAAGTATCTGTAATCAAGTGATAACCCAATATAATTAAGGGGTATTTAAATGAACTTAATAAGATATGTTTCCTCACCCATGCTTGAGTAGTGCTAGTACATACTAAGATGGGGCTTGAGATGTTGCTTGCCGCCTTTGAGAGGTGTGTGCCTGGCATAGTTAATGGTTTCGTCTATACGAGAAGTCATTGATACCATGTATGGTCACTTGAGTGTCGAGATCCAGAGTGATTACCAGGATGAGACTCAAGGGTTAGACGTACATGATGACACCTTCCTATGCATAGTCTAGTTATTCTACATGTGTTGGTTGCCTCTGGATTAGTGAGTCTTACCTATCACTATATTTTTGTTTACCTTGAGTAGAGAGCTTTCAGGATCCTCTTTCTTAGTGGTTTTATCATTGCTTTGGTATTGGTTATCCGAGTGGGGTCTGTTGATATCTCCTCAGCACAGTGGGGTAGACCTTTGTGGATCTACATGGACAGGTGGTAGTGATTCTTTACCATATGAGATTCGACGTCCTGGTGCCAGTGCTTGATGGTTCTTCTGCAATTAGATACCTTTATGATTCTTCATTGGTGATTTCTTTTCTTGTCCTCATTATTTGTAATCATGTATTAGAGTATCGCATGTGATATCTAATCTGGATATTGTATTATTATTGTTAGAGTGATTACTACATACCCTGCAACATGTGCAGTGGATGTAAGTTTATTTAGGCTTCATGGATGTCCATGAGGATTGTAATTATTGATGTATGATGTAATTGTTTAATTTATTATATGGAATCTTTTTTTGATGTTATTTTAGATTAGTTTTCTTCTTAAGTAATTCTACATCATGGGACCCTCGAGTTTTGTAATATGTGTTGGTTGTTGTATTAATGTGAGTAAATGGTAATTGCTTCCGCATTGATGTATATCTTGTATGTAAACTTTAGAAAAAAAAATTATTCACCAAACTTAGTAGCATGTTTTAGGTTAATCTCTCTTGGGTTCCCTGGCGGGGCGTTATAAGGACAGTCATAGGAAAGTGGAAGAATGTTGGAGCATAGGATGCATTGCATTTGGTTGTGGGTCTAGTTGAGTGGATCCAAGTCAAAGACCTTGAAGGTGTTGCAAGGAAGAGTGTGTGAAGAGTGGCTACAAGTTGCATAGGGTAGGTTGAAGACCCTAGAAGTCGTAAAATCATAATTGCGAACTCGAAAATGCAAAATAAGCCATAAAACAAAAGTAGAAGTATATGCATGAACACACACTAACGTGGCTCAAATTATGATACAAACTTATATCCTCTTACAAACAAAATTTTGTATACTAAATTCGTTACTCCACATAATAATCACTCATCAAAACAATAAAATTTCAACTTTTACAAAATACTCAATGGGCCAAAAACTAATCCAAAATCAATTTTGCCATTAAAGGCCATAGAAAAAGCTTCAAAAATCAAACTTCAAAATTGGAAAAACTAAAAACACCCTTTGGCTCTATAATTGCCCAACACTACACAAATAGACTAAAAACCAAATTTCATCCATTCTTCAAAAAATTGGACAACATAACATTATTTCCATATTCAAATCAAATTTAAATTCACATAAGCCCAACCAGACACTGAATTTAATCAAACAAGTGGGGAAAGAGAAGGTATTCATCCCACAAAATAAAAGAAACAATATTAAAACAATACCATTAAGAAATAAAGATAAGTCATATGAATTCCTACCTCACACAATAGCAGAAGTCCAAATACGAAAGAAGAAAATGAAAACGCCATGAAATCAACCAAGATATTTGACAATGCAGAGGAATCATTGTTTGGATCTAACAAGCCACTATCCACACAAATCCACTAGAGTGGTAATTCCCCACAACTAAAACAACAAATGCTCACAAAGAGGGTTTGAGCAAATTTTGAGTTAAAAAATGCTAAAGTGTTATAGGAATATGTGTGATGTAGAAAGACATCGTGGGTTCAATCACTTACAGGTGGTGTCAATTCAATCACCGCAAGGTATTCATTCCCTCCTTCAGCTCTTCTTTATCGTGTAACATAATGAATTGAAATGAAATCTTTTTTTTAAGTTATGTCTGTGTTCGTCTCAATTACGACCTACATGGGAATGGATTAAAAAAAATCAAAGTTTTCCTTCTATAATCTGACCAAGCAAAACCATTTTAATGCTCCATGAGAAATGTTGGTAAAAAATTAGGGTCAAATGTACTGGCGATGGCAGTCGTGGTATCATCCACCTTTAGAAAATGACCAATAGAATTGTCGATGGCCTCAAAACAAGAGTTCTCCTATAAATGGAGACAATTAGGAAGATGAGCCCACATAGGACATACACTGATATGTTCAGTCAGAAGGTTAAAGGAGATTGCCCAGGATTTAGCTGAAAGAGAGTAATTTCCCCAAGCCCACAACTTGCTCATCATCAAATCACGTTCCTCAAAAGAAGGAAAAAGAGCAATACAAATCCCTTAGCTTTGTATCTAGATGTAAATTGTTAGACTTAATTAGAAATGATTTTACAAATTAATATTATTCATTATTTGAAAAAAATTAGAAATTAAATAATATTTTATCTTTAATATAAAATTAATAATTAGAATTTGATTTGTATATTTCAGCTTTATCATATTAGTCATAAAATTCTAATCCAAAATTGAATAAAAGATTTTTGTAAATGAAAATTTTAAGCTTTTATATGATCAAAGTGGGCTATCCCATAATAGTTGAATGCTAAATTTGTATGTCAAATCTCAATTCTAGTTCACACTACTTTTGTGGTATAATAAGCACACTATACACTTTATTAAAAGACTATCAATATGGTATACATTGTGATTATTATAAAACTTACACGTTTTCATGAGCTCATGCCTACCTATGCTTTTGGAATGGCAAGCACTCATGTTGTTAATAAATCTATAGTTGGTAAGAGTGGGTGCTTTAGTGTAAAGACTAATTGCTTATTATTCAGAGGATATATCTGGTTAATGTGAGCATAAGAGTATTTTAGAAATCAATATGTAGCTAAACAACCACCCCCCCCCCAAAAAAAAAAAAAAAAAATTATTAAAAAAAAAAAAATGCATTTCTTTGAATTTGGGCTGTGAATATTGAAATGTTCTCAAATTTGATTCAAGTGGCAAAGCTAAAGAATGTTTGACTTATTATAGTCGATATTATTTTTAAAATTTATTTTTAATATATTTGTGATATTATTGATTGTCAAATTGTAATATAATCAATATGATTAATATTTTTATTTGGTTTGGTGAATCTTTTAAACTTGTTGTCTATTTATTGAAATGAAACACCAAAGAGAAAAATGTTTCAAGTATGAAATGAAAACATGCTATTTACATAATCTTGTACAAGGTTTGATATGACTATTTTAAATTTGTGATTTGTTAATATATATTAGTATATTTCTAGATTCTTTGATCACAAGTTGTGGAGACCTTCAAGACTTTCATCATTATCTTGTTGAAATATTAATGTAATGTTCCTTGTATTATAAAAACATATTTGCATGAACTAATTTTGTAGTGACATAAAATTTAAAAATATAAAGGTTTTTATTATATGACTTAGAAACATTTCCCAACACCTACCTTTATTTTGTAAAGAAACTAGTAGATAGAATAATTGTCATGTATATAAATAATAAGAATTTGTATGTCACTTTTCATTCTTTCTTTAAATTCTAAATTCATATATTGTACATTATTATTTGAGTGTAAGAGAATGACTCAAGCACATTTCATACTAGTGCTATTTGATTGACTTCTCTGAATTAATGGAATCTATGTTTGTTATACAACTTGATTAAAACTTCCTAAGTGCTCCACATAATAAGTTGAGGTTCATATTGAATGTCCACACCACCTTTATCATCTCAAATAATACTCTAACTTGATTGTTCCACCACAATTTTACATGTGTAAAGAATTTTCACCAAGAAAAACTTTGTTGCATCAAATGCTAATTGATTGATTTTAGTAGCGAGATGACTTGAGACAATTTGCAGGTATATGCCTCATAGTAAAGCTTGCAGCCATATGACTTGTAGAAAATTATAACCCACATCTAAAAATGATTCCTTATTAATCCAGTTGCTTCTTTTGAATCCTATTATGAATCCTATAAGTATTCTTGCATTCAACTAAAATGGTTGAGTATTTATACATGAATATTTATAGATTATTTATCATTTATTATATATTAATTTCATCAAAAATTCTTGTCAACAAAAGAAAAAAATTATATGAAAAAATTAGTTTAATTTTTTTGTTATAAACTATCTTATCTTGGGTGTCAAGAACGGGGACGAGGAAATGAGTTTTTGGGATAGATTTTTTTTCTTGAAACAAAGGACGACACGTGACTATAGTGGGGATGACTACATAAAAAAATGGGGAATTTTAAAATATATAGAAAATTTTCAAATATTCATATGAAAACATGGATAAAGCACACTTATATACATTATAGAACCTTAACATATAATGTTTGTGTTAAATAACTTAAATTGAGAGTTCACATGAGACTGGAAGTCAAACAAATTATCAAAACTCAAACATTATTTAAATTAATTTTGTTGATGTAATTAAATATTACTAATTACACTTTACTTAAGTTTACTTAGGATAATACATTGCATAGTAGTTTGTCATTGAGACACTAAGGAGTTTGCATCTCATTTTAGCACATGGTGTAGGAGAATTCCACTTTTGGTGGTGATAGTTGTTATCTCTTTCCACTTTATGTGTGAGATCCACCTTTAGTGCTCTTGTCACATTATCATCCTCTCATTGTTGCACATACTTTGTTGTACAATGGAGGATGATCCATCTTTGGTGGATATGTGATTACACCTTGTCTAGTGGATAGGTTATCATTTACATCTCTCCTAGTTATCATACATTGCCTATATATTTAGGCACATCTACTTTGTATTGATCATCTAATCAACTGGCCATCATCAATTGGGTATAATCAATTGTATCTCTTCATATTTGATCAATATTGAATCAATCATTTGATCATCATTTTTCCTATCCCTCTTGTGCTATCAATTGAGCTTCTAGATCTTGGCATTTTCATTCTTTGCCTTAGGCAAATTCTTACAAATTTATGGGATAGGGGATCATTTTCGAGTTTCTAAGATGTCCCCATGTCCAGGACAGGTCAAATTATGCTAGAAACACATCCTAGGTAATACTGATTATAAACATCTTGTTTAAACCTATTTGTATGTGCATGTGAATTAACAATTTCACTCTAATTTTTAAGTTTAATAAGTGTGTTAAACTTAAAAATAGTTAATGACAAATATGACCACACTTGTTTTGTTTAAAATGATATGATGCTATTCCAAACATTAAAAGATGGGAACAATTACATAAAATTTTTTGCAAAGGGTGTCTATCATGTGAAAATATTGTTGCCAATGAAGATGCAATGTATTGTAATTATTTGAAAGTTAGTCGTTTCATAATTGGTGAGCCTTGTCATGTTGGTCTATAATTGATGGCACAAATTCCATGGAACATTCATTTTAATGATGTGATGGTATGCTAGAGTCATGTTAGATTGTAAGAATAAAATGGAGTCAAATCTGAACATCTTTTTGATTGTTATAGTAGTAGTTCATGTATAAATGTGTTTTAAAGAGGCACAAAATTATAATCTAAAATATCAACATTTTTTATGAAGTTTGTTGTGTGATTGATGAAATTTCTATTTTTTATCAGGAAAGCAATTTTGTTTTGTGATTGTCTTTGAAATGTATTTTTTCATGAGTTGACAATTTTAATCTAATTTGTAGTTTCAATATGTATATAAATTGTTGTGTGATCATCAACTGTATGATGGTATGCCTATTCATGTGAGACATGCAAGATCATGTAAAATAAATGTCTTAGGCATTGCCCATAGATACAAATAATATGAACATTATCCTTTGTTGATATGTGTGAGGCTTGTCATGGTACATCTAGTATGGATCATAGCTTTCATCCAACCACTTATCACTAGTGTTAGTGACAATTTTGTATTCTTGTGGCTTTTATTTTTCAACCTTTTAGCTTAAATTATCATTGTATATATGTAAAAAAAAATCATGTTTTCTTATAAGTTATTTGAGTAGCATAGTGTGGCACCTAGGCACCTAACCTTGTACAACTTAATTTAAACCATGCTTTTCAACATTTGTCTTGATAATCTTGTTGTTTTCACTTTGTTTGCATTATAATTTTTCAATAGTAAAAGAAAAAAAAGAATAACTATAATGCAAGTAAAGTGGAAGCACCAAAAAGCTTTCCAAGATCAATGGGGAGAATTATTATTTAAATTTGGTTGTAAAGGGTTAATTGTCACACGTTGCTTAAACAACTCATAGGAAACTCTGTGTGTGAATTTTGTACCTGATCTATAGACACAACACTTCAGTAAAACATTAGAGGTTAGTTGAAATCAAAATCGTGCAAGTAATTGAAAACTAAACTAACCAGGCGATTTACTGCCTTCTAGTAGATGCAAGTATGTATTCTCAGATTATACTGAGATCAGTGACCTTGACGACACCTAAATGAAAGATTTGAATGCAAAATCTAGATATGGAATGAATGCAATTAATCTATTTTTTTGGATTTTCTGTGCAATAATATGATAAACTGGATATAAATCTATGCTAGTAATGATATGGAAAACTGATATGCAAACTAAGCTAAGAAATGATATGAAAACAAAAGTGATCTCACAAAACGTGGTTGATTCGCAAAGAAGCTTTGATTCTCCAAATAGCAATTCGCCAACATAAGTTTGCAAAATTATGAGATATATTTGTGAAGAGTTGAGCCTTGATTTTATAGAAATCTAGGGCTTTGAGGATGCATGGAAGAAAGCCATAAATCACTCAAATAACTTAGGTTGATTTTTGAGTTATTTTTAAATAAAGGATAATTAACTCACAAAAACATGCAAAAGCAGAGTTTAACTCAAAATAGAGTTTAAATTTAATTGATAATTGATAGTTGTCTACTTTTCTGATTGTGCATGTTTTATTTATGAATTAATTTAATAATAAAGTGATTTATTTCCAACTTAATTGATTTTGAAAAATAAAACAATTGATTTATGGATTAATCAATTATTTTTCAAACTTTTATTCAAAAACAATATTATTAAAAATTGAAAACTTGCTTTAATTAATCAAATAAGAATTTAATCAATTATTCATAGGATTTTGGATTTATTGTCAAAATTAAATAATAATGATTAGGAATAAATATAATTAAATTCAATTAAACAATTAAGTTGCAGAATTAAATCTAATTAATTAAATATTTAGAATATTCAATTAATCAAACTTTAGGATAAATTGGATTTATCGCCAAACAATCATTAAATTAAAGATAATTAAGATGATTAGGAATATTACTAGGAATATTCCTCGATGCAGAATTTGAGATAATCAATTAGGATTCGATGATGTGTCAATGTGCCTTAGGTTAGGACTTCGATGTCGATTTCGTTCGATGTGTCAATATAGGAGGTTAATGAACTTATAGCCCATTTTTGGGGTATTACAGAAACCATATTTTATTACATGTATATTCAATATTCAATGAGAATATAAGTTGGAAGTTTGAACAATAAAAGCAATGAGAATTAAAAATTTGATAAATTTTGTATAAAAATGGCAAGGATTGTGGAAATTAAAAAAAGTTCCATATTACTGTGTTATTCCACACTCAATTATCACTATGAATTTATATTTTTTGTTTACTATAATTCCCCACCAAGGAACCCTCAAAATGAAGAACAAAATATATGCTAACAAAGATGAAATAATTTTACACACAAGAACACACTTAAAAAAATAACATTAACACTACACAAGACAAAGGACAATAGAATGTTAAGCAAAAATCACAAGTAGAAGGCCATCAACACTTCCAAGGATTCCACAATATTCAACACTAGATCCATCTTAACTACTGAAGCATAATATTCCTAAGAAGGTCGATCACATAATCCTAACATTATAGTCAAGCATATGGCCAAGAACAACGTTAAGAGAGCTCACATCAACTATTAATCCAACCCTACGTTCAATTTGTGAACTAGATTTGATGCTTCCACTAAATAAGGTGGAGATGTCAAAGGACAACTAAAGATGTCAGTCTAGGAACAAATGTCAGTTCCCATTTGCAAACGTTCCACAATATTTTCCTTTGATGGATGTCTCAATCCAAAGATGCTAAGATTTTGATCGATAGTCGAAGACACCGATCAATGTAGACGCCAAAGGGAAGTTGTAGACACTTATCTTAGAATTTGACCTACATATTGAGGAATATTGACTCAAAACTAGACTTGATTACACACATAAGAAGAATACTTTCTAATCTACAACTCTATATCATCACATAATGTAGAATTATAGTATCCATCTTGATACCTTCCATTACAAGTGAATTACCATAGCACATAAACAATCAATGAAATGACATAAATGCAAGAAAAAGATGAAGTGCAATCTAGGACTTCTCAATACTTGTATACCAATCCCCAATGGTGGTTAGCCATGCCACTCAACCACGCGGTACCATCAGGCTGAACCTACCATACTAGGGGAGATAACCATATGACCCAAACACTAATGCTTGTTGTAAAGAAAGGTGAAGAAATATTTTGATAAGAACTTAAATTGATTATTTATGCAAACCTAAAACCAAATATTAACCCTAATAAAGTTATAGTAGAATTAAAACAAGAACTAGAAATCCATTGCACATAAAACACCATATTTATGTGAAGAAATCCTTTCAGGAAAAAACTCCACCACAGAAAGAGAGGAAAGTATATTACTAATCAAATGAAGAATACAACAACAATACACTTCTTTGTAAACCTGTGAAGAAAATTTGAGAGCACTCTATTACCTTGGAAACTGGACAAGGCTAAATGAATAACTCTAGCTCAAGGTTTAAATTTATAGGAATTTGTGAGGATAAATTCCATTGTGGTATCATAAAACAACAAGCGATAGAATGACCTATAAAAACCTCATGTCCACCCCCAAAATAGCCTCTTACAGATGTCATAAGGCATCTCTTATGCATGTCCACTCGTGTAAGGAATCTATCATAAACCATCATAAGAGTTGTCATAGAATCTTATGACAATTTTCATAACTGTCATAGATGCTCTTACAACCTCTAACAAGTCTCCAATTACCTTAAAATAGAGGATTCCAAGAGGTGACACGTAGTTATTTTATCTTTTCCCTAAATAAAAAATGGTAAAAGTAACTTTTCCTTTTCATGGTCTCTTTCACCACCATTGGTTAAATGGTTCCACATCTTATGGGTAAATTACAAAAGATAGTAGGAAAATAATAAATTAATTATTTACAAGGTTCATTGCACCTAAACCCTAACAATTCTATCAACCATGCAATAAGATTTGCATACATTCAAGGCATATCCAAGCATCCAAACACAACGAGAAACCATCAAGGATAAATAATACACAAAACAAGCAAGGGATAAATAATTACATAAAATCCCATAGGATCACTACTCAAACCTATACAAGGCATGGGTAGAGTCTGAAAATGGGAGTGTCATCGCATAGTCTACAAAATGACTCATGCAGAGCCAAGTAGTCCTCTCATGGAGATAAGGAGGTTCAACTTGCAAAATCAATGTCACACAGATTGAAAAGCCTTCTCTGATGCATCCTAATACTATGAGAGCACTAAGGAACACATGAGGAATCAATTTTATCTTTCTTATATGTGTTTAAACCCATTTATTTACTAATTTTTTTGTTATCACTTTTTTAAGCAACTATCTAATGGGCTATTCAGGATGGCCACTTGTGCTCTAGCCCCCATTAAGATTCACTCCCTAGATCTGGCTCTACACCCATCCCTAGTTAATAACCACAATAAGGGAACAATGACACCATGCACGATATTCCATGTCACTTAAATCCCTTTCTCAATATACATTTATTGACAATGTTCACGACATACATCCATTTGGTTCCATCCAAGTATACAAACCCACATTGATCCCATATTGAATCTCATGTGCCATGTCATTTATTCACATACATAATTGAATTATATGAACCATTATTATAATATAAAATCTATAACCATTCCACTCTCAATACATCACAAATGGGTGTATTGCCCAAAATTGGGTATGAAAACCACCCATAGATAAACCACTAAAATTTCAAACTCCACACAATGAAAATACAAGAAAAACCATTTTCCCTCATACATCCCACATTACAAAAATATAATTATTTTTATCAAAATACTTCTCCAATAATACTCCAACAACATAGAAGTAAGAGAACCCTTGTTTAACATTCAAAATTTGGGAAAATAACAAAATCACAACCAAATACAATCCAATAACTTGCAACATGCTTAAAACCATCTAAATTAACAATTTCAATCATTTACTAACCATCTATCTATCTATCTATCTATCACAAACAACACATGAACAATAATAGCATATCACATTGAATCACTGACACAATATCACACTCATTGTGGAACTGTTAGTAATGCCAAAAGCCAAAATACCATCTATATATATGTAAATGTATCTAGACATCATCAAATAACATCATGCCACATAATCACAAAGCCACCATGCATATCTGATCATTATTGAACCACATATATACCCTATTATCCACATCAATAGTGATACCATATGACCACAACAATATATCAATTATCGAATGCATCATATAACTACCAATACAAAAGAATACATACAAACAATCATATAATATCAAAATACGAGTCTATCTCGAATAAAAAAGAATAAGCATGTGACATAATGCTAAAACTAGAGGCACTACATTTGCTAATTTAATAGTTTTTATTAAAGTTAACTTTGTTTATTATATTGGATATTCATCAATATGCTCATATTAATATTAGATATTTGTTCTAATTGTTGATTTTCTTGAAGTCTAGAGTGGTTTAATATATTGGATGCATTCAATACATAACTCCAAATTTTCTTTAGTTGGGCGTTTTTGTTCACAAACTAAATAAGATAAAGAAAAGAGTTGTCATCCTTTGGTATTTAGGTCTATATGGACTTCATACTAAGAATGCTAAACAAAATTATATGCTCCATAATAGATAGAACTAGATATATAAAATTATATTTCATTCTCCTTGTTGGAACTCTTTTTATACCCTTCTCCTTCAAAGGATGCAACTCTTCTTTTATTTTTTATTAAAAAATTGTGATTAAAGAAAATGTGGCATGAGAGGCTTTCACTAGGATGAAAGGAAAAAATAAGAAGCTCACACCACAAACTATTTTAGACATTAGAAGGAAAGATAATTTGTCCATTTTTTACCCTTTTTTCTGACTCTGTAATGATTTTCTCCATCGTCTCATGGTTTTGGTCAAGTTGTCATCTGAAATTGGAAATGCTTTTAATTCATTACTACTACATTCCAATTTTCATCATCCACATACTCAGATCTGAAGACACCAAAGCACAAGCCATCTTGAAGAAACATGAAGACCTTCTAGATGTAGAGGATGATGTTATTGAATTAATGTCTTCACACACTTAGTTTAGTCTTAGTCATGCATTATGCAATTTAGTTTTGACACATTACATGCAAAGTTGTAAGATGTAATTGCATGTAATCACATTAAAAGTCAAAATATTTTTGGGACTGTAATGTTGAATAAATCAAAATTTAGTTAATGCCAATAGTGGCATGTTGTGATGGTTAAGTTGTTGTTTTGTTGTTCTTTCCATCAAGGTTCAAATCTCATTGGGGATGAGGTCCCCCATTTGTGGCCTCACTGGTTCATAGCTTTGAGTTAAAGCATTTACCCCTCTTTTTAAAAAAATCAAAATTTAGTTAAAAATCTCCCAACTTTTTCTAATAGCTCCTCACCTATATATATGAGGGAGCTCATTGTAAATTAAAATCTTTTCGAAATGCAACAAAATTCTACCAGTTTGGGAAGCACTCTAAAACTTTTATTTTTGATGTAAATCAAATTGCAATTAATAAAGGAGGTAAGTTTCTTTTAATCTTTTTGTTGGAACTAGTTTTTATGTGACGACATTATCCAAAGTTGATTGTGAGTTTTGTGGTGTTATCTAAAAGGGATTTAAACTTGTAGTCTTTGATCTACTCATTGTGTTTGGAGTTAATGTTATGTTTTCAAACTTATTCTTGTAGCCTTTGAGCTGCTTATTGAGCTTGGAACTAGTGGTACATGCTCAAAATAGAGATAACTTGTAGTTTTTGTGCTACTTTATCCTCTTTTTTTGTGATTAAGATGTGATATATGTTGGAGTTTTGAGATATACATACATTGCATCTCTTGTTCTTAAAACTTTGTAAGAATTCATGAAAATATTTGATCTTTTGCCAGCTTCTTGGTTACTAACTGTGCTAGATTGTACATGAAACATTAATGTAAGAAAAATCATCTAACTTAAAAGAAGAGAATAATATGGAGAAGGAATACCTATTCTGAAAAAAATATAATATGGTGAAGGTAGCATCCTATTGATTATCTTAGTATAAATCTTAGTTCCTAGTTAGTGTTATTTATTTTTAGTAGAAATAAATAGGGGAGGCCTTCCCTTACAATAAGAGATACTGTGTCTCACGCATTGTTGTTGAAATGACAATTTTACAATTGATTGAAAATTTGTCAGTTGCAAAATATTTTCCCAACAATTTTTGGTGACTCTACTAGGGATACATACAAATTAAAATCCTTTCACTTTTGTTTGAAGTATACTTGTATCCTTTCATCATAATTTATTTTCTTGTAGTTTGTCAAGATTTCATCAAGGACATGCAAAATGTTTTCCAAAGTTCCTTGAGGGAATTATTTTGGCCCACTGAATTTGAAACCACTCATACATGCTCTTCCTCAAGTTTCACATAAGAAATTTCCCAAGTTCTATGGAAATGTCAAGCAACACCCTGATGATCTCATCAAGGCGTTCTATATTGCATGTGAAGTTCTTGGCTTGGAACATGAACTTGTCTCTTTCATACTATTTATTGAGACCCTACAAGGTATTTCTACTAATTGGTTTTACAACCTTTCACCATAGACCATCATTAGTTAGGATACACTCATAGAAGAATTTGAAGCAAGATTCAAGCCACCTAAGGATGCTCATGACTTGTTGGAACAACTAAGACATACGAAGGACACACATGAGGAAATGTGTGAGTTCATTTATAAATTCAATAAATGAAAAGACAAGATTCCTATAGTTTCTAAGCATACAAAAAATAATCTAAAGTTCTTTGTCATTAATCATCAATCATCCAAGGTTAGTTTTATGTTAAGAATAGAAACCCTAGTTAATATTACAGTTGCACAAACTTTGGAAACTGAGATTGAGGATGACTTGATTCTTGCTGGGAAAATAAGAAGCTTGTCTTTGGAATCATCTTCAACCAATATAACAGATCCTATGGTTCAAAGAATGGCTAATGAGTTTTTATCTCTTAAGAGGAAGATTTCTCAAGGTTCATTCTCAAATTCCTACATTGACATTGCAAGCAGAAATTACCCAAATCCTATTTCTAATTATGTTGCAAGGAATCAAAAAACAATTCTCTCACCACCAAATAGGCTTTCTCTTGAGACACCATCAACAAATACAATAGTGGGGGACTTTAAATCTGAACAAATTGAGCTAATCTCTTCCAAGAGAAATATGTAACACCCCACCAGGGAACCCAAGAGAGATTAACCTAAAACATGCTACTAAGTTTGGTGAATAATTTTTTTTTCTAAAGTTTACATAACAATATAACATCAATGTGGAAGCAATAACCATTTACTCACATTAACACAACAACCAATCATAGATTACAAAACTCAAGGGTCCCATGACGTAGAATTACTTAAGATTGAAACTCAACTAAATAACATCAACAAAAGATTCCATATCATAGATAAAAAAATTACATCATACATCAATAATTACAATCCTCATGAACAACCATGAATCCTACATAAACTCACATCCACTGCACATGTCACAGGGTATGTAGTAATCACTCTAACAATAACAATACAATATCCAAGTTAGGTATCACATGCGATACGCTAATACAAGCTTACAAATAATGAAGATAAGAATAATCCAACAATGAAGAGTCATAAGGAGCCCAACTAAAGAAGAACCATCAAGCACTAGAACTAGGACGTCGAATCTCAAATGGTAAAGAATCACTACCACCTGTCCATGTAGATCCACAAAGGTCTACCCCACCATGTTGAGGAGATAACAACAGACCCCACTCGGATAACCAATACTAATGAAAGATAAAACCGCTAAGCAAGGGGATCATGAAAGCTCTTCTAACTCAAGGTGTACAAAAGATAGTGATAGGTAAGACTCACTAATCCAAAGGCAACCGACACATGTAGGATAACTAGAGTATGTATAGGAAGGTGTCATCATGTACGTCTAACCCTTGAGTTTCATCCTGGTAGTCTCTCTGGACCCCGACACTCAAGTGACCATACACGATATCAATGACCTCTCATACAGCCAAAGCCATTAACTATTCCAGACACACACCTCTCAAGGAGGCAAGAATCTGTATCATCTTAAAATGGAAGCACTTCCATATTAAGAGCATTTAGCCCTCCAAGTAAGTGGTTTGGGGTCATGTCAAACGCCTTGAATGGATATTTGACTTGGATCTAGCTTTTTCCCTTGTTCTACCCCATTTTCCACTTCTTCTTAGCATTTTCCTGGCATTCTGGACTATGAACCTGAGGTTTTGGACCCTAAGGTCAAAGTTGACCTTATAGGATCAAAGTCAACCTTATGGGGTCAAAGTCGACCTTGACCCTGACTAGATCAGGGTCAACCTCGACCTTGACCCTAAGGTCTGGGATCTTCAGGGTCTGCTTCCAGTTGTGGGATTTCATCAAAAACTTGTATTTTCCCTCTTCGGGGCCACGATTTATTGAATTAAGCATCGAATTCTCAAATTAATATTTGAGGTGGACCTTTCTCGATATTTGTATAAGAATCCTAATTTATTATTAGAGATTATCCTTTCTCGAGTTTTGTGCCTAATCCTCAAATTAACTTTGGGGTTGGCCTTACCTCAAATTTTGTAATAAGGCTCTTAAATAATTATTTTATTTCTATATTAAAGGTGGTCCCCTTCTAGAGTTTTGTGTCAAGACTTTAATTTAATTTCCTCTCCATGTGCACCTCTCTAGAGTTTTGTGCCATGGGCCCTTAATTATTGTTTTCTACGAGGCCCCTCTTGTGCCCTAGATCACTATAAAAGGGAGCCTTCCTCTCTCATTTTCATATCTCAAGTTTTCATGCTCAAGCTCTCAAGGTGATCATTCAAGCATTCAAGTCCTCTTCTCCATCCAAGTTCTCCATTGAAGATCAAGGATTCAAGCATTCAAGTCATTGAAGGGATTTGGTTCAAGCATTCAAGATTCATCATTCAAACCTTAGATCTAGCCATCATGATGGTGTGATCTTCCTTCAAGATCCTTTTGTTCATCTTTAAGATCCATTTCATTCTTCCCTCAAGGTGGATTTCAAGCATACAATCATGGAGGTTTGATTTACATTTATTGTTTTGTTCAAGCTTTCATATTAACATACTTGATTACATTTCAAATACAATTGCATTATTTATTGAATTGCATAGCTTCATTGTTAGATCTACTTCTACTACTTGCTAGCATTCTCCATTTCAATTTCAATATTAAGGTTGATTCCAAACCAGGGTTTGACCAAGGCAAACCGCCCAAACAAACAACAAAACCATTTTTCTTGCAGGTGCAGGTGTGGAACTTCGGATCTGAGAGCAAATTTGGATACCCTTTTTGGAAAACTCTCAGGATCTGTGAACATAATTCAAATCGGACTTCAAATAAAGAATGTGGTATTTGACCTTTTATGAGGGTCAAACCCGAGCTAAGCCATCTTGAGAAAAGATTTCTGGGTTTTGTAGATCTCGCAGTTTCGGTTTAAAGATGTAGAATTCAACAATTTTTGAGATCGTTTGACAGGGTTTTAAGCCAATTCTTTTTCGGAGGTAAGTACCTTTATCTCTTCATTTCAATATTAATCATCTATATTTACTTTCTATATCAATACAATTTCATGTAAGTGTAAAATATTGGTTTTGGGGTCTCTTTTATGTGCAAACCATTGTTCTAGGATCCCATCCATATTTTATCCTCTTCAGAATCATCTCATCCTCCATCTTATTCTATACTAGCACTCAAACATGGGTGAGGAAACACATCTTATTAAGTTCATTTTAATACCCCTTAATGAATATTAGGTTTTCACTTGATTAAGATTACTTAGAATAAGTGATCCTGGCAACCACTTGTGGGCCCCGACGCTTATTGCAAGCCACCCCCTACTACACATCCAGGTAACCTACCCTAGGCTCATAGATCTCACATAGATCTAACACAGGTATACAATCAGGTAATCCCAAATCCAGTATCACACACAAGAACCAAAAATGACTACAGATACCCATTTACAAAATATAGTACAACATGAGCCCAATTGGTCAAATTAGGGTGAAGAAACATAATACACACACGCCACATCACAAACAGGAAACATGACCATAAAACTCACACCCCAGCCTCTGTATCCCTCCTAGGTCATCTATTGCCCCATTAACACATTTATGCAAAAGAAAACACTCGAGAATAAAAATAGAATTTACATCATAGAGATATGAAAATAAAACATTATGCAATTAAGTTCAACATCGAATGCAAACATAATCCATAGCCAGAAAATATTTATCCTCTAGGAAAGACAGATTGCTATAAATCATTAAAACAATACTAGTATAAAAAATACTATTAAATGCTCATCAATTTCCACTATTAGAACCATGCAAAAATAAACATATTTTATGCATATATATATCCTAATGTAAATATATACATAAATATATATTACATTAGAAAAATATACATGAAATTAAAATAATCTTATTCTAACTAAAAAATAATAAATTACCCTTATAAATATATTATCAAAATATATTTAATCATAAATATGTAATTTTAGAATTAATTAATAATAAAACACATTTATTAAGTGTTTAATAATCAATCTTTAAAAATAAATAAATTTAATTTAAAATAAATTAAAAAAATGAATTTTAATTGAGTTTTAAAATAACATATTAATAAATATGCATATTTAAACATTAATAAAATAATATTAAATCTTTAAAAAAATTAAAAATAAAATTTAATTGGGGGGGACCCAAGGCCCCTCTCCCCATGTTGCACTATAGCCTTTAAGGCTACTGGTAGCGACTGCTGCAATGGCAACCTAGGTACTACCGTCGATAGCTTAGGGTCTGTAGTGGCAACCTAGACTATCGTCGGTAGCCTACAACCTACTGCCAACAACCCTTAAAGCTGAAGTGTGGGGGAGGAGAGGGGTTGGGCCCCGCCTCCCTCACAAAATATTTGTTTTTATTTTTTTTTTTCATAATTTTTTTTAAAACAAAATGCTATACAATGCATTTTTCAAAAAACGTGAATACATTCTTTTTTTTAAGTAAGAAATTTTGAAATTATGGAATGAATATTATTATATTTTTACTTTTCAATTTTTTTTTTGACTTTATCATTCTTTGTCTTTTTCTAGTTAATTTTCCCTTTTGACTGTGTTTTTTTTACTATTTTTTTTTTTTGTCCAGAATGTAAATTTTAACAGAATTTGATTTTTTGACCAAAATGAATTTTCTTTTTCTCAAGCAATTTTTTTCAAACTCAATAGCCCAACTATAGCCCAGATTGATTTTTTTGTTTTCTATAAGATCTATGATGAATTTTCTAATAAAATTTTGCTAGCATAACCCTACTATGCTAAGTTTAAATAAAATATGAAAATGTTAGATCTATGGTTTCTCTAATACTGAAAACCATAAAATTAGCAAACAGATCTAATGAGATAAAAGAAATTAGCCAGACATAGGAAACCATTAAAATTACAAGACATAAATCACAAAGAGGATTTTTTCAAACCCTGCCTTAGATCCAATTCCAAAACTAAAATAGAAGCCCTTGAGAAACTATAAAGTCCAGATTCTTCTAAGTATGGATCCAACCTGCAGATCTGAGTCCACAAAAAATGCAAGCCCCAAGATCCAGATGCACAAACAAAGCTCTCAACAAATACCATGCAATCACAAAAACACCCAAAATCTCAAGATGCCAAAATACGAAGCTCTCTCAATTCTTCCAAAACCTGTCTAATCCCAAAATGAATGAACAATTCCCCTAATAGAGATTCAATTTCCCCCTTTCATGCAAACCCTAATGACAACACACCATTCAATCCCTAAGTTAACTCAAATCGGAAATTGAAAGTAAATTCTAATTTAATAATTAAAAAAACTTTTATTTGCACAACTCAACTTAGACTCCTAAAGACAAGTTGTTATCTTTTTGAAAACAATTTTCCTTTTCAACATTACTAATGCACATGTAATTGATTAAAATTTATATTAAATAGATTAAATACTTAAAGCCTCATAAAACCATGCAATTAAATATTTAATTATTTAATAAAGCACAAAATCATATTCAACTCTAATTTCAATTAAATAATTAATTAAATCTAACTATTTAAATATTTAAATTTTAATTAATTTTCTCAAATCAAAATAGGAATATAACTAATATTAAATTTTAACTATAATCATTAAATCAATTAATCAAAGAACATCACACACTCACGATATCAATCAACTGAGAGCAAACACAATAAAACCAAACATACTCAAGAAGGGATCCACGAATTCATGTCAACTAGATGAATCTGGGTAAGGTAGTCAAACTAATACTCATCCAATCCTAGGACAAATGGGCTTAGGTTAGGGTTTTGGGTCTGACTGTTACCTCCCCTCCTTACCATTGAGATGAATATGTATGGGCACGCTCATTCCTACCAATTCAGGGAAGACGATGCCCTGTACCTGTAAACCTGGCATCACAAAAATAAGCATGTACATCCTATATATATATATGTATATGTATATGTATATATATATGTACACACACACACACACACATATATATATACATATACATATACATATACATATACATATACATATACATATACATATACATATACATATACATATACATATACATATATATATATATATATATATATATATATATATATATATATATATATATATATACAGATATATATACATACATACATACATACATACATACATACATATATATATATATATATATATATATATATATATATATATATATATATATATATATATATATAAGACAATGATATGGTACAGTTGAACGTGTGGATGTCGCCATGGAAAGTAACTATGTCTCCATCCTCTACCACACAAACACACAAAATAGGTACATACACATGATAACCATACACATGCAAGTATGGGATCAATAACATCATAAACCAATAATAAAGCATAAAACCGTTATCCTAATTTTCTACATGCAGGATGATGAACATAAATAGGAAAAGGTTGCATTAAGGTTCATCCATTTAACACTACTGTTCAGGTGATGTAGATTAAATTTTGCTATTGCATTCATATCATAATTTACATCGTACTCTAAGTATTGATCATATTCAAAAAAATTCAATTCATAATTGATCATTACATTGTGCATTCAAACTGAATGTAGTAGACAAATGTTCTTTCATATTTCATCTTTCATGTTGGAAAAATAGAGTACAAATGGAAGAATAGAAAGCGTGATAGAAGTCTAAGTAGAGTCCCATGCATTGCCTTGAGGAGTCATCTGCATTTAGGAGCTAGCTGGTTGTTTATCTGGTCTAGGTCTTCATAGTCCACTATCTGAGTCTTCATGTCTTGTCTTAGGTCTTTAGGGTTTGTCCTGCATCATGGAAGAGAAAAGATGTTAGATCCAGTTGGATCTAAGCAATGCATGAAAATCGAAGCATCATACAACAATAAATAAATTTCAGAGCTGCACATTTATCTGTAATATCAATGCAATAGAAAAATATGCATCTACATAAACTGAATGATAGTATTAAAGGGACATGACTCCATGAAACATTTTACTATTTATGGTCATCATTATGCACATTTTTAATATAAACCAAATATCTGAATCAAAGGGACTTAGTTCTTGTAGCTGAGAAACCTTTTTTAGAAAGTTGAAGCGGGATACCATTAGGTTACTGAACATATCATTGGTCATGTTTACTAACCCAATATGGTGGATTTGATTTGATGTTTGTAAACAGAGTAATCAGAGATGCATAGCTTAAATAAACTGTATAATAGTCAAAAGAAGAAGAAGAAGATGCAATGTCTAATGCACCAAAAATATGTTATAGCTTGTGCATATACAGATAGAAAAGCATTCATTACTGGTGTACAATATAGAAAGAGTTATCTCTTACAAAAAATGTAAAGTAATGTGCACATACATAAAGATTGACCACTGATGAATTACTGAAATGCCAAATGCAAGGAAATGATCAAATAATAGTTGTGTACAAAAGATATATGTTCAATCACAATGCTGAATACAAAATGCTACAGAAAAATGCATTATTTTTTAGTATCAAGAAATGTTCACTGAGTGTGTTTATGAATGTCACGAGACTGTGCTCGAACCTCATGAACTAACTTTTAAAATATTATTACATTTCACATTTCAAGAAAAAATCAGTTTGATGTACTGGTCACTGGCATTCCAACAGTTTAAAATTAGGCAGTCTGTAGATTTAGATAAAATGAAGTCAAGTGTACAGAAATATAACAAATAAATCAAGCAATGTGATAGTTGAAGTTCCTAGCAAGATCAAAATAATAGTAAAAATGCAAGTAAGTGTGTCAATAGCTGGGTACACAAAAAACCAAGCTGTAGATGACTGGTAGAAAAAGCATAATCAAAGCATCACAAACAATTCACAGCTTTTCATGGCGGCAAGGAAGGGCAATCAAACATTGGTGCAAATGGAGATTTAGTGGGGAATAAAATAACTATTAGAAATATCCACGTAAATAGCAGGAAAAACCCCAAAGTTAATGCAAGATGAAGAAGAGTAATTTCAGCTCTTTCGGCATGATCAAGTTTAGAAAAGTAAAATATGGGGAACTATGTTACGTATCTCACAGTTAGAGATGTAGGAGCAGTGCTAAACGAGCTTCAACAATCAGCCAAGTTCTCAATCACATCCTGAGTTTAGCAAACAAAGCCCGAGTTCTAGTTGAGGAGAGCCAAGTTCTTTGAACAATCACAACTTCCAGAATACAACCCGAGCTTCATGTTCAAAGCTCCATCACAACCAAATGAAATTAAAACACAGAGTTAACACTTGTTTCATGCTGAGAGGAGGGCTTCTTAACAACATATCATAACCCCGCATAACCAGTGACCACTCTAGATTGAGAAGAACACAGAGAAGGAGTGATGAAAAAATGCCATAGTTTTACCACAAAAAACCTCGTCATGGATTTGGGATCTCATTTTCCCTAAATCCAAAATGAAAACTCAAGGACTGAAAATAAGCAAAGTTTGATAGACTTTGAAGTTTGCTAACAATCAGCAATCAATGCCATTAATGACTACAGTATTTCCATGTTGATGCCTTGAATTTACAAATGCCACAACAACTACATCATATGCTATGTTGGATATTTTGAGAGATGGTTAATTTCTTAAGTCGGTCTTCTTGACCATTGTATAATGCAATCAACGGTAGTTTTAGACTTGGGTTTTTTTTTGCTTTTTGTTTTTAAATTTAAGTATAAGTTATATAGGCTTGTTGTAATTTGTTGGTATTATTTTTAAAAGATATTTATCTTAAAATATCAACAATTAGGGGCTTAATTATAGGCATGAATTGTTCTCATGAGATAGGGTTTTCTTAGGGTTTTTGGGCTAGTTTGAGCTAGTTTGGAGCTAATTTTGGGGGGCTAGATCTAAAGCATGATTTGTGCTTTGAGTTAGGGTTTCTTAGCTTATTTTTAGGGCTGATTTAGGGGGCCTAGATTTTTTAATTTTCCCTTAGGAGGGTACTTAATTGAGTTGGAGATCGGTTTTAAGGGTTCAGAATTGAGGGAGAGAGAGCTTTGTGAATACATTGGTTCCATTGCCCTTTTTTGCACATGTTTTGTAACCACTCTTTAGATTTTGAAAGTAATAAAGCAAGTATTCCATGTTGCATATATTTTCTGAGTATTGTAATCAATCCTTTTCATCTTTCTGCATTTTAGTATTTACTTACTTTGTGACAAGGAGAAGTGAGTTAATCCAATTCGTCCTCCAAGTTATCAAAAAATCAAACCTTTCATAGAATTGGTATGTTTGTTGACAGATTTTCATTGTTTGTGGTGTATACCCTAATAGTGTGTCTAGGTTAACCTTTATGTTGAACAGTGAATGTTAATGCAACTCTCAGTAATTTGTGCATTGTGGATGCTAGTTTGAAATTCCTAATAAGTCTGAAATCCGATTTTGGTGTATCACCCCCCTTTCCATTCAATTTTTAAGTTATCTTTCTTCCCTTTTCCAATCAAAGTTTCAGTCAAGGTGATATTTCCAAATCTACTAGGAATCGGCCTAGAATCCAGATTCCTTCTCAATCAGAGTCCACCTGCAACTCGAGAAGTTTTCCATTGTTAGCATGAAATATCAATGTACCTTAATGCATGAGTTAGGGTGATATTTCAAGGCCTTAACAGTTTTTGGCACATCCGGTGGGACTGTTCTTAAACGAATTGGTTGAATTTCATTGCATTTCTTGCTGGTTTTGGTGTGTTGTTAGCAAGATCAGACCTTAAAGAGGTCTTTTTTGCATATCTGGTGGCCCTGTGGAGGAAAATCAACTGGTTTCATAAGATCAAGTTCTGGTATGTTTCAAATAGTTTTACTTACTGATTTCCAGCCTTCAGATGAGTAGAAATGTCAAATTTTCTAGGAGGATATGTCAATCTAGATGGACAATTTGTATGTTTTCCATCATTTCATGAGAATATTTTTCCAAGAAAATCATTTTCAGTCATTTCAAGGTCAGCAATTGCAATATGTCTTCATTGATTTTATACCTTCTCAGCCTCTTCATTATCCTGTAAATGATAATGATTTACAAATTAGAGATACTACAAGTATGCTGCATGAATTGGTTATGCAGATTGATGATATGAAGATGTAGCAAGAGGAGCTTCCCTATCAAGCCCACATTCAATAGCAGGAGGCATTGGATCATCATGAGCAAAATTATAAGGAATATTTGATTGAGCAATTTAAGCGGCATGAAGCCAACCTTGCAAGAGAGTTGGAAGCATAGAAGAAAGTTCACAAAAAAGAGGTTGAAGACTATAAAGAGATGATTAAGGTCATGTTTGATAGAGGATTTGAATATGAAAAAAATACCCAAAGAAGATCAAGAGCTCATGATGAATTACATGAGAAAGAGCTTCATGAGCATAAAGATACAATAGGGCTCCTGATTTCTTCAAGTTTAAAGTATAAAGAAGCCTATCAAATACAACTTGAAAAGTATCTTCAACTAGAACAACAAAAGTTGGCCAATGAGCAGAGAGTTGTAGCTGGTAAACATAATAATGAAAAGAGTAAGGTAAATGAAGAAGATGACCTTTTTTGGGATGAGCTTGAAGAATTTTTCTTACATCTTGATGAAAAGCCAACATTTCCACAAATTACCCAAGAGTTACAGGAGGTAGTCATTTCTAGCCAGCATGGAAAAGTAGCTCATGAGACTGAAGTAGCATTTCGGGAGCCAGAGTCTTTCAAGGAGAGCTCTAAGTTCACTCTGAGAAAAGGATGTCCTATCAGGCATTTAGCAAGAAGGGAGACTAGCAAAGAAGGGCCAGTTGTGTTAACACCTCAACATGATGTTTTATCAAAAGGTGAAGCTGAAAAAGGATTAATGCAGCTTGTTTTCTTGTTTGATCAAGTAAGTGAAGTCCTTTTTGTCCTTCAAAAAATTTTGTTGCTTGCTGATTTTCCTTAAATTGATGGTGTTTTCAACCATCTAGACCAAGTAAGTGAGATTCTTGTCAAACAAATGATCAAGTGTATCTCGTATGTTCATCTCATGTTGGCTTTCCATAAGCATGTTGATTATTGTGAGTTGAAGAGGATGGGCCGCTACTTTTCTCAATCTATAAATGGTTTTGTTTGACCAAGCTTTGTGCTGGTTAAAGTAGGATAGTTAAGTTTCATTTCAATAAGCGTTGTCCAACACTAGGTGTCTTTAGGTTGCATGAGTCTTAGTTTAGGTGAATTTTCATTTCAATAAAGGTTGCATTCATATGTTCTAGTTTTCTAACTCCATTGCCCAATGAATAAGGTCTATAGTTCATGTCTAACAGGCAAACATTCAGCAAAAGTCACCAGAATTGTTATCCTAATTTTCTACATGCAGGAGGATGAACATAAATAGGAAAAGTTTGCATTAAGGTTCATCCATTTAACACTACTTTTCAGGTGATGTAGGTTAAATTTTGCTATCACATTCATATCATAATTTATATCATACTCGAAGTATTAATCATATTCAAAAAAATTCAATTCATAATTGATCATTACATTATGCATTCAAACTGAATGTAATAGACAAATGTTCTTTCATATTTCATCTTTCATGTTGGAAAAATAGAGTAAAAATGGTAGAATAGAAAGCATCATAGAAGTATGAGTAGGGTCCCATGCATTGCCTTGAGGAGTCATCTGCATTTAGGAGCTAGCTGGTTGTCTATTTGGTCCAGGTCTTCATAGTCTACTGTCTGAGTCTTCATGTCTTGTCCTAGGTCTTTAGGGTTTGTCCTGCATCATGGAAGAGAAAAGATGTTAGATCTAGTTGGATCTAAGCAATGCATGAAAACCAAAGCATCATACAATAATCAAATTTTTTCAGAGATGCACATTTATCTGTAATATCAATGCAATAGAAAAATATGCATCTGCATAAACTAAATGATAGTATTAAAGGGGCATGACTCCATGAAAACTTTTACTATTTATGGTCATCATTATGCATGTTTTTTTTATAAACTAGATATCTGAATCAAAGGGACTTAGTTCTTGTAGCTGAGAAACCTTTTTCAGAATAACAGGATATCATTGGGTTACTGAACATATCATTTGGTCATGTTTACTAACCTAATATGGTGGATTTGATTTGATGTTTTTAAATAGAGTAATCAGAGATGCATAGCTCAAATAAACTGTATAACAGTCAAAAGAAGAAGAAGATGCAGTGTCTAATGCACTGAAAATATGTTACAGCTTGTGCATATATAGACATAAAAGCATTCATTACTGGTGTACAATATAGAAAGAGTTATCTCTTACAAACAATGTAAAGTAATGTGCACATACATAAAGATTGACCACTGATGAATTAATGAAATGCCAAATGCAAGGAAATGATCAAATAACATCTATATACAAAAGATATATGTCCAATCAGAGTGATGAATACAAAATGCTATAGAAAAATGCATTATTTTTTAGTATCAAGAAATGTTCACTGAGTATGTTTATGAATGTCGCGAGCCCATGCTCGAACTTCATAATATACATTCATACAGTTCTGGGTGTCACGAGCCTGTGCTTGAACCCCATGAACTAACTTTTAAAATATTATTGCATTTCACATTTCAAGAAAAAACTAGTTTGATGTACTCGCCACTGTCATTCCAACAGTTTAAAATCAGACAGTCTGTAGATTCAGATAAAATGAAGTCAAGTGTACGGCAATATAACAAATAAATCAAGCAATGTGACAGTTGAAGTTCCTAACAAGATCAAAATAATAGTAAAAGTGCAAGTAAGTGTGTCAACGATTGGGTACACAAAAAACTAGGCTGTAGATGATTGGTAAAAAAAACATAATCAAAGCATCACAAACAACTCACAGCTTTTCATGGCGACAAGGAAGGGCAATCAAATATTGGTGCAAATGGAGATTCATTGGGGAATAAAATAACTATCAGAAATATCCACATAAACAATAGGAAAAACCCCAAAGTTAACGCAAGATGAAGAAGAGTAATTTAAGCTCTTTCGACATGATCAAGTTTAGAAAAGTAAAAGATGGGGAACTATGTTACTTATCTCACAGTTAGAGATGTAGGAACGGTGCCAAATGAGCTTCAACATCTTATTCTGTTGTTTTGTAATGATCTTTGGGATATTCTCAAGCATCTTCCTTTGTGAAATTAGATCTAAACTGCTCCAATTATTTAAATTATTCTTAAAAAATGTGACTTTTTTTGCTGCTATCTCTTTTGGCTCCTTTGTGATATTTCCTCTTTCTCCTTTGATTTTTAGGATCCTTTTGATGTTTCTTCCCTGCCTTGTGCTATTATGAAAAAAAATTGAGTTTTTGTCTCCTTTTGCTAACCAATTTTTCCTTGATTTTTGTTTCCAAAATATTTCTTTTGTTAGAATTTATTCACACTCTTTAAGTAACTCCTTTTTCTTTGGGTATTTATCTTGATCCATACCTATTATTATCACTTCTTTGTTTAGATTATCTATTTCTTCTTCTATCCTTGTTTTCTTTGTGAAGATGTTCTTAAAATGCTCTTTGTTCCACTAAAGTAGTTTTTGTTTGATTATTTTAAGTTTTGACATGAAGCAGAACATCTTTGATCCTATTATTTGTTCCTCCTACCATTTTACTATTAATTCAAATTTCTATTCTCCCATCCACATTTTCTCAAACTTAAAGGGATAGTTTTGTGGTTTCTCTTGGTCTTTTATTATGAGCATAATTAAGAGGTGGTCTAAACCTACATTAGTCATAATTTTAGTACTTAAAGTATTTGTGAATGTAGAAATATCTCCTTTGAAGAAAAACCTATCTAATTTTTTATCTTTATGACTTTATCCCTTTATTCTATTATTCCATGTAAAAGTTCCATTCTTTGTGATTATTTCCATCATATTGTTATTATGGACCCACTCCTTGAAGTCCTTTCGAGTTTTGGATTCATTTTGACTGCCCCCCTTTTCTTTGAGGTATACATAATTGCATTAAAATCTTCTCTGATGATGTAATTGTAATCCATATTTTGATTCATGAAAGCCTCTATGTTAGACCATACTTCTTTCTTTTTATTGGTCATAGTGGGTCCATAAACGTTTATAAGAAATAAACTAAGTGTGATGTTTACACTTTTTACCCAACCTCCTTGCCAAATTTCTTATTGATTATATTTTCATATTTTACTTTTCTTGGATCCTAGATTACAACTACTCCTCCTAAAGCCCCTTCCACGGGCTCACTTTCTACTTTCTATGCTGATATTCTTTTTTTGAAATTGGTTATTTCATTTTTATTTAGTTTAGTTTCTTGAATTATTAAGATTTCTATGTTATTTTCTATGATGCTACACTTAATTAAGCGTTGTTTGTTAGGGGAATTCATATCCCTAACATTCTAGGTAGTCACCCTCATTTCTCCTTGGGAAGACTCTTCCCCTTCCCTACATATAATGAAGATGTGATTTTTTCTTGGTCCTCTACTACCCCTATTGATTCTTTGTGCTCAGTTAAAGAATTCCTTCCCATTTTCTTCAGTGACTTTCCATAAACGGGGGTCTAATTGTTTGGATAGTTTAGCTCAAGCCCTAGATTTACTTCCTCCTTTTCCTTCTCCCTTCCTTCTTGTTTTTTTCTTTCAATTAAGGCTTATGTTTCTTCCATGTCCATTGCCTCTGAAGTAGAAATATCTTTTATAATTTTTTGTTTCTCCTCTTCCATTTCCAACTTTTCTTCATTTTCTTCTTCAAATTTTGCTTCCAATGGAGGATTTAATCCCACCAGCTTATAAACAACTTCTAATTCAATTATAATTATCTCCTTCCCTCTCGATTAATGGATTTCTCCTTCCCCTACTATGATTTCATTATCTACTTCTACTTTTATCTTATCTTCTTCTCTTATTTTGAGGTTCTCTCTTTCCTTGTTTTCATATACTTGATTAGTTATGGCCAATTACTCTTTTACCTCATCTTGGAAGGCTTTAGATTTCGATAATAGCTGACTTAATGTGTCTCTTTTTTTATCGATAAAAGGTCGGGGCCTTTTTTAATTTTTATTAATAATTAAAATAATTTTACACCTCCATTCAATGTGGGCACTAGGAGGAAAAGAAAGGAGGAAAGAAAAACCTTCCGTATTGTCCGGGACTTAAGAAAGTCATGTTAAAGTCATGTTCATCAAAATTTACATATCCCTTTTTAAGACGAGTCATCAAAAGAGGGAAAGGGCTCCTCTTATACAAACCAGATTAGAATTTACAAATGAAATAAATTTTACATACTCCTACATACAGTGGAGTTTATTATAATTTTTTTTTACTATTTACATTCAATTGTTTACTAGATTTCTTTCCTTGACTCATTAGGAATCTCAAATGAACCATGTCAGTAGCCTTCCTTTCTTTAGACCTATTTAAATTGTAATCAAAATAATTTTACACCTTCATTCATTGTGGGCACCAAGAGGAAAATAACAGAGGAAAGAAAAACATTCAGACGATAAGAGGAAAAGAATGGAGGAAAAAAAATTTCAATATCACTTGGGACTTAAGAAAGTCTTGTTCATCAAAATTTAGATATCCCTTTTTAAGATGGGTCTTCAAAAGAGAGAAAGGGCTCCTCTTATACAAACTAGAATAGAATCTACAAATGAAATGAATTTTACATACTCCTACATAAAGTGAAGTTTATTATACAAATTTATAACTATTTACATTCAATTGTTTACTAAATTTCTTTCCCCAAATCATTAGAAATGTCAAATGATCCATGTCAGCAACCTTCCTTTCTTTAGACCTATTTAATCTGTAATCACAGATCCTTCCACTTCTAATATGCTTGTTAGTACTTTCCTTTAATAGCTCTAGACTAGAATGAGAGCTAAATCAAAAGATTAAAGTATAATCAAAATAAAAAAAGCATTCCATAGGGAATAAATAGATTTAAACATATCTTGTGATCTTGATAAAAGGCTATACAACTCTTTAAGTCCACCAAGAGACATAGCCCATAAATAGAAGAGGTAACTTAACATGCTTTATTTAGAAAGACTACAAATAAAATTGTTAGATCCCTATGATTTTCACACTTAATCATCTCATTGATTTACTTTGGGATGAAAGATACGAACAATTTCCAAAATGTGCCAAACATATGTGAGATGAACATAATCAGTTTCACAAATTAAAAGCATTGAAATAATAAAGGCATAACTCATAAGTATTGAAGACAGAAACATATTTTCATATCTGTCATGCTACAATGGTTTCCGATTATCTATTTCCTCTTTTAAATATGAAACTTCCAACCTCATCTACGAGATCAAAAGGATCTTAAGCTTCACACTAATTATTACCAATGAATATTATTTAGTCTAGTTTGCTACCTTCCATTATATTTCTACTTATCACTTCCACTTGAAGAGAGCTACATGTAGGACTCCCTGTTTGTATTATTAATTAGGCATACATATAAAAATATTATAATGTTGTCATCCCAAATAGGCTTAACTATTTTCAGGCTTAATTAGTTTGTATGTTTGTGTGTGTGTGTCTATATATATATACATATTGTAGGATTTGAGAAATACAAATCCACAAAACCCAAAGATCACTTGCATACAAAAACTTGTTACAAGGAAGTATAGACAAGAAGAGGGCAAGAGTTTGATTCAAAAATATGAAGAAGAAAATATCCTCAAATAATGAATGAATAAAATGTACAATGGATCAACCTTATAAAGGAGATCTAAAGCCTTGAAAGGAAAACCCTAGGTCATGTAATAATTAGTTAAATTATTACAAGACTAATGCATGCAAGTTTATATTTAAAACAACTAGTGCATGAGTTTAAAACTAGTGCATGTGTGTTTAAATATAAACAACTAAAACAAAAGAGTTGACATCTTAAGAAGGGAGTAAAGTTAATTAACATAATTAATACTTTACTTTAACACCCCCCTTTAAGATGAGCAACAATGCAGCTACAAACAATGCAATAAGAAAGAAAAGGAAACTACAGTGCTGAAAGAAAATGGGTCCCGACAAAAAAAGGCTTGTTCAGGTACCCAAGTACAAAAGAGAGTCTCTACAAAGTGGAGAAATAAAGAAAACCACATGGGAAAAACTCTACTCCAAAAAGAGACAAATACTAATCTGAAGGACTGAAGAAGCCTCCAAAACTAGGAATGTTCCAGAAAATAGGAACAAGATGAACATGTAGAACATCATTGAAGCAAGAAGATGCAAACTCTGTCAAGAAGTAACTGTTGATTTGAAGATCCTCCACTGAAATAGAACATGACCAGGTAGAGAAGACTGTAATCTATATGAGTGCCCTCAAATGATACTACTCAAATCAGGAGGAAAATAAAGGCAAACAACTGAACTCGAAGATATAGATGGTATAAAACACCAAAGCCTGAAGAGATGATCAATGAAAGATGGAAGAGTGCCTCTAAAAATAGGAAAGAAAGAGTGTCTATATAGTAAATGATCCATCTCACTAAAATGCATAGGTACCTAGCCACTGCATCTGCCTAGTACATAGGAACAAATACTGAATACATAGCTCACACTATCGAACCAAGGAAAAAGAAGAATGATCAGTAAGAAACCCCCCCATAATGTTGACAAGGGAGAGGTGACAGGTACACTAAAAATAGTGCCAATAAGAACTGCATCATGAAGAACCAAGAACATCAAAGGTGCAATGAAAGTACAAACACAAATAAAGATACCCTGAGGCTAATGTCATGGAAGGAACACTCAATTGAAAAAGGTAGATGGCAAACAAGGGCAAACATCAAACCCCCCATGACACTTTATAATGGAGTGCAAGTACAAATAACACAAACATGTTCAAGATTCCAAGCATGTAATAGAATGACACTTTATCTCAGTGCATGTGCATAAAAGAATGCTACAAAAGTGAAGTATACACTACTCAAAGAAGAGTGAAGGTTGCTGAAACAAAAGAATAGCCTAAGAAGAGCCATCCCCTAAAGGGAAGAGATTCCAAGACTTGTAACATCCAAGATATCCACCAGAGTGCATAAATGCAAAAAAATGAATTAAATATACCTGGAGAAAAATATGAGAAAATGAATCATAGCAATGGAAAGCTCTTTGAACAATCTTTCCAATGATATATCATTTGCCCAAAACGGAGTCCGGATGCACAAAATAGAGCTCCCAGAGTGTAAAATAGAACATCTGGCTTTGACAGGAAAAAAAATCATCAAGTATGAAAAATCATAAATTCAAACCTCTAGATCTAGATAGAGCTCGGAACTAGCTTTCTGATGATATCTCGTTTGCCCAATTTTGACAGCGTATGCTCAAGTTATGAGCAAAATACCAACTGCTACGTTGGAGGGCCCAAAAATGGTGCAAATGATGATGATGCATGCTGACGTCATGAAATGACATGCTTAAATTTGATAGCCAAATGGCTGTCACCACCCAAAAAAAATTTAAATTTTCTTTTGTAAAATCGCATGTGCGCCTCGGGATGTGTGGCAAGCCTTACAGATTTTTGCCTCGATTTGCGTGCCATTTTTTTAGGTCTTGATTTGTGTGGTGGACAATAAATTTTTTGCCTCATTTTGTGTGCCAAATAGAGAATTTTTATTTCGATTTGCATCCCAGTTCATACAAATTTTGCCTTGGGAAGTGTGTCAAGCTGTTTGGTATAAAAAAAATTACTTCAAAATGCAAAGTTGTCCAAATCAGACGTATTTTATATCGAAATAGGGGTTTTTGGGTGTTGTGAGCTCAATAATGAGGTCCGTTTGAGCTCAAAGTGCACCAAAATTTAGGGACCCCCTAATTTCATTAAAAAATAACTGAGAAAGCCCTAATCTGAACCAGATGATTTTCTTATCTCTGATTCCTTCAAATGCGAACAAGTTGTAGCAGATTAGGCTTTGATACCATGTAGGATTTGAGCAATACAAATCCACAAAACCCAAAGATCATCTGCATACAAAAACTTGTTACAACGATGTAGAGACAAGAAGAGGGCAAGGGTTTGACTAAAAAATATGAAGAAGAAAATATCTTCAAATAATGAATGAATAAAATGTACAATGGAACAACCTTATAAAGGAGATCGAAAGCCTTGAAAGGAAAACTCTAGTGCATGTAATAATTAGTTAAATTATTACAAGACTAATGCATGCAAGTTTATATTTAAAACAACTAGTGCATGTGTGTTTAAATATAAACAACTAAAGCAAAAGAGTTGACATCTTAAGAATAAGTTAATTGACATAACTAATACTTTACTTTAACACACACACAGACACACACACAGACACACACATATATATATATATATATGAGTTCTTAACCTTTTGTAAATTCTTCTAAAAGGATTACTGAAAATGTCAAGTATTTCTCGATTGTTAGGTGTAAAAACTCATTCAAAGGATGCGATAACATATCTTAACAGGGATATATTCAATTACCAAAATTTATCACTCTATCCATGATAGAGTTTAAGATTGCATGTCTGGGCTCAGAGACATGAAAGGTGTGGACATTTGTTTCCATTTTCGAATGAGATATATAAACCTAAATTAGAGGTAACCTACATAATGGCAGAGGAAACAAAGTTTGTGTATCAATCCTACAAGATGATCAGAATTATAAGAAGGCAAGGTAAAAGAAGTTTCACAGTTTTTATAGAAGATACACCAAATTATTTGAATCGTGGAGGGGAAAGCTAAAAAGAGGGTAATCATGGAGAGGCAAGATGCAAAAGATAGGGAAAAACACAACAGAGAAATAGATTTATAATCATGCAATTATAATCCCAATATAAAATAGATCTAGGAATAAGATATAGTAGGAACACATAGGTCCAAAAGGAACGCTAATAGGAGTCTCTAAAATATGAATTAAGTTTAAAAGTTAGGGGATACTATAGGTAGTTAAATTTATAAGGGATGTAGTAGCCTTAAAGTTATCTTAAGGTCTATGTAAACTTGGGCATCCCTGAATTAGTATTGGTATCTTATAAATTATGTCTTTAGATCTATCCTAAGTTATTTACTCTTATAATGTTCCAAGCTTACTAAGTTATATTGATTTGAAATACTAAGATAGGGTTCAATATGGCAATAAATCTCTAATTTTTTCAAAGTATCCTCCATCTGCACATAAAATTATAAGCTATTTGCAATTTTATTGCCTTCTCTATATATATATGTATGAATATAACTTCTCTAAAGTGTTCTAAAAGGCTTAGTTATTTTTCCAATAGTTTATTCAAATTCCAATTGGGTGTTTGGCCCATTCTTAATGCATTTATAATAATTTGAGAATCGCCTTCTATTTTAAGTTGTTTAACTCTCAAATCTTTGCAAAATAATTAGCTTTCCACTAAGGCCTCCGATTCTACCATATTGTTTGTTGAGATTCTTATAGTTTAGCTAGACTACCACAAATACTTTCATCCCACATGCATATGAAATTGTCTATACCATCCACCCCATGATTTACTCTAGAGGCCCCAACAAAGTTAAGTTTGTACCATTCATATCAAGGGGCACACCATTGTTAAGTTTTCCTTTCTTCTTTTCTCTTTTCACCCCATTTCCCAAATTGAGGTGGAATAACCAATCCAAACCTTTCTTTCCTTATGATACTGTCCTAGTGTGAAAAAAATTCCTTCGATTTGATTTTTGTTCCTAAGTCTGTTGTTTATAGTTTCCACAATGCATGCCTCTACTTTTATTTCAAAGTATTTCCTCTTTATTTTCTTTCCTTGAAATAACCTTATGTTTCGTTCCTTCCAAATTTCTCATACTAATATAGAGGGGGCAATCTTCCAAATTATGTTGTAAAGGTTATTGTATTGATATGTAGGCCATGCATTCAGATGATCTAATAGATTGTTGGACATGACCATCTTCCAGTTTAATTTCCTCCAATGTCAATCCCATCACCTCCTAGAGTATAGATAGTTCAAGAGAATATGATTGATCGTTTCTTCTTCTTTTTCACATAGGGGACACTGTGATGGTCCTTCAAAACTAATTTTCCTAAACTATTCTACAGTAATGATTCTCTTTTGTAAAGCTTCCCATAAAAAGGTTCATACCTTAGGTAGACATACCTTATCCCAATAGAGAGTTAATGGAAGCTCGATCTTCTGCCAATTCTTCTCTTTTACAAGGATATCATATCCATTTTTCACTTTGTATTCTCTAATATTAGAACATGTCCAAATAAGTTTATCTAGTCTGTCCTTGATAGAAATCTATCTTAAACTTAAAGTCTTCTCTAATTCTGAATTTTCTTTAGCTCAAATTGGAACATCTTTTAATGACTTCCATTTCCATCCTAAACTAGGGTCCCCTATAAGAATTTCAATGTAGTCTTTCAAATTTGTTCCGTAAAGGTTGGTTAGAACCTCTTTGATTCTAGGAGAGGTTATTAAACTATCCAAAGTTGCATACCCTACCCAAGAGTCTTCCCAAAACAAAGATGAATCACTTGACCCTACATCCCAGGTGAGGTGACTTCTGAGTATATGTCTGCACTCTAGAATAAAGCTCCAAGCTCTAGATCCTTTGGGAGGATTTTGGATTCCAAAAGTACTTAAAAGAGATCATTAAATATTTGTCAATGATGATTTTATCCCACTTACTATCAGGGTCTCAATATATTTTCCAAACTAATTTAGCTCACAGAGAAAGGTTTTTCCATTTCAAAATTTTGATGCCTAAACCACCTTCTTTGAGGGGCTTGCAATTTAGCTCACAGAGAAAGGTTTTTCCATTTCAAAATTTTGATGCCTAAACCACCTTCTTTGAGGGGCTTGCAATTTTTTCCCCATCTGATAAGAGCCAATTTCTTGTTTTCAGATACTCCTTTCTAGAGGAATGTTCTTAATTTCCTCTCTAATTTGTTTTTATCACCTTCTGTAAGTGGTAGGCATGACATTTGATAGGTAGGGATAGATGTTAAAACATATTTAAGCATGATTACTCTTCTTGCATTTGATAGCGATTTCCCCTTCCAGATCTCCATTTTTTTATCTAGGTTTTTCCCTATAGGTTCCCATAGTTTGTTAACTCTATTATTTTTGTCTAAATCCATCCCTAGGTATTTGCATGGAAAATATCCTTTTATAAAGCCTAGGGTTTGACATATCTCATCTCATAGCCTAGCCTCTATGTGAAGGAAAAAAATCTCTAATATGTCGGCATTTACCTTTTGGCTTGAGGCTTTCATATATAGGTTAAGGATTATTTTAAATTTCTTAGCTTCAATTATTGTACTTTTTCTAGGGAGTATAGTGTCATCAACAAATTATTGATGTGTTATGTTTGGAACTTCTTTTTTAACTTTTATTCCAAATATTTGGCCTTGTTGCTATGCTCTTGAGATTGCCCTCCCAAAAGATTCAACCATTATAATAAAAAGGAAGGGGGAAATCAGGTCACCTTGTCTCAATCCCCTAAATATGTCGAAATAGCCTTCTAGTGTTCCATTGAAAAGAAGAGAGATCTTAGGAGTGGAAATGCAACTAAAGATAAGATTTATCCATTGTTTCATGAATCTAAACTTTTCAAGGCAAGTGCATAGGAACCCCTAATCTACTTTAGCATATGCCTTCTATATGTCTATTTTGATTATCATGCTTGGGTCTTTATTTCTTTGAGTTGAATGTAGTAGATCTTGTACTAATATTATCCCATTGAAAATAGATATGCCCAGAATGAATCCGATTTGTTCTTCTGATATAATATGAGGTAGTAACATTTTTAGTCTATTTGTTATGGCTTTAGACAAGATTTTATATATACTGTTGCATAAGGAGATTGGTCTAAAATCCCCTAATTCTTTAGTGTTTATCTTCCTAGGTATTAGTGTAAGAAAGGTGTTATTATTCTATTTCAAAAGATTCCCTTTTTTCCTGGTGTTTTCAATTGCTTCCCATACTTCCTCTCCTAAAAAGTGCCAACATGTTTTTATAGAAACTTGCCTAAAACCCATATGGCCCAAGTGACTTTCAGTTTGTAGTTGAAATAATGCTAATCTAATTTCCTCCATCGGAAATGATTTATTTAAAATTATGTTTTCTTCACTCGTTATCAATTTTGGAATATTATTTAGGAGTTTTTGTTGAGCTTTTAGGTCAGAGATCTCCCAATTGTTTAGTGTATTCTTATAAATTTTAACAAATTCTTTTGCTAATTCCTGTGGTTCCTCTATAAGATTACCTATCTCATTTTTAATTTTAAGGACCCTGTTAATGTCCCTCATGTGTTTTGTGCTATTATGAAAAAAAATTGAATTTCTATCTCCCTCAAAGAACCATGTTTCTCTAGATTTTTATCTCCAAAAGGCTTCTTCTTTAGATAAGAGTTCTTCATATTTATAAAGTAGTTCTTTTTCTTTATTATAGTTGTCCTTGTTCATTCCTTCTTTGATTACTTTATTGTTTAATTTCTCTTATATCTATTTCTACTTCTAATTTTTCCACAAAAATGTTTTTGAAATGTTCTTTATTCCATTTTAATATTTTTTGTTTCAAGGATTTTAATTTTGATACAAAGCAGAACATTTTAGAACCTTCAAACTTCTCTTCCTTCCACCACTATTCTAGCAACACCAATTTTTTTTGTCTTGATACCACATGTTTTTGAACTTGAAGTAATTTTTAGAGGGTTTATTTATTGCAATGATATCTAATTTTATTGGAAAGTGATCAGTTCCATAAATAGCTAAAATAGTGGAAGAAATTGAATGATTGAAAGCACTGAACCCCCCTAGAAACATGAATCTATCCAACTTCTCTACAATATTTCTAGAACCTTCTCTTCTATTGTTCCATGTAAAGGTACCATTACTCATTTTAATGTCTATAATCCCATTTCTTACAATACAATCTCTAAAATATTTTAAGGACTATGATTCCCACTATATTATACCCCCACTTTTCTCATCAACATCCAAGATAGAATTAAAATCACCTCCTAATATATAATTTAAGTTCCTATTGCAACTACAATAAGTCTCTATCTCCTTCGATAGCTCCTTTTTACTATTTGTACTAGTTGGGCCATACACATTTATTAGAAAGAAGTGTAGGGTACTTCTAATATTCCCAACCTAGTAGCCCCTCCATTTTGGCCTTTTAATAGTAGTTTTGATGTCAATTTTCCTCTGATCCTAGATCACTGCTAGACCCCTTGAGGAACCATCCACATAAACACTATCCACTTTCCAAATTCCTAACTTCTTTTGGAATTTATTCATCTCTTCCTTGTTAAGCTTAGTTTCTTGAATAAGAATTATTTCAGATTCTATAATTTTTAAATTATGTTTTAATATGCTTTGTTTGTTTGGGGCATTAGAGCCCCTAACATTCCACGTAGAGAGCCTCATTTCTCCTTGGGAAGGTACTTCCCCTTCCATGCATGAAAAAGAGTAGTTAACTTAGCCTGATTTTCAGCTTCTTCATCCAATTTCCTGAGATCCATTTGGGACTTCCTTCCCCCCTTTTTTTGCGATTTCCCATAATTCAAGCTATCCATCCTAGTTATGGTTAAGGCTATTCCTAATGTTCCTTCTTTACTGTTTGACTTCTCTATTACCTCCATACAAATTTGCTCCTCCAATTGTTTCTCCCCTTCTACTTTCATATCTCTAATTATTCGTTTCTTAAAAGATTGAATAAATTCAGTTTCCATTACTTCCTCGGTTTCTTCCTCCGCCTCGTCCATTATACAGTCCTCATCCATATCTTGGTATATTCCCCTTATATTATAAATTGCCTCTAATTTCATGGGGATTTGATCTCTTTTATTGGGGGATTTAAGTAGATCAAGACACAAATTATTTTCAAGAGGGTCCTCATTCTGTCTAATCTCTATATCTATACTCTATTCTACTATCTTAAGAGCAATCTCTATCAGAGGATATGAAGATGTGCTAACTTGTTCTTTCAGGTTGTACCAAAGGGTTAGTTCTTCCCTGACTTCTTTATGGACATTAGTGACTTCCTTCAATAGTCCCCCTAAGATTCCCATATATTCTTCCAGTTTTCTACAAGTTTATTCTTGAAGGAAGGGTAAATATATCGTATTCATAGAGTTATTATTTAAACTTGAGGAGTTCAATGTGGCATATTCTAGAGGTTTAAGAATGCTGGCTATAGGGATGATTTCCTTATTTGAAATGTTGAATGTATCATCTTCTTTAGATGTTGTTGTTATCATTAATTCTTCTTTACTTATTGTTGCTTCATTGACTATCCTTTCAGGATTTTGTTTCTTTGATTTGTTGTATTCCCTGTCTACCTTCCTTTCTTCCAAGTTATTTATTTCTTCATCAATGCTCTCCTCTACCATCCTTTCTACTATTATTTCCAAAACTTCATTCGTTAGTTTTTCAACACTAGCAAGAATGTCCTTCTCACTCATTCCTGCTTCCTTTAGGATTTCTTTGCTTTCAAATTCATCAAGAAGTAAGGGTTTTAGTGATTTATATTCTTCCCTTGGGGTGAATAGATTTTCCATTTTTTGAGAAACCCCCCTTTCCTTGTTGTCCCTAAGTTTTCCATTTGAATCCATAACATTTTCTATAATATCTCATTCTTCCACCTCTAAGTCTTTTAAGACTGAATCCTTGGGTGGTGTGACTAAATTTGGTAATGAGGTTGTGTTGATATTGCAATCAATAGGTAGAGTTGTTCCATTGATTTGATGTTGAGAAGTTTTTTGGATTCGATTATGGCATAAGTTGGTTTTCTTTGTATGGCATATGGTAAATCCACCTATCTTCTCATTTAAGTTGATTTGAATCTTAGTTGGTTCTTTCCTTTTAGGATTGCATGTTTTAGGTAAAAACAATAAGGCACAATGTTCATAATATTTGGAAGGCTAGTTTTCCTAAGTGGAACTATTTTATTTGTTATAGGTCGCTCATATATTTATGGTTTAAGGGGTTAGATAGATTAATTAGTTATCAATTTAATTGCATTGATATTCTGAGCGTTTAGTTCTAAATTTACCAATATTTTTACAGTAGATGAATTAACAAAATTCTTTTCTAATCCTACAAAACCACCCAACATATTTCCTATTTTAATCAGTATATTACTCTGGATTAATTTTACAAGCATATTTTGAAAGATAACCCATTTAGGGATTTTCATTGACTTAAGATTGTTTGGTTCAAAATTTGGCATCCAATCTATAAATTTAAGGTAGTTTTCTTTTTTTAAAAAACTAGCTCTTCAAACAACAATTTAACCTTCAAAGACATATCTTTACAATCTATAAACATAAAATTTTCAGGTAAAGAAGTGATACTTACTTGGCCCTCGAGCATCTCCTTCAACCACCTAACAATTTCATTCACGGAAGATTCTGATCCACACCCTTTTGCAAAGATCCCATGGTTTTTACAATACTCCCACATACCTAGCGTAAAAATGTTGTTTACCACTGCTATCGTTTCCTTGCCCTCATTCACATTCATGGTGTTTCCTCCACAAATGATGTCATTCAATGGATGTTGGGGCTATTTAGGGCTGTTGTTGTTTAGTGGAATTTGTCCTTCCATTTTTTGGTGGGATTATGTTCCACCATTTTATGTGCCTCATTATTCAATTCATGGGCTCGATAAAAATTCCTTGGCAAACTGTGACTAGGAACACAAAAATATGAATCCAAATTTGAGCATCTAGAGTTTACTATCAATTGCCCACCCAAGGTAATCCTATTTTCCCCAGTGGTAAATATTGGGGTCTTGTTGGATAATGGGATTATCCATAAACCCTACTTATCTTCAACCCTAGCTTTTTTTGTTTTTCTTATCTTTCATCCTTTCATCGTTTTCCATTCATTAATAGTATTTTTAGCTCTTATTTGGTGGATCAATGTTGATCTAGGGTATCCTTGCCCTTTTCCCAAACTACCCTCTCCGACAATAGGAGAAGAGCTATTTTTCCATTTTTCATAAGGATGCCTAAAATTTCTTCTGTTAGTGGCCGGAAAGGGTTTTTGAACCCTAGATCTTACATTTGCCAAAGATTCTCCCTGTGTGTGCATTTTGAATTGACCATTTGCCCTGTTTATTTAACTTGGTCTAGGGCTTCCTTGCTCCCGCACATGCCCATGAGATTCACCCGTAGCTGTGAATCCAATGTTCATTGAAGGGTACACACCCTTATTCTAAAAGAAGTGCGACAAGGATCTTGAATCCCTAGACCTCTTGACTACAGAAGGGCCTTCAATTCAGTGTGGTAAATTATGGATTTTGTCTAAGACAACAAAGCAGTTTCCTTGACACAAAGAAGATCTACTGTCTCCAATCATCCCCTTGCCTAAATTATTTACCTTTTGCATTTGAGCGAACTTTCTCTTAATGTGTCTATTTTTGTTGTTAAGGCTCTCATTAGATTTTCTAGAAAGATTGAAGGGGTTTTACAACTTTTCTTGTTAGATTCCTTATTTTCATCCCATGAATTTCAACCGTAAAACCCCCCATTTCATTATTAATAAATCTTATATTTATTAATAATTATATAAATTATTTAATTAAATAATTTATTTATTTATTTTTATACATTAATAATATATACATTATTATTATTTTATTTTATATTATAACTAATATTATATTAAAATATATTATTTATTTCAATTTTATTTGATTATAAACTATAAAAATGGACAGCCACAAACTTTACATTATTATTTTTATTTAATAAAATAGGATGAGATAAAGTGACCCATAAAATGGCAAGGAGAAACAATTTCCCTAAGAACCGTCTATATCACTTAAAATTTTATAACCAATAAAAGGAATGAACAATAATTTTATAAATTTGAAAAATTAAATATTTTACCTTTTGCATTATAAAATATTAAAATATAATAAATTGTAAAAATTAATGACTTTTGATTGCTTAACATTAGATGATTTAACCACTACTTACAAGTTGTCCCTTGCCTATAGTTCTATAGTAGGAACTAAAAATAGAAGAAAGAGAAAGGGGAATAAACAACAGCGACATAGGACCTTGCTCCTATGGTTCTCGCCAGATTGTAGTGGAAGCACATTTTATCATTATGTTTCTTTTGTTTTTCTCCCTGAAATGTAGTGAGAGATCCTAAGGACTTCTGTTTTAGAAACAAAGACTGATTATAAATTAAGCAAACTCGTGGATTTATCGGAAGGCATTTGTCTGGTTCTGTTGTTGAAATAAAGAAAGCCTTGAATAATTTCAATAATATATGACCTTGTCAAAATTGTACCAGTGAAAAGACATTCTATTCAATTACACGGATATCGATTGGCTGCTCCGAAGAAATGATGGAACCTCCCCCATTTGAAGAGGCCTTGCGATGTAATGTCTGCAAATGCAGTTTCAATGCTTTCAGGCGTCGTGTATGATCTCCTTCCATCGCTGTGAATTTGCATATCCCTTTAAATACATTTGCTTAATCTGCTGCATGTCTCATTTCGTTTGTCGTTTAAGCCAATTTCGTGTCTGGGTGACTACTGATTAATTGTTCCGTGATATCTATAGAGTTGGGTGCCTTAGTCAAAATTTATCGTGTGTGTTGGGTACGGCTCAATTAGGTCTAATTGGAGTTAATTGCTCGTGAAAAATCCTCTCTTTTTGTATTCCTGTGTGATTGTTTTTGAAACTGTTAGCCCCAGCAATAAATTGGCTGTGAAATGATTACATGGGAATTCCGGCACTAGTAAAATTTTATTCTTACATTCATGTATCTATAGTAAGATTTGTTAGTCCTAGTTGAAGTTGATCTGCTTTTGTAATTCTCTGATCCGTTGACGTAAGGTAAGACTATATTTTTTTTCAGTTAATTATTTCAGTAAAAATGCTTGTGTCAATTTAGGTTGAAATTGAATGCAAGCTATAATATTTTTATTGAAATTGAACAAATACTGGGAGAAATGGTGGTTGATTCAACATCCCCGATGCAACAAATCAATAGTGTTTGTTGCATATACTTCTAATTATTTATCGAGCTTTTGCCAAATTTGGAGGGTTCCAACCGTAACAGTGTTCCAGATGTGATGTATATAGAAAGTTTGGTGAAATACAATTGCAGATTTCAGATGGATATCTGCACTTTTAAAATTGTGAAAAGTACAAAACAGAATTAAATTGTTAAATGCTGATTAAGAAATCTATAACTAGATACTTATCATCAAAGAAAATAGGCTCTCTACGACAACACAATTCACAACTCGTTCGACTCTCACCAAGGTCAAAAAGGCTTCACAACATCATCTTCTAATTGTTCTTTCCTCTACATTTTCCGTTCCTTTCTATTTTTTTGACGCATTTAAAAATTTCTATAGCACTTATGCAACTTTTTAATTTTTGTGTTTTTTCAAAATTCACTAGATTAGTAAGACGAGATGGCTTTTACTGTCTTTTAAATAAATTTACCCGTAGGACTTCCATATCACCATTATTTGTTTTGGAGATTGTTTCTTTTATTGTCCAGTTTTAAGATAAATTCTTCAAACATTTTCACATAATGATGTACTAGGTTATGGCTGTAAATTTTCATGCAAATGGAATCAGAATCATTATATTGTGGACATGTTAAAAGGAAATATGTTTCTTTCCTCCAATTTAATATAAGTTACACACTTCAAGTCTTCAAGTTCTTTGTTCCTAAGGTTTCTTACTGGCCCACACCTAAGATTGTTATAGATTCAAGAAGCTTTTTAGGGGCAATTTGGTATGTGGGGAAGTTCATTTCGTTCTCCATAAAAGCAACACCTTTACATGCAACTGGAGCAAGTGGTAAGAGTTTTCAGTGGGGTCAGGAAAACAATTCTTTTTACTCTTTGAGGTATAAAATAAACAATGCCTCGATGCTTGCTTGTTCTAAATTTTAGCCGCCATCTGAAGTGGAACTGGATGTGAGTATGTGTTAGGGTAGTTTTAGTACAAGAAGTTTAGCTAGTTTGCTATCACTATGAAGTATTTTCTAAAATGAAAAGAGAGTGAAATGTTTATGACAAAGAAATCAATGCATTTGTACAAGCCACTAAGAAATGGAAGAGCTATTTGTTAAGCAGAAAAACAATTGTTCAGACTGGTCATAAAGTACTTCAGTATTTACAAGAACATAATGAATTGCTGCAAACAAGACACAATGAATGGGTGGGAGATAGGATGTGGATTTACTTGATTATGGAGAGACTTTAAGGACAAGTCACAAAAGTCAGACACTTTGATATGGGCCATTTTCCATCTTGGAGCAGGTTGTAGAGAATGCTTTTAGGTGTAAACTAACTTACATCACGAGGGGGCTGTGTGTACTCAGTAATCAATTGTAAAATCTTTCACTTGAATGAGTCATCCATGTTGGAGGGAGAAGAGGGACAATTACTACCCTCTATTAAAGACTTTGTCTTGATTTTTTGTAGTCAAAACTGTTGGAGGAGGGCACAATGTCGCAGAAGAAAGCCAGAGAGATGAGAAGGGGGTCAAAAGAGTCTTGGAAGATTGACATGAAGGGAAATAACCAAGGCAAATGAAATGGTACATCAAGGAGGAAGTGGGGTAAGTGTACCTTCATCTCCTAAACCACTAAGATTTTATGGGACTAAAAACCTCTTGAAAAGAAGAGGTGTAATTCATAAGGATATAGAGAACAATTTTTCTTCATCAAACCATCATAACAAAACAAGAAACAGAGATCAGTTTTAAGTGACAAAGACAATGCATACAGTAGGCAGGTCGTTTCATGATCATCATTGTCATGGCAGTTATGTTTATGCCTTGAAAGTTTTTCCCATTCTACACCTACAGGAATAGTAATGGTAGAAAGAATCAATTTTCATGTTCCAAAATATTTGGGATTCCTTGAGCAGATGGAAGAACAGTCCAAAAGATCTATTGTAAAAGGTATAGTCTCAATTTTAAACATAAGAATGTGAGAGAAGAATTATAAAGTTCAGTTGATTGTAGGATGAAGGATGAGTTAGTGCAGAGAGGAAAAGCGAGTATGGAAATAGGATTATTATTGTTCATGTCCTATCAAAAGCTCTTCATAAACCCTTTAACCCTTTGGTCAAGGAAAGAAAAAAAAATTCAGCAATTGCCATTTCTAGCTAATTTTCCCCACACTATGTCAAAGATTTGTGCTGATGTTTTCTTGTTTTCTCATCTTTGTTTTATACATTATACAACAAATTTGCTTTATTTTCAGGAACTAAAAAACTCTAATTTTAGTCAGTTTACATTGTACACTGTCATTTGAAGTTGATTCAACTAGGACGACATATTAATATGTAAATTTATGGTATCAGTTGAACCTTTGGAGATACAGGTTATGGATGGTGAAGTTGGATCTCTTCAAGTGAGAAAACCATCATCCATGGACAGTGGTGCTAGCCATAGTTTTTTGATGAAATACATGGGACTTAAAGGGATTAGAAGAATCTAGGAGGGGTGAAAGAGACAAGAGAAAGGTTAAGAATTTAAATGAAAGAGTATGCTATTTATAGGAGTCTAAATGTAGGAATAAAGGAAATGGAAGGCATGCCAAGAGAAACTATAAATCACAACTGCTTGACACATAATTACTCTAGCTTAGCCCATACCAATTGTGTAACATATCAATGATGGGAGATGCGAATTGCCAACAAGTTCCCTGGCAAAAAACTTGATAGGAAAATATTTCTTTAGTGTATGTTGAAGGGGTCAACCTTGTTTTACTGTATATTACAATGAATTTCTTCTGTCCAACCTTGTTTATGTTCGAATCTGGAAACAACTCGTTCATATAGCCTATCCATCACCATGTTTTAGATCATGGTGAATTCTTTTTTGTGTCAGACATTTCTAGATTTTTTTCCTTGTGGTAGTGTTGAACACTTTCTAAAATCAACAAAGCAAGTGAACTATTGAAGATATTTCTTTTTGGATCTAATTCTAGGGGGTTCTATAGGGGCCCTGTTGATGCGAGTTTTATGCCACTACAACATGCAGAATTGAATAGTTAGTATTTTGAGATGAAACACCAAATCTCCAACTCTCTCTTGATGAAGGAAGCTAATGTTCTAAATAATGTATATGGATTGTGTGATCAAATGAGACAACCCCAAAGTTCCTTTTATCTGTGGACTTTCATTAATTATAATAATGTGATATGCTTGCTATCACAAAGGGACTTATGCTATTCATTCAATAGATATCAACCACTTCAACTATTTCGAACCAAATAAATTGCAAAGGTAAAGGATTTAGAAAGATCTAATCTACTCCTAGAATGTAAGAAACTGTGAATGTGTTTGTGACTCTGCTAGACTTAGTTTAGCAATCGACATCAACCAAGCTGGTGCGATCTTCTAAGGTAGATGTAAGATGTTCAAAATATCACCATTCCATTAACACCATCCATCGATGTATATCAATGTGCAAGTAATAATCGAAGTAAAGCTCATAAATATGTCATTCGACCACACAAGGCAAACTTACAATCAACAAACAACTAGTGGTTTGGTCTAAGCGAATTCACCGAAGATGCATCCAAAATATCTTCCATTCAACTAAACACCATTTCTAACCAACATGAAATGAATTCCTAATCTAAGTGAGGAAATGAAGAATCAACAACACAAGTAATCCACCATGAAGACCAACAATGAATTAGCAATTACTTTGATAGAATTATGGCAACAATTTCAACAAGTCTGTCCCTTACAAATGAGACGAGTGGGGTTTATATAGGAGCCCCAATTACAATGAACGACCAGGATCGATTTGAAACCAGTGACCCATATTAACTCAAATAAAGCCCTAATCAGGGTTGCTACAAACATTAAATGCTCATCCATTGATAATGAGACACCACCCTATGGGCCAATGAGAAAATTCAAAAGTTGGAGAGCCAATAGGAAGATGCTTAGTCATCCAACAACTCATCCTTATGAACATGTATGCCGCTTTCTTAATCTTTATTTTAATTCCACTTCCTTATCCTTAGGAATTCTTCATTGGTCTTGGAATTCTTTCTCTTGGACGTCTTGACTATGTAATACTCAAATCATTTGTTTTTCTGCCTTCATTGTTTGAAATTCTTTGTCTTCTTCATCTTCGAACTTGATCCTTGTGCTAATCCCCCTTCATTGCTTGAGATTCCCAGTCATCTTCATCCTCATGGGGATTCTCCTGATTGATCGCATCCCTGAACTTGGTCCTGATATATTGACTTCCTTGGAGCGATTAGTTTCTCCGTATTTATCATAGACTTGTAAATTTTTATGTTCTTAGATGTTTGATGATGACAATCTTTCCCATTTCTAGACCTTTCCTCCTTGTATAATTTGATCATCCTTGTGTGGTGAGGTTTTCCTCCCATTGTTTGAGACATCCTTGATACCTTTATCCGTTACCTCCTTGGTTCAAAATCCTTTAGCCTTGATTCCCCATAGGGACAAACTGGAGTCCCTAACAATTTGTCTTTGAATTGAATCCTATTTGACCCTTACGGAAAATTGATGTGAATAGGGACAAGTTGATCTCCCTATAAGATAGTCCTTAATCTTCAAGTGTTTAATCAAGTGGAAAGTTGCCTTGCATAGGGACACATGAATGTCCTTGAATTTGAACTTGAACTTATCCATGGACTCCTTATTTTTTAAATCTGGACTTATCCACATTCCTGCTTGATGAAGGCTTGATCTTGAATCCTCTAAGTCTCCTTGAATGTATCAAGCTCTTTTTTCCTTGTTGAAGAATTATCCATGTTGTAATTGCATTGTTGAATCCTCCTTCTTCCCTCATCCGCTTCCCTGCATGTAGTCGGCTCTGCAAAAGAGAAAGAACACCTTATATCAAAAGTTACGGAAATGAAATGCAAATTGAATTACTTAAGATAATCCTTATGATAAGTAATCCCCAATTCGGAAATCATCAACAATATTCCAATTATTTCTTGTGTTACATGGTCGAAATTCGCTTGTCATAGGGATTAATTGATTTCACGTTCCTTGTTCAATCCTTGCTTTGATTCTTTCTCATCCTCTTGGTGGAAAACTGATAGGGACAAGGAGAAAATGAAGTCCCTATAAAATGTCCTTGTTTTGCATACCTTTGCCAAATAGTGGAAAATCAATCTGGTTAGGGACAACCTGAAGTCCCTATAGAAAATGCCCATACCTTGTCCTTGATTTGGTTACTGATTTGAGACTTTATGACTTAGAGGATCAAGGCCTTAAGTTTGCAAATGATGCTTTAAAATGAAGACACAAGTCCGAAAATCTGAGGATAGGTCTGAAAATTAAGTCTGAAAACATGTCTGAAGATGTCCTTAAAATCAGTTCAATCTCTATGATAAGTGCAATCCAATCAATGACCATGTGATTTAACAAAAGTATGAGGGCATCTTGTAATTCAAATGTGAGAAACAAACCTTTTTGCCATAAGACATAATTCTGGTTTTCTGAGGACTAAGTTGAAACACATCTTTCCTGGATTCTTTTATCCTCAAAACCCAACGATTTTGTGCAAGAATGATTCCTTAACACTCAGCGATGAAGTCTGGTCTGATTAAATAACTTGGAAATTTTCTCTGATTTTTTAGAGAAAAACAAACTTTTTTGCGAAAATTTTAGACCTAAGTCTGAAATTGATGTCCTTTCAGCCCCTTGGTTGCTCAGAATTGGTCTTGGAACCCTGGTTTTGATCTCTCTAAAAGCCTGCAATGAATGCTAATATGGATTAGTGACTTGGGATTTTGCTATGATTTAGTAAAAAGAAATCTAACCCCTTTTGATATTTCAGACTTAAGTCTGAAAATCACCACTTACAACGTCTTCTAACACTTGGATATTGTCTCAGGCCTTGTGCCAATCAGATTTGATCCTCCAAGCACCTCTATCACTTGGATTTATGGTTCCTGATTTTCCCCTTGTAAAATCACAGTATCTGGGTAGTTTTCTGATTCTTGGCATGCAAACCCCCTTTTACACTATTGGCATGTTCTTTTGGTTGTATTTGGACTTCTTCTCTTGTTGGCAGCAATTCTTATGGATAACTTTGTGGACTTCAGACCTCCAATTCTTGTGCTGGTCGATTTTGAGATGGCTGTAGCTTCATTTCCTTCAGACTTAGCAACTTCCCCCTTTTCTTGGACTCTTGCTTTGATTCCCAAGCTTAAATCAACTTCCTCATTGTATCACATTTGCTGCCGTAGGTGCTCTTTTAAAGGAGTTTTTGGTTGAACTCACACCCACACAGCCAATGTGGGATTAAAAAAGTATTACCTTGAAACTCATGTATGTTGCATTTTAATTTATTTCTGCTGTATTTCATTAAATTTCATTTCATATCTTCAAGTATGCATTCTAAGGGAAAATCAATCTTCTCGAGGATAGTCTTCATTTGCCATGTTTCCTTGTCCATGGGGGGGGAAACGACCCCCATAGGGACTACCATAATCCCACACTTAACATTTTCATTCAACCAAAAATGGCCACTAAGGGAAAAACGACCCTCATAGGGACTAGGGAAAATTTCAAATGCATGAGGACAAGTGGAGATTCTTCATCCATAAGGATTTTCTTGACTTCCTAGCTCACAAATATTTTAAGTATAGAGTCCAGTGGAAAATCAATGTGCATAAGGACTCTTACACTTTGTCCTTGTTCCTCATGTCCAGGAGGGGAAAAATGATCCTCATATGGACAAATTGGCCCAACACTTAGTTTATTTATTGCAAATCTCTCCTCATGAGTGGAAAAACGACCCCTATAGGGACTTTCATGATTTCTCAATTGGAAATTCTATTTCCATAGGGATTTTGTGCTTTTTTGGAGTGGAAACTCACCCCTCATAGGCATTTTGACCATTTTTGGACTGGAAACTCATCCCTCATAGGGATCTTGACCATTTTTGGAGTTGAAATTCTATTTCCATCGAGACAAAGTGCAATTTTGGAGTGGAAATTCTATTCTCATCGTGACAAAGTGCAATTTTGGAGTGGAAATTCTATTTTCGTAGGGACAGTGCATTTTTTGAGTAGAAATTCTATTTTTATAGGGACAAAGGTCACTTTATAAGGAAAAATTGATTTTCATAAGGTTTTTGCATATTTTAAGTATTAAAAAATAATTTTTTATAAGGATTTTGAAGCCCCTATGTATAAAATATGTCACTAAGTGTATTTTGGACTATTTGACTAGCCAAAATATTAATGCACTTAGGAATTTTAACTTAACCACCACAATGTGTCCCAGTGAAACCATAAGCTTGACACTCCTATTTGCACTTACAACTTGACAATTTAATCACTTGACCACTCCTTAATCCTTTTGAGCTCTAAATTGTCACCTCAATTGCCAAAACTTAACAATTGCAAGCAAAAAGAGGGGGTCCCCATTTGCAATGGGGCGATGGTGTGAAAAGGTCACAATAGGTTCTAGCCCAGAAAGAGAGAACAACCCACTGAGGGGATCAATAAACCATCACAACATGACAAAAAACTACTTTTGGAAAAGACAACCTATAAACCCTGACCAAGACTAACAACATAATAACAGAAGAAAATCATCAAAAGAAACTAACTCTTAAAAGTTGGTAGGGCTTAAGTAGCAGCTAGCAGCTGCCTTCTGCAACAATTGAGGCCGCCATTCCATCAAAAATGAAGTGCCATCGTCAATCGCTTCCTCCTATTTACGATCTTGGCTTTTCTTTGGTTTTTTCATCGATTGGAAGCTCGCATAACCCAATCCACCTAGAAGATCTGCAATTTGCTGCTCAATTTGGCAATCTTGGAGAAGAAAATCCTCTTTTGAGACTTGATATGCAGCTCCACTATCACCAAAACCAATAGGCAACTGCACATGAGACGTTGATGGCTGAATAACATTGTCCATCCAGGGGTTAATACAATGCCTCACTTCAGCATTTGGAGAAGAACTTGGGGAAGCAAAAAGACACCATGATCCTGCCAAACATAATCCGCATTTGGCTTCCCCTTCTTTGGCACCCACTGCTACAATAAACGTGAGTGCTCCAAAAACCTGAACAGCATTCTGATCATCTTTGGCCAAGTTGGCTACACTGAGAGCACCCAAATGAAAGACCTTTGAACACATACAGGGCATGAACCCAGATAAAATTGGATCTTTAATGACCAAGTGAAGGGAGAAAGAGATTCACCAATATACAAACCCCAGCAAAACACCCATGGAAGGTGTTCCATTGCATTTAGTTTAACAAAGTTTCCAATCTGATCTGCTAACAGCTTAACCAGTGATGCTGATCTCCAAACCAAGGGAAGGTGATAAAAAACAATCCAGAAAGGAATATAAAAAAAAATTACTATCAGGATCAAAAAATACTGTCATGGGTACAAATATAGATCAGATCTTCCATAAAACCGCTGCCCTTAATCCAAATCTGTGCCTTTTATTCAACCAAATGGAACTGCAACAGGAAAAATCCCTTTGGGAGAACTGAAAGGGAAGGAATCACAATCTCAGACCATGAGGCCACCATCCATTTGGAAAACTCCAAAATATCTACTTCCTTCCCCACAACCTTACCGACAATTTAGCTTTTTGATCAGAAGAGAACACCTCTACACTTTACTCCAGCAGAACGAACACTGAGGGTTCTTTTGACAAATAATAGGAGACATGCCTGGGAGCAAAAGAAGATCCATCACAACCATCATCTGAAACGTTAAGACGCTCAGCAGTAGTTTCAAAACCTACTGCCAACCTCAGGGGAGAGCTTGGATTACTATAGTTCCAACATTTTGCCTTGGACTTACCTAGAGATTTGCTGACCTCAGGGGAGAGCTTGCATTACTATAGTTCCAGCATTTTGCCTTGGACTTACCTAGAGATTCAGGTTTCCCACAAGATTTTGATCTTGACTTGTCCTACTTCTTGTTCTTATTGCCTTTTTCTATCTATCTACCACAAATAGTTAGGGCGTCCCTAGCAACTTTAGAAATTTTTCTTTTGCATTTGTTTAGAAATCAATGATGCCACCACCTGGTCCATTTTCAACTTGGTGGTAGTGCTACCAATAGCCATAACAAGGTTGTCCCATTAATATGACAAACAATGCAACAAAGTCACGCAATTATCTTTCTTCCATTTCTAGTCCAATGGAGTGCAATTGGGTAACAACCATGTTAAATATATTCAGCTGTTCAGCCATAGAGCTATAATTTTCCATACCGAGGGTATACAACTTCTTTCTTAGAAAGAGTTTGTTAATGAGAGACTTTTCTCGGTACAAATCTCTCAATTTCTTCCAAGAAGTGTTGCAATATTCTCTTCATGCATGCTAAAAAAAATCTCAATCAGCCAAACAAAGTCTTATGAGTCCCTTAGGCTTTTTCTCTACAATGTCCCAATCTTCTTATTTTATTGCAGAAGGCTTCATATCGAACATTGCAACCCATAGATCTCTGTCTGCGAGCATATCTTCCATTTTGAGTGTCCACAACTCAAAATTATTACTATAGAACATATTCATCTCTATTTGTCATGCCCCAGACTAAACACCATGACACTTCGTCCAAGTAAAGATCACAGTCTGTAGACTTGGGTGAAGGAAATAAAGCAAGGGCAGCAATTCATTTTATTAATGTTAATGAGCAGTGATTCATCAAAGGGTGCAATTAAAACAAAACAAGGATGTTTCTTAGCAGTGATAAGCAATTTAGCATAGTATGAAAGGGTGTTAACTTTTGCAAAGGAAATGGTTGGATGAAGAGGTGGGATTCCACCATAATTGAAGGTATAAATGGAGGAACACTTAATCCAAGAAAGACAGGAAGGGAGAATTGAGAAATAAGACATCTATTTGAAATAGCCATTGATTGCAGCAAAGAATAATATTCAAAAATCAAATTGAAGAATAATTTTATAATATAAATTAAAAACAGGTCCACACACACACACACACACATATATATACATACACACATTGCAGCAATTAAGTTATTTCAACCATTTGTGAGTTAATCTATTGCATCTCCACTGAGAGGTATTAATATATTAGCAATTAATATAGAAAATTCCTTTAGCAATGTATTTTGAATTTATAGAAATGTCTTGCAAACAGGAAGGATGACCAGCCTTTGAGTTCACAGGGTAGAAGGACCAGAAATTCTGTGTGCATCTTATCAGGTATGTCACCCCAAGATGAATGAACGAGAAATCCTGCCATGCTAGTGGGCTACGAGGTGGAATGGACCAAAAATTCTTTCTGTACTCTTGGGCTTGGTTGAGGAAGACAACCAGCTTCAAGGTGGACTGGGGGATGGAATGGACCAGAAATTCTTCCTTGCTCTCGCAATAAAAGGACAACAATCCTTGAGATTGTTGTTTGTTAGCAATTCCAAAAAATTCCTAGTATGGTTGAATATAAGGAATATAGCTTGGACCAAATATTAATGACATTAGGGTGTATTGATTTAGATATGAATGATGCTTATATGAATTTGGATGCTAACATGGATGTGATATCCCTGTCTTTAAATCAATGGTACTAAAGCAATTAAATACTTTGTTATCAAGGAGTGGCAGTCCTTGAACACCAACAGCTGATGTACATAAATGTTAGTAGAAGAATAAGATGTTTGGAAAACTGTGAAGTCTTATGAATAAGATAGTTTTCCTAGTTGTATTAAGAGGAATAAGGATTAGTCCAAAGGATAGTATGCAACATGTCAAATATACCAAGTAGGCATCTTCATTATCAGCACATTCAAGACATTGTGTAGATCAATTGATCAACAGATTGCAAAGAACAGTTAGCATGACAGGTCAGTCAAGCATATCAATGATTCACCCGATAAAAGGATAGTAATACTCATGCATAAAGACCAATCAGAGGGACCAAGAGTAGAGACTTGTAAGCAACTATTCAAGACACTGTGTAGATCAATTGATCAACAGATTGCAAAGAACAGTTAGCATGACAGGTCAGTCAAGCATATCAATGATTCACCCGATAAAAGGATAGTAATACTCATGCATAAAGACCAATCAGAGGACCAAGAGTAGAGACTTGTAAGCAACTATCAATACTGCATCTCGATCATTATACTTCTGGATCACAATTCTGATTGGGTTGAAGACCAATATGAAAGGCATGAGGATCATCGACTAATAACAGCTCGATTATAGGAAAGAGTGTTCTGAAGATATCAACCATCACATGGTATCTGATCGAAATGATGCATTGCAAGTTGGGCACCAAGATTAGAATATAAAGTATCGAGTCATCATAAGAAGGAAGGCATTAATGCTTGACAAAGACTAAGTAATCGACTGACAGAGAATTCTTATAGATAGGCAAGATGAAGTCAGTCTAATTACAGATATGCATTATCAGATTGACAGCAGAATTAATGTCATCAAGAATCAATGACTGTATGTAAGTATTGGGCTCAAGCCAATCACAAGAGAAGGAAATATGTGGATCGATTAAATAGGCAGATTGATATCAATGTCATGGTGATGAAGATCGTTACAAGTAATCAACGATACTAAGGATTGATAAAATGGCATTTTCGTATGAAGTAACAATCGGAATATCACTAGTTGAAGATGGTGGAAACATCAATACCGATTTACTCAATGCCTTCCTTCTTATGATGACTCGATACTTGATATATGCATAATCAGATTGATAGCAGAATTAGTGTCATCAAGAATCAATGATAGTATGTAATAATGTAAGTATTGGGCTCAAACCAGCAACAAGAGAAGGAAACATGTGGATCGATTAAATAGACAGATTGATATCAACGTCATGGTGATGAAGATTGTTACAAGTAATCAATGATACTAAGGATAGATAAAACAGCGTTTTCATATGAAATAGCAATCGGTATATAACTGTGAAATTACAATAAACTTTAGTTTGATATTATTATTTTTCTTGATTTTTGTATATGATAATCCTTATTCAGACCTGCTGTATATAATTCATCTCAAATACAAAAATATTTATCAATATATATATGTCTTTGCACATAGAAGGAGACGTGACTCATAAATGAGTCACGTCCCTTCAATACCGATGCCCTTTCATAACAAATTACCTTTACCGATAATCGAATATTAAAGACTGCACTTTACATATATTGTAACTACGATATATGTAAAGTGCAGTATCGTATGTTTTTGTATTATATAAGCCACGGGTAACATACTGCACGATATACATATTGTAAGATATGTATACCGTGCAGTATGTTATATGAATTAACAATCATATAACATATTGCATACGATATCCGATATATATATATATATATAACAGTCGGTATGGTGGCCGATATGCATAACAGTCAATATGGCATCCGATATATATCATAGTCGGTACTTGGTATAGCAGTCGATATTAATTGGTATGTATTATCGTATCAATAATACATATTAACAATATGTATTATTGATATGATAATATCATATCACATCAATAGTGCAGATCGATATATATATAAGGCTTAGTTATATTATTAAATATATATATATATATATATATAAGTATATTGATAATATTAGATATACATAAATATGTAATATTATCAAGTATATATATATTAATATAGAATATTAATATAAAATTATCTAATCATAGCTATTCATTGTTAACAATAACTAGCCGAAGATGGTGGAAACATCAATATCGATTTATTAATAATTGATTTCTCAAACATTATCCTTTCAGCATCATACATATTCAAGTAACTTGATCGATAAGTTGTTAACATAAGCTAATGACAATTATGAGAAGACACAAGACGACCCAGTTGCCAGCGATTACTAATAATGAAGAGATGCAAAATTGATCTGGATTAAGGCAGTGATCTGATGACAAGTCTTACTTAATGATGCAAGTCTAATTGATGAACACAAGTCAATGAAGTAGTGCAATTGGAAGGATTAATGGAAAGGTGCAATTAGTAATCATTATGAAGGGAGGTGAATACCAAGAGACATGAGACACATCACTATCCAATGTAACTTTTCATCCAATCGCATAGTATAAGAGGGCATTTACAACCTCTCACTTAATCAATTTGGAAACTTATATAACCTTTTAATCCTTAATTGGACCTGCTCAATTGAGAAAGTGCCTACTTGGCATAGAATCGGTTGCAAGCATATAAGTACAAGTCAGAGATGGCACCAGTGGTTGCAAGTGAATAAAGCACAAATCAGAGACAACATCAACCATATCGTTGCAAGTTATTATATCAGGATCAGACATAGCAATTATATCGCTATAGGTGATATCTCATATCATATGTTGCATGTATTAAGAGTTTATATTATTGCTATAAGCAACAGCATATCTCATTGCATATTCATATTGCTATACATGATACATCAGAGATTCTAAGAGATCATTGCACTTAGTGCATATCATATCAATTCACTTTTAGCATATATATTATTGTATATATCAGGTGTAGCAAGTGATATTGTTTTTATTCTCTATTACATAGTTCAATTGCAAAGATTATCTCTAGTGTAAGTGTGAGGAATTGAAGAAATTGTCCTGATATTCCAAGATATCCTAAAAGGAGACATTACAATGGATTTTTGATACTTAATGTTTTTAATGTGAGTATGTAGTGATTAATATTGTTTGTGGACCCTAAATTAGGAATATTCCATAGACGGCATTACAATTGGTAATTTTATTGTAAATTTCTATTGGTAAAGAGAATGCAATTCTCATCTTAAGTTGGAAATACTGTTTCGAGACTTAATTTAGGTAAATCCCAACAAAGAGACACTACACTATTGGTAAAGAGAATTGCTCCCAGCATTCACAAACATAAATGCAGCCCTCCAAAGTAATGATCTTCAGCTCCATACACAATGGCGCAGCCCTTCCTATCTCACACACAGCTGTAAACAAATACACAGCTTTCTTGTAACTTCCCTCACATCCGTACGGCTCCTGCAGCAATTGTACGACAGCCTTAAAATTCCATACGATCTTGACTGTTTGCACACACCAACCAAATCTGCAGTGTTCTATGAATTTTGATACCAGCTTGATGGCTCCAATAAGAATTTTTAGTGCTTTCTCCAAGCTTGAAGACCAAGCACAAGAATTTGCAGAGAACTCTCTCCAAGAATGAAGACCAAGTTCCAAACCCTAGCTCTCCAAGGAAAATCGATTTTCTCCTCCAAAGAAACTTTTCACACTTCACAAATTTTTATCAAATGACATAAGGTATTTGAGAATGAGCTCTTAAGTCCCTTTTTATTTTTTCTTGTGAGAGCTCAAACACAATCCTTACCAATGTGGGATAAATAGATATACTTTTTTTTTTAATAATTCATTTACTCCAATACTTTTAAATAATACTTTGGTTTAGGCTTCCATGAATTAATTAAATAAATGGCCTCTTCCCATGATGGCTCAACCCTCAACTTAAGTGAAATTATAAAGTTAAATTATAACCTTATAATAAGCCATTTAATGATTTAATAATAATTTGGCCACCAAATTAATAATAACTCCCAAAATACTTATCATTTTAATATGTCGTCTGAAACAGGAGTCACACTTATTAATTTTTCATGTGACCAAATGCACTTTCCAAAAATAGAAAGGGTCCTTCTCGAACAACATCAGGCTTACTATAAATAGTAAACGTGGCAAAACTATAGCAAATGAAGTCCAAATGACGTCAAACGAAAGCCAAACCAAAGCATACTGAATCCTGAAGTAGATGCCCACTGAAAGAGACCCACTGCCCATCCTCATTAGCCTATGAGGGTCACATGATAGGCTAATCCCAAGAGCTTGAAAAATGGGGACATTACAAATAAATTTGTTTTCCTCGGGTACGATATGGCCAATTAATATTTTTGTGTGCGCGCGTGCATGCATGCAGAAAGTTTAAAAAGTATACAATATTGTAAATACATTTGATATATCATATAATATCACGTTTTATGATAATAATGACATTTGAGTCTTTGATAGTATCATACTTTGTCATTGATCAATGATATTATGATAGTCATAAAGATAATTGTCTAAGCTGTCAATTTTGATCTCCTCTCCTAGACCTCCTAAATGTAGTCAAGTTTCTAATGTGACAAGAGATCCCAATAACTAGTTGAGAATGGGAGTGGAGACCCCACTAGGGTTGAGGGACAACACTCCTCATGGGGGTTGAGGGGTAGAGGCCTCACCACCAAGCCCATATTAAGGCCTTTGGAACCAGAAATTTTTTTATGGCACACCTTTTTTACAATTTTTCATTTAATGGCAAACTTAGGTAGTTTGCAATCATTCTCCCTAAAAAAATTACTCATTCTCCTTAGAAAAAACCAACTACCTTTCAAAATGTGAAAGTGGCATAGGAAGAATGAGTTTGTATGAAATAGAGTTGTGTTTTTCAAACAATAAACATTAGGGCACGTTTAGGGTGCTTTTCAAATTTTTTTTTTTGTTTTAAAAATTTCTTTTTATTTATTTTGGGCATTTTAGTTGTTTTCCGTCCATGGGATGTAATGTTCCCAATTTTTAAGGTGACTATTAATTTAATTGATTTTTATTAAGTCTTAAAAAACAAATGGAATATTCAAATGATTACTTAATATTAATTAATTTAATTAAATAATAAAAAAATAGTCTAAAATGTCACTTTATTAAACAAAGCTCTTCAAATATGATTTATAATAAAGTCAGCCTAATATTCCAGATGCTTCTTGGAGTTCTTTATAAGGAAGTTGGATAGAGGAAGTCATGCCTTTGGATTTGTTAAATGATTTATGATTTCTGGAGATGGAAACCTTTAGGAGTTTGAGAAGGGCTGAACAAAAACCAAGTTCTTCCAATAGGGTGGATTCGTGACGGAGTCTATGTCTGCGCCAGATTTCTGAAGTATTCATTCAAAGACAAATTTGCAATAATAAGGATATTTTGAGGTATTTTATATTGTCTAATTTGAAGAAATACGATTATTTTATTGTCAGCTAACAAATAATTAAGGGAGCTCAATGATTGCAGCTATGCTAATGTTTTTGACTAGAGTAAAATTGGTTTCGAAGGGAACCTGAAACCCTTTACAAATAGACTTGGGCAGATTTGGAGCCCAAAAACAAATAGCTGCAAAAGATTAAACACAACTAAACATCAACCCAACAGGCAACTAACAGCAGCAGCCTAAATAAATATAAACAAACGAAGCTTTGGCTGCATCAACGAAAGGCCGAAGCCAATGAATTTCTACAAAGGATTTTTACAGGTTTTCTTAACCTTGAACATAATCCCAGGGTTTTTCCAAGCTCCCTTAATTGGAAGATACAAAGGTTTTTTACAACTCTGTTAACCTTGAAAATTTTTCCAGGGTTTTTCAAGAACCCTTAACCTGAGCAATGGGTTTTATCAAGTCTTCCATAACCTTTATGTCCAATAACTTAAAGACAAAATCAAAAGATTTGATTGGAATAAAAAGGACCTCCGAAGCCATCAAGAGCTTTACGAGGAATAGGGGTTCTTGGAAGGCTCTCCAAACCTTGAAGTTGGGTTTTAAAATGATAGCGAAAACCAACCTGTAAACACAACAAAGGCTCTCCAACAGCATGTCCAAAACTCACCTACGAATTCCCTCTCCACCTCGATAAGAGAGGTAGCCACCTCTATAGGAACGGAAGAGGAAGGGACCACACGAAAGAGAAACCACCCTTGATGCAAACCCGTATTTGAGTAGTCAAAGATAGGACCAACCCACCCAAAGCAGTTTCCCACCTCTCCCACAAGGCAAATCACCACCTCCATTTGGGATGTCCCCACCTCAATAGGAACAACAAGAGAGGAAGAATGGAGCAGAGTGAACCAGAACCAAAAATTAGCCACAAAAGGAATCTCCACCTCAGTAGGAGATGACTTTGCCACCATAGGAGTCACATAGGGCTAGATGAAGGGACGAACAAAAAGAGCCCTTTGAAACAATAAACCAGAGAAAACCAGGTTCTAGAAAAGGCAAAAAAGGCTTGAACACCAACAAAAAATTGTTCAAAGGATTTGATGCGTAGAACACAGGAGCAGTACAAGACAAACCCCGCATGAAAGAAAAAACAACAAATCCACAACTGGGTTCTGCATAACCATTGAAAATAGTAGTGCCCCAAAGAAAGGAAAGGAACCCCAAAAGCAGAAACATACCCAGAAAAGGGTAAGGATCAACAAAGACCACACATAGTCTCTGAGACTTGACAACACAATCCACACTCTGCCTCAGGAACACCTCAACATCACTTAGAACCTGCACATGACAGCCACCAAAAGCAACCAATGCCATCACAAGGCATGAAATATCAAGCTCACTTTGGAAAAAAACCCCGCGAAAAAGCCCAAATAATAATACAAGGGAAGGCATTGCTCACAATTGCAAACACACCAAACCCCTGCCGCATCTCAAACAAGTCACAAAGTCTTGGAGGCCAAGGGCTGGCCAAACAACCCCAGATTACAGACATAAAAGAAGCTCCTTGCTGCCACCAAAGAGTCACACAAACAGGAACATAGATCTCCAAGAAAAGGCTCTATTGCCGATAGGGGAAACCTTTGTTGAACCTCCAACAATCACTAGAGAAGAGAACAACCACTGTGCTACCCAAGTCTGAGTCTAAGGCAAACAAGAGGCCACCAAGGTTGTTGGAGAAAGAGAAGAAAGCCCCCGATACCCAGAAACACGTTAACAGGCCCCACCTAAACCAAACCACTGTTGTGGCAACCCACACCCTCCGGCAAGAAGAAAGAAGAGAAGCATGAGCTATAACCGTCTGAGACAAAGCTGTTCCATACACAGGACCCACAACATAGATCTAAACAAATGCCAAGCCGCACACCAACTAATTGTTCAAAGGCACATTATGAGACCACGAATTGTTCTGCAGGTAAGCCCAAAGGGCATAAAGAAAACCACCATCATCCTCACCGGAATCCTCTTCATCAGAGGCTCCCTTTGCATTTCCCCTGCCTCCACTTGAAACCCTAGACCTGCCCTGCTCCCACTCTTGCTCCTCATTTCAAATCTTCTTAAGCCACTCTTACTGCTGTGCTAACAATGTTAGTATGTGCCGACTCAATAAGCCCGAGTATATATGCAATTTTCTTCAATGACAACTTTAATATTATAAATTGGGGGGTTTTAGTATTTAACTGTAGCTTCTGAAGGAATTGATTCAATTTGAATACGTGAGACTCATCACTGTTGGCAGGATGAATCTTTGGATGCTACTGATGACTGAAACCAATATTTCAGCGATTTCCTTTTCTTGAATAGAAGAGTCTCTTGTGGCAGATTGAATAATTTAGACACAGAATCAAGTTCCTGATTTCATTCCTTAGTTTTGTGCAACATTATTTCTGCATGAGCCAAGGAGAAACATGGTTCTTGCTGGTCGCATGAATACATGCTGCGGAAATACCTTGGTATGGTTCTTGAAGTCGGCGTGAAGGAATATCTCCGTGTGCTGGCTGTCTAGCAAAGGGAAGGCCAGGTTTCCAAGTTTGGTAAATTGGCTCAATACAGTAGTGCACTTTTATTAGAGAAATCTGTTTCAGGCTGAACTCTCATTTCTGTGATAAGTTGCTTCACTTTCTGTTTATTTCTGTCTATGCAACGTGGTTATTCAGATCTGTGCATAAGTAGCAAACTTGTCCTTGAACATTTACAAGTTTCCTTTATTATAAGAAGAAAAAATCTAATGTGACTCATTGGACGACTTGATTATGTTATTCTGACTGCTTATATATCATAAGCTGATTAAAATTGCATTGAAGAAGTGTTTTCACAAGCAACCCAGTTAAATATTGAGGTTTTTAATTAAGATTTCATTAGAAGAATGCAAACAGTTTGACAAATTCTTTTTGGGGTGAATATATAAGACAAATATACTCGGGACATTTCAGTGGTATTAGAGCCTATTTCCTGCCAGCTGTGGGTTTTGATTGATGAGCGAAAGAAAGCAGAGGTATCAGCAGAGGGAGAAAAGAAAGGGTACTAGTATGAGTGACACAAGTGATTACGAGGCAAAGGCTTTCTTTAGGAGGTCTGAAGAGATCCAACTCAATGCGTCCTAGACATTAAAAGAAATGGCCTAGTTGTTGAGAGGACTGAATTAGAATGGTGAAGGGCCTGCAAATGATAGGAGTGGAAGAAGCAATTCTAATGGAGGGAAGTCTGTTGCTGATGGAGAAAGAGTCTCAGTTAATACTAGATCATTCAGGGTTAAATTTTTGACAAATGAAGAAGTTGGTGAAAGTCAACTAGATCAGACCAATGAAATGGATGGATTGTCTCTTAGCTGAATATATAGTGCCTTGAGTGAAGCAGTCAAGAACAATATGACCTACACTGAATATTGTGGACAGAAATCAATAGGCAGACATACGAGGAGAAGGTATGATGAAAGGAAGGATATCCAACACTATGTGGGGAAGATCATGCTCTCAAATTTTGATGGGTCAAGCAGTGTATCAACAAGGTCATGGCGGCAAAAATTGGATTCATATTTCTCTTTGAATCCCATGCTTGAAGAGGAGGCTATTAAGTTTGCTACCTTGCATTTGGAGGGAGTAGCTCACAAATGGTGGTATCATGGAATGGTGACCCAAGGGCTTGATTCTATTTCCACCATAGAAGAATTCAGTTAAAGGTTGATTTATAGGTTTGATAGGACAGATCTAGAAGTTCATTTTAGAGACCTAGCATGGCTGAAACAAGAGGGCAAGGTGGAGGATTTTGTAGCAGAATCTCAAAGGCTTGTAGTAATGGTACCAGATGTAACAAGAATAAGACTAATTGTCCTATTTGTTGAAGGCTTAGTTGAACCTCTCAAGGGATTAGTAAGGTCATTCAATCCAAATACCTTACAGCATGCCATTACAAAAGCCCTTGATTTGGAGGACTCAATGACTAAGAACAACTTTAGCTTTAAGGGAAAACTCAATCACGAGGACAAGAAGAAGAAGGTATTATAAGAGGAGCCCAAAGGCCCACCCAAGCCAAGTAAGGAAGATAATAAGAAGTCAGATTTTGTGAGAAGGGATGAGTTGCATAGAAAGAAGTTGTGCTTCACTTGTAAGGAGCCATGGGTGTCTGGTCATAGATGTTGTGGTAAGGGTCAATTGCATTATATTGAAGTTACTTTTGATGTTGATGATGCTATTTATGATACTTCAGAAAGCGACAATGAGGAGAAAGATATTGTAGTCTTGGTACATGGTGCCGCATCTTTATTTTGAAGAGTTTCTAAGTATCAACTATTTAGAGTAAGATGATTGGTTAATGAACAGCAAGTAACATGCTTGGTGGATAGTGGTGCAACTCAAAATTTTGTGGGTGAGAGCTTGGTAGCAAGAGGAGGATTGCCATTAGAGAAATTTTCAATTTTCAGGATTTTGTGTTATGATGGTTGATGGGTTTTAGAGGAAATACAAGAGAAAACTACAAATGAACATCGAGTTTGTTGACTATACAATAACCGATGATTTCTATATGATAGGGATTGTTGATTCCAATGTCATATTAGGGATCCAATTGTTGCATTCTCTTGGGCAATACATTCAAGACTTTCAGCAGATGGAGTTCAGAGTAGAAGGGAAAAAGATAATAATCAAGGCCTTGGTGAATGAAGCACCACAAGTAGTATAAGCAAGGATGATTACAACGATGCATAATCATGATGTGAATGAAGGGACAACCTTACTAGTTGATTGTCCAAGGTGTAAAGAGGATGTGGATGCAAGTGATTTTTCAGATATGGCATTTTATCATGGGCTTTCAGCCTATTATGCATCAATGATGGGCAGACTGGAGTTTGTAGAAGGGCTGAGTATACAAACGCTCATGAGTATGCAACATGATGTTAATGAAATTTCATTCTATAGCATGAGTGTAGAGTGGTGGGATTATGATGAGACATTGTTGGAAGGAGAGTTGATAAGCATAAACCACAAGTATACTTCTGCAGGACAAAGTTGTAGGTTTCAATAATATGATTGAATCAGAATGGAGCAACAAAGTGATAAAGTGCTCGTCATATGGCTCGTTTGGGATCTTGGTGGTGAAGCAGAGAATTGCTTGAGGACAAGCAATGTTTGGGTCGTGAGGAATTGTAATGTCCCTGATTTCTTTTTTTTTAAAGTGCCCGGTAAACCTTTTAACATGACTAGTGATGCTGGCACGACATGCCCTCCGACCCCATGAGAAATGCTTTTGACCCAGAGCTATGAATTGTTGAGGGCACAATTGGGGGACCTCATCCCCATTTATCAAAGTTGAGGCTCAATCCCACGAGCACATTGGATCAACGAAGGCACAAGCTTGCGATCACAATGGCCCAATGGGGGTTTGAACCATGGTAGGCACAATAACAACACCGCCACTTTACCAACACAATAAGCAGTGAACCCCTAATCAATGTCCCATGACAATTAATCAAATTGATTTTTATGAAGTTGTCAAAAATAAATAGAATATTCAAATGATGACTTAATATTAATTATTTTAATTAAATAATAAAATATCATAAAATGTCAATTTATTAAATAAAGTAATCCAAATATGATTTATAATAAAGTCGGCCTAATATTCTGGATGCTTTGTGGAGTTCTTTATATGGAGGTTGGATAGAGGAAGTCATGCAACGATTTATGAAATCTAGAGATGAAAACCTTCAGGAGTGACAAAAGGGCTGGACGAAAACCTATTTATTCCAAAAGGGTGGATTTCTGACAGAGTCTACATCTGTGCCAAATTTGTGAAGTCTTCATTGAAGACAAATTTATTGTCATGCAAAAGTTGGCTTCAATAAATAAATGGGGAATTACTATCATGCGAGACTCATCTCTGTTGGTAGAATGAATCTTTGGATGCTACCAAATACTGAAACCAATATTTCAGCGATTTCCTTTTCCTGAATCAAAGAGTCTCTTGTGGCGGATTGAATAATTCAGACACAGAATGAGTTCTGGATTTCATTCCTTAGTTCTGTGTAACATTATTTCTGCGTGAGCCAAGAAGGAGAAATGGGGTCCTTGCTGGTTGCGAGAATGCATGTTGTGGAAATACCTTGGTGTGGGTTCTTGAAGTTGGTGTGAAGGAATATCTCCATGTGCTGGCCGTCTAGCAAAGGGAAGGTCAGGTTTCCAAGTCTGGTAAATTGGTTCAATACAGTAGTGCACTTGTATTAGAGAAATCTGTTTTAGACTGAACTCTCATTTCTGTCATAAGATGCTTCACTTTCTGTTTATTTCTGTCTTTGCAACATGGTTATTCTGATCTGTGCATAAGTAACAAACCTGACCTTGAATATTTATAAGTTTCCTTTATTATAAGAACAAATCTGCTGTGACTCATTGGCCAACTTGATTATGTAGTTCTGACTGCTTATTTATCATAAGCTGATTAAAATTGCATTGACGGAGTCTTTTCATTAGCAACCCAGTTAATTATTGAGGTTTTTCATTAATATTTCTGTTGAAGATTTTAAACACTTTGAGGTTAATATATAATGCAAATCTACTCAGTGGACATTTCACGGGAGCACCTGGGAGCAGGCAAGGAGCATCTCTGTCGCCCTTGTGGGTATGCCTATAATATACCCACAGGGAACCCAAGATAGTAGGGACACTCCCTAACGCTCCTAGGATGCTCTTGCTGCCATCCCTGAGGCTGTCTTGGTTGTGTATGGGAATATAATTAGATAGCTTAGCATTAAGGTATGATGCTGTAATAACCCTTACTGGTCCTAACCCCAAAATTGCGTTACAAAACTCATAATCACCGCACTGTCATTTATCAAACACTTGGCTGCCAAGACAATCAGATTTCTTCACAGAATATGTGTAAACATTATGACAAACAGTTTGCATGCATTCCACAGGTTTCAAGTAATTCTCTGTTTTTGTTTGATATTTTGATTGTTTGTTTCTTACCAGAAGTAAAGTTCATAGCATCAAACCATTTATATTTCCATGCATATACAAAAGATTTTCCACGCTGCTACAGGCATATATGTAAACTCTCACAATTAAGTTTGCAAAATAATAAGTATTGATGATATCACAAACTCTCACAAGATACTTGATTAAAATGGTGGTCTTCAATAGAAGTACTATTCTGTTCAACACTGCCTGTGCCAAAAGGAACTCTGTTCTGCAAACTAATACTGCCTTGCCATTGGACTATATGCGTTTCATGCATTCATCGTAATGCAGAGTTGTGAATGACATCTTCCAAGATGATGTTTTGATGAAAGGCTAGTAAAATTTGTTTCGTGATTCTTTCCTTGGAAAACTGATCAAATTTGATTAGATTAATTGTTATGATTCTTCAACATTATGTGATTTTAACAAAATTTTAAGTGGCATCTTTGTTATTCTTTTTGACCATTCTTATATCAGACTATAATTTAGATAGCTTTCAAGTTTATGTCATTTTGTTGTAGACTAGAATTTTAATTTTATAGTGTAATGCCCTTGCCTAAATTAAATGTCATTGAACTGAGCAGCCCTTGAAGAATTGAATTAAGGAATTGTGATATTGCTATCAGGATTCAACTGTGTAGTTTTTTGAGTCAAACTCATTGACCCATGATTCATGAGTATTGGTTCACACGAACCCATCTCTCATGAGAATGAATGGAACACTTAGCACTCATTGGATCTAGGTGATGCTCACAGAGGTGAAGCACTAGGACTTCCCGGGAGGTCACCCATCCCAGTACTACTCCAGCTCGAGCGCGCTTAACTACGGAGTTTCCTCCATGGTTAAACCCACTCTACTTGCAAACTATGGAGGAAACTCCGTAGTTAAGCGCGCTCGAGCTGGAGTAGTACTGGGATGGGTGACCTCCCGGTGCTTCACCTCTGTGAGCATCACCTAGATCCAATGAGTGCTAAGTGTTCCATTCATTCTCATGAGAGATGGGTTCGTGTGAACCACTACTCATGAATCATGGGTCAATGAGTTTGACTCAAAAAACTACACAGTTGAATCCTGATAGCAATATCACAATTTGACTTGATGTGGAAAAATATCTCCTACTTATCAATGAATTAAGGAAGTCATCAGTGCATGATAATGCAGGGCGGCAGCAGTTGCTATGACAGCTGATCCACAATCAATAATTAAAATGAGGCAATTTCGTTACACCTGCAATTTCCCTCAAACAAATACTAAACGATAATTGACGAAAGATCATAAGGCATATAAAGGGTAATGACTATGGGAGAAATAAGGGTATATAAAGAGGATAAATTATAGGGAAGGGATCATGATATAGGACATATGATATATTTTTTTTCTTGTAATTTATTTCGCAAACTGAGAACAAAACTCTTCAAAGATCAAAGGTTGAAGGATGAAAACCCCTAATTTCTCTTGCCAAGTTAGTGGACAAAAATCCATAATTTTAGATAGAAATTTAGAAAACGTTTCCAGACATTTATACGAGTGAGGAAGCTGCAAATTAGAAGAAACATCATAGAAGAATACAAGTTTAAATTAAATTAATATATGAATTTGTATTAAAGCTTTAAATCCGAAGTTTATAATTCAAAATCACAAGTTTAAAGTAAAATTAATATAATTAATTTTGTTTGTATTATTTTGAGCATGGAATATTTGTTTAAGGCAGAAGTAGAACGTTGTTAAAAAGGGACATTACAAATGGTATCAGAGCCTTGATCTTGCTTGCTTGTAGGGTAAAGATAAAATTTTGGGTGCATCCCAGTCAAAGAGATATGAAGGACTATAGAAGGAAGAGGACATGGATCTTGTTCAAGAGTTACTGAACAAACTTTACCAATAAATCTTGACCAGTATCAAAGCTTGTTAGATGATATCAAAGTTAGTGTTCCCTTTGATGAGTATTTGGAGGGATTTGGGAACTATTATCTCAATAAAAGAGGCCTATATGACTATACTACATAAGGAGGTCAAGGAAGGAAGAAAAAAGCTGATATTGTGTCTTGCAGATGTGTCAATAACTGCAGATGCTACCCACAGAACATCCACACAATTTTCAGATTTTAGTTATGCTATTGTGAAGAATGATCTAAGATTGACCCCCATGAAAAGAAATCACAAGTTTATCAAGAAAATACATGATGATACATATCAACTACATAAAGATTGACTAGGAAACATTTAAACTCCATTGCTCCAACATTAATGAGCTTGCTGATGAGCTTATTGATGGGTTAATTTGTAGTCTTGAGAAGTTGACATTTGGTTTACACATGATGGGTCTAGGAGAGGCCGACTTGAACAGTGAAGGACAATGGATGCATTCGCCAAGTTGTCACTTCACCACATTTAAAGACAAAATTAAGATAGTTACTGTTGGTTGTTTGATGCTAGATGATGGCAAGCAAAATAGAGGTCATTTTGATATTCCAGATTTCTATAACTAATCAGGGTGTGGTGTTTGTGGATCCAAGCTACTTACAATAGGTGACATTCTATGATGGCCTCACTATTCCTTGCATCATGAAGATACAATGACTATTAGACAAGAATTTTATATCATGTCTGTACAGAGAATTATAAAAATATTGGGATTGTAATAGCTTCGTTCTAATAGTAAAAAATGGAACCAAGGGACTGTCTTTAGGAAAGTTACTTCATTATGATAATAATTAACTCAATGTCACTCTCCTAAGGTGGTTACCAAATGAGATATTTGCAATTCAAAGTACTTAAGAATACCAGGACTTGAAGAAAACACCTCAAGAAAGTTGGTTTTGAGAAGCATTTACTTTGCCTGAAGGAGAACGATGAATTGATGAAAGTGACTGTGACAGAACTTTGAGGTCTAATAAGGAAGGTGGAATTATCACCAGTTGACCCCAAGCCAGATCTTACATTGGCATTGAAAGATTTTTCACAAAACAAGAGTGCAGATCAGAACTTTGGGAATGCAGAAAGTTGCTTATAAAAATATATTCCAGATTAAGGAAAGAGAGATCTGGGTAAAGACTTGTTCATTCTTCATCAAAGTATTTCTAGGTTGGAGTACTAGGCATGGAAGATAAGAATGACAAATTACAGAGACACTTGATGAAAAGTCCGAGCCACAGGTGTGAAGAACATACAGAGCAATCATGTATTGAAAAGGCTAACACACCATGCAATCACAAATTGACTAGGGATTAAGTCACAAGGAACATAAAGTTATGCAGAGTGTAAACAACTCAGAAATGAAAATGCCTCTGCTAGAGGGACTGTACAGCTAATGGTTCAGTGGACAAAATTAAAAGGAATGAGGGTGGTCACAGCTTGTGGAGGTATAGAGATATGGAGGCACTTGAAATGGACATTGGTACTGATTGGGTTGATACAACAATGAATGATTATAGCAGAGAATTTGTGAGAGTAAGAAGCCCATCACCTGGAGATAAGCTTTCCAACATGCATGGTCAAAAAGGGATTATGAGGTTTATAAAAGAGCGAGAAAATATGCCTTTCATAAAAGAAGGCATTGCTCTAGATTTTGACATAAATCAACATACTTTTCCATTTAGTCAGACTTTAGGACACTTTTTGAATCTGCCCCTTTGGAAGTGACTTATTCAAGTAATATTGTTGGTAATGCTACACCTTTAAAAACTATGACCACTAAGCATATCATTGAACAGTTTCATACGTGAGATTGTGAACAGTGGGGTAAAGAGAAGATTTATAATGGGGTTGACAAGAGGCAAAAACGTGATCAGAGGTTTCTAGGGGACTCAATTTTGACAAATTAAATTAATTATTTTAAAGTTGTCCAAAATATTAAATAATAAAAGGATGACTTCAATTTTAATTAATTTAATTAAAAGTGACTAAGTAAATATATATTATAAAGTCAATAAAATTCTCCAGTTTGTTCGAGAAGCGACTCCATGAGAGAAATTCCAGAAGGTTCACCAAATTGCTATAAAAGGAGGGTTTTGCGAGGCATTTGATATGTTCAACTTCAAATGTTATATTGAATTTGATAATTTTTACTGGTGCTTTGCATTGGGGAATTTTTGGAGACGAAATCCTTTAGTGATCAGAGGAGTTGGACGAAAACCTGGTTCTTCAAATGGTAGATTCGTGACGGAATTCACACTTGTGCCAAATTTGTGCGGGTTTGTGCGGCTTCTCTGGATATTCAGAGGCAAGGTGGACGTATATTTTTGCTGGATTGATTGCTTGCAATTCTTATCCGTTTTGGTTGAAATGTGGAGTTTCTACTCTGCAGTGTGTGAAGAGAATCAATGAGGTGTATGAACAGAAACACATATTTACTTATTCTATTTGCTGGCGGGGTTCAGCATCTGGATGCATATATTCAGCTACAGACATTCCAAAGGTTTAACATCTGTTGTAATGAATGAATATCTTGGTGCGGCTGTGTGTGTTGGTGCATGAGGAGCCTCTGTACAAGCTGTCACAATCTGCTAGCACTTCCAGAATTTGAAGGGATTGCAAAAAGGAGTTGGCAAACAAAAGTCAAGGTATAATGGTTGCATATCACAGAGGTCAGAAATTAACTCCTTATTACTGAAATTTCCTGTGGTATTCTCATATTGAAACAACTTTGTATTTCCCATTAAGGTCAATTCTCTTGTGCAATGGTTTGTTTATTGATGCTCATCCTCTTTTGAGTGAGGGACATGTGAAGGATTATTACTTCTGCTCTGAGTCTGTTCATTTTAAGCAAACTGTTTGACAAAATGTCATCATGAGACAAGTTAGAATTTATGAGAATTTGTAGAGAATTGGTTGGAATCTAGAAGGGGTTCTTACAAAGGGCTTGTACATATAGTTGAAGATAAATTAAAATTTTGAAACCTAGGCTCTGTGCCCCCTTTTACTCAACAACTTGTTGCAGATTGAAAATGACGTGGAGGTTTTAAAACTGGAGATGGATTTTATATTTCAAGTAAATGTTTATAGGAGAGAGAACTATAAGTTTATTGTGAATCCTTCAAGGAGTAGGTTTGGGCTCATATGCACTCCCATAAATCAAGTACACTTATTTCAAGAGGAATGTGAAGACAAAGGACTAGTAGTGGCATTCATGGGAGTAGAAAGTTAAGGGATCAATAAGTAGATCTAGATTGCTATAAATTGAATAGGTTAACTGCCTTAATGTTGAGATTGATGAGCTAATTGAAGAAAGCTATTTTTACTAGCCCAATATGTTGATGCAACAAGTTCTCCCAAACAAGCAAAAAGAAACGCCGTTGAACAATGAGTATTACATATGGTGGATGATTTGTGAGTATTACAACTAAAGAGGATAGTTTATTTGTAGCAGTTCCTAGGATTGATGAAAATGAATTCATGTTATACTGCCTTGACATGAAGTGGATCATGAATTGGAGTTGTCATTACTTGAAGATAAGCAATCTTTGGGAAGGGTGGACTGTAATGCCTGCACCTAAATTAAATATTATGGCATTGAACCCAGCAGCCCTTGAAGAATTGATATAAGTAAACCATAAGTGCATGATGATGCAGGTTGGTGATAGTTATTAGTTGATCCACAATTAATAATGAAAGTGAGGTGATTTCCCTTCAACAAATACTAAATGATAATGGATTCTAGGTCATAAGGCACATAAACTGTCACGACTATTGGAGAAACAAGGGTATATAAAGAAGATAAATTAAAGGGAAGAGATCACGAAGTTGAAAAGATATATTATATGGTTTTTCTTTTGAATTATTCAGCAAATTGAGGATGAGACCCTGCAAAGATCAATATGCCACTCACAGCAATACTTGCATAAGTGTAATGTCCCCTTTTTAATTCCTTTATTATCAAAACCGAGCACACAATATAAACTTGCAAAATTGATTATTAATTATTACTAATATTTGTATCATGATTCTTTCCTCGAGAAACTGATCAAATTTAATAATGAGTGATTAATTAATATGATTCTATAACATTGCTTGATTTTAACAAAATTTTAAGTTGTATCTCTGATATTCTTTTTGCTCATTCTTATATCACTGACTAGAATTTAGACAGCTTTCAAGTTTGTCATTTTGTGGTAGACTAGTGTTTTAATTTGATAGTAATTTGTGATCTTTTCAGTCCGCATAATGGAGGAGGTTAATTACATAGGTTGACATGCTTATCAGCTCTCTATTGCTTTGGACCTATTGAACTCCTGGTGAATGTGAACCACAAATATTTGCCACAAGCTCAAGTCTATAGAATCTCAGTTATTACAAATTAAAGAAAATATGAAGAGACAAATTGATTTATAAAATGTAACCAGCTTAGAACCTTATTATAGTTTGTACTTTGGGTGTAATGAATGTGCTATTGGAAGTTTATAGAACTTAGGAAGCAGTTGACTATTGTTTATGTGCCAAAAGGCACTTGATCTAATGGAAAAAAGTCATGTTGAAGGCACCTAGACGGTGCTGAGTTCAAATCTTCTTCAATACAAAAAAAAAATTGTGTATGTACACTGTATTAAGATTGTTTATATTTACTAGTTCCTCATCTTTTTGCTATAATTTAAAGCATGTTTTGTTTACCTAGAATTAATGAACTCTTAAGTCATGGATTCATTACGATTTCATTTTCCATTGAGTATATGGTGAGGGAAAGTGCTATTAGATCTCTCTTTCAATCCTATTTTGTCTATGCAATTCAGAGAGCTGCTATTGTGTGAGTTCTTGTGCTGTATCTGGATTTGAAGAATCCGTATCAGGTGAGTGGGTGCCTGCCTCCTCCTGTTCCTCTCTTCCTCCCACTACCTTTTAAATAGTAGCAGTGAGAACTGACTGAAGCTTTGACATCATTTCTTGTGTTCTGAAAATGATTCTCAGAACACAAACATGGAAAATATTGAACAGAAAAAAAACATTAAAAATGGGGGCACATGCTCCCTTGAGAAGCATTGTACCCTGCAAATCGAACCATAACACAAAAATACTCACAAAATGACAACTCTATGTGTTGCATTGACAAAATAAGATTGAAAGAGATACTTTTGTCAGGGCTCTCTCTCACTGTATACTCAATGGAAAACTAAATGTAATTAACCTACGACTCAACCTTTCATTAATCCTAGGTAGGCTTGGAAACTCAAACAATTGTTGGTTTAAGGCTGATCTAAGTGAATGTCCTTTTTTGCAGTAGACCCTCTGTAGTAGCATTGGATTACTCAGAGTTCTAGTTGTAGACAAAGCTTCCCTGCTACCTGTGTATTTGATACTACTAAATTTATATTTATTTGAATATTACCAATATAATAAACTATGTTTGATATACTGAATTAATGAAATTGATATAATGAATATAATAAACTAAATGTAATTAACCTATGACTCGACCTTTCATTAATCCTAGGTAGGCTTGGAAACTCAAACAATTGTTGGTTTAAGGCTGATCTAAGTGAATGTCCTTTCTTGCAGTAGACCCTCTGTAGTAGCATTGGATTACTCAGAGTTCTAGTTGTAGACAAAGCTTCCCTGCTACCTGTGTATTTGATACTACTAAATTTATATTTATTTGAGTATTACCAATGTAATAAACTATGTTTGATATACTGAAATAATGAAATTTGCGAGCTAGCAGGCTTTTGCTGACATCAAAGTTCTAAGATCTAAAATTTGGAAAGGAATACTCATTAATTTGTTGAACTAAGATTTTGAAATTGAATTCCAGGCTTCATAATTGAATGGAAACAGACCGTTTTCCAGTATTCTAATTGGAGGACTGTTCGGACCATAGATATTCAATCCAATGTCATCAATATTAGTGTGGAGAGATTCAAATTCACAAGCTGACCTTAGATATTCAGTCCAATGTTAGCAATACTAGCATCGAAAGATTCAAATTCACAAGCTAACCTGTTGGAAGTTGAAGGGACAATATGAACAGCGCTGTGATTCGAAAGAATATATACCTGCCAGAAGCACCTTAGGCATTGACTGCAACTCCTTTCTATGATTTCTATGACTGTTATAAAAACTAAAGGAGGTCTTGTGGGGATAACTTAATTTCTTGCAAAAGAAGCAACCTCTGTTCTGACAAGCATTAGTTGGTGTTTTACCAAATGGCTTTTGGTAGTGGCTTCCAGAACCCTAACATTCCAAGAGATGAAATTCATTGCTTTGGAGCAGGGAACTCCACCTTGTGAGTTGCCCATCTGTTGTTTGCTGAGACCTAGCTTCCATGCCTGACTTGGTAGTAACCTGAAGTCTTTTTAATTCTGTCTTCCTGCCTCTTTTTTCTGTGCTAAACTGGTTATTGAGTGAAGATCCACATTTTCCGTGGTTCCAAGCCTGAATTGGTAGCTACAAGCAAGGACATCTTGCTCACAATACTCCACAGGCAAATCATACGGGCTGACCCAGATCTCAGTCAGAGAAGACTGGAACCTTCACACACCAAATTCAAAGAGATAGATTTAAGCTCAACCCCATAACCATTGTTTTCTGGAGGAGTACACTTGAGAAACTATGAATGTTTGTTGAGAAGAGAATTTGACAAAGAAATATCCCTGGGGTGAAAAGTCACAGAAAAATCATGGTGCCATGCCTCATTTGTCCATGTCTGATCAGTTGAAATTTATTTGCTTCTACAGAAACCTATTGTACCCTTTTGCAGCATGGATTCCCCAACATCTGCATGCTTGCTTGTGGCACTGAAGCCAGTATTATATCTCTAGAACCCTCTATCCACCTTTGGTTTAAACAAAAAAATGGAGACGAAAACATGTTTTTCCTGAACCTGCAAAGCCCAACATGTTTTTCTAAAAGTCTGATTGCCTGAGAAATAACTCCCTTCTAGAGTGCTGACAAAATCTGAACAACAATCATGATTGCATTGAGGTCTGAAGCACCTGGAAGCAGAATCCTTTAAAAAAATGTTTGAGATACTTTCCTTCTCAGATACCCTCTTCAAGTCATTGTTCCATGCCAATATTTTAATTTAATTAAAGTTTGTTGAATAATTTGATCTTTTGTGATGTTTGTTAAGCTGTTAGTTCAATACACGAATGATGATTTACCTCATAGAAAAGGATTTGAAATCTGCCGTTTGAATAGGACACAGTAGTTTTTTACATATTTTATCTTAGTACTTGGGTTTTTGTGATTCAATTTGTTAATTTCACTCAGTAATTGTTTTAATGTTTATCCAGATTTGAACCTTGTCCATATGTTATGACCCATCTTTCTGAATGCATACTTTATAAATTAGATACGTGTATCTCTGTTGCCCTGAAAGATACTATGCCAACTAAAATTTAATTCTTGAGGTTGCAGCATCATTGCCGTTGCTGTGGGAGAACTTTGTGTAATGAACATTCATCAAAGCAAATTGTAAGTTGGCCCAATGGTTTTTGATCTTCCTTATAAATTGTTTCACTCTCTTCTTTTGTCTTGATGGTCTGAATCTTGAACTTTTTTGAGCTTCACAGCCATTGCCACAGTTTGGAATACATTCTGCTGTTAGAGTGTGCAACGACTGTTTCAACAATTCTACACAGTGAGTTATGTCTCATTTTTTTAAGGACATCTTGCACTTTTTCTCATTTTTCTTCCTAGCTCTTCTTTGTTGTGATTTTTTCCTGCTATTCTATCTTGTTATTAAAGATTTATTTTGTCCACTCAGAGGTTGTATGCCTACCATATCAAATTATTATATAAAGTAGGCGTGATTCAATTGCAGATTCATCATGGAAGTTATTAATTGTGTATATCCACAGAAGATATTTGGTTTTACAGATTGGTTCTCTTGCAATTGTCAATTACTTCATTGGAAATTGTAGTTCCTTCATCATTCTCGTGTTTGTGTGTTTATTTAATGACCTTCCTTGCTCTTTCTATTGGATAATAAAGGAAGCTGAGATTTCGTTAAACAAACTTTGTTTGCGTTAATTGTTTCTATACAAAGACAAAGAAGTACTAAGTGATGCTCTAAAAGAAAAGACTAAAGATAGCTTTGAAATTGAATTTCAATAGAAAGTGAAAACACAGTGGAATGGGTCTCCTATAATAGATCGGTTAAGGTTGCTGAAATATTTGGCAAAGATGGGAATGAAAGAGAAGAAGTTATGTCAATTTATATTTCTTATTTGAAGTAAATGTGTGACTGAAGAACGCAGGTCTTGGGACCATATACCAAAGACTCTAAATTGAATCAAAGATCAATAAAGTTGATCCATATTGACATTTAACACTATTAAAATGGAAATGAATGAATAATTAAACACAATATTTACTTAAAGTGAAAGAGTCAAACAGTTAGAATAATTTTTTTTCAAAATATATAAATGATTTTAAAATCATCACAATTAGTGCTAGTCCATTTACAATACTTGTGATAACTATAAAACTCAATCATTTTAATTGTAGATGTAGGTATACACACACACCTTGCAACCATATTGATGCCATATGCAATCATCTAATTATAATGTTAATGCTTTTCCGTAACAATTTAGAACTGTACTTGACAATTTAAGAAAATAAGTAAGAGTCATCTACTCTTTTCAATCACTAGATCATAAAATAGATAAATACTTTAATACTTGCATTGCTAAACCTCTTCCATTTCTTTTCTCCATAACCTGAAGTGGAAGAGAGAGAGAGAGCATCATCAAGGTGATATCCACCCTACAACGAAGCATTACACTTCCCCATGCTAGTCCTTTGGAGAAGCTCAACCCATCACAAAAGATCTAGTAGCATGTGGCAACATGAATGATGGAATTTAGATCACTACGTGAATCATGATCAAAATAGCATACTTATATGTAATGTCCCCTATTGGGACTTTACTTAATTTGCCCTAAAATTCCCAATTAGAGTTTGGATTGCACTTGGAAATGGTAACTTGTAACATTCCCTATTAGAGAATGCCAATTCCCAATGACTAACATACATCATTATGCATTTAAATCAAATTAAGAAAACAATCACTGATTTATAATGCATACTTAAGCCCTAATTCCTTACTCCTAATCACTAACCCTAAGAAGGATACTAGAATTATTGTCCAGGGTGCAGAAACAATCTACAAGCAAGCTCCCTCAAGATTTTTACTCATGTTGAGACCCTCCTGACATGTGACCAAATTACTCCGCCACTCCCTTCACAAACTCCCTATCCTCTTAGTTGCTTTAGTGAGTGATTAAGGAAATTGGCTAAGTGTAATGTCCCCAACTAGGAGGCTATCAATTTCCAATGATTGAGTACATTACTATGCATCCAAATCAATTCAATTTGGGAAAACAATGATTAGTTCATAATACATTTGGTAGTTAACATATTTAAGCTTTGCTTCCTTACCTCTCTCCTAAACTCAACCCTAAAAAGGATGTGGATTTACTTGTTGTAGGGCGCTTGACACCAATCTATGAGTAGGTTCCCTCAAGGCTTTAGTACTCCATCCCTATCCCGTCTTGGGATTCACCTACTTTGTGTGGATTTACTCTGCCTTTCCCTACACACCACCAACCTACACTCTTAAGGGTCTATAGCAAGTGATTAAGGAATAGGCTATATACGTATTAATATCTCATGTATTACTACTATATATCATAGTTACACCACCCTAGGGGATGGGGGAACTGGGGGACAGAGGGGCCTCAATTTGGGGACGATGGGGGGACGACGACGGGGGACCGGGGGGGGGGGGCGTTATATACTATACATGTAGTACTTAAAATGCTAGTTATGAAAAGATGTATAACAATATAAGACATAAAGATGTAAAATCATTGAACATTGTATTGTGATTGATCATTGAACATTAAACAATAAATTTTAAATTTTAACTACTCCAATCAGCAACTGGAAGAGTTCTATTATATAAATAATAATAGTAAAGCCGAATACTAAAGTCTGATATCAAAAGTATGAGTATATATCTCGTCATAAAGATGATTACATTTAGTAGCATGATATGATATATCAAAACATGTACAAACTACAAAATCAAAATGTCAAGGCCCAAAATGTAGTGATTCTAGTGAAGGAGGCCTCTAATCATTCATCGGGGGGTCGACAAACTCGTCATCATCGGAACTATCAGCCTCTCCAAGGTTAAGAGCCGCGAAAGGAACACGACCAACCCTGCATCTGAAGCATCCGCATCCTCATCATCCTCATCAATTTGTGATGGCTCCTTTGGCTCTACATCCCATCGTGCTACTGGGCTCTCCTTGTACACACTTGACTTACGATCAGTGATATGCAAGACACTATGTACAACCACTAGCTTCTCCACTCTCTGAGAGGTAAGTCTATTCCTCTTAAGAGAGTGGATGAAGTTATAAGTAGACCAGTTCCTCTTAGAAGTTGAAGAACTAGATACCTGAGATTATCAAATTTCAATCAAATGACTAGTGTGAGAATTTGAAAATGAGAAATTGAATACAAATGAAGGTTCAAAATGTTTTGATGCAATATAACATACTAGATGGGCCCCACATACCCCTAGTGTTACATTGTAACCAATAAAAAAAATTAAAAACTTGTATTTTTTTTTGGCGTCACTTTTTTGGCTTGCCGTGGTGGGGGATGTCTGGGCATCCCCTCAAGGGTTGAGGAATGCTTGGGCATCCCCCTGTCCCCACCAAGGATGCCAGGACGTCCCTGTGTTTCCTTGGGAACAGTAGTGCCGCCGGGGATGCAAAACGCCGCCCTCCCGTCCTCGGTGCATCCCCGTTCTGGGAACGCCAAGGTTTTTTTTTTTGGGGGGGGGGGGGACGCGTCCCTAAGTTACTATGCTATATATACACATGCATAATAACACACACACACAATATATATATATATATATATATATATATATATATATATATAAATTACAATATAAATCATTCCAATTTCATTATTATTGACTTGTATGTATATATATAATTTTGATTATTCTTAATATATATTTACTAAATATATATCTTTATATATTAGTCACCACCATTATATATATATATTTATTTATTTATCTTTACTTTAAATTTATATATTATCTCCTGATTCGTTGATGCTAGATATAATTTATAATCCTTTTTCAAATACATTTTATTAGCTATCTATATATATATATAATCGTCTAGGATTCCAGCCCTTCATATTATATCTGCTCCAAAATACATTTTATATATACTTCTATTCGATTCTTCCATGGATGCCCAATCCAGCCTGTACTTTATAATCTCCCTCCTTTCTGAAGATGGGCAGCCCATACCTTTTAAATACTAAGTGGAACAAGGGCCATGACTTGTCATGAATTGATGCCCACTTCATGTGGACGCACCTCTCCAAATGTTGCCTTTCTTCTTTGCCACAACATTTGAAATTCTTTTGTTTTTGACTTTGAGATCACTGTCTTAAAACAACATGTATTAATATATATTGATATTTGTTTTTGATTAATGCTAAAACAGGTTTTGAAGGGACCCAAAACCCTTTACAAAGCAGAAACTAAAGATTAAGCAATAAAAGATCCCAAATAAACATCAAGCCAGCAGAACAAAAAGCCATAAGACCAGCCAGCCACCAACAAATACCAGCAAAAAAGCCAGCGCAAAGCCAGCAAACCCCAATAGAAAAAACTAGGAGAAAAGAGAATTAACTGAGGTTGTTGAGAGTAGTAGCAACCTCCTCTATCTGGCTCATTCTTTGAACCACTTTCTTGAGATCTTCAATGTCCGGGGGTAGAGTCACCACTTTCTTCTTCATGCTGACCCTTGTACGCTTTCCTAGACCTTCAACCTCACCAACCAACACCTCTTTGTCCCGCTTAGGAGTGATGGCAAGCTTCTCAAGATAGGGCATCTCTAGCCTAGCCACTAAAGCTCTCATGTTTCCCGCAAAAGACTTCATGATGCTAAGGCTGCTCTCCATGATCTTCTTAAGGGTATCCTCAGTTTTGTCCACTTTGTGAGTCGGCTCCTCCATCTTCTCTTCTAATACCTCCCTGGTTTCCCCCTCATTCTCTACCAGATTCAGAATCATTCTCTTTTCATCATAGGACCTCTGAGCATAGGAAGAGGGATCCGACCTTTGCCAACCTACAGTATCCCCACCATTCTGTTGGAGATCCTCAAACTTGGCAGAGAGGGCCCGATATTTCAGGTGCAAATTCATTATCTCGTGAAAGGCCCACCTCATGACCCTAAAAGAGTACATAGAGGAGGCTTTTGCTGTCTACATAACTCCTAAGGTAACCTCCTTATCCTCAAGATCAGAAAACCACAATTCAACAAAGGACTTCCTAGGCTTACCCGTCTTGAAAAGCGGTAATCCAAATGGCTCTGTCTCTTCAAATTCCGATGGAGAAATAGGAACATCATGGTCTACAGAGCTATCTTAATCAACCAACACAGGCACCTTGGCCTTACTTTTAGTTTTCTTCTTACTACCTCCAGCTTCAGAAATAGGGGATTTACCAGTTTTCTTCTTACTCCCTTCAGTAGCAAAAATAGGATAAGTCTTGGTAGTAACAAGAGAGGCCATAACAGAAGGACCCCCTTTACTGGTATCACTAGGCAAGATTTTAGTTCTAGTCTTCTTCTTAGTGGTAGGAGGAGAAAATGCCACAAAACCCTCTGCATCATCTTCAATATTAATCCTCTCCTCCTCCCCAGGCTTGCTAGCCTTGGGGATACACACTTTGCCATGTTCTCCCTTCTTACTATCAGCAAGGCTCCTTTTAACACCCTCCTCATCGCTATTCTTAGTTTGCATTTCCTTATCCCCTTCAAATTTGAGCAATTTCAGACTCATCTTCTTCTTCGGGGGGCGTTTAGGCCTTTTGGCTGGAGGAGAATCATCCTCAACATCATCTTCAATCTCCCCACCATTGTCAAAATCCTCCAACTCCAAATACTCCCCCTCCTTAGCAGTGAAAATGTTCTTCCTAGGGGTATTATGAACCCTTGTCCGAAAATGCTTATAAATCAACAAAATGAGCCCCTGGTGGAGAACTTGTTTATTGGGATTCTTCCTATGCTCAATGATGCTGGCACTAAGGGAAGATAACAAAAAATAGGGGAATGACACAAATTCCTTATGCCTAAAATGATTGAGAAAAACAAAGTGATACCCATGGACACGAGTATTTTTACCATCAATTGTAATGTACTCCATGATAACCTGTAAAACCTTACTCCAAAATGGCTTAATTTGTTTGGGGTCATAGTAGGTATTGTTACCTTTAACCAACGCTTCCCGTTCTTTCGTTTTTGGGAAATCTTCGCACTACATTGTCAGATATCTTCCTCTCATTAAAAAACTTAATGTCCTTTGTAGACAACCATTGATCTCAGCTATGACCTTTTTGTTGATCACAAAGTCCTTGCCAAACAAAGTAATGGAGCCATTATTCTAGTCCTAGACAAAGATTTGAGTAACCTTTCTATCATGGCCATGCAACTTTCCAAGAAAAGGGGTAATCCCCCCTTTCCCGAATCTCTTCCAAATATCAACATCCCTCCTCCAGCCTTCACAAGTAGTGGGCTCAACGTGTTTCAAATTCCCTCCCATTCTCAAAAAACTAGAGCTCAAATTTTGCTGGGTAAGCATGCAAATTGGAGAGTGAAATAGTAGGCGAAGGCAATAAGCCCACAAAACACCCACAAAGTGTGTGAGGTGTACTTGGCAATAATGAGACTCTGTCCCGTTGGACGATCTCCACTTTTTTGTCTGATTCCTATACTTTTGTCATTTCCATAATTATTTCCACATTGCCAACTCTGCCATTAATCTGGTCATTATTGAGGAGGGCTTTAATATCATTATTAAGGTTGTATTGATATTTGTTATTATCATTATTATTAATGTATTTAAGAACTAATTTATATTATAATATTAATATTTCATAGTTACACCACCCTGGGGGACGGGGGGACGTGGGAACGGGGGGACAAGTTTTTGGGATGGGGGGACAAAGGGGCCTCAATTTGGGGACAGTGGGGGGGGGGGGGGGCGGGGACGGGGGACGAGGGGGGTGTATATAGTATATACTATACAATTGGTAGTTAAAATGCTAGTTATGAAAAGATGTATAACAATATAAGACATAAAGATGTAAAAGTATTGTGTTGAAGTATTGGTCCTTTTGTGTTGGATATAAATGTTAGATATTCATATAAGCTATATCTAACATGTATACTCAACACAAAAGGACCAATATCTAACATTTATATCTTTGTCGGTGGCTGTTTTGAAGTCCCTAGGTCCGACAAATGAGGTTTGGGTGATTTTGGCCTGTTGGGAAGTCATGTCTGTCTGGGATTTGGGCGAGAGCTAAGCTAAGTTTGTCATAGAGATGGGGTCGAAACCAAGTGATTTGTAATAAAATGAGTTAAAACCCTTTGAGAATCATTTTGCCAGTTTTAGTTTGACCTTAGAAAGCCATGATGGATTGTGGGAGGTAACCTTGCTGAAGGCTCACTGAATCCTGAAATTTGGCTAAGTCTGGAATTTTTTGAAAACCCCCAAAATCTAGAATTTGCATCTTAACTCCTATGAAGCTGGAACCTATCTCAAACATCCTGAAAAGTATTTATACAAATATAACTTAAAGTATTTTTTGGCTTGCCATGATGGGGGATGTTTGGGCGTCCCCTCAAGGTCGAGGGACATCCAGGCGTCCCCTTGTCCCCACCCATGACGCCGGGACATCCCCGCGTCCCCCATGGGGACGGCGGCGTCGGGACGGTGGCTTCACCAGGGACTCCGGGACGCCGTCTCCCCGTCCCCGGTGTGTCCCCGTCTTGGGTGCGTCTATGATTTAGGGGGGGGGGGGGGGCGCGTCCCCGTGTTACTATTATTATTGTTATATTATCAGTACTAAAAATGTATTTAAGAATTTATATTAATTTATAGTATAATATTATTATTTGTTATTATTATATTATTAGTATTAGAATCTATATTTGAGCAATTATAATTTCTTAATGTTTATAATTCAATATATTATAATTTAAAGTTGATAATCTTAATCAATATTTCTGTACTGGTCTTTGTTTGATGATTGTTAATACACTAATATATAAGTCTAGTCGCCTTTGATATATTTACCTCAATCTTTGATAGCATAGTAGATTTCATGTGTGATTTTTTTCAGTTTTGTCTTGTATTACTTACTATAATTTATTATTATTTACTGATTTAATTTAATTTTACTATTATTTGTTAAATTCTATTTCGGAAAGGGGACATCACACTATATGTTCATGCAATGCATATCTAATGCACTCATCTATTGAACACATTCATATGGAAGGAATGTTAATCAATCTAAGTAATGCACTCATGGGTGTGGATCAATGATTATTGATAACCAATATTTACAACATAATATGTCTTAATCATCTCTCTATGATAATTGGACAATAGGATAAATAGACAACACCAAAAGATAAAGCTTGTAATTGACATTTAGTTCTTATGATGTTCGACTCAAATAATGTATTTTCGAAGTGATAATGTCTACCAATTTGTTGAGTAAGGAGGAATAGTTAATAGATGATCATTGATTATTCCAAGAAGGAAACTAATCCACAACACAACACACTTGTAACTCCACTCATTACTAAGTGATATAGGATACAAAGGATCTTATTTCCTCATGATTTGATTGGTTTTAGGTTATCATTCAATAAACATGAAAGGCAAACCATGAAAGGTTTGTAACCTATTTGATAAATTTCATTCATGTATACAGTATAACCATTCCTTTATAAATAATAATTATCATTTAAACTTATGTTATTGCAACTTATAAATCAACTAATAGTTTCCAACTTGCAGATTGCACACAAAAAGGACATTGCTCAAATGGTCATAACTTTTTTAGTACTTAGTCATATTTATAACTTCAATATGTTCTAGAATGGTGAAAGAACAAGCAACAAAACCCAGAAAGTGTTTTGCAAGATAAACATATGAGAAATTTCTCTGCAACTCAGTCCACTAGATTCATACCTTAGTTTGCCAAAGACATTCTAAATACATCAGCAACTCAATTTGATTAAAGACAAATAAGCTGTGATTGATGGCATTTTGGGGATGAGGACGGGGGGATGACAGGGGATGTATTTAGGGGATGAAAGTTTGATAGCCATTTTTTTGGGGATGGCGGCGGACAGCAATATATGAATTTTCCAAAATATGATATCTATATATATATATATATATATATATAAAGAGAGAGAGAGAGAGAGAGAGAGAGAGAGAGAGAGAGAGAGATGTCAATAATTGATAACAACAATATCAGTATGTAAATAAATCATGACAGCAATAGCATAACAGCAGTATAACAGTAATATAACATCAGTATAACAGTAATATAACATCAGTATAAACAGCAATAAAATTAATTATCAGATTTATGAGAACAATATTAAAGCATTTTTTTGTTCAAATTTCAAAATTAAAGTTAAAGAACTCGAGTCTCAAACTTCAAAATACAACAATCTATAAGAGTATCTTTCATTCAGGCTATCAATACCAAAGAATCTTAGAATTACAAACAAGAATTAATTTATTTGGCATACTTATTACTAAGTAAACAAATAAACTAGTAAAACTACTAAACAGTAAAGTTGTAAACACATTGCAATGATTGCATTAAATATTTTAATGTTGAAGTGAACATTAACAATGAAAATGTCAATTTCGATATTTATCTTATATTCAAAGTTTTATGATGATGATTATAGCGCAAATTTTCAAATTAACAAAATGGCTTGAATTGATGCCTCTAATCATTCCCAAACTTCTTATCACTAGAGCCATTGGACTCCACAATCTCAAGCTTCTTCAAACCAATACCAACCAGCCCTGTCTATGTAGCATCATCGACAACCTATGCTAGCTACTCTAGCTTTACATCCCATGTTGGTGTTAGACTCTCCTTGTATGTAAGCTAATGGGATTCAAGGCACTATGTATAGCCACAAGTTTCGTTGCCATCCTAGAGGTAAGTTTGTTTCTCTTGATGGAGTGGATGTAGCTATAAATAAAGCAGTCCCTCTTAACAACAAAAGAATTAGAAACTTGTGATTGCAAACAAATGGCTAGAGAGAGGGTCAAAGAAAAAGGCCCATGCATAGTCCACCACAAAATTGGACCCTCTTGTGCCATAGTCTCCCTATCTATCTTGGCCTTATTTCAGAATAATACTAGATACTGGCAAATTTTGTCCACTTAGTATGAATAATGCTAGCATTTGAAGAATCATACATCTTTTGGATAGTCTTCATGAACTCTACCTCCACCCAACACCCTATATGGGTGTGAATATACCAGGTCTTTGGAAATACCACTTAGGGTTCAACGCATATACACAACCATGTGCAAGGGAGTGTTGAGCTTCTCTCATCTCTGATGAATGATTGGTTGAATGTGTTCATTGTAGAATTACAATTTGGTGGCTTTTACATTACAATAGCCTTCATTTGGTCAAGCATAGAATCGATGCACTCATACACCTTTCCAAGGCTAAGTTTGCTGGCATCCCTGGGGCAGGGGCACCAAGCATCAACACGAAATTCATGAAGCCACTCGAAGTACACAAGAAGACTACGAAGACAATCAACTCACCTAATGAAGATCAAAGGATCAAAGAGGTTAAAGGGATTTTAAACAATGTAAATCGAATAAATTATTGTATATTGGCACCTTTGATGTTTTAATGCCATCCAATGGCATTCAAATAAATGGATTTCATTTATAGGTTCTAAGGGTCAAATTTGGCTATAATATGGACCAATAGTGTCCAAGGGTGTTTTTGGGTAGTTAGGAGTATAAAAATGATGAAATTGAGTCGCGTAGGTGTTTAACAACCTTTGGAGTCCTTAAATTCCAATTTAATAAGGTTTTAAAGTATTTTTACAATTTAAAAGTTTAAATATTCAAAAAGTAATGGCTAGTAGCCACTTTAGGAGGGAAATGAGATTTTATTATTAAAATCACTTAACTAATCCCTCAAACCGGTTGTGTATGGTTGGGGAAGTTAAGATTTGATTTATTATATTGTAGACAACTCCCATTGTACGGGATCATGACTGGAATGTACGGTTTTGAAAAACAGTGAATGGAAGTAATACAAATCTCTCTGCAAATTTGAATAGATTATTTTGGTGTTGGTTTGTTCGTTTGATTTAGGACAATAACATTTTAATGCAGTGAGTCCTCATACATTCACCTTCTCTTATTGAATGATTTGAGGATCTTTTGAGCATTGTACCCTACGTTTGCTGTTCTGAACAGTCATAGTCAGCAAATCTTTTATTTGTTTTGATTTCTTTATGAATGAATGATCATCCCATGAAATCCACGGCCTAGAATTCATGGGATGACGTATCCTTAACATGTATCATACTTTTCTAACTTGAAATATGCAGAAAATCAGAGTTAAGGTGATCACCAAGCAAGAAAACAGTGAATTAACTTTGGAGTATGCGGGTACAGTACAGCAGTGAGAGTTTGGCCTTAAGGGCAGGGTGTTCTTAAGATTTGAATAGTCTTATAATGACATATTAATGGTGAATCAATCACCAAGTAAGTCTGAAAGTGTTTGGAGAAGGGAGATTGAAGAAACCCTCAAATCAAGGGTTTAAGAGAGGTATTTTGGAGTTTTTGATGTTACAAGTGTGCTGGGTTGATTTCCTCTTGGATTTAGAGGTTTTGAACCATTTAATGACACTGTCCAAGGTTTGGGAACTTGGGGATATTTCTGTGATATAGTTGCTTTGTAAAATCACCCAATTTTAGTGCATTTTGGGGTCACATAGTGAGGACAGTCATACATGGTCCAAAAGAGTCTATATTCAGCTTGTAGTATGTTGTGGTAGGGCCAAAAGGGTATCCAAATATATCATTTATTTTGTTCATCCTTTGGGAAAGTACAGAGTTATGATCCATTTTATCGCTGAACAGGGCTACTAGACAAGGCAATTAGGCCTCTAGGACTGTTTAGTGACGTTTTGCTATTGTGAGTGAAAGATAAGTCTAGAAACCTCAAAAACACCTTAATCCATCCATATATACATGAAACACTTCAAATCTATCATTAGTTTGCATTTTGAAGAGTCATGGTTGGGTGGAGTCTTATAAAGCCATTGTGCACCTTTGGGAAAAGTGTGGGTTTCTTAGTCAAATTGGAAAACTTAGTAGGTGAATAAGGTCCACTACCCTTTCCTCTGCATCAATCCCCATATCTAATCACTTTGAAGATTGGAGTAATAACAAAGACAATATATTTTGCATCATCTCAAAAGATACCACTCTTCACCACTTCCTTTATACTCTTTCCTTGCATTGTCTTGGACTTAGGCCATTGATTTCATTCTTTTATTATAACCATTAAGTTACAATGCCTCTCGTGACTCAAGCATCCTATCCAAGAGAATGAAATATAACAGGTTTCAAGAATTCCATCTTAGAGAAGGTTCTAAAGATGCATGTGAAATGTGGTAACTGCAAATAAACATTGACACATCTCTAGCATCATTAAGAATTGTTTATATTCAACCAATTTTTTCCATGTCCTTGAGAGCATTATGCATGGTATGCACACAACGAGGAGTCCAAATATGTCTATAATCTGCTTGAATTAACTTCCCTGCAATTTTGACACATGGGCCGAATCTATCACTACTTGGACTAGACCACATTTGTTGATCCAACCTCTTTTATAGCATCTTTATGGATCTGAAATTGAAATTGGGATCCTTGTGATGCATTGAACATTCAACAACTGCAAGATAATAAGGTTCCTTTGTATATGTAACCATGATATTGGTGAGTGGACAATGCCTAATGTCTATCCACCCATCCATGACTATGCTGCATCCACTTGTGATGCAAGATTCCTTCATTTTAACCATTAAAATATTAATCTTGGAATAGTTCTTAACCAAGATTGTGGTCCTCAATTTAGACCCCCTTGGTTTCACGTATGATGGTCTTGCCATTCTCATCTTTGCCACTACCCCCTTATAATAAGAAGGGCGAGCCACATGGAATGGAATGCCATTGGCAAAGAAGAATTTTCCAATGGCATCATCTGCCTCATTTTCAATTGCACATTGAATAATTTTTGTAGTGGGTTTGGAGCATCATTTATCAACCTACATTACCCCCTAGCCTCTGCTGCCCATGAAGTAAAGAAACTAGAATATGTGCAACTGGCCTATGCAAAGTAGTAGAAGTAGGACCTTGTCTTTGGTGACCACTTGACCTTGGTGACAAAGAAGCAGATGTAGGTACATTTTCTTCACTACCACCCCATAACTTACTTATCTCAGCTTTGTAGTTGAATTTTTCTGCCAACTTTTCACATGTTTTCACACCTTTGCCTCAGATATGAAGGAGGTGGGCATTAACTCTGATAATGCTGACCTGGAATTAAAGCTTACAAAAGTGGTCTTTTCACAACCTAGTGTCCCCAAATGCCCTAGGATTTATTTGTAACTTTGTTTCCAATTGTTTTAGAGGGAACTAAGGATCAAAAAATCCCTTAGCATATTTTTGTGATAGTTTTGGAGGGCAACTAATATTTGCACTTCCAATGGAACTAGTGGGTTCACCCACCTTTGCTTGTTAAGGCACAACCTCCAACACATTCGTGAATGAGAACTCATACTCACATTGACATTGCAATAAAGGATATAAAATTTTAGAACATTATAATTTTAGAAATAAAATTCAAATCATGCATAATGCAAAGTATTAAGATCCAAGGATTTTCTTTTTATTTTTATTGCTTTAGGTCACACAATGCACAAACTAGAGGATACACAAAAATAAATCCTTGTTCGTAATCTTTGTCAAACAAGGATTTCACAATTATTTTTCTTAATATTGAAAATCAAAAGGATTTCTATTTGCGTATCCTCTACTTCTTGACCTTCGTAAAACAAGGATTTCACTTTTGTGTATCCTTTGCTTCTACTCTTATATAAGTAGTGTAGAAGCAAAGGATACCCAAAAATTATAATCCTAATTTGACAAAATAAACAAAATTGGACATCTAAATGTTAACAAATAAATTATTGCAGCTTACTGTTATATAATAAAAATTTGAAGACTGATCATGCTTCATTAATATTATTCATTTGCAAAATTAAAATATTAATAAAACCAATTTAAAAAAAACCCAAGTCATGGAAGAACTAGAAGTCTACCTCGAGGCTTGAATAATTTCTTTGAATCCTTTGAATCAATGGTGAATTGGCATCACACTCCTCTTACACTTCTTACTCCTGCTATTCCTCAGTCCTAATGCTTTCACTATATCTTTTTCCTATTCCTGAGTTGAAATGAGTCTTAAAGGCGTAGTTGCAAGTTTTTTAGAGTGTTTTAGGGTACGAGTGAGGTCATAGGCTATAAGGGTTAAGGCTTGGGTGTAAATTTCAACTTTGTTTACTTTTCTAAAAAGCAAAATTTCCTTCTTTGTGTTGCGGGGCATGCCTGGGCATCCCAGAATGTTTGAACTTTAAAAGACTCTTGGGAGTCCCTTGGACGTCTTGAGGATATCTTGAAAATGGCAGCGGCGGTGGTGGGAGGGCGGAGGGATGTCCCCTCCAAGTCCCCACATCTTGGAGAGGTCCTCATCCTAGAAATGTGGGAAATTCTTGGGGAGGGGACATGTATTTGTTGTGGAAAAATGAGAATTTTGGGCCGGCAGGGTCTGTGTTCCCATGGTAGACTTCTAATTTGTTAAAAAGAAGATGCCAAGTCACAATTGAAGCTATGGATAATCACTGGCAGACTATGAAAGTGAAGAATCTTCAAAGAGAGAAATTTCTAGAGCTGATGATAAGGGAAAATATAGATTTGACCTCCACACACTAGCAGACCTGGAATTTGAAACTGCTCTATTACCTGAACATATATCCACACTTGGAAACTATAGTTGTCTTTCTTGGATTTTAAAGTATTCATTTCTGTCTCGACTCTTGAGATTCCTGTATTCTTCCTCGATGGCTTCTTTTTCTCATCAATCACTTCTCTCGTAATATCCAATGTTGTTTTGGAATAATTTTCTTGGGTAATATTTTTGCACAGTAAGAGCAAACTATAATGAAAGCAGATTTTATTTAACACCTGTTTTCATTGAACTATGATTCCTCATCTTAGTTGTTGATTCCTTATGGCATGCAGGTCATCAAATGTAAATACAGAGACTGTTTCCAATGACATTCATGTAGTGGCCTCAAGTGACATTGATGCAGGACCATTCAATAACATTTATACAGCTGCAACTAACTTTTCTAAGTTAGACTTGAATGAGGATAATATTAAAGACTCCAAATCCCAGAATATTTCTCAGCCTGTTGAATGCAAATGTGGTATGCCATTATGCATATGTCAAGCTACACCTCTTCCTCAGGTGCAATATGACTTGAGATTTGGTTTGGAATTAGTTAGCTAGTTTTTCATCAGTTTACTTACATATCTAGTTTTTCGTAATTTATTCCAGACTTTTAGGTAATGTAAATGCTTTTTTTGTGTAAACTGACTTGACTTTTTGACACCAATCTGAAGATTTTCCTTAATGAATGCTTTGCAGGTGCAGCCAGTATTGCCCCCAACATCTAATTATCAGCGTCCCAAAAAGGTTTCTAATGTCCAACAGGGTTCATCTAATTCTAGCTCAAAGTCATCTGCAAGCTCTTCTGGAAGCAGTAAACCAAGGTTGTTTGACAATGTGGAGTCATATTTTCTATCAGAACACAATTTTTTAGTCAATTGTAATGATATGATAGAAAGGAAGTTTAGGTTAGAGGGGTGGATCCATCTGCAACAAAAGCGTAAATTCCAATTATCTATATATATTCTGAAGAAAAGCATTAAGTTGGCTTAGAAAACTCTACATATTCCTATCCATCCTGAAGATTTCCTCTGAATTATAGCTCATCTATAGTTGCATACTTACGAGTCAATAATGAATAACTGATGACATTTATAGGAGAGAGTCTGCAGGATGTTTTGAAATGTTTTAAAAATATTGTATTTAGTAATTTTTTTTTTACGATCACTATCATACGTTAAGGAAGTTGCAGGCCTTTGTCATATGCAAATACTGGCCAACATCTGTATTTTAGTGCTATACTTGTGTATAGTCTCTTGGTGGTAGAGCTAGGCTCCACCTTGTCTCTTTGCTGTCCAAACTCGTACATTCCCCTTACAGGTTGAGCCATGCTCCTTGTTCTACTATACTCTCTTCTATATTGTATCTCTTTTATATTTAATAATATTTATATGCTTAGCGTTTTGCGCACCCCTGAAAAAAGAAAAAGACAAATGACTGAACTTCTGTTCCTGAATCATTTTGTGAGAAGAATGAATACAACAAGGTGCTCACCAAAAATGAATCTGAAATTCAAGCTGATTAATGACAAGCAAGGATAGCAGAGTAGAATTTGCTGTATCATATAAACAACATCTGAAAATGAGTAAAAATTAACATTGACATATGATATTTCAATGCTAAACTTAGAAAGTCCAAATTTAATGGTTCCCTAAGTGGAGGATATACACCAGGCAACCTGTAGAGGAGAGTATTTATGTGCACAGAGGATTGTTGTATATATGCCAAAAGAGAGGTTTTTATAATTTTGGAATGTCATCTATGTGATACTAGAAATTTACCTTCTAAGCAGAGTAAAAAAATTATGTTTTGTCCAGAAGTGACTGTAGTTGGTCAATGGAACATGAAGGTAAATTCAGTTACCCTGGGATATGCCAGATTGGAAATAACCAAGGCTCTGATAAGTAACTAGAAAGTAAAATTGTGACCAGAGGGGTTTAACATGATGAAAACTACTAATATTGCATCAGTACAATGTATTTCCCACTAGTAGAATCCTAAAAAGTATTTTCAGCCATCCAATATGCAGGTGCTCATCAACACAATCTTTCCCTAATTTTTAATAGTCAAGCCATGCATGATAAGTGGTCTTATCTACTCAGGAAATTTTCTCTGGACCTTACACATTATGGAGTAGCTTGGACCCAAGAATTATGTACTTTCAATTTGCAACTTAAGCATTTAGGGCTATCAAAATATGTAATGTCCCTTTTTGGGGTACATTATATTGAATTGTGTCGTTAGCCTACTTACCCTGATCCGAAGGGCTAACCATGGCGTGACAGTGTTCTAGGGGATGATTGGCCTAGGTGGTTTCAGTTCCTTCTGTAGGTTTCCAGGGCATTTACTATTTATAGTAAGTTAGCAGGGGTTCAGAATTCTTGGCTTTTCAGCAGTGGACTTGGAGCGTCTCGTTGAGAGCTTTCCGGCGAGTTATCACATGATGACATCCGAGCTCGTTTGGGCTTCCGTTTTAATGCCAGATGATTTCCTCACTTATTTATTATTTTACTTTATAACTCAATGGTCATTTATTTTAAAAAGTGACTTAAAGTGAGTTTATAAAGAGACGAAAATGGGCATACGAAGAGTCACAGTGGGGAAACTAAGAGTCACAGCTGCAGCCATAAGAGGGGGTTTTGAATACTCATTTGGGCATGCTTCAGTTTATGGTTATTACTTCTCTTTGAGAATTCGAGAAGCTTCAGCTATCGAATCAGAAATCTGAGGACGAAAATCTTTAGCATTTCTTGGTGGATTGGACGGAAACCCGATTCATCCCGGTGCGGATTCATTCAGAGTTAGCCATTGTTATACCAGGTTTTTTATCATCCAGTCCTACTGTTCTTTGCTGTATTTCGGATTGGATTGAATATTGTAATGTTTGGTTTATGTATTGCTGATGTATAATACAAAACCATATTTTTGAAAAATTTAATAAAGTTATATCTGCTGGTTATTCGAATTTATCTGTTGGATACTTGCATGTTTTATTGGTTTTCGAATCTGCATGTGATTTGGTTGAGAAAGTTAGTAGATGACCGGTCAGGGTCATTTCAAAATATTAAAAAATAGAAATACTCAATAAAAGAACATGAGTAGTCACAGGCTGATGATTTTCCCATTTTGTTTTGATGTGCTGCATGACATGGTGGGTCAAATCTGCAGTTTTAAAAAAAGTAATGAAATTCTAAAATCTGCATTTAAATGCACATGGTAAAAAATTACAGTTTATTAAAAATCACAGCATTTTTTAAAGTTTTAAAAGGCTGCTGGAGTTATTTTTTTGATTAGTGTTTGAAACTCTGATTGCATTGAAAACTGAAATTTTGAGTCTTTCTACCTGTTTAATGACTTTTTCATCTTGTTTGTACTTTTCATACAAAATAGTAATACATATTATATTTCTCTTTTGATGTCTATGCACTCTTTATGGCTTGAAATAATTTAAATAACAATATTTGTTTTTTGGCTATTTTCATCAATATTATATCTTTTAATTTTTGTATTTTACTATGTTTTTCCATATCTGGCCAATCATGTTATTAGTGCAATCATAGATCTCTTCAATTTCGGGAATCTTAGTCTCCATATTGGATGATTGTAAATAATACTGATAAAATGGATGGGATTCATCTCACATTTGAGAAAAAATCGCCAGCCACCTATATCCTTTGACTCTCTTCCCTTGAGTTATATTAGATTTTCCCCACAAAATCCACTTTTATGCCATGAGCATTAGTTGAAAATGATCCTACAGCTTAAGCATCTTTCCAATAAATTGAAATTCGATGCATATTGTGTTTCAATTGGTTTGAGGATTTCCTTCCTTAAAAAGGATTGAGGCAATACCAATAAGATGTGGTGGTTGCATATGAACAGTTGCACCTCCCTTGTATTTGTCACAACCTGTTTGATCCAGCTACAACAAAAATCTTTTGGGGAAATGATCAGCAAACCAAAGAGTTCAGGATTTTTTTTTCAAAAAATGGGGGAAATTTTTGGATTATCATTCAACATAGAAAAATGTAAAAAAAGAGAGAAACCTACTATTTTTTAATTTAAAGGCTTTTTAATAGCATAGAGATATACAGAGAATAAAAATATTGACCCCTATGTTCACTTTTTGATGATGATTACAAGTGGGGTTGAACTCACTGATATAATAATTTCTCTCCCCCTAGCCCTTTATCCCAAAGACGCTTATTGAACTTATCCATTACAAAAGTGGTTATCTCTCTACTATTCATGGGACATGTATTTAAGTAGATATTACATTTACTCATCCATTTGCTGTTTTGCTGCATCCAAGTCTTCTTTCTTATGCGCAGTATGTCATTGAGAACAACCTGAGGCCATCTACCTTCTTCTATTTGCTCTATAGCATCTCCCAAAATCTAGAACTATGCCCTTGCACTTTCCAGAACAGTCAACAACTCTAAAAAAGTAAGGGCCTTCTTTACATGTGACTCCAACCATTAATGAGTAGTTGGTGTCTAATGTTCATCCACCTGTTCACGATGATAGAGCACTCGTGTCACCCATGTGACCAGAATCTCCTCCATTGGCAAATTAGCACTAGTATACAGATTAACACTAGGCCTTGTACCCTCATGCCTAATATAGGAAGCTCTTGCCTATTGAGCCAAGCTCCCAATCCTAAAGTTCAATTTATTGTTCTTCATTTTTTCATTTAAATTTTAAGGCTTTAATATATTTTTAATTACTAAAATTACTAAATATTTATTTTATTTTATTTTAAAATTAATTTAGATTTAAATGTGAAAATCATTTTAATTCTAATAATAGGTATGTAGTTTGTACATTTTTATGAAATTGAATTTAAAATAATGGTTACTAAATATGTTATAATTTATTAAAGTTAGTTAACTAACGTAGAAAATTGTGTTATATATATGGGTATATTTTATTTAAAAATTACCGTATCTAGCCATATCCATACTTGGGTTCTTGAAAAATGGTTGTATCCATATCCGTATCTTTATCCATATCCGCATCCATCCAGCTTTATTGCATAATATTTGCATTATCTCTATAAATGCTTCCCTTCCATCCAAGAATTCAATTGTTACACATCTAATGCTAGATGCCTTGAATTATGTGCCTTCTTTGAGCAAATATATAATATCCACGTCCATCCAGCTTTCCTGCAAAATATTTGCATTAGCTCTATAAATGCTTCCCTTCCATCCAAGAATTCAATTGTTACACATCTAATGTTAGATGCCTTGAATTATGTGCCTTCTTTGAGCAAATACATATATTTTTAGATATAATAATGGTGCTTCTGTAGGGGCCACCACCCTTGATTTAAAAACTATTACATGACACTTCTGGACTACATAGAAACAACTATTAAAAAACATTGAAAGGTCCATAAAGTCAACCTTAAGATATCTTCAGGGAAAAAGCACCAGACTTGAAAATGCAATACAGTAGACAGAAATTTTGGCATGCTCAGTCCACAAAGTTGAGTTTAACTGATAACATCCTCAGTATTGTTCAAAGAATTTTGCAAACATGTAAGCCTTATTGTAATGCTTCTGACAAGAGTGTATGAAAACAGTCTCTTATCATTGAATCCTATCATCAAACAATCCAAGTACAAATTCCTCCATTTATCTTTTAATTCTCCTGATGAATCCCCCAGATAGAAAAATGCTTTTAATCATAATGCCTTTCAATAAAAGACCACCAAGATTTGCATATGTTATCAATGCTATTCTGGCTCTGCAAATTTTACGTTGAAATGAATATTATCTCCTATAAGTGTTTCCATCAGCTGGATTATTATGCAGATCACTTAGTATCTTCTCTCCTCTAGACACTCTTTGTAGATTATAGCTTAGCTTTAGGAATTAATAGTTGGATGACAGATTTCAAAGACTCCATGAAGCAGCAATGCACATTGAGACTACAGGTAATTTTTTCATTTCACTGTTGGCGTTCTGCAGAAAATAACCTACCAATGGCTCCAATAATGAAGTTTGGGGATCCAAAATGTCATCATTTGATGGAGCCATAAAGTGTCTATTTTAAATCAAAATGTGTGTAAAATCGGTAAGATAGCACAAATAAAAACATTCAATGAATGAGAAAACCAAATAGGAAAATAAGACACTTATAAAATGTATATGTAATTCCCAAATGATTTCCAATACGGATTATTAGTAGAAATGCAGGGCTGTGTCTATGCAGCAACATATTTGCACTTTAGTAAACAAAATATGTTGTTAACAAAATATGTTAGCAACATGTATGTTAGTCTATTGTATTTGTTTGCATTAGTAAGTAGCAAACAAATACAATAGACTAACATACATGTTGCTAACATATTTTGTTAACAACATATTTTGTTTACTAAAGTGCAAATATGTTGCTGCGTAGACACAGCCGAAATGCAGTAGTTAGATGGCTTAGAACCTAGTCATCTCAAAATGAATCATTAGAAATGAGTAAACTTATAATTTGAGATCTGCTGAACCTTTCAATCCATGCTTATAAATCCACTGGAAGATACAGCAACAAACTAACAATCATTAACTGCTGGATACATCCACAAACAAAAGTTTGTGAAGAACAAATTAGAGAATTTTGGAAGGCATCATTCAGTGCAGGTAAATAGAATAAGAACACATCTGGACAAAACATCAGCCAGGAACAATCTAAGATACATTTCTTCAATAGAGGCTTCAAAGACAACATGCCTGGCTTCCATATTGGAATTTGGAATCAGTCATCTTTGAAGCAAGTATCTCAGTGTTACTCTTTACACATGAGCTAGCCAAAAAGCTGTGTCTCAGTCTATTGGATAATATTGCAAGCAAAACTGCAGCAACACAGGGAAGTGGCTGACTTGGCTGGACAATGGGTGATGATGAGATTTATTCTTCAGTCCATTTCCATCTACATGTGCTTTGTGGTGAAACTATCTGTGCAATTATTTAAATTGTTGAATCAGCTCCTGAAAATGTAAAAACTTCATTTGGCATGGCTTGTGTAAAAATAAATGTCACCTGGAAATTGGTCTGTTTTCAGTTTTCACAAGAAGTCAAGAGGTGCTAAATGAAGAGACTTAGGGACTCACATCATAGGCTTGGGAGCAAATTTGCATGGAGATTCTATGAGGAAGCCCTGAATTTATGGAAGATTTCTAAGGACAAATTACTCAAACAATAGTACCCTAGAGCATTTATTCTCTCGTGAGCCTCCAACGATTCCAGCTTGTGGAACTTTATTTGGGATTGCAGAATTATTATTTTCTAAAAAGTAACTTGGGAAATCTTAGTGGAGCCTCTGCTGGCTACTGACAAGATTCATGGATGGGCTATCCCTCCTATCTTAGGAGAATGGGCTGGATGACATAAAAAATTCTGCTTTGGGGCACTGGGGAGAGAAGGATAGAGACTACAGCTTGATTGATTCCAAATGTGAGTGGAAATTAATAGAAATTGTTGGGAGCTGGAAAAGCTTATGCTGATCAAGGAAAGCTTAACAAGATCTTAATAGAGAGGAAGTTGACACACATTCAGCATCCTGATGCTCTGCACTGGGCAGCAGCTAATGATGGAGCATAGTAAGTCACCCCTATGAGTGGCATGTTTGCAGGATGCACCATTGCGAATCCAATATTGGTTTTGTACCACAAGATTTTATCTCAATACAAGTTAAAGAGAAGAGGCTCCAATGCCCCAGCTGGTATGTCTTGTGCAAAGAGAGTAATGCAGGACATGTGCATCTTTCTTGTTACTAATTCTTAGAGTTTGGCACTCATTGCTAAATAAAGAAACATATGCTTGACTACCCATCTATCTCAATGATGTTTCACTCATAGCCATGCAACAATTAAAATTTCGAAAGGATTGTGCCCCCCCCATTATGCGGAATATCTAGCTTAAGCATAATAGAAGGATCTTCAGGTTATGCACTTTGTAGGATTGTTGTGCCACTAGAATTGAAGTTACCTTTTGAAAATGGTCTCTTCATACAAAAGCAACACTATTATGAGGTCTATAAGGATTGGCTGCTGTTAAAATAGCGGTGCCTCACCAAATTAGTTCTTGTTAAAGGAAAAAGCTATGTTACCAGGTTCATACCCATAGGTCCCGTACTGGGTTCGGTACGCACCCAAGTTCCGTCTGTGGGTACTTGCTAGTGGGTGCACTCGGATGTGCACACTTGCGCACACGTGCACACCCACAATGCTAGACACACACCTTGTGCACACCCAACGCGGACCCGAGCGCATCGACAAGCCTGCCCAAGGAAAAGTATCCCCAAAACAAATAAAATGACATTTTTAAAATTCTTTTTGCTTCCTAACCCTAAAACGGCCCAATATGTGGCCTTCAAACACATTCATTTTGTTTTTACCTCGCATTTTGCTCTCACAATATTTTCTCTCCATCTTGGCATGTTGAAGGAAGGTGATTGTACTCGAAGGAGATTGATTGTGGAGTGCCAAATAACTTCGACAAAGGAGATTTAAGTGTTTAAGGTATGCATTTAAACCCTATTCTTTAGTCTTTTGATGATTTTTTTCAAGTTTTTGATGGATTTTTTCAAGTTTGTGAAGAGGTTTTTCAAGTATGTTTTTTTTCCATTTTTTTAATAGATTGCAACAATGGCTAGTAGTCAAAGTTCAGTGCATGAGGACAGAAGTCAAAAATATCAAAATTGATAAAGTATCTCCTTTATGGAGACATACCACAAGAATTTCAAGGTGGGGAATTTGTTTCGAAGTGTAATTTTTGCAATGTACAATATAATAGCTCTTATTACAGAGTGAAACTTCATTTTATGGGCCCTAGTGGTAAAGAGATTAATAGTGTGAGGGCCCAGATAAGAAGAGGTTGCTTGTTGTACAAATAGTAGCATTTATAAAAGAACAAGAAGATGCTGACAAATTGATTGCAAAAGGAAAACAAGGTGGTTATGGTTCCAAAAAGAAAAAAACAATGACATTATCCTCAAACAATTACAGCCTACAGACAATCCCTTTTTGCCTATGCCCTCTATGGAAGATGAAGATGAAGAACAACCAATCCCCACCTGCAGGAGAGTTCTATTGGAGAGGGGATTTAAAATTAAGCCAAGAGATATTACTGATGAAAAAATTGCACGTTGTCTCTATGCCAATGGTCTTCCATTCAATTTGGTGAGATCACCATATTGGCGAGACATGGCGTCAGCAATAAATAATGCACCTCCTGGTTACACAAGTCTTGGGTATGAAAAGGTGCATACCACCTTATTGCAAAAAGAGAGGAAAAATGTAGAGGCCCAACTCAAACCAATTAGAGATTCTTGGAGTGAAATAGGTGTATCTATTGTTTCCGATGGATGGAAAGATTGCAAAAACTGTCCATTGATCAACATTATTGTAGTGTCCCTCAAGGGAGCAATGTTTTTGAGGGTGGTTGACTGTGAAGGGGAAGTGAAAGATGCAAAGTTCATTTCCAAAATTCTCATCGACTCTATAGAGATGGTAGGTAATGAAAATGTTGTCCAAGTAATTACGGACAATGCAAAAGTTTGCAGGGCTGCAGGTGCTTTGGTAGAGGCAAGATATGCGTACATCTTTTGGACACCGTGCACCATACACTCTCAATTTGGTGATGCGAGCAATTGGCACCCAAATAGAGTGGGTGAAAGAAATATACCAGGAGGTCAAGGAGATCCAAATGTTTGTGATAAACCACCATATGTCACAAGCAATTTTAAAAAAAAATTCAAAATTGGAATTGTTGAAGGTAAATTTAATTTATTTAGTTTCATAATTTCATTTGTCATGTTTTACATATTTGAAAAAAATATTTTTTTTTGTGTGTTATTTACATATATCAATTGTGTTATTAACTTACTATTAACATGTTCTTAGGTTACTGAGATTCGGTCTGCATCTCACACAATTGTTCTGAGATGACTTGTGAAGGTGAAAAAGGCATTAAGTATTAGCAACCAATGGGGTATATGGAAGCAATCAAGTTCAGAGAGGGCCCAAAAGGTCAAGACGTTGATCTTGGATGAGGATTGGTGGGTTCATGTGGATTATGTATGGGAATTCACCGAACCTATCATGTTTATGCTTCGGTTTGCTGATATAGATGCACCATGCTTGGGGGATGCCTATGATAGCATGGACATAATGTTGGAGAAAATTAAAATGGTAAGTTCTAATACATTACTCTATCCTTGTTTATTGAGAGATATCTAAATCAAAATAACTTACATCAAGATAATTTACATCATTTGATATCCCATGTAATACAAAGGAGAGAGAATGATCCTAAAGACACCTTTTACAAAAGAGTGGAAACAATTGTTCTTCATCATTGGAACAAGATGACCGTGCCATCGCACCTCCTTGCATATGCTCAATCTCCGAGGTACTATAGCACTTTTGTACTTTCTATCCTTGGGAGAGTACCACCATATAGAGATTCTAAAGTTGCTATTGGGTACAAGTGGACATTTAGTAGACTCTTCAAAGATCTAGAAGTGGAGTCAATTGTTAGGCAAGAATTTGGATTGTTTGTTTCAGGAAAGAATCGGACCCCTTGTGCTATCAAAGACCAATCCAATATGGATTCTACTACATGGTGGTATGTCCATGGTCAAGATTATATGAACCTCCAACCTCTTGCAATCAAGATACTCTCACAAGTAAGTTTTTTTTTGTTTTGTTTCATGTATTGTAGAATTTAACACTTAACATTCTTGAATTTATCGTAAATTTTTAATTTTGTTGGTTTTCTCTCTAGGTTGCAAGCTCTTCTGCCACTGAATGGAATTGGAGTACATACTCCTTTATCCACTTTGTGAAGCGTATCCGGTTGATTGCAAAAAGAGCTGAAGACTTGGTGTTTATTCATTCCAATTTGCGTCTTGTGTCAGACAAGGATCCCTAATACAAAAAGGGGGCAGCAAAGTTTTGGGATGTAGCACCCCAGTCTGTTTTCTTGGATGCAACCATTCAAAATCTTGCTAGAGCCACTATGGTTGATGTGGATGATGATATACCATATGGTACATCTAGTGCAAGTGGAACCGCTTTGGGTTCAAATGATGATGAGGATCTTGATCTTGCAACCACTCAAAATCCAATAGACGATACTTTTTTAATAATCCCTTTGATGATTGATGAACATTGAATCATATTTCATGAACTACATTTTGTAATTCAGTAATTGTAACGATTTTCATTGGAATTGTGAACATAGACATATATGATATCATTGATATGGCTTATTCGAATATTTTTCCACTATCAATTGACATTTAATATTCATCTTTGGCATTTGGCATTGATCAATGATCAAGTATCATACTATGAAATGATTTAGTTTTAGAATTTTGTATATTTCTCTAATTTTTTTGTATATATAATGCATACACACACACACACACACGTACCCATATGTACCCAAACCCCTAAAACAAATTTTCACAACCCACGTACTGGTTCTCATACCCGTATTCGTCCCCGAACCTGAACTGGTAACTTAGGGGAAAAGTGATTCAAAGGTTGTAAGGACTGACTCCAAATGGTAACTTCCACTAGTGGATTCTCAAAGTTAAGTTCTAATGTTGTCTCCAAGGGGAACTTTGGAGTTTCCAAGGTAGGTTAGTAAGGGATGTCAAAGGAAGTTTAATCTTGATTGCTTTTGTACACATTACAAAAGGTCCCAAAAACAAAGATGAGGCAATTGGTTTGTAGAGATCTTGACCTAACAAAAAATCATCTTTGGAGGTAGAGAGTGATATGCAGGTGGCCATTAATGCAATGAAGATAGGTTAGACTCCCAGTTCGAAGCATGATCATATCCTAGAACTTAAAAGAACCTAGAAGTTTTGACTATGAAATTTGAAAATACACACCTTTTAGTCACCATTGGCCTAGCCTTGGATGATTTCACTTCCTTCGCAAGCTTCAAGGTGGATGATTAGCTAGGTTTGGAATGGTTTTAGATCTAGAGGTCCATTCCCATTCCATACATGCCCTTGACCTTTTAAGGGCCCCAGTAAATTACCTCTTAAACTACAAAAAACACAATGGAAATGACAAGGATTGTGGACTTGGCTCTTGATATAAAGGACATCATCTCTTTGGAAGATGAGAATTTCACCCTTCTCCACATTAGGTTTCTATAGGCTCATTCAATGAAAAGTATCAGCTCTCTCTTTCTCAACATTGTTGTGGCAAGCAGAAAGCCCTTGAGATAGGGTGAAATCTTTGGGTTAATTAAATATCAAATCAGCCATGCTTCATTGCTTGCTCTCACTAACTTGCAACAGCCATTCGAAGTAGAGATTCGTGTTAGTGAGTATGACTTAGGTACCTTCTTGTAGCAAGGAGGTAAGCCAATTTGTTATAATTCAAAGATCTTTACATCACCAGTTAGAGGATATTTGCTTATTATAAAAAGCACTAGTTTAGGCATTATGTAATAGAAATATTATTTGGTGGGCAAAGAAACTGTTTTGTATGCTAACCACCAAACTCTACAATATTTGCATGGACAAAAAAAAGTTGCTAAACGACACTACAAGTAGATACTTTTTTTGCAATAATTTATTCGGCAATTGAGTACAAAAAAGGGAGCACAAACGTAGTGTTAGATATGCTATTTGGGCCACCTATATCAATGCCTATATCAATCTAGGCCACGGTTACTCAACTTGAGTCTTTTACCAAAGAGGTGTATGGAGAGTAATATGCTCATGATTCTTGTTTTGAAGAGAAGTTCTAGCAATTAAGTTGCCAAGAGTGAAGAAAGTGTCTATCTTATGGATTGCCTGCTCTACAAATTGGGCATACTTAGCAAGATAGGATAGAGAGGGCCTTGGTTATATTGGCTAGAGGTGGGTAGACTGAGGAAAGGTGGGTAAGGAAGTGAGGTATAGTGTATATCAAAATAACAAAAAATTCTCTAATGATGATGGAAGCACCTTCAAAGTTGCAGGCCATTTTGGAGTTAATAAGAGATTGCCTCATTTGCAAAGTTGTGTGTTCACCTAAAATGCAGCAAGAAGTAGCTAAATTCATTAGAGGTGCACACTTGGTTGAACTATTACATCTAAAACAAGTAAGGGATGCATACGGCTTTTCTTGTGAGAGATCAGGAAAGTTGTTTCCATGATTTTGTTGGTGGTTTACCATTGAGGAGATGTGGACATGATTATCTTTTTGTGGTTGTTGTGGATAGATTTAACAAGATGTGCATTCAGAAGTAACGCAAGAAGTCTATCCTAGGCAAACAGATAGCTGAATTGTTCTTTTCAAATGTTTGGGTTTACTTTGGGATACCAAACTGTATTGTTTCAGAAATAAATTTTATATTTGTAGGGACATTTTGGTGCTCATGTGGGACAAAATGGTTAGAGGACTCCAAGAGTACAACTTTCCATCCACCAACCTACAGGGAAATAAAGGTGGTTCGAGGACTTTGGTGCAAGTCAATAGAGGCTATATCGAGAAGCACCCAAAGACATGGGATGATTCTTTGCCTTATATACAACATTCATATAAAGAGCAATTCATGCATCAACAAAAAAAGTCACCTTTTTAGGCTTTCTTTGGGTTATTTCTCTACTTGACCACTTGATGTGACAGTGGAACAGCAGGACATGCAAGGAGAGCAAGTTTCAGAGGTGGCAAGAGTTGTTCGATTCATTGAGTGGATTAGACAAGTCCAGCTCAAGGTTGAAGACCAAGTAAAAAAGTTTCAATAAGTGTATGAGAGTAGGCATGAACAACATCATAAAGAGCATGAACTCTAGATGGGAGACACAACACATGTGTCCTAAGGAAAAGAAAGGCTACAAGGACCTGCGAAGAAGGTGAAACCATTGAGATATGGGTCCTTCACCATCTTGAAAGATTTTGGAAATAAAACATATAGAGTTGATTTACCCCCATACGTGTAGGTGCATTCAAGATGAATTTGAATACCTGCATTTGTATGAACTACCTGTTGATGGGTGTTTTATGACCACACCAAAATAGAATAAAGTGCCAAAGACACTCTATCCTCTCTTGAACAAAGACACCATGTATGCTAAGATTGCAGAGAAGATCATAGAGGCGACTCCAAGGTTTTGATTGCGAACTTGCCACTTTAGTGTGGATATGAGCTCGTTGGGCTTGATGTATGTTGGTAATCCAAGGGGACATACACTATTCACTCTAGATGTGTCTACTTTCTTTACAAATGATATGGTGATGAAGTACTTGATCCTAAACTAACAAAGCTTTTGGAATAAATTGCAAAGAGTAAGGGTTAGAGGTTCTATTCTAATCCTAGAATGCAAGAGACCATGAATGTGTTTGTGAACTCTACTAGACTTGACTTTGTCATCAACTTCACCAAGCTAATGCAATTTTCTAAGGTAAATGATATATGTTCAAATTACTACTATAACACCAACACTATTAATGGATGCATTTTCAATGTGCAAGTAACAATTGAAGTTAAGCTTGTATTTCAATTATAGTTGACCACGCAAAATGACTTACAAACAACAAATTACAAGTAGTGTGGTTAGGCGAGTTTCCCAAAGATTCATTCACAATTCCTTTCATCTAACTAAATTACTTGAAGCAAATTCTAAGCTATTTTGAGAGATCAAAGACCACACAACACTTCCAAAATCTGCACCAAGTCACCACACTTCAATGATTTATTACAATCTTGGTAGTATAATAGTGATAATTCTCTGAAAACTATCTTTTAAAATGAGAGGAGTGGGATTTATATAGAAGCCCCAAATACAATGAATGACTAGGATCGATTTGAAACCAATTGCCATGATCTTCTTAGGAAAACAATTAGGGTTGCTACAAATATTAAATACATATCATTAAATGCAAAGCAACAAAAAGGAATATTCTCCATTTAACCAATGAGAAAATTCGATGGTAGGAGAACAATTGAGAAAATTCAAAGATGCTAACTTATCCAGTCTGATCATCTTCTAGAGGGTGCCTTCCACATGTACACTTGGATGGAACTTGTCCAAGCTTCCTTGTCATCTTGAAGTGTTATCTTCCCTTGAACTTGATCTCCTTAAAGTAGCCTTCTTCACCCTTTGATCAGCCATTATCCTTTATGAAGCTTGAAGTTAGTATTTTGCAAAGAAATCTGATTGAGAAATCAAATTTTGTACTTTACTATCCCTGTTTTTGTTATTGATTTGAGGCTTTATGATTAAGAAAATAAGAGCATTAAAGGTTGCAAATGAAGTTTAAGTTTGAAGACAAAGTCTGAAAATCAAGTCTAAAGACAGCACCACAAACATAGAAAATCAGCCTCAAATACTTTGCAAAACATAATTTAGGCATTTGTCCTAAGATCTGATAATTTTAAAATCTGATTGGTTCCATTAGCAAAGTCTGAAGACACCTGCAAATTTCCTTACCTGGTTGCTTCCACTTTAGAATTTCTGATCTTGGGCAAGAGGAATGGATTTGTTTACTTGCCCTAGGTCAGACTTGAGGGAGGGAAAACTCAAAAATTTTCTGATTTTTTCTTTTCAAATCACAGCCCTTGGAGAATTTTTCAGACCTTTGGTCTGAAGCATATGAGTTTGCAGCCTTTAAACATTTGATTTTTACCTCTAATTCTCCAAAAAAAAATGATTGTGACTTTGTGCCTTATTTTGTGCAAAAGGAAGGCAATCCCAATTTTTTATTCAGATTTAATATAAAATCGCTGATTTTTTTATAGGAGGGCAATTTTTTAGACTTTAACCTGGGGTTTTAATATGGTAGCCCCTTGTAAAGAGTATTTTTAGACTGTGGCACATCAGATTTGCTGTTTATATCAGACTTTTAAATGTTTGATCTTCTTTAACCAGTACCCCCCCCACCCTCCCTCCCCTACCCCTGTGCTCATCTTTAATCTTTTCTTGGATCGCTGGTTGCTATGGCCTTCTCCTTGATCAATTAGCTTTCAGTGTCTCCCCTTTTGTCCTTAGTCTTGAATTGACTTCTTCCTTCACTCTTACTGCTTGGTGGTCTTTTAAAGTGTTTTGGGCTTTGGTGAACATCTCCACAACGAATGTGGGATAATAGATTTTTGTTTCATAAAACCTAGGGACTCGTGCAAGTTGGTCTTCATCTAATTTCCTTTGAATTTTATTGCTTAAGGCTGTGGTGGAAAATCAAATAGCTTAAGGACTACTCTTTGCTTGCATTTAGAATTACCTTGAAGCCTTGATCACATCATCAAAGGGAGATTCGATGTCCCTAGGGACAAATCCTTGTTGCTATCTCGCTTGACTCCCCAATGGAGATTTGATCCTCATAGGGACAGACTAGTCCTTTTGAAATTTCATATTAGTTGTTCATTCACTCACCAAAGGGGAAAATCGATCCCTATAGGGACAATCTTGATCCCAACATATCTTCACTTCATTTGTTCATCATAGTCCTCAAGGGAAAAATCAACCCCTATAGGGACAAGTTGAAATAAACTATCCATAAGGACAAATTGGGTCCTTCACTTTCCCCTCTTGAACTCCAAAGTTTTTCTAAGTGTTAGCCCAACAGAGTAATGACCTTCATAGGGTCAAAGCGGAGATTCCTTGTCCATAGGGACTCTCCACTTCAAAAATATTTCTAAGTGTTTGGCTAGTGGAAAAACAACCACTATAGGGACTTTTACTTTTGACTTTGTTCCTCATGCCTTGGAGTGGAAATTTGACCTCTGTAGGGACAAATGGCTTTCCCAACTTGGTTTTTACTTGTTCTTGCTTTCTAGGAGTGGAAAATTGACCTCCATAGGGACTATTGGCACTTTGGACTTGAATTTCACTTCCTAGGAGTGGAAAATCGACCTCCATAGGGACTTTGCACTTCTCTTGCATGATTTCATCATTTTAGTCCAAATTAACCAGTGAAATATGACATTAATACATCCTGAAAAGTGAAAACCATTTGACTAGCCAAAATATCCTGACACTTACGAATATCCTCTCAGATCTTGACCAACCTTTTACAACTTGACCCTAGTGACCTCTAAACTTTATGACTTGTCCATATTTGCAACTCTAGAGACTTGGAGGCTTAACCACTTCTCAATGTAAAATTGAAATTTTTGGAGCTCAAACTAACACTCTACTGCCAAAACCCTAAGACTACCAAACGAAAAGAGGGGGTCCCCATTTGCAATGGGGCGATGGTGTGAAAAGGTCACAAGTCACAACACTACCCAAGTTGGGTGAAGAAGATGAAGAGCAGCTGCTGCTGTCATTGGAAATTTTGGTGTTGATGAACAAGCCATACTCTTAGAACATCTAGTGTTGCAAAAGAAGACCAAGAGACCATAAGAGGTGCTCAGGAGTCTTGACAGATACAACTCAAAGAACAGGTGCCAAAACAGGAAAAATGGTACTTGAAGGAGAAAGTGGGAGAATCTTTCCACACTTGGTACCTCATTAAGATTTTGTGGCACCAAAACCGTCTCTTGTAAGAAATGTATGATACATAAGGCTTCAGGAAATGATAGCAAATTAGCACAACTTTAGTTTGTCTTTAAAACACCTTAGAGGAGCTAGCAGTACAGAACCACCTGTTCCAATTGGAGATGGTTTTGAAACTGTTGGTTTACTTAAGGGGCGGGGCAGTTACCAAACTGCCATTTCCCTTAAAGGGTGGGGCAGTTAATAGCCCAATGGGATGGTTTCGTCTAAATTCGAAGTATAAGAAGTTGAACTAACTAGTCTGACTTTATATCTCTTCATTTCTGGATAAGAAGACATTTCAATGCATGGTTGAGGTCTTCCAGTGCCCAAATGAAGGCATCTAGAGGGGGATTTAGAGTAAGGGGAGGCAAGATTCAGTGTTCAGTAGCTAGAAGAAGACTTGACTGTGAGAAGGAAAACTAATTTTTTTTCTCCCATATCTGTACTTATTTGTTTTGAGCAATGGTAATCAGGTACACAAGCAGTTGTTACTACCATTTGTTTATTCCCTGTCTCAGGGTTAGGATAAAGATCTTATTTTTGTGCTGCAAAAAAATAATTATTTCAGTTGCAAGCAACATTTCAGACCTTTAAATTGCTTTCATTTAAGAAAATCAAGCAGCACATCAGTATAGGTGTGTGGTTGTACATTTTTACCATAAGCAAGAAAATTGTGGATCACTTTGGCAGATTCCAATTTCTTGATCTGTTTGAGGTATTAGTTTTTCATTTTCTACTTAATATCTTCTTGTGATTGGCTGGATACTGATGGAACTATTGTTTCTTACAGTGTATTTTTCAACGGTGGGCAAACGCCCAATGGAACCATGGAAAAAAATTCCAAAGATTATGAAACCAGTGGAGAGGTGAATTCTACTAATAAATAGGCACAATATCCAATGCCTGTCATGACGTTTTTGTAGTGTTCTTTCCAAATAATTGATTTCTAGAAACCTTTGTTTTCTTTGTTTACCAGGGTTTACGGGAGGCTATCAAGAATGGTGATGTGTCTGCTGTAAAAGAGCTTCTAATGCAGGTAAATTGACGACTAAGATTACTTTATATTGCAATAATAGAAGCATCATCATTGATAAGTAATTTTATTTACTGGTTGTGCATAGAGTACTCTTTGAAAATCATTTATGACTTGTAAGTAAAATATTCTGAAAATGAAGTCAAGAACAGTTTCTCTGAAGTTATGTAATTTTATTTTGACAATTGAAAGTTTCAATATTTAGAATACTCTAATTTAGTAATGTTACGGGCAGTATGTTGTCCTCTTACACTGACCTCTTTTATTTTGAATGTTGAACTCTATAATGCAATCATATGGTTTTTTTTCCATAATGTGTTATACAAATCAAGAATATCTGAGGGAAGTTGTCTGGTCTGTGACAGGGTGTGGATGCTAACTATTGTGACAAGCAGGGAATGTCTTTATTACATTTGGTAAATACTCAGTTCTTTTTCCTCTACCTTATGAAACATTTTGTAATTGTTGTCTGATTCCCATGATTTTGTTTTGCAGGCCACAGTTTTCAATCATACAGAAATCACATTTATTCTTATGAATGCCGGAGCTAGTGTAGATGCAAAGAATGCTCAAGGTAATGCTTAATTTTGCAACACACTTTTGTTTCCTTAATGTTCTATGATGCTTGTACTTATATGTTGATTAATGATTACGGGTTTCACATTTTACAGGGGAAACTCCACTTGATTGTGCACCGACTATGCTACAATATAAAATGCATCAGAAAATGCAAGAAGCTGGTCATAGGTAGTAACTAGTTCATGGCTCTTTCTGTATAATCAGCTTATATGCTTTTCAAGCATACAGCAGTTTTGTTTTTCTGGGAATGCTTTTATTGTTACCCGTGTGTAATATATAGTTCCATTGGTTTGTAATTCGAAAGAGCTTACAAAATTGAGATGATTGCCACTTGCTGATGACTAATGTAACAAAATTACTTGCAACATACACATCTAGGTGAGAAATGTGCATCCTGATCTTAAAGTTGCAATACCCAAACTTCAAGTGGCTCTGATATGGTCAGGCTCTGAGTCAGGTTTGTTCATGAAAGATTCATAAACTGCAGAGAATCCACAGTAATTGGAAGTTGAAGTCTGAGAGTTACATATTATAGAATCATAGATTACTATGTGAGTTTGGTTTATGCAGATTTCTTGGATGCAACACTTTTCAGGTCTATGTTTTGGAGTCTTTCCATTTGATTGGGTTTTGTTATCATCTACATCTCATCTATTAGGTGGGCTATATGTGAAAAAAATATTTTTTCACTTATTTAGAGATGTTACGAAGAACTTAAGTTTATTTCAAATTATATTCCCTTGTAATTTTCTCAGACATTTTGGTTGGGCTCTTTGCCTAAATATTTCAAATATGGTGAAACTTGAAGTCAATAATGCATTTCCTGAGATTGGCAGTTCCAACTTACATCACACTAGAAATGACTAAAGCATACATAAAAAATGGAGTAAAACGTGCATCTTTTGAAATAAATAGATCTAAGCTAGCGGGATTTTTACAAGTATGCTGAAGTTTTTTTTGACGTCTTGCGCTTTCAGGGAAAGTAAAGTGATTCTGATGCTTCTGTTGTTACAAATACAATTTTGCAGTATGATTTTAGTTTTTTTATTTTTATTTGGTTGACATTTATCAGCAGTTATATTTGAGCTATTATACCTATGATAGCAGCAGGGTAGAAGTCCAGGCATGCTTCCTTGTTCAATAACAAAATTCCTATGTACCATCAAGTTTCCGGGAAGAGAACACGGGGACAGATTTTTGAGGCCATTTTTGGGGACGGCAGGACATACAGCAAAGTGGACAACTATATAAAAACCACCAAAAATTTGAAAAAGGTGAAAATTTCAAATATTTAAATGATAACATTTTTTTTATATTGACTTACGCAGATTTGAACTTAAGACCTCCCACTTGGGAAGTTTTGACCGCTGCACTATGGGGTCATCCCCCATAAATGATAACATTGATAATAATGATAAGACAATTTTTCATGCATAATAATTTTTGTAAATAAACATGTAATGGAAAATGAAGCCTGCATTTCCATATTCAGTTCTCATATTCATAGCTTAAGACCAAACTATATGATTCTTTAAATACAGTGAGAAGTATTTTGTTAAAAAGAAAATCATGTTTAACAAATCTGCTCATAACAGAACTAATAAGAAGGTAGGCATGGAGATATTACATAGATTCTTGGTGCAACAGGAAAAAGATCTGAAATATAGCATGGTATCCTAGACTCTTAATTGCTTTTGTATAGAGAGAGAGTATTAGGTATACTTTTAGAAGATAGTTTAAACAATACCCAGGGTGAAACAAAGATAACATACCAATATTCTATATTTAACGATCAAACAAAGACGGGGTGTCTGGAGCCTACTATAGGAGCCAGTAGTAGTTTCTTTCATGAATATATACATCTAGTCAAAGGTAGGGAATTATAGCTACAGATGATGGTCCCAATGTACGGAATTTGCACAATATTAACATTGTCATTTGCACATTTTCAATATGCTTTTGTCAAATATAAATATTTTTGTGATAATATTGGTATGGTAGTTTTTATCATCCACTTGTAAGTTGTAAAATTTGATAATACACTTTTACTCAAGTGCCCTCAATAAATGGACCTCCGAATAGAGGCATTTCAAATCATTACAACTTTATAAAACACTACATTCTTTCCTTTGTTATAATTGGTATGTATAATATTTTGGGAAGACAATCCAGACATCATTTTTAGTTTCCTGCTGGCTCTTTTTTCTAGCCTGGTTGCAATGTTTTTTTTGCATGTGCAAATGATTAAATATTAGATATGGAGTCTTTCTTTCGTTATGATAGAGCTAAGAGGGGTGTGGGGGCCCACAAACAACAAATAAAAATGTTTTTCTTTTAATATGTGGTCTGCTTTCAAAAGAAAACATGCTCCAGCTATAGAGGATGGCTAGCCATCCGACTGTAGGTGATGTTTGGGACGTCTCTAGCCACAACTGTTTTCAAGATGACTGGTTATGTCCTTGAGGCGTTTCTGCCATTTTCAAATCGGGAAACGTCCTCAAGCCATCCCCGCATACTTGAGACATCCCTTTACAAGTGTGCCTAGAAAAGTCTAATGGATGCATGCCAAGGAACATAGCAAAATTACCATTTGGTAGGAATGGTAAAGGTAATTTTTAGTATATATCACTTTACACGTGTTGATTCTAAGAAATCACAACATAGATTGAACTATCAAAATATGGGCGCCAATCTTGCAACTATAAGGAAATAGAAAACCACCAAATAAGTCTATGTAAACTATAAAGACAACATTTGAAGTAAGGTTATACGAAAAATCCAAAGCTTTTGCAAAGTTTAGTCTTTACATATTTGCGAGTTGTTTATTTTCCTATTAGGAGAGTGATGGCCATATTGTTAACCATTTGCATTTCATAATTTGGAAAATGGCAACAAATGAAAAGAGTGGGCATACTTCTCATGTTTAATTAATTTACTTTTGATAAGGACCACTTTTACTAGGGGTTTTAGATTTGACTTATAATTAATGAGTGTGGATGACTATTGTATGCAAGTTGTATCAATTTAAATTTTATAGCCTGTTTGAAGAATGAAGAATTTGAGTCATTCATCTCTCTTGAAACTATTCTCTTCTTTTGCTCCCCCCCAAAAGATCAAGGTTTTCATATCGAATTCTATATTTAGTTTTTGGTTTGTGAAATGCTTTCTTTGAGTTGCCATATTTTGAGTACTATACAAGTGAAGGGAAAAGTGCCTACCTTATGCTTTTACCTTCATTTTCTGCTACCTAGGGTACCATTGCAAGCTCATTATCATAGTGCTTAACTTTTGTTTTTGTTTCACAAACCAACCTTAACCTTAGCCATATTGCTCTAGAATTGACTTACAAATTGTTGCAATCAAGACTGGTTTAATTTCGTGGTGTCTTTACCTTCTTTGTCTAGTTTGTGTGGTCTACTTTACAAGATTCAAAATTCAAAATTCTCATGGTTGACTTTCTTAGAATGTGGATGACTAGGATCATTCATTTATGGATAGCCCTAGGTCATAAATTCATACCAAAAGGTCATACTAATTAATTGGAACTTTACATAGCAAAAGCATATGCACCATGTCAATGCTAATGTCAACACTACTCACAACACTTCCAACATTACAACTTGGGCATTGCATTCAATTATGTAGTATCTTTATGAATTGTGCATAGAAAAAGAGGTTTGACTACAATTGATGAAGTTAGTTTTCTTTTTGCTATCAATAGGCCCCGATATGCTTTTCAACATTGTATATTGCTTAGTGGCATGTATCAAAGATAGGAGTACAACATAGAGGGGTGCACCTTAAAGGATACATTCATGGAAAAAGGAGTTGATCACACAATAGAAAAGGTTTCGTAGATTAGGCCTTGTAGCACGATCTTCCAAATTAGTTTGGAGCTCAATTTAGATTTTCTACATGTTCTAGATATCACAATTAGCTTATACCAATGTCCATTCCATCAAACCTTACCCTTGGACTTTCATGCCAAATTGGCCCTTAGGAGGCCCCAAATTGCAATAATCAAAACCTAACATCTAAAGGACATTAATATCCACTGGGTCAACATGGGTAGACAAATCATATTTTATTAACAAATTTTCTTATAAAACACTAATAATTCTCATCTTGAATTGGTGATTCAACATCTTCTTGCCTTGAAAAATTCTTCCATTCCTTTCTAGCCATAATTGGTAGAGAATGAAAGTAGGGCCTATGTTCCAAGCAATTCACATAAAATAGGTCATAGTTGAGGGACTTCTTAAAAGGCTCTAGAAGTCAATCAGAAAAGAAGCATGTTAACAAGGCTTCCTCCAAATTCCCCAACAACAATGCCAAATTTACCTAGCATAGAGGCATTGGAAGAATATATGTGAAGAACATTCCTCACCGCTAATACACAAAGTACACATATAAGGACCATGAAATCCCCACTTAAATTATCCTAGGTGAGACATCTATTCTAGACAACTAACCACATGAAGAAGTTACACTTTGGCTAGGTGAACTTTCTTCACACTTGTTTCCACCGAGGAATCTCTATCAACTCAAAAACTTGTCTATTCAACTCCTCGTATCTGGAAGAAATGGATAATTTACTTTTTGGATCTTGACCCTAGGCCAAAATATATTTTTCCTCTAAGAAATTACAATATCTACTTGCTAGAATCTTGCCAAGCTCTTGGTGGTACTCCTTTGAGCCCCCAGGGGTCATTCATGCAAATATTTCGAGCTAAACACTTTAACTTGACCCACATACCTATAGGTCTTGTAATCCTCCACATTGTCCCAACCTACCTCTTGAAAATGGAGCATAACCTTTTTAAAAAATGGAACATAAAGCTCATAGGTGTGGAAACACATAAATGACGGGAGGAGCTACATCCCATGAGTCAAACCAAAATAAATTCTCTAAACCCTTATTTAAAATCTAGAAAAGGCCTCGCTTGAAAAGTTTAGCACCTTGTTTGAGAGTACTCCAAATCATTGATCCTTTCCCCACTAGGTTACATTAGGCAATATCCTTACTCTCAACAGCTCTTAAATACTTTGACAAGAGGATTCAAGCCCAATCTTGGTCCTGATTATATGACCAGCTCCGATAGAGTTTAGTTGCCAAGGCTCATCCATTATGTTGTCCTCGATTTTCACTTAATAAGAATTGAGGATAACCTTAATTGTTTTGTCACTCTAAGGCTCTAGAGAGCATTTTGAGGTGCAAAATCATTATTATTAAGTGTTTTTGTCATTGAGTCTTGTCATTGAATGATCATAATTTTTTGTCTTCATTTTGTTTGCTTTTGTCGTTTTAAAGTTTGTCTTTATGCAAGTCCCATTTGAAATCAGAACTTTTAACTCCCTTGCATATGAATCATCTTGTATTAATGTAAATTGGATTTAAAGCCCCTAGCCACATATTTAGTTTGGCCTTTAGTCCCAAGTGCATATTATGGATGTTTTAAAGGCATATGTAGTTGGGAAAATTTTCCCCAACTGCATGTTGTCCAAATTATTTTCCCTAATTGAATGTTGTCAAAACTTATTTCACAGACTACATGTAGTTGAGACTTTAACCTCGACAACACTTTTCATTACACAAATCATACCATGTGTAATTAGAACTTTTTGTTCCAATTACACATTCACTTGTATTTGCACCGTGTAATTAGGACAAAAAGTTTCAATTACATATTGTCTTACACTTGTTTTTTCTAAGTGTAATTTAAACTAATAGTTTTGATTACCTGTTTCACACTACACTTTCAATTTAAAGTGCAATTGAGACTTTTTGACCAGATTGCAACTTAATGTCTTACACTATATTATGTAGTCAACTACACAATACATTTTGTTTCACTATAAACTAGTGTAATCGAGACTTTTAGTCCCGATTACACTTGTAAACATAAAAATCCTTCCCTCACATGTAGTGTGTCTTTAGAACCCTAAAATTGCAAGTTTGTCCGTTTTTTGTCATTTTTTCTCCTTTTTTGTGTTGTGTCAAATTTTTTTCTCTGTCATTATAGTTCATGTCAAGATTCGTCCAACCTTGGGAACCCTCAAAATTCACTGCTGCGACTCCATTTCAGATGCTCGCATTCATCCTCGAGGCTTCTCACCTCAATTCTGCAAAGAGATTTTCCCTTGAAGAACCTGCAATACCCCATACAAGAAGATGAGTTAGGATATACTCAGCAAAGTTTTAGGCAAGGTTCAAGCTCGTTGAAGACACATGTGCTTTGTTGTCCCAACTTACCTAGATGAATAAAGAATCTCATGTGCCTATGCATGAATTTATTGCTTACTTCAATAAGTTGACACACAAAATTCTAGCTTCTACTTAACCTACATTTGAGAATTTGAAGTGTTTCTTCATTAATGCTCAAATGCCTAAGATCGGTTTTCTATTGAGAAGAGCAATCTTGACTACTCTTGCAATCACACAGACCTTGGCTATAGAGATCTAAGATGATCTAATCCTTTCCAGACAATTAAGAATATAATTAAAAGGGTCACAAGAAGGCTCTTCTTTGAAGTCATCTTCTTCAGCCAACATAATGGATCCTATGGTGCAAAGGTTAGCTAATGAGATGCTTTCCCTTGAAAAGAAAATAGCTCAAGGTATTTTCTCTTCTCCCTAGAAGGATATTCCAAGGAAGCCATATCCAAATTCTACCCATAGTTCTGTGCAGGGAATCAAAATAAGTTATCTTCACTACCAAAGTGTTCCTAAGACAACATCAACAAATGCATCAACGAAAGGTTCTGAGTATGAACCACTAGTAAATTTTAGCTTGTTTTCGACGAGGAATAGTTGATTTTTCGATGCAAACTAGTCAACCAAATGACCATCACTATTGTCAAACTTTTTTCGTCCATTATTCGACACATAATATGTTTGTCATAAATGTAACCTTTATAATCGTCGAATTAACTTCAATCTGGAAGAATTGTCAACATATGTTTCATCTTCTTCTACAAATGTTGGTCGGAATAATCACATAATTCTAGTTGAAATAACAACGACAAATGGTCAATACAATCGTCGAGAGTATAGCATTCTCGTCGAAACTACATTGCTATGATGGTCAAAAATTCGACAGCAAATTCAGTTTAAAAAATATATATATATATATATAATCAAATCTATTATATTAATCTATTATGAAATCTACGGTTCTTGTGAATGGATATGAGTTTGTCTGATACATTTTGTTCTTTCCCTCATTATTTTAAACTATACTATGGACCATAGAAGATGCAAACCCTCCGTTTTTGTGTTAATTGTCCCTAAACAGTGAGCAGGGGTCACAATCACTTGGATTGTTGTAATATTGGATTGGTATGATCCTCCACTCTGGGTATAAATGAGTAGGATGGATCAGAACAAAATGTATCAGACAAACTTCTATCCATTCACAAGAACCATAGAGAAGTGAGTTACTTAATTTACATCTTCTATGGTCCATAGTATAGTTTAAAGTAATGAGAGATTACATCTTCTATGGTCCATAGTATAGTTTATAAACTAGGGCTATCAACTTTGTTGTATCAAACAAATTCATTTACATTCACAATAACCATAGAGAAGCATGTAAAGTTAGTGTATTCTGCCAGGCATAACCCATGAGGGTACAGTAAGAGGATTTGATGGTAAAAAGGCTTTTCTATGGTTCTTGTGTATTGGATCAAGAGGAATGATCCTTGCAGCCATACTTGCTATGTGTGGAGATAAGTTGTATAACAATAGAAAGTTATACAATTATTTGCATTAAAACTTCTTTTATTCATCAAAGAAAAGTGCATATCCAACACAAGCTGTGAGAATAACTCAAAAAACATGCATTTACAAAAGTAAACATATGCACGAAAAGATGAAATAGAAATAAAGAAATGGACCCTGTCATTGCCTAGAATGACGAATCCCATAGTTGTTGGCAGCGTCCCTAGTTTCCTCTTCAACTTCAGCTCCAGTTACTTCACCATCCAAAAGGCCTATAGGGAGAGTTAAAAAATGATGTTAGACCTCAGGGTCACGTTTATTTATCTACATGTTTTTTTAGATGGATAGCTTACTCATACAATACATCGAATCAAAAAGAAAAATAGAAAATCATATCACAACTCCATCTTATTATCTAATAAGTTTTCTTAATCTAAAAGAAAAACCATATCCATGCAGTCATATAGAATAAGAAGTAGGTGTTTTTGACCATTGGATCTACGTCATTGGTTAGTTTGAGCTTCACTTGGTTTCGAGAATAGTTTAATATTCTCTACTTAACAAGGCCAACCATGTGAAGGTGGAAGCTCATTTGGCCCTCCCCCCCTAACATCACTCTAAATTCCCCATTAACATCTAATAACATTCCTTCATTTATCCATTTTTGAAATATAACATTCAATCATTATAATCACATAACATTCATTAACACACAACATTCATGAATAATTGATTAACACATCATTCATCAACATTTACTAGTACAAAATTACATCCATTAAGACAACATTCTTACTTAGCAAAAAATGTTAATTACAATCATTTCTTTTTTGGTTTCTTGCTCGTTTTTCTAAGGTAACAGCTAAGCAGAGTATCAATATCCTCGTCATTCCCCTCCTCTATTGATTCTAATACCAACACATGTCTCCTCCTCATCTATTCAAGAACAGGAGGCTGCTACGCCAAAGGGGGGTCCGCTGCAATAACAACTACGTCATGGGTTAAATTCACACTATTTTATATTAGTGTTACAAGTATTTCATTAATTAAAAGAACTATAAATCAAAAAAGAAATTTAAAAGAACAAAACATAGATTTTCTTTACCTGAATGTGCCACATCATCTACATGGTGATCACTCTAAACATCCTCCACTCGTTCAGCATGACATTCTGTATGCTCTAAAATATACACAAAAAAGGTTACACCAATTTCAATTTAAGATGTTAAATTGTATAAATAATTACATAATTAATTTTCAATAGCAAATGAACACCTCCATCAACACTACGATGCACATCAGGGCCTTCATCATGCGGCGTAGTTTCTGTGTTAGGATTACGAGGCCGCATTGCAATGTCATGCACATTATTATCATTGTTTGCTTTTTAAAAACAAAAATAGTCAATTTATGTTTGTAATTAACATCAAATAAATTGTTGCTCAAGTATTCAATTTTAAATATTTTTTTTTGGCATATTTACTTGGTCAACCGGTGTAGGAGACTCTTGGGTTGGGCCAGTGGAAGCTTGGCATAGGTGTTCAACCACGACTTGATAGCCTTCCTTGCAAGAAATTTTTTTGTGTTATGTCGTGGCTTCTAAATTAAATTCTGAGCCCTGCATTTTTTATTAAACAAAATTATTTGCATTTTATAAACAATTTTAATCTGCAATTCATTTACTGCTACTTACAATTCGTGCTTTAATTTTTGAATATCCACCAGAGCCAAGTTTGTGCTGCCCAATCTTTTGCAGTCTCACCTTTGTTGCCTTTGATGTGTCCTGCAACCTATGAAAAGTTTGAAATATGTTAGATGATATAGATATAAAGATCACTAATTAGTGCATTATTACATTCTACTAGTAGTTAATACTATCACATACCTTCTTATCTCATTTATTGGTGTAATTCCTCTTTGAGCATCCACTTTCTCCTTTGCATCCCAAATGAACTCATTCCAATCCCTCACAGGAATAAAGGGCGGACACTCGTACTTTGGGTTCTGGACGAGACTCCTTTTATACGAGTCCCTCACAGTCTTAAGATGTTTGGCAACTGTATCTAAAATTTTCTTCTCCTTAAAAATATTACTACCAAACTCATGCTCTAAATCTTTAATGAGCTAATCTTTTAATTTTTTGTCTTGCAAGTTCCACCTTTTAAGAAAAAACGCAAAATTATTAGATAGAAAAATAAACTAAAGTTGTGTATGTTGAATATAGTAAAAGAAAAGGCCTGAATGAAAGGAAAAAGATTGTACCAATTAATGATATGAAATAAAAATAGTGGAATAGGGTTAGTTCACTTATGATGTTCCACCTTGTATGTATGGTGGGCCTGAATATCTTCAATGTGAAGTCATAAAGCGACTTATAAAAAGAATCATTTCCTTAAAAAATGTCATGGGATCATCAATCCAAAACTTGTTATGAATAGGTTAATGCATATTACAATATAAATAATAATAATTTTAAAGTACTTGGAAGCTTAGGAAATTTTAAAGGCATCAATTCTTTATCGTCAATCAACAATGACATCTACGTAACTCCTGTGCTAGAAACATGGGTAGATCCAAGAAATGATGGTGGATTATCACCAATATAGGTACTCTGATCTGTATTTGGCGTAGCAGATGGCGCCGGTGTATCTCCTACTCCACAAAATTAATCCACTATGAGATGCACCCAAGATTAAAGTACAAATTATCAAATTATAATTAACACAAAACCAAATATAGAAAACAAGGATTTACCAGGCATAGACCGTGAAGGCATCGATGTTTTCATGCCCCTTGTTGCCGATATTGCACTCGACAATCCTGGATGGACGTTGATCGACCTCCTAGGAGGAGTCATGTGCACATGATCACCTGAACAATACATTGTTAGCAAAGACATTCTAAAATAATAAAAGTAAGAGTAGCTTTCAATAAAGTTTGAGCAAAAATTTTCTTAAAAATTTTGAATTTGTAATTGTACCTTTTCCTATAGCTGTATCTACGGTATCAGTAAGTCCAATGAAAAACGTACACTTCTAATCAGTAAGTCCAATGAAGTTTTTGACTGTTCCAAAGAAAAAATTCCTTGTAACTTGTTAACTTAAGGATTATTTTACCTGAGGTGGCCGGAGCTCTACTAGTACCGGCCTCACAGTGATGTCCATGACCAGGTACTTGAGCAAACAAAAATTCCTGTAACAAGAACACACATATTTTAGTTCATGACATAAAAGAGTATAAAATATAAACCTTTATTGAACTTTTGTTATAACTAAAGATTCATTACTACTTACTTCAAAATGATGTGCTTGCGCCATCAATTCATCTATCCTCTTCAGCATCTCCTCGGTTGGATTTGCATCTTCCAAAATGATAATAATTTATGCATTGACTTTTTTTTGTTTTTTCTTTACCGTATTTATTATATTAGGGATTTCTGGGATATCCTCATCCGTATCTACAACTATTACCTCTGTTGTTGTAGGTACTTTTCCCCTATCTTGAACATTAATTTGTGACAAAAATATCAGTAAAACTATCATAATAACTCTAAAACCCTAAATAAAATAGCATAATAATATAACATTTTTTAACTATCTAATTTATATAATTACAATAAGGTTTACCATTGCTGAAGAATGGGTGGGAGGAGTATCCCCGCGACCTCTATCATGTGGGGGATCCATGTCGTCCTGTGACAAAGATTAAATATAAAAACTTCAGCGAAAAAAAACTTATTAATAAAATGGTATATTGAAGTCATAAACTTGAGGTTAGTTTAAATGGTATATAGTACTTACCACCCTCATGATAGTAACTTTTTTTGTATCTATGCGATTTAAATGGTAATCTATTAGTAGTTCTTCCCCTGCACTTATTGATTTTATCGCACATACAAAAACATGATTCCCCTCACGTGCCTCAAATATGCAATTGGGTTGCTTATTAGTTGAGGAAGGTCACGTACTATTTATAAAACCTGCAATATTCCCTATTGCTTTTGGTCTCCCATCAATGTACATAGCAAATCTTTTACTTTGATCATTTTCTTTCCATTGTATATAATTTGCTGATAGTGCATATTTACGCATACTTTTTTTATATTGAACAATCCACATCCAATCATTGTAATTGTAAGAAGGTCTGACATACTCCATCAATTCAACAACTTTGTTGTAACATACCTTTATCCCATCCATAGAAAATAGGCCCAAACCATATAATGAGGATGGAGCTATGCGATATATCCTCTCGTTAACAAAAAAATCAATGTTAATTGGAGGTAGCTCATTGGGTACCCATTCTTTCTCAAGATGTGTGTACCGAAAGGGCACCTTGATGTCACCTTTGGTCTCATCATCATAAGAACATGACCCCCCTTTAGCAAGGAAAAATTGCATGCGCTTATTGAATTTTTTTCAAATCTTTTGACCTCTAGTTGATCTCCCTATTTTAGCCGTACTACATGTCAAACTTTCATCTACCATTCCTATATTTCCCTCATTCAAGGAAGATAGATCTGACAAGTACCTATTTGGTGGGCCCTGCAATCCATGAAATGAGATATTGTAACATCCCCGCTTTAAATAGAATTTTGATCATAATTAAATAATATATATAGAATAATCAAGTCTTGAATAGAGTTGTGACCCATACGGTTCTTCTTTGTCTACATGTGGGAGATATAAAATGTAAGTTGAAAGTGAAGGAAAGGCACAAAAAGAAGAATCATATAAAAGGATAAACAAGAAGAATATAACATGTCAAACTTTCTGCTTTGATTATTCGACACATTATATGATTATATAATATGTCTATTTATAACATACATGCTCACTGATAAACAAGAAGAATATAAGAAAACTGTCTATTTATTGACTTGTACCTGCTGATCCATGTCATAGTGCATCATCCTCGTCAAAGGGGTTAAATTTTCTGCATGTGTTAATCATTTATCTTAAGTTAGCTAAAAATTACATGATACGTATGCTACAAATAATGTAGAAGACAACATGAACAATATGTAAGATCGTAAACATGAACAAATTACCTTTACCTTATATATGGAATGCAAGATTGTCAACATAAGGGGTGCCGATGTGTGTAGTCAATTGTCATTTTGTAGAAAGGGTGACAATCAAACAAAATATATACATGTATCAGCAACAACTAATTCCATTAAAGTATGTCAGGCACAAAGTATTCCATTTAGATTTGACAAACATGAAGATTTGACCAAGCATTACTAGGAACTAGACTCGGCAACAAATGGACTTGTTGATGAGGCATATTAATGCCATGTTTTAAAATACCCTAGGATGATATCTGCTAGACCTTTTTCCTTATTTTGATACATTTACCTTAACACTTATATGTTTTTCTGATATTATATGGCATGCTGCCATCAGACATATAACCGGGTTCAAACGTACTTAAATACGCTATGCTTGGATGAATTACTATATTTCTTATTTTGAAAGATATGGTTATGTTTTTAATTAGTAGATAGCTGTTTGAATATAAATGGTCATGCATGTTCTGATAATTACTATCATAAATGTCTTATCCTAACCCTTGAAGGCATAGCGCATCGGAATAGAAAATGTTGTTTTGATCAGGTATAGCCCATTCATTCATGGAGTGCTCAACCCGGTCTTCCTACAACTCCCCGCGAAGAAGCATTCAGTGTAGCGCCAGTTGAAGGTTTCCAAAGAACAAGGTGGCAGTTCCAGCAAAGAGCAAGGAAGCGTGTTAAATTCCCTAAGAAGATCTAGGTGCGAGTGGGAAGTTAGATTTGTTGTCACAACAACTCTTTCCTCCGTTCTGGATTTAATCTGTTTGTCTTAAAAGCTTTCCTTCTTTTTAGTCACTAATGTTGCAATAAAGATCCGCCTATTTCTATGGCACGGTTAGGAAAGTAGTTACAAGTTTTCCTTTAAATAAAGCCCCGCTCCTGCGTGAGAAAGGAGGGCATATTCAAGTTTATTATCAATACAGTTTTCAGTTCTATGAAATTCCTATACTCCATCATTCAATAAATAAATAAATGAAGTGTTAAGATTTAGTTGAGAAGATTTTCTATTTGGGATACTCATCCAAGGGGGCCCACTTGGTGAGAAATCCACAATTAGATAGATCCATACTAGTTAGAATCATTTCCTGCATTTCCACTATTTCAGTGCCAAGTGTTGAATTGTTCCTGCAGCCAAGGCCATAGATCAGCTGATGCCTCCTGCAACCAAAGTAGTAGAACAACAGAAGTACTATGGCATAGTTTGTAAGAGTCTTCATATTTTGTTAGCAATTATATTTATGTAATTTCCATTCCTGCACTTACTTTTCTACAACTTCAGCTTAGGCATTACTCTAGCATTCATTCCCTACAATCATAGAATAGTTTCCCTTCAACATTTCTTTCCTGTAGCAATGATAAAATGTATGGTTGAGTGATACCTGGTGCATATACTTTTATGGCCCATTTCAAGTAATACGTCCCTGGTTTGACATACTAAATGAGTTTCTATAAAGAGGATAAGCTACTCGGTTAGATGTCCAATCCCTGAGTCTAGAATTACACCTAGTTTCTGAGCCTTTATAAGGAGCGATCATTTTTAGCGCCGTTGCCGAGGATGGTGCTGAACCAAGTCCTCACTGAGCCATTCTTAGAATTTTTTAAATTTCCAGTTTTCAATAGAATACATTTTTCCTAGAGGAACTCTACAAATTGCATCACTACCTACTACCTGCATGCATAATTGAAGAAGAGACGCTAGAGGAAGGTACTTTCCAAACCAATCCAATCATCCCTTTGAAGAAGAAAATTCATTTGTGGATGCTACCATTGATTTTCTTGAAACTACGTCATCCTCCTCATCCTTTGAAGAAGAATAATTTGTTCCTTTTGAAGAGCAACCTGAAATTAATGCATTTGCAGAAGTCTTCTCCCACCTGAGAACCTAATTTCCTGAGAATCCTGTCAAACAAGAAAACTCCTTACAATTGGTCATCTACCACCCTCCTCATCATCCATTGCCTTCGCGACCTATAAATCTTGCTAGGATGGCAAATCCCACCATGTTTCCATTTCCTATTACTGACCAGGGAGACAATAACAACCTTAAAAACATACCTTCTGCCTTGTCAAAATTATACAGTCAAGTAATAGAAGACCCATATACCTTTCTCTTTGAGTTTGATAACCTATGTAGAAGTTATGACTACACCATCGATGCTCACAAGATCAAACTCTTTCCTACGACTCTTAAGGAGTCTGCTTTGCATTGGTTTATGGGCCTAGGACGGGATGTTGTCCATGATTGGGAAGAAATGCAAGCTACATTCTTGAATAAGTATAAGGAGTATTGTTGAGGAACTAATATGCGAGGGGAAGATATCTTTAAAATGACTCAAAAAGAGGATGAGACACTTGAAGACTATGTCTCACGGTTCATGTATAGCCTACAAAGGAATACAAAGCACACACTTAATGAATAATCTCAAAAGCTACTATTCCTAAGAGGTATACAAGATGGATGCACTAAAGCATTAGACTTGATGGTAGGAGGAGACATAACCCAATCTACCTGGGATGATATAAAGAAGATATGCCTCAAGTAATCAAGAGTTGCTGGTAAGAGAGGAAGGGGATACAAAGCCACAATAGGAAATATAAATGGCACAGGTGCTTCTAGATCAGAGATAACACATCTCTTATCTGACTTTAAACAGGATATCATCAACAATATGGCCATGCAATTGGAACCTTGTAGGCAAAGAATAAGCACGAGGAAGTTGGGGCCATGTTGGCTGAATTCTATCCACACTGTCGATAAAAGAAGAGAGATTTCTAGTGTAAACTAGCTGCTAATATGGAAACTACTTGGATGCCAACTGACCACAAGCCAGTTGAACCAACAAACAAGCAACTATTCTTCATTGCTCAACGACGACCATGGGTGCAAAGACAAGGTATGCCTTAGGACCCACTTACATTCAGTAATCCATTTTATAAAAATCAATGGAAACCTTCTATGAACTACCAAAATCCTCCCTGGAATAACTATCAGAATCAGTGGAAAAATTACCCTAGTCTACTGTGGCAGAACCCTCTAGGAAATTGGCAACAACCTCAAGGGGCATGGAAGCTACCAGAGGGTAACTAACAACAGAACCCTCATTGGTGAGGAGGCCAACAATGGCCAAATTAGTCTCAAGGATATCTGAATCCACCTCTTCAACCACCACAGCAGCAAGCACTCTTACCACCACTAGTGGATAATAATCAACCTCCAAAGCCTACCCAATTGCCTACACAACCACAACCAAGGCCTCCCACACCTCAACAAAGTGTGTATACTACTGACCAAATACAATAACCCATGCAGTATCCTACCTATGCAATCACGCTTGATGATATACACCTTCGGTTTGGGACTACTGTCCATGCTCCTGAGCATCCCATCATAACTGAAGTACCCCAAGGGGAGCCTACACACATGAAAAACACAATTCCCTTGCCAGTAGCACAACCTATAGCTGATAAAACCCACCCTTCTGGACCTCCTTTTCCACAAAGGTTGTAGCACCACAATCCTAAGCCTACTGAGGAGATAGAATTTAACATCCTTGATCAGTTAAAAAATGTCAATGTCTACATACCTTTATTTCAAGCAATTAAGGATGTTTCTACATATGACAAAGCCATAAAAGAAGCCTGCTTTAAGAAAATTGGTCACAAGAAAAAGGATCCTCAAACAGTGCATGTGTTAGGAAAGCTAGCTGACATTATGTTAGGAAAGCTTACCATCCCAAAATATTCTAACCCAGGCAACCCTGTTGTCGAAGTCATTATTAATGGGATGACCATAAAAAATGCTTTGATCGATCTTGGAGCCACAATAAATGTAATGACATAATGCAACAACTTGGTATAAACAACCTTCAAAACACCCCCACTGTCCTGCAGCTAGTAGACAGTTCCACTATAAAACCTGACAGAATGGTTGAAGATATAGTTGTTGACCTTGAGTCCTGGTCATACCTAGTAGATTTCATGATCCTATCACCAAAGGCTACCTTAGGAGGATACCTGATTATACTTCGCAGACCTTGGCTAGAAACTACTGATGCTCATATTGGATGTTGCTTAGGAGACATGACCATCTCAGACAGTTAGCATACTAAGACTTTAGTCCTGTACCCCCCTGCCCAACCCCAAATGGAAATAGCCTCACCAATGTGGCCTGACATAGGAGAAGAAGTCGAGGTTATCAATTCAGTGTCTAAGTTAATGATGATAAAAATAGACCCCTTCTTGCAGCTCCAGGATGAAGACAAGGTGATCACCAATATCCTGCAAAACCAGTATGGATCAAACCCAGATTCTCTGGGTTGTTCTTTTAGCAACTTCTCTCTCTGCAAGTTTTAAGCCCTGATTGCCAATGGTCTTCTCTTGCAGCCAAAGAACTCTACCACCAATTTCTTCCCCATGAGATACAAGTACCCTCATTTACGAACTCATCCATGATAGAGTTGACTAATAAAATAGAGGTATCTCCTGGCCATTGCCTGAACATCAATAGAAAACTAACCACTAAAAAAAACATCTTTGACTACAATGCTGAAGGCCCATACTAGAGAATTTGCTTGGGACTATTCTGACATGAAAGGCTTGGATCCAAAACTATTCTCTCATAGGATATATCTAAAATAAGATAAACCTCCAGTAAGGGAATTTCAACGATGAGTGAACCCAACATTATGAGAAATCGTTAAAATAGAGCTGCAAAAAATCCTCAATGCTAGATTAATTTACTCCATATCCGATAGTCAATGGGTTTCCCCATTAGTAATCGCACCAAAAAAAGGAGGCAAATGGTGTGTATGTGTGTGGACTATAGAGAACTCAATAATGTAACTAAGAAGGATCATTTCCCTCTTCCATTCATTGACCAAGTATTGGATTCCTTAGTTGGCAAAAAGTATTTTTCCTTCCTAGATGGGTCTAGTGGGTACAACCAGATCTGAATCTTTCCAGAAGATCAGGAAAAGACACCATTCAATTTCCCTTGGGGGACTTTTTCTTATTCAGTTCTTCCATTTGGCCTTTGTAATGCTCCAACAAGCTTTCAGAGAGCAGTCATCAACATCTTTGTTGATATCTCTCATGACTGTATGGAGATTTATATGGATGATTTCACAACATATGGTCAAATGTATGAGGAAGCCTTGAACAACCTGGATAAGGTCCTAAAGAGGTGTGAAGAACATAACCTATCTCTCAACAACGAAAAGTGCTTCGTGATGAAGCAAGAAGGGATAGTGCTTGGCCACTATATATCTACAGTAGGAATCCAAGTGGATTCGACCAAAATCAAAGTCATTCAAAACCTTCCCACACCAACCAAGAAAAAAGATGTCCAAAGTTTTCTTGGATATGCTGGCTATTACAAAAGGTTCATAAAAGATTTTAGTAAAATAGCCAGTCCCCTTCATTCTCTGCTTACCAAAGATTTAGAATTTACTTGGACTCCAAGTTGTGAAAAAGCCTTCCTGTAGTTAGTTGTTATAACAACCCTAGTCTTGCGGGGACCAAATTGGGAACTTCCATTCCACATACATACTGATGCCTCAGATCATGCCATAGGAGCCGTGCTCAGCCAAAATGATGACATAGTAGAGCATGCTATATACTTCATCAACAAGAATCTCCAAGGAGCTGAATTGAATTATACAGTCACAGAAATGGAGCTTTTGGCAGTCATTTATGCCCTCAATAAGTTCTGCCACTACATAACAGGATACTTGATATTTGTGCATACTGACCATGCAACAATTAAGTACCTTGTAAATAAACCTGCAATCATGTGGAGACTAGCTCGATGACTTCTATTGTTACAGGAATTTGACATCACCATAGTGGATAAGCCAGGAAAATCAAATGTGGTTGCAAATTTTCTCTCACAATTACAGAACAAGGGTGAATCACAACTTATTGATGAAAACTTCCTTGATGATCACCTATTCTCCATTGCAGCCAAAACTCCTTGGTATGCAGATATTGCCAATTACTTGGTCTCTCAAAAGGTACCTCCCTATTCCTCACCAAAAGAAAAGAGATTTCTCATAGAAAAGACTTTCAATTTCTCATGGATTGCTGATTGTCTATTCTATAATGGGCCTGACCAAATATTGAGAAGGTGTGTAAGGGACGATGAAACCTATGACATCCTCCATGCATGTCATGATGAGCCTTGTGGAGGGCATTTTGCAGCCAAAAGAACAATAATGAAGATACTAAACACAAGATATTATTGGCCGACACTCCATAAAGATGTAGTCAACTATACAAGGAAATGTGACCGATGCCAAAGGACGGGATGACCAACAAAGTCTGATGAAATGCCTCTCTTTCCACAAGTGGTAGTAACTCCATTTGACAAATGGGGGTTAGATTTTGTTAGACCCATTACTCCATCCTCAAATGACAATTCCTACATTCTTGTATGTACCGACTATGTAACTAAGTGGGTGGAGGTACTTGCTATGAAGCATGCTAGAGATAACAGGGTTGCTGAGTTTTTGTATGAAGAAATTTTCACAAGGTATGGTGTTACAAGAGAATTGGTTACTAATTAGGGTGCTCAATTCACCTCCATGCTAATTACTGCACTTATGAATGAATATAAAATTTGCCATAGGAAATCAAGTCCATATCATCCATAGGTGAATAGGAAAGTCGAGGTTACAAACAGGGAAATAGAGGGCATCTTAACCAAAATAGTGTAGCTACATAAAAAAGACTAGAGCACAAGGTAACAAGAAGCAATTTGGACATATAGGACAACCTAGAAAACAACAACCAGTTTCACATCCTTTGAACTGGTTTACGAAAAACATGTTGTAATGCCAATATAATTTGAGCATAAAACATTGAGAACAATATTACAGTTAAACATTGATCTTTGGCCAACAACACAACGTGACAGGGTCCTGCAGCTGAACCAATTGGATGAAATGAGAAAAGAAGTCCTGCAACACACCGAGATGATCCAGATACAATGCAAAAGGTGGCATGACTCACACATCCTCACCAAGTGGTTTTCTCCTGGGGATTGGGCTCTCCTATATGACTTTCACTATCAGGAAACCCAAGGTAAGCTTACTACATGATGGCTAGGTCCCTATGAAATTGAAAATGTATATGATAATGGTGCACTTCAGTTATCAACCATCAACCCCGTACATTTCAAATTATTGGTAAATGTGCACAAAATTCATCTGTACCATAAACCCCAAACAAAGGTTGAGTTCCTGTGGCAGTTTGAGATTTCTCCTTCCGTAGCTGAACCCCTATAGCTAATCAAGATCCTACAATCGATGAACCCGCCACACATAATGGACCTCCTCCAACTGAAGGCTTTCGACTAGTAGATGGACCTCCTCCAATGGGTGATTCTCCTGCAGCCGGTTATAACTTTCCGTCATCACTTTAAATCTACACGACTGCAGTCATAATAAAGTTTTTGTTTCCCATGAAAATATTCTCTATCATAATAAATAACCCATTCCATCACCTTTCTATCATCCATTCATTCATCTGTCACGTCCTTCTACACCGTACTTCTATTTTCATGCTACATGTCATCATATCACTTTGGATATCAATATTTATGGTAATTTCACATCAGGTACACCATCATTTATTCTCTCACACACTCTTTACTTATTTCAACATTATTATTTCCTAAGATTCATTTAATTTAGCAATTCTTTCCAAGCACTGTTGTACTTTCAAACCAAGCATGTGAGGACACTTGCATCCTTTTCATAGGGGGTAGTCAGTTGATATGACATGAAATAAATTTTCCCTTGATTTTTTATGATTTTTCATTAATATGCCATTATTAGCACACAAACTTAGACAATCTGATCATTAATTTGCCAACCTTAGCCTACGGCCTGAATTCCTTTTAAAAACTTGAAAACCAAAGCCAACTTGACATTTTCACAAGTTCTATGTTATTTTACCTCCCATATTTACAGACCAAATTTCAAAGAGCCCTGAATAAGTGCAAAGTGGGAAGTTAAAAAATTAGGAGAAATTATGGAAAAGTTGTTGAAATCAAGAACAAGATTGAAGGGAATTTTGAGTAAACAAGTATGGGTGGGTAGCCTATTCAATCAGAACCAACTAATCACACATCCTTGTTGCAAGATTAGGCTAGTGTTCGGGAATTCAATCATGTGGGTTGGCTCAGTTATTTTATCATATTAAATGGTCATGACGAAGCCATTGCAATAGAATTTTTATGAACATTTAGTAATGGAGTGGCATATGTGAAAGGTTTACGAGTTGAAGCTTCTGAAGTACAAATTGCAAAAGTCTCAGGACTTCTTGCTATAGGTGAACCTTTTCCGCATGGTCACGATGCCCACACAACTAGAGCTGAATTCTCCCTATCTACAGATGCTGCAATGGAAAGTAGCAAGAAATTCACTAAAAGACTCTCTCTTCTAGGTGATTACCCTCAGTTAGATGTTCATATTGTAAGATACATTACTTGTGAAGGAAGATTTTATTTTCTACATGTTGTGCATTTTAAACTTTTGAGCCATTTACGACATGGATGACTAATTAATGTTTTAAATGTCCTATACTCCTTGTTGAATTTGAGCTTTGAAGAGGTGAGAAAGGGTAGACAAAATGTTGTTACCCATCATGGGTTAATAAAATTACTAGTAGAAAAAGCCCTGGGTGAAAATTCTCCCATGACCTGGGATGAATTTCTTGCCACCCCTCATGTCCAATTAAATAGGGACAAACCCATACCTATAGGGCCGCACCCTAAGCATCATGAAGCACAAGAGAATCCTCCTACTGAAGCCATTCCTGAAAATGAAGAACCTTCCATTTTAGAAAGAACTCAAGAGAACCCACCTCTTCATCAAGAAGACATAGCAGTAGAATTTTCAAACCCTAATTTGGAGGGTGAAAAAATTGAGGTTCCTGTAGAAACTCATAGTCCCCAAGAAGCCATGAAAAATGAGAAAGGGAAAGGAAAAATATTTGGCCATGAACCAGGTGATTCCCCTGTTCCTCCTGCAGCCACGTCTACCTCAATAAGAACCAATCCACAAAAATGCTCTGTAGTATCCCAAGAAAAACTAGTATGGCGTAGTGTTTGATTGAACACAAGGAAAAAGACAAAGGAATCTCCTATGATGGCTGGCTCAAGTCATGAAGTTCCTCTTGAGGAACCTATGGACATGGACCCACAAGAGAAAAATCCAACCATGGGAGGCAATAATGAGATGGAGAAGGAACCTACAGCCTCAAGACCAAAAGACACAAAGAAAATGGATATTTCTAAAGTATCTTCTTCCCATCTAGGGAGTGTGAAAACAAATGATATTTCAGTGGCATCTATGACATTTCAACAAGAAGGTCATGAGGCAAGACCAGAACACCCAATTCCATAGGGGAATCGAGACCAGGTAATGGTACATTCTTTGTCTTTGGATTATTTTAAATAGATTCAGTATGAAAAGGCAATGTGGGAAATAGAAAGGGGCAGGTTAAAAAGAGAAATAGGGAAGAAAAAACATGAAATCAAACTCTTACAAGATAAGATGGATTCAGTTGTCAAATTGGTTCCATAAATTATAGAATGTCGACCACCACCTAGGGTGTATGCTCTGTTCTTGAGAGAATAATTTTTACTATTTAAATTTATGAGAATTATCAAAGATTTAAGTGCTAACATAGATACCCCTCAAGCCTTTATGGCCGCATATGAGATGTCACTTGACTATATCAAGAACCTTCTTTGTGAACTTTATCTACACAACTATGTTGTCCCATCAAACACTGAATGGAACCCCCTATTATTTGTGGGAGATATAAATTTTTCCTCATTACTTTCTTGGTCAACAATGAAATCTATTACGGGGAACAATTAAGAAGGTATAGGGCATTTGAAAGCAATATTTCACTTCCATTCCATCCTGAGAATAAAACACCTAGATGGCTCTACTGTGATTGGTTGGAGATTGTCTATGGTTTTAACGATTCCACGCACATGAGAAGGATATGGGCAAACAAAGAGTAGGTACATATAGAGTTTGAAAGATTGTCCTTAGTTGATGGAAATAGAGCTTCAAATGAATTATAGCAGAGGTGGGCCAAACTGATCATGTCTCTGAAAAAGGTAGAGCCACATAGTGGCATCAACTTCAGAGTTGCCATGCAAAGGGTCCACTGCTATATAGAATTGGGAGGACATCTGAGACTGGAAAGATGGATGCTTCTCACTTTCCACCCCCCTGTACTCTTGTGGCCACTATACAGTTGTGTGGAAGACGAGCTGATGAAGATTCAGAGCTGAGCCAACGTGTAAGGTTGGACATAATGAATGGATTCTATTGGAGGGTGTGTAGTTCAATGATCAGGAAAACACAAGAAGGAGACTTTAGGGTGCTAGAAAAAATTAAAAATACTTCAGTGCCTGAGGACAGACACTAGTCTTCGTAGGGGGAAAAATGATGAGGCATATTAATGCCATGTTTTAAAATACCCTAGGATGATATCTACTAGACCTTTTTCCTTATTTTGATACATTTACCTTAAGACTTCTATGTTTTTCTGATATTATATGGCATGCTGCCATCAGACATATAACTTGGTTCAAACGTACTTAAATACGCTATGCTTGGATGAATTACTATATTTCTTGTTTTGAAAGATATGGTTATGTTTTAAATAAGTAGAGTAGTTGTTTGAATATAAATGGTCATGTGTGTTCTAATAATTACTATCATAAATGTCTTATCCTAACCCTTGAAGACATAATGCATCGAAATAGAAAATGTTGTTTTGACTAGGTATAGCGCTTTCATTCGTGGAGTGCTTGAACTGGTCTTCCTGCAACTCCCCGCAGAGAAGCATTCAGTGCAACACCAGTTGAAGGTTTCCAAAGAACAAGGTGGGAGTTCCAATGAAGAGAAAGCTAGTGTGTTAAATTCCCCGATAAGATCTAGGCATGAGTGGGAAGTTAGATTTGCTATCACGACAACTCTTTCCTCTATTATGGATTTAATCTATTTTAGTCTTAAAAACTTTCCTTCTTTTTAGTCACTAATGTTGCAATAAAGATCCGCTTATTTCTATGGCACGGTTAGGAAAGTAGTTAGAAGTTTTCCTTTAAATAAAGCCTCGCTCCTACGTGAGAAAGGAGGGCATATTCAAGTTTATTATCAATATAGTTTTCAGTTGTTCTATGAAATTCCTATACTCCATTATTCAATTAATAAATAAATGAAGTGTTAAGATTTAGGTGAGCATATTTGTGATTTAGGATACTCATCCAAGGGTGGCTACTTGGTCAGAAATCCACAATTAGATAGAGTCATACTAGTTAGAAACATTTCCTACATTTCTGCTATTTTAGTGCTGAGTGTTGAACTGTTCCTGCAGCCAAGGCCACAAATAAGCTGACGCCTCCTGTAGCCAAAGCAGTAGAACAAAAAAAGTACTATGGAATAATTCATAAGAGTCTTCATGTTTTTTTAGTAGTTATATTTTTGTAATTTCCATTCTAGCACTTACTTTTCTGCAACTTTAGCTTAGGCATTACTCTAACATTCATTCCTTGCAATCATAGAATAGTTTCCCTTCAACATTTATTTCTTGCAGCAACAATGAAACATATGGCTAAGTGATACCTAGTGCACATACTTTTCTGGCCCATTTCAATTAATACTTCCTTGGTCTGACATACTAAATGAGTTTCTATAAAGAGGATAAGCTGCTTGGTCGGATGTCCAATCTTTGAGTTTGAAATTACACCTAGTTTCTGAGCCTTTATAAGGAACGATCACTTGTGATGATTTTTACAATATATAGTACATGTGTTGTTGGGTTAGCTCCTAGTAGTGCTTAGGAACATATGCATGAACAATATGCAAGATCGTAAACATGAATAAATTACCTTTACCTTATATATGAAATGCAAGATCGTCAACAGAAGGGGGGATTATGTGTGTAGTCAATTGCTATATTTGCAAAAAGGGCGACAATAAAAAAATATATACATGTATCAATAGCAATTAATTCCATTTAAGTATGTTAGTCACAAAGTATTTCATTTAGATTCGAAAAACATGCAAATTTGACCAAGCATTGCTGGGAGCTTGACCCAGCAGCAAATGGACTTGTGATATGATTTTCTAGAAAAATCTGCATGTTCATAATAGTACATGTGCATATAAGAGTCGATTAGAGAAGGTATATACACATGTGACAAACATGTTGATTTGTCGACCAAGCATTATTGGGAGCTAGACCTTGCAACAAATGGACTTGTGATGATTTTTCACAATAGTACATGTGTTTCAGGGTAAGCTCCCTGTAGTGCTTACGCAAATTTGCATGTTCATCACCTATGCATATGAATTGGCTCTAATGGTAGATACAGTCACTAAACAACCCTTTTGTCAACTCTAAGTTTCTCAATAAAGAGGGACATTTATCATAGCCATAGAAACATGATTATTTTTAAATGGAATACACCAAGGAGTACCATTAGAAATATTGACCATTTACAATCATGAATGGTAAACCTAAATCAAATAGCTCATCTTTTTATTAGCATGTGCAGTCTCTATGTATATGAAAAATGAATGAAATATCAAGCTGAAATAAAACAGTGAACAAAAATTAAAATTCAAGGCCTAATTTATCAAGAGCAACAAACAATGCAGAACCCCATGACAATCAAAAAAAGAAACACACTTTGTCAACAATGTTCAAAATCATGTCACCAAGCATATACATAGGAAATAAAAAAGGGACAAAAGATAAAAAATAGGAAAAATCATTAGGACTATAGAAAAATCATTAAGACTATAGAAAATCAAGTTCTAGAAATGGATGGTTCTAATGTTTTTCTATTACAACAATTGAACATTCATCATTTGGTACTTCTTGGTGTATTCCATTTACATTTGACAAACATGCAGATTTGACCAAGCATTACTGGGAACTAGACTTGGCAACAAAGGGACTTGTGATGATTTTCAAAATATATAGTACGTGTGTTGTTGGGTCAGCTCCGAGTAGTGCTTAGGAAAATCTACATGTTCATCACCTGTTTCTTTGAAAAGTTTCCAAATTCTGAGAAGAGGTATGAGTGGAGGCCAAAGAGGGGATATTTGTGAAGGTTTCATAGAGCTATGTTATAGGGTTGTTGAACATTCTCATGTTGCAATTCCTCTCATAACTTTTTTTACTAAGGTTAATTTTTAATTTTATTTAATTTTATATTAAAAATCATAATGAAGTCATAAACAACAAAAAAGTTCACGAGTTTATCAAAATGTCCAATGTATCTACTTGGAATTCTAAAAAAATTTTAGTATCTACAATAGCCCTTTGTTAACCACATTTATGCATATGGTCCCAACAAAGTAGTGCACAAACTACACAAAGAAGGCATCGCAGAAACATGATTTATGCTTTTGCCATTGAAGCAATCTTGGCGGCACTAGCTGCCTCTCGAGCCTTGCACAAGTTGCACTCATTTCCTACATTTTGTATAAATGTATATGGGGTAGATGCAAATGTGGTTTCATTGACCCACCGAAAGTATTGACATCCACAATTTTCCTACAATACAAAATGTACATCAATTCTTCCTAAAATGATTAGTCATCACATTATTTTTAAACATAAAATATAATTGTGTGTGTGAATTTTGTACCTAGCTGTAGACACAACACTTCAGTAAAACATTAGAGGCTAGCAAAAACTGAAATCGTGTAAGTAATTGAAACTAAACTAACCAGGTGATTTACTGTCTTCTAGTAGGTGCGAGTATGATCTTAGATTAGACCAAGACCAGTGACATTGACGACACCTAAATGAAGGATTTGAATGCAAAATTTAGATATGAAATGAATGCAATTTAAGCTATGTTTTTGGTTTTTCTGTGCAATTATGATGAAAAACTAGATATGAATCTATTCTATATGAAAAACTGATATGCAATTGATCTAAGAATTGATATGCTAAATGATATGAATGCAAATTAACAATGAAAATCTCACAACAGCCTTGATTCACAAAGATGGATTCTTTGATCACCAATTCGCCAGCATGAGGATGCAATTTCATGGATGGATCTCTATGAAGAGCTGAAGCCTTGATTTTATAGAAATCTGGGGCTTTGGAGGTGCATGGGAAAAGCCATAAATCACTCTTGATGAACTCAGGTTGATTTTTGAGTCAACAAGGAATCATAGATAATTAACTCACAAAATCATGCAAAAACAACTTTTTAACTCAAATCAGAAGTTTAGATCAGCTTTGAACTCAAAATAGATGTCGAGTTTCCAAAAGTTAACAACTTGCATTGATTTTCTGATTTTAAGTTTAATTGCTCTTTGAATGTGCACAATTAATTATGAATTAATTAAATAAATAAAGTGATTTATCTTCAACTTAACTGATTTTTGAAATAAAAACAATTGATTTATGGGTTAATCAATTATTAAATCAAACTTTTATTCGAAAACTATATCATTAAATTTGACAATTGACATTAATTAATTAAATAAGAATTTAATCAATTAGTCATAAGATTTTTGATTTATTGTCAGAATTAAATAATGCAATTTAGGAATGAATGTAATTAAATCCAATTAAATAATTAAGTGGCAAAATTAAATTTAATAAATTAAATATTCAGAATATTCAATTAATCAAACTTTAGGATAAATTAGCTTTATCGCCAAATAATCATTAAATTAAAGATAATTATGATAGATAGGAATATTTCTAGGAATATTCCCCAATGCAGAATTTAGGATAATCAATTAAATTCGATGATGTTCAGATGTGTCTTAGATTAGGACTTTGATGTCGATTTCATTCGATTTGAAGATGTAGGAGGTTAATGAACCTATAGCCCATTTTTGGGGTATTACATTTTGCCCCTCTTTGAATTACTGTGCGAAGCGCATTGGTTCAAAGACAGTCTATGTATGATATCTGAGATTGAAACTGATTTGAAAGATTAACTGATTTTGAGATAGAAACTGATTGAAAGATTTGAAGATGCTAGGTCCCGAATGACCAAAGATAATGTTCACTATAATAGCAATGAACCGATGGTTATGAAAATGTGTCAAAACACCTGATTGTGAACCTTATGATTATGAAGAAGTGAGTGACCGATTCCAGACCTGATTGTCAATAAAAATCACATTGGTATCACATTTGAACCCTTTAGTTACGAAGAACCAAGGAAATCACACTAATGAACCGATGGTTACGAAAAGCTAATACAATTTACAAGATTGATTAGGATACCAGATTGATATGGATCTCGATGAATCTGATATGCCCCAAGCGATGAGGTCTTTAGATAAATCAGCAACTAGATGTGGTTGTTGTCTTGATCACTGAGAGAAAGATATGATTTATAGATTTGAATGATGTGCAATACCATGCCCCCTTCGGGATTAAAATTGAAATTTGACAAGAAAAATCAGCGTTATAGTTGAGAAGCATGTTAATTGATTTGAGAAGTGGTTATACACATTTGAAAACATGTTCTGCATTGTTTAGAGGTCCTATAGACCAAGTTTGACTAGGTTAAACCATGAGTTGACCATGGTTGACCAAGTTGAAATTTTGATAGTTTGATGTAAGATAATCAGTTAAGTTGAATTCTAGATTTTTGTGATGATTGAAAGGTCGATTATGCAAGCAATTGACATTATAAATGATCTTAGATTTTGATTTTGATCTTGAAAATGGATTGTACTTGTTGTTTCGTTGGATGGACCTTCTTGTAGGATTCAACTCTTTTTAGATTCGAAGATGTGATTGAAAAAAAAATTGTTTAAGTGTTCAAACAATCTGTGAGACCATGCAAACATGCAGAATGCAAAGAGATATGCAAAATGAGATGCAACCTAAGACCTAGGACCTAGTCACTGATCATGTGTTGGTCATTTTCATCATTGAATTTTTAGGTAACCAAATAAATCAATACAATTCCCACTAGTCATAAAACCATAGACATATGAATATCGATTTGTATGCTCAACAATCAATACAACACCCACTGATTAGACAACTATGGACATATGAATATTGATTTTATTTTTGGAATGTCGGATTAGATGTAAGCACCAAGGCACAAACACCAGGATGACCTGAATATCATGTCCATTTTGATATAGCAATTTGTATAAGTATCAAAACATAAACGTCATGATGACATGAATACGCCTTGCGTTCAAACACATCAAACAGTCAAGAGATCATTCTAAATCTAGTGTGAATTACCTGTAGTGACCCTTTATCATTCACATCCTTAGGCAAGATCACGTTTCACAATAGGAGAAAGAACTCACTCAAAAAGACAATAGTTAGATCAAACTTCCTTGAATCTTCTAGGTATCAATGGTCGAGGTACTCATGGCCATCCAATTTGAGATAGAGGCTCTTATAGACGGACACCATTTCAATCCAGAATTTCCAAAGTTGTTAGATTTTCACATACAAGCAGAAGACAAAAAAAGATTATGCCCCCAGTCATCACTCTCTAAATCCTATAAAGGACATCATCGAAGAGCTTGAAGGGACACAATATGCAAAAATCTCAATGCAAATCAGTAAGCATACAAGGAGATAAAAGCATGTAAAAAGCATAGATTGTTCTCAGTTTGACATTTGATTGCGTTGTCATAGATGCAAAATCCTTTCTAGAGAGGAGACTGATTGACTGACTCGGATGAAGCTTCAAAGGACTCTAACTAGATATGACTCGTCTAAGATGTATACATTGGAGGCCATAGGATATGACATTGATTGCCCCCAAGTTTGCACATTGATAGGATACAGACGCTTTAGCTGATTGGTGCACAGATCGACTTATTGAAAATAGGAAAGCAGGAACAAACCGGGAGATATGTACAAACTAAAGCATGATTGAAAGTTGGGAAAGACCAAGATTGCACTGATAGATGGAGCATTTTTGAACAAGTGGCGCTCGTTTGCTAGGTTTTCACCATCTTGGCAGAGATTCTATTTTTGCTACCAAGGCGCCTGTTTCCAAGTTTTCACCAAGGCACTTTTTCTTTTTCTCATTTTTTTTGTATTTTTCATATTTTTCAAATTTTTTTGATATTTTTGATATTTTTGATATTTTTGTGAATCATCAAGGCGCCTATTGCTAGGTTTTCACCAAGATGTTCATTTTTCCAGGACTTTTTCCAATTTTAAAGATTTTTTAAGGACATTTTACCATACACTGAATGCCTTAGGCATAGAATTTCTTCAGATGGAGAACGTTGATTGGTTCTCAGAGCTGTTCTCCTTCAGTCATTGAGAGTTGATAGGCACTAGAGCTAAAAGTAGCAGTGATAACAAAGGGACCCAACCAGTTGGGTTCAAACTTCCCCTTGCGTTCTTGATGTGATTGATTTTTAAGATTCTCTCTCAAGACTAGATCGCCAACCTGAAATTCTCTATGTCTGACTTTCTTGTTGTAGCCTCTAGACATTCTCTTCTGATATACTCTAAGATGATCATATGTTGCTTGTCTGTGCTCATCTAGTAGTTCAAGTTCTTGCAACCTAGACACTCTGTAGTCATTATCAGTTACTAGACCATGCATTCTGATTCTTAGTGATGGGATTTCAACCTCATAGGCAGTACCGCTTCAGACCCATAAAATAAATCAAATGGTGTTGCCCCTGTGGGTGTTCTAATACTTGTTCTATAGGCCCAGAGAGTTGGATTGATCATGAGATGCCAGTCTCTTCCTATTTTATTAACTATACGGTGCAAGATTTTCAAGAGATTTTTATTAGAAGCCTCTTCTTGTCCATTCCCTTAAGGATAGTAGATAGATGACCAATGTTGTGTAATCTTGAATTTGTCACATAGATAATCTAAATCTTTGTTTTTGAATTGTTCTCCATTATCTGTGACTATGGAATGAGGGATCCCATATCTGCATATGATATAGTTCAAGATGAACATAGATATTTGTTTCCCAGTTGCTTGTGTTAAGGGAACCACTTCTATCCATTTTGTAAAATAATTTGTAGCTATGATTATATGGGTGTGTCCATTAGAAGAATGAGGATGTATGGATCCTATAAGATCAAATGCCCATTGGTGAAAAGGCCACTGTGTAGTAAAGGGAATTAGGTCTTTCCCTGGAGCATGAATTAAGTTACCATGTACTTGGCACTTTTGACAACTCTTAGTAAACTTGATTGCATCTTTCTCCATTTCAGGCCAATAGTACCCCACCCTAATAAGCTTTCGAGCTAGTGTTAAATTGTTCAAGTGTGATCCACATATACCCTCATGTACTTCCACTAACGCACGTTGAGACTCTTCCCACTCTAAACATCTAAGTAGTGTACTATCTAGACCTTGTTTGTACAGATCGTTACCAATGATGACATATCAGGAGGCATTAAAAATTAGGTATCTTTTCTCATGGTGATTGACGGTATCATGAGTGATTTGATCTCGTAGATAGAAGAAAAGGTTTTTGTATCGGGATGAATCATGACCCACAATAGTGAAAATCATGCATGTTTTGGGGGAGTCATATGCAGGATAAGATAGTGCTTCCACCAAGAACTCATAGCGTAGCTCATGTTCTTGTTGCTGTAATAGAGTAGATAGCATTGCCATTGCATCGACAACCTTATTCTCTATTCTAGGTATTTGCTCAAATGTGATAGATATGAAATATTTCTTAAGATCATCTACCATTCTCTTGTATGGAATGAGCTTTTCATCCTTAGTTTGGTACACATAATTGACTTGATGGATAACAAGTTGGGAGTCTCCATTAATGTGTATCTTTGTCACTCTCCACTCAATTTCCATTTTCATGCCATTAAGAAGGGCTTCATATTCAACAATATTGTTTGTACAAGGAAACTTTAATCTAAATGCTTTAGGTATGGAATATCCTTGAGGTGTGATAAATAATATGCCTTCTCCTAATCCATTCTATGTATAGGAGCCATCAAAGAAGAACTGCCATTCTCTAGAGGAAAGATTCATGATAGAGGAATTTGGGAATTCCATGTGTATTGGTGTGTCATCAATCATAGGTGCATCTGCCAATTGATCAGCAATAACTTGGCCTTTAATAGCTTTTATTTCAACATATTCGATGTCAAATTCGCTTAAGAGTATCACCCATTTGGCTAATCTACCTGTGAGGGAAACTTTGCTTAGTAGGTACTTTAGTGGATCAATCTTAGCTACCAAATGTTTTGTACGAGCTAACATGTAATGTCTTAGTTTCTATGATGCAAAGATCACAGCTAGACAAGCTTTCTCAATCATTGAATAGTTCTTTTCATATGCAACCAAAGTTCTACTGATATAGTATATAGCTCTTTCCTTTTTATTCTCATCATGCTACGCTAGCAATGCCCCCAGTGATGTATCTGTTGTGGAGACAGACATGATCATCGGCTTCCCTTGTATAGGAGGCATCAAGATAGGAGAATTTGATAGATATTTCTTGATATGGTTAAATTTGTTCTCACATTCTTCATTCCATGCAAAAGTCACACCTTTATGTAATGTTTTTGTAAAAGGCTGTGATATGTCAGCTAATTGTGATATTAAACACCTGATAGATTGAACTCTCCCTTGTAATGTTCTCATTTGACTGATATTCTTCGGGGTTTACATCTCCATTATAGCCTTTACTTTAGCTGGATCAACTTCAATTCCCTTCTTTGAAATTATGTATCCTAAGAGCTTTCCAGAAGTGACACCAAAAGCACATTTCTTAGGATTTATTCTAAGACTAAATTTTTCCATTCTGTTTAGAATCTTGCTCAAGTCATTTAGATGTTCAGCTCTAATCATAGATTTTTCTAAAGTGTCATCAACATAATCCTCCATAGTCCTATGCATCATGTCATGAAAAATAGATGTCATAGCTCTCTGATATGTAGCACCAACATTCTTAAGCCCAAATGGCATGACATTCCAACAGAAGGTACCCCATGCGCATGTGAAAGCAGTTTTCTCTTGATCTTCGAGAGCAATTTTTATTTGATTATAGCTAGAGAAACCATCCATTAAGGAATACATCTCGAAACCTATAGTCATGTCCACTATCATATCAATGTTAGGTAGTGGAAAATCATCCTTAGGGCATGCTGTATTCACATCTCTAAAGTCTGTGCATACTTTGATTGATTTATCTGGTTTTGAAATAGGTATGATATTAGAGATCCATTCAGCATAGTCAATAACATAGATGAATCTGGCCTTTAGTAGCTTCTCTAATTCAGCTTTGACCAAGAGTGCAACATGAGGATGCATCTTTCATAATTTTTGCTTGACAGGTTTTACTTCAGGAGCAATAGATAGATGGTGCATTATAAGATCAAGATCCAACCCTGGCATATCTGAATATTGTGTGTGTGAAAATTGTACCTGATCTATAGACACAACACTTCAGTAAAACATTAGAGGTTAGCTATAATCAAAATCATGCAAAATTGAAAGCTATCTAACCAAGTGATTTACTGCCTTCTAATAGGTGCGAGATTAATGTTCTCAGATTATTATCGAGATCAGTGACCTAGACGACACCTAAATGAAGGATTTGAATGCAAAAGATGGATATGAAATTGAATGCAATTAATCTATATTTTTGATATTTTCTATGCAATAAAGAATGAATGAAAAACTGATATGAAATTATGCTATATGAAAACTGATATGCTATGCTAATCTAACAATGATATGAAATATGAATGCAAAAATAAGATTGATCTCACAAAGATGTCGATTCGCAAGAGCTTTGATTCTTCAATTCCAATTCTCCAGCATGATTGTGCAAAATATGAGATCCTGTGGATGTAAATTTGAGAGATGATTGAGAGAGATGAATTATGAAGAGCTGAGCATTGTTTTTATAGAAATCCAAGGCTTTGGAGGTGCATGAAAAAAAGCCATAAATCACTCAAATAACTCAGGTTGATTTTTGAGTTATTTTATAATAAAGATAATTTAATTCACAAAAACATGCAAAAACTAAGTTTTAACTCAAAATAGAGTTTAGCTTTAATTGATAATTGATAGTTGTCTGCTTTTATGATTGTGCATGTTTTATTTATGAATTAATTTAATAATAAAGTGATTTATTTCCAACTTAATTGCTTTTAAAAATAAAACAATTGATTTATGGGTTAATCAATTATTTAATCAAACTTTTATTAAAAACTATATTATTAAATAATGACAACTTGCTTTAATTAATTAAATAAGAATTTAATCAATTATTCATATAATATTAAATTTATTGTCAAAATTAAATAATACAATTAATAATAGATATAATTAAATTTAATTACACAATTAAGTGGCAAATATTAAATCTAATTAATTAAATATGAAAATATTCAATTAATCAAACTTAGGATAAATGTGATTTATCGCCAAATAATCATTAAATTAAAGATAATTAAGATAATTAGGAATATTACTAGGAATATTCCCCGATGCAGAATTTAAGATAATCAATTATGATTCGATGATGTTTAGATGTGCCTTAGATTAGGACTTTGATGTCGATTTCGTTCGAATTGAAGATGTAGGAGATTAATGAACTTATAGCCCATTTTTGGGGTATTACATTTTGCCCCTCTTTGAATTACTGTGTGAAGCGCAGTGGTTCAAAGAAAGTCTGTGTTTGATAGAGATATGAAACTGATTCAAAATTGATAATTGATATGAGATAGAAGCTGATTGATATTGAATTGATATGGAGATAATAGGTCCTAAATGACCAAAGATAATGTTCACTGTAGCAGAAAATGAACCTATGATTGCGAAAAAGTGTCAAAATGCCTGATTCTGAACCTTAGGATTGATAAGAAGTGAGTGACCCGTTCTAGACTTGATTGTCTTAGCAGAACTAGCAGGTATCACATCCAAACCCTTCAGTTGCCGAAGAACCAAGGAAAGAACACTATGATCTGATGGTTGCAAAACCTGATACAGTTTACAAGATTAGGAGAATACCAGATTGATATGGATCTTGATGAATCTGATATGCCCCAAGTGATGATAGATTTGCCCCGAGTGATGAGGACTTTTGATGAATCAGCGACTAGACGTGATTGTTGTCTTGATTACTGATGAAAGATATTGATAGATTTGATCGATAGAATTTGATTTACAGACTTTGAATGATGTGCAATACCATGCCCCCTTTGGGATTAAAATTGAAATCTGACAAGAAAAAGTCAGCGTTGATAGTTCAGAAGCATGTTAATTGATTTGAGAAGTGGTTAAACACGTCCGAGAACGCATTCTACATCGTTTAGAGGTCCTGGAGACTAAGGTTGACTAGGTTTGACCATGAGTTGACCATGGTTGACCAAGTTGAAATTTTGATAGTTTGATGAAAGCTAATCAATTAAGTTGAATACTAGATTTCTGTGATGATTGAAGGTCGATTATGCAAGTAGTGAATAAGATAAATGATCTCAGATTTCAATTTTGATCCCGAAAAAGGATTCTACTTGCTATTTCATTGGAGGAACCTTCATGTGAGATTCAGCTCTTGTTAGACTTGAAGATGCGATTTGAAGAATCATTTAAGCATTGAAGTTTGTTTAATCATTGTGAGATCATGCAAACATGCAAAATGTAATGAGACATGCAAAATGAAATGCAACCTAAGACCTAGGACCTAGTCACTGATCATATGTCAATTTTTTATCATCATTGAACTTTTAGGTAACCAGATAAATCGATACAATGCCCACTAGCCATGAAACCATAGACATATGAATATCGATTTGTATGTGCAAGAATCAATACAACACCCACTGGTCAACAACCATGGATATATGAATATTGATTTTGTTTTCGGAATGTTGGATTAGATATAAGCACCAAGGCACAAACGCCAGGATGACCTGAATATCATGTCCATTTTGATATAGCAATTTGTACAAGCATCAAAACATAAACATCGTGATGACCTGAGTACGCCTTGCATTGTAAACACATCAAACAGTCAAGAGATCATTCTAAATCCAATGTGAATTACCCGTAGTGACCCTTTATCGTTCACATCCTTAGGCAAGATTGCATTCCATAGTGGGAGAAAGAACTTACTCAAAAAGACAATAGTTAGATCAAACTTCCTTGAATTGTCTGGGTATCAATGGTCGAGGTACGCATGGCCATCCAATTTGAGATAGAGGCTCTTACAGTCGGACACCATTTCAATCCGGAATTTCCAAAGATGTTAGATTTTCACATACAAGCAGAAGACAAAGAAAAGATTATGCCCCCAGTCATCACTCTCTAAATCCTATAAAGGACATCATCGAAGAGCTCGAAGGGACACAATATGCAAAAATCTCAATGGGAATCAGTAAGCCTACAAGGAGATAAAAGCATGAAAAGCACAAATTGTTTTCAGTTTGTTTTGATGTTTGATTGTTGTAGATGCAAAATCCTTTCTGGAGACAAGACAGACAGACGGACTCAACTGGAAGCTTCAAAAGGACTCCGACTGGATAAGAAACGTCTAAGATACATGGGAGACCATAGGATATGACATTGATTGCCCCCAAATTTGAACATTGATAGGATACAGACGCTTGAGCTGATTGGTGTACAGACCGACTTATTGAAACCAGGATATGCAGAAACAAATCGGGAGATATGTACAAACTAAAGCAAGACTGAAAGCTGGGAAAGACCAAGATTGTGCTGATAGATGGAGCATTTTGGAACAAGTGGCGCCTATTTGCCAAGTTTTCACCATCTTGATAGAGATTCTATTTTTGCTACCAAGGCGCCTGTTTCCAGGTTTTCACCAAGGCACTTTTTCTTCTTTTTCATTTTTTTTTGTATTTTTCATTTTTTTAATTTTTTTGTACTTTTGATATTTTTTGATTTTTTTTGTGAATCATCAAGGCGCCTATTGCTAGGTTTTCACCAAGATGTTCATTTTTTCAGGACTTTTTCCGATTTTTAAGATTTTTTTAGGACATTTTACCAAGCACTGAATGCCTTAGGCATAAAATTTCTTCAGATGGAGAACGTTGATTGGTTCTCGGAGCTGTTCTCCTTTAGTCGTTGAGAGTTGATAAGCACCAGAGCCAAAAGTAGCAGTGATTACAAAGGGACCCAGCCAATTGGGTTCGAACTTCCCCTTGCGTTCTCGATGTGATTGATTTTTAGGATTTTCTCTCAACACTAGATCGCCAACCTGAAATTCTCTATGTCTGACTTTCTTGTTGTAGCCTCTAGACATTCTTTTCTGATACACTCTGAGATGATCATACGCTGCTTGCCTGCGTTCATCTAGTAATTCAAGTTCTTGTAACCTAGACACTCTGTAGTCTTCATCAGTGACAAGTCCATGCATTCTGATCCTGAGTGATGGGATTTCAACCTCAATAGGCAGTACCGCTTCAGACCCATAAACTAAAGCGAAAGGTGTAGCCCCTGTAGGCGTTTTGATACTAGTTCTGTATGCCCAGAGAGCTGGATTGATAATCAGATGCCAGTCTCTTCCTATTTTATTCACTGTTCTGTGCAAGATCTTCAGGAGATTTTTGTTTGAAGCCTCAGCTTGTCCGTTCCCTTGAGGATAGTAGATAGATGACCAATGTTGAGTAATTTTGAACTTGACACATAAGTCATCTAGGTCCTTGTTTTTGAATTGTCCCCCGTTATCTGTGATTATAGAGTGAGGGATCCCATATCTGCAAATGATGTAGTTCAGGATGAACATAGAGATCTGTTTCCCCGTTGCTTGTGTTAGAGGAACTGCTTCTACCCATTTTGTAAAATAATCTGTAGCTGTGATTATATGGGTATGTCCATTAGAAGAGTGCGGATGGATAGCACCTATGAGATCAAATGCCCATTGTTGAAAAGGCCATTGTGTAGTAAAGGGAATCAGATCTCTCCCTGGAGCATGAATCAAGTTGCCATGTACTTGACACCGTTGACAGTTTTTAGCAAATTTAATAGCCTCTTTTTCCATTTCAGGCCAATAATACCCAGCCCTAATAAGTTTTCAAGCTAACGTTAAACCATTCGAGTGTGACCCACATATACCCTCGTGGACTTCCTCTAATGCACATTGAGACTCTTCTCGTTCTAAACATCTAAGCAGTGTACCATCTAGACCTCGTTTGTACAGATCATTACCAATGATGACATATCGGGATGCGGATCGGATAAGGTTTCATTTCTCAAAATGGTTAAAGGACTCAGGGATGATTTGGTCATGGAGATAGGAGAAAAGATTTTTGTAGCGGGATGAATCATAACCTACAATGGTGCAGATCATGTGGGTTTTAGGGGAGTCATATGCAGGATAGGATAGGGCTTCCACTAGGAACTCGTAGCGTAGTTCATGTTCGGGCTGCTGTAAAAGAGTAGATAATGTCACCATTGCATCAGCAGCCTTATTCTCCGTTCTGGGTATTTGCTCAAATGTGATAGAGATGAAGTATTTCTTTAAATCATCTACCATTCTCTTGTAAGGAATGAGCTTTTCATCTTTGGTTTGGTACACATCATTGACCTGGTGAATGACCAATTGTGAGTCTCCATGGATGTGCATCTCTTTAACTCTCCACTGTATTGCCATTTTCATACCATTGAGAAGTGCCTCATATTCAGCAATATTGTTTGTGCAAGGAAACTTTAATCTGAATGCTTTGGGTATCGAGTATCCTTGAGGAGTGATAAACAATATGCCTGCTCCAGATCCATTCTGTGTGTAGGAGCCATCAAAAAATAACCGCCATGCTCTAGAAGAGAGGTGCATGATAGAGGAATCGGGAAATTCCATTTGCATGGGTGTATCATCAAACAGTGGTGCTTCAGCTAATTGATCAGCAATGACTTGTCCTTTGATAGCTTTTCTTTCAACATATTCGATGTCAAATTCGCTCAAGAGCATGACCCATTTAGCTAGTCTACCTGTGAGGGCAGCTTTGCTTAGGAGATATTTCAGTGGATCAATTTTAGCTACCAAATGAGTGGTATGAGCTAACATGTAGTGTCTCAATTTCTGTGATGCAAAGATCACAGCGAGACATGCCTTCTCTATCATTGAGTAGTTCTTCTCATAGGCCACTAAAGTTCGGCTGATATAGTAGATGGCTCTTTCTTTCTTGTTCTCATCATGCTGTGCTAGCAATGCCCCCAGTGATGTATCTGTTGCGGAGACATATAATATTAATGGCTTCCCATGAATAGGAGGCATCAATATAGGCGGATTTGATAGATACTTCTTGATATGTTTAAAGTTGTTCTCGCATTCTTCATTCCATGCAAAGGTCACACCTTTATGTAATGTTTTTGTAAAAGGATGTGAGATGTCCGCTAGCTGTGATATGAATCTTCTGATAGATTGAACTCTGCCTTGCAACATCCTCATTTGACTGATATTTGTGGGAGGTTGCATCTCTATTATAGCCTTGACCTTAGCTGGATAAACTTCAATGCCTTTCTTGGAGACGATGTATCCTAGGAGCTTTCCAGAAGTGACTCCAAAAGCACACTTTTTAGGATTTAGTCGAAGACTAAATTTTTCCATTCTGTCGAGGATCATGCTCAAGTCTATTAGATGTTCAGTTCTAATCATGGATTTTGCCAAGGTATCATCCACTTAATCCTCCATTGTTCTATGCATCATATCATGAAAAATAGATGTCATTGCTCTTTGATATGTAGCTCCAGCATTTTTGAGTCCGAATGGCATAACATTCCAACAGAAAGTTCCCCACGCACATGTGAAAGCTGTTTTCTCTTGATCTTCTGGAGCAATTTTGATTTGGTTGTACCCAGAAAAGCCATCCATTAAGGAATACATTTCATAGCCCGCAGTCATGTCCACTATCATATCAATGTTAGGTAGTGGAAAGTCATCCTTAGGGCATGCTCTGTTCACATCTCTAAAGTCCGTGCACACTCTGATTGAACCATCTGGTTTGGAAATAGGTACAATGTTGGAAATCCACTCAGCATAGTCTATGACACGGATGAATCCAGCTTTTAGGAGTTTTTCTAGTTCTTCTTTGACTAAGAGTGCAACATGAGGATGCATCTTTCTCAATTTTTGTTTGATTGGTTTTACTCCGGGAGCAATGGATAGATGGTGCATAATGAGATTGGGATCCAATCCTGGCATATCTGAATATTTCCATGCAAAGTTGATCTTTTTCTCTGATAAGAAGGTAGTGAAGTTCTATTTCTCTTCGTCTGATAGAGATTGTGCTACATGTACCAATTGTGGTTCCTCTGTTGTACCCAAATTGATGGATTGAGTTGGCTCAATCAGAACTGGAGATCTATCCTGTAAATGACTCGGAAGGACATCAAATATCTCATCCTTAGGCACCTCAGAGAGGTTTTCACCTTCAGATACGTCTGTTCTTTTTACTTTTGTCGGTTCTGAGACTACCACAAAGTGGTTTTCACCCTTAGAACTCTTTTTCTTTTTCTTTTTACTCTTGTTTTTTTGACTAAGATATTTGATGTCCGAATCGGTCATGCTGACGCTCGGTTCACTGATGGAAGTACTCATAGGCTCAATTGCATTGAGGTAGCAGGCAAGGGCATAGTCATTTGGGAAGGTATACATACCATGGTTTGGGTTTGTGGAAGTTTGGTCGATAAGATCAGGGCATTGGATAGTCAAAGCGGGAAAGGCTTGGGATATGGTGTTCATGGATGTGGATATGTCATCATTGGTGCTAACCCGACGCTCAAGTTCAAAGGTGATATTACAGCTCAAAATGTTCAATTCGTGAATAGGCTCAACATCATCATGGGAGTCCTCTTCAGCCATAGGTGGATCAGACACGTTAAGTTCATTGTTTTGCTCTAGACTTACGTTGGGTTGAGAGACATATTGGTGAATAACATCAATAGATTTCTCTATTATAAGCTCATCTTCTTTTGGAATAACACCCCATTCATAATCATTTGACTCATCTTCTGATTCAGAATCTCTAGGAAATCTTAGAAAATGTGTGAAATCAGGATGAATACCCCAAGAAGGATTACCCTCGGTCTCTGACTTGAATTCATATTCATGGGAATCAGTGTCAGAATAACTACCCCCTTCTTCTTGATCAGTTTGATTGCCTTCGAGATTGGCTGGTTCTTGTGGTGCAACCATCTCTTGCGCTATAGTAGGTTCTTGTGTTTCTACTACATTAATTCTTCTGATAGGATCATCTGTATCATCAAGAAGATCTTTGATCTCTTTAAGCAATTTTTCATAGGGGATAAGTTCAGAGTTATCTGAATCATCATCAGAGGGTTCTATATCTTCTTTCTCAAGAAGGGGTTCTTCGGGTGCAATTTGTTCTATGACATGAGAACAACCACCTTTGAGATGATAGGGTTTCTTCTTAAACCCTATGCCACCAGTATCTTTTTTGGCTCGACCAATATGTGAAATGGGGGTCACAAGACCCTTTCCCCTAATTCCTAGAGGTCCTTGACCGGAATATCCCATCTTGGCTATCAATTTGTTTCCTGGACCATATGAATTAGAAGGGATTGTAGGTGCTATAGATTCACTAGGTTGAACAATTTTAGATTCAGAATCCTCTTTATATAGCCATGCCAGCACAGCTTCATCCTCTTCAAATTCTTGTTTGGATACTTGCTCCACCACAAAATGTCTTTTGTATGCTTCCATAGGTTCCTTAGGTTCTAATTTAGACTGCTTCAAGGATTGGCCATACGACTTAGGTGAGATTGGGAGAGATGTCAGAGACAAGACTGGCTCTATAGTGTATTCTCCCATCCCATTTTCTTTGATATTGATCTCTTTAGCAATGTCGTCCATCTTAGATGTGGAAGCCACATTTTTTTGCTTGATAGAAGATTCTCTGTTATTGGGAACAAGTTTATCGGCACTTTCCTTCAATGTATTGCAAGTTGTACTCAGATCAGCTGGGATAGTAACCTCCACTCCTTCATAGGGAAATTTCAAGCATTGATGGTATGTCGAAGGAATAGCTTGCATTTCATGTATCTAGGGTCTCCCTAGAAGGATATTGTAAGCTAATGGTAGATCAAGCACCTGACATGTGGTATCTTTGATGACCGGATCCACTCGGATGGGTAAGACAATGGTGCCTTTAGAAGCTCGTTCTTGTTCATCATAGGCTTTTATTGTGATCTTCTTTCGAGGATCAATAGCCATCTCTGAGAATCCCAACTGTGTGATTAAGTTGTAAGAACAAATGTTGAGGCCTGCGCCCCCATCTATCAACACACATTTGACTCGACGGTTCTGGATCAAGACTTCTATGTGCAAGGGCTGATTATGTGGGTGACTTAGGGAGTTGTCATCTTCCTCTGAAAAGGAGATATATTGGGGAGATGTTAGATGACCAACCATAGTCTGGAACCTGTCTAGATCTAGATCATCAGGAACATTAGAGCCGTGCAAAGCTTTGTCTAGGATATCTCTGTGAGCTAGAGATATTCGAAGTAACTCAAACATGGAGATTTTGGCATTGGTGTGCTCGAGTTGTTGGATGATGCTGTAAGATGTAGGTCTGGTATCCTTTGGATTGGAAGATTTCAAGGCAACCTTCTATTTAGAAGTAGATGTGAGATTGAAAGGTATCTTAGGGACATCAGATGAATTTGGTGTTTGTCCTTTCAGATGCGTCTGAGCTTGTGATCTGGTAATTGCATTAGCTGAGGAATGATTTCTATCTCTTCGTACAATTGTGATGACATTGCAGCTCTCAGAGAGACATGGTTCAACCATATTGATGACAACATCATTTCCAGGGTAGGCATAGTTGACTTTTGCCCCCATGTTAGGCTGAGAAGTGGAAACTCCCTTGCCATGTTGTGGAAAAGGTTCTGTAAATGCTGTGTGATCATTATTGCTGGTAGGATTATCGATTGTGATGTCCCCTTGATCTATCAAGTCTTGAATGGTATGCTTCAAGTGGAAGCATCCATTAGTTCTGTGGCCTTTAGTCTGATGGAAAGCACATAATTCATTATCTTTCCACCAATATGGTTTTGGATCCGGATCAGGTTTTCGGATTGGTGGTAAAGAGATCATGTTATCAGCTATCAGGGTCCTCAGAGCAGATTTCAAAAATTCTCCCAGGGGAGTAAACTTTCGTTTATTATCCCATCATTTGAATGACTTCTTTGGAGATGGTTCAGTAGATTTTTGCTCTGAAGCTTCAATGGCTTTTGTGGCAAGGGTAAGATTGTAGGCCGGTGCCTTTGATGGGGTGTGGATAGTGTCAACAACATTGTCAGAGACGATACCTTTGTTTCTATTCCAGCTCTTGTTTTTATCTTTTGAGCTAGATCCAGATTCAGACTTGTCCTTTTGAAGTGTGATTTCTCCTTTCTTGACAAGTACTTTCTCAATCTTGATTGCATTATCCACCATTTTATCAAAAGATACATGATCTTGCATTTGTAATGGATAGTTGAGCTCTGGAACAAGGTTATTGATAAAGATTTCAAGTTTCTCCATTTCGGGAATTGGTCTAGCATATAGAGAAAACTTCTTTCGCCACCTCTTGAGAAAAGTTAGGAATGATTCCCCTGGATATTGCTTGAGGTTACAGATATCGATCATGGTAATCAGATGTTGAATATTGTAAGAATATTGTTGATAAAACAATTTAATCAATTCCTCAAAAGTTTTGATCGTAGAAGGTAATCTTGAAAACCACTGAATGGATGCTCCTCCCAAGGATCTAGGAAAAAGACGCATTAGATAAGTTGGTTCATGCATGAATTCCATGGATTGCATACAAAACTCTCTGACATGATCTTGAGGATCAGAGTGTCCGTTATATTTGTCATACTTTGGTATCTCCACTCTTTTTGGGAATGGTGGCATATACAAGTTTTTGTCGAACGGGAAAGGACATAGGGCCTCCATGGAGAACTCCTTGGGTTCCTTCTCCTTCTTGAGATTGTTAAATTCAACTTGTATAGCGTGCATCTATTTTTTCATAGCTGTGAGTGGAGTTTCTTCCTCATGTGTGATTATATCATCAACGTTAAAGTTGGGAGGAAGCTTAGCCCCTTCCTGGGCTAATTGTAAAAAGTATGCCTCTCTATCCACTTTCAAGAAATGGTGCATCATTCTCTTGAATTCATCATCATTTTGACATCGATGGATTTCAGAGGGGGTAGGTTCTTGGTCAGCATTATGTTGAGAATGGTGTCCCTGGGATCCTCCTCCTAGAGAATCATGGTTTGTCCCTGCTTGAGACATGGTAGGAGTTTTTGGGCTCCCTGGAATAGATTGAGGAGGAGTTTGCTGATTACCTCTGTGAGTTGATAGAGGAGGTATGTAACTAGTTTTTAATCGAAAGTTACCAAGATCGTCGTCTTCGTAGATACCTAACTTGATGAGTTGTTCAAGAGTTGGACCCGAGGTATTGGTCAAAAGTAAGTTCTAAGATGTTTCTTCTGATTTCTTGTGTGAAGAAGCTCTGGTCTCCTCCATTAACTTTGAATGAAACAGAAGAAAAGGATGAAGACAACTGAAGAACAATTTGATTCGAAAAAAAATCGGATGATGCAACCTTGTCAAGATTATGATAGTTTTGAAAATTTGATGAGATGTGGATGAAGGAAACTGTGCCCTGGATGTATGGGATAGATCGCCCAAAAGATAGCGGACATGAGTTCTCAACACTTAGTCTATTTTTGAAGATTGATTGAAGATTGATAGTTATGACAAGGTTTTGACACGAGATAAAAAGGACTCAAATTAGTCTATTTTTGAAGATTGATTGAAGATTGATAGTTATGACAAGGTTTTGACACGAGATAAAAAGGACTCAAATTGATCAAACAGAAGACTAGATCGGATTCAAAAGATCAAACTCGAAAAATGGTAGAATGCTCAATAGCTACTGCTCTGTTCCTGACACAATGATATTTTTGACAGATTCTGGAACTAGGCTGGAAACATTGGATATCTCGCAAATTGACAATTTCTGACAACTCTCAAATTTTTCCAAACGACACTCTGTAGACTCGTACGACAGCTGGGTAGAAATGAAATGACAATTTTGAAAGTTGTACGACAGTTGGGTAGAAATGAAACGACAGTTGACAAAACTCGTACGATAGTTGCTAACAATTTTTGGCTTCTTGAATTTTGCTGGTTTGAAAACTCGTACGACACTGGGTTCTCAATCATACGACATATGGGCGATACTGAAATGACATTTGACAAAAAGTCGTACGAATTTTGACTTCTTGAAATGACTTTTGCCTCCAAAAAGAACTTTACATCAATTTTTGCAAAATTTAAGGTTTTCCGTTCTGGATTGTTTGCAAATTGTACTGTCCAGATTTTGAAGGTTATACTAGATTTGATAGTTTTTAAGAGCCAAGTAGATAAACAAGCACGCAGAATAGCAAGCCAGTGATTCCAAGCACGTCTGAAAACAATGAACAAGGGCAAAAGCAACCTTGCGCATGAACAATCAAGTGACCAAATTGTGCTAATCCCTGAGAGTACTAATTGTGTATGTTCTGAAAAGTTTTGCAATAACACACATATACCTGAAAGTGAAAAAAATTGGCCTCTCTAGGGTTTTTAGTAATGGTTTGACTCTGCAACTTTTATGATTCAAAGGGGTGAACTCCAATCCCGGCGCACCAGGGTTTTGACACAGTCTGAGAACTTAATCTTCAAGAGCTGCTAGGGAGATCTGACAACCTAACAATGAACCATACCCATGGAGATTTCTTCCACAAGGACATTTATATAGCGGCTGTCACTACCATGGCGAAAATGGCTATGACCGCTTGAGGTTCCGTCAACGCAGTTTTCCCTGTGAAGGGATTGTCCACTACGGTTAACCCTCTCTAAAGATGACTCACAATAGTATACCACAAGGGGACTTGGCTCCAGATTCAAGGTTTTGACACCTCTTCACTTTTAACCCAAACAAAGCAAGCAGATTAATCCGACACGCTAAGACAAAGTTTTGTTCCACCAAGGTTTGTGATATCAACTCCACGTGATCTATCAACCTCTCCGGGGAGAGAATGTATCAATCAATAAGAGAAGACACACCAACCAATTTTGATTCACCAAAGCTCGTGATATCAACCTTACGTGATCTATCAACCTCTCCGGAGAGAGAATGTGTCGATCAATAAGAGAAGATGCACTAACCAAGTTGAATGTGAAATGCACTAAGTATCCTCCCTACCTACAAGGATTCTATCGTCAAGAAGGATTTCGTTGGGAATCTAATCTCTCAATAATCATGAATAGTGTTCATAGGGCCTAATTACTATGTGAGCACAGATATATGTTCCGAAAGTAAATCTACCAAAAGCATTCAAAAAGTAGAAAGAGGAACACTTAACGCTTAAAGCAAATATGAGATGAGTCCACAAGGTGGAACACTTAACACCTCACACAAGCTAAAAATGAGTCCACAACTTAGAAAATAAGTGAGTTCCTAAAAGCACAAAAGGGTTGCCAAGTGGAACACTTAACGCTTCTATCCTGTTGACCCCTCCCCTTTATGGCGCTGAGATTGCAACCATGGGGCAGAAATGAGGGGCCAGCAGATTAGCGAGTCCAATAACCCAAGATAGCAATCAAGATCAATCACAAGTATTCTAAGACTACTTAATGAATCCTTAAGGGTTCACAACCTAGTATCAATTATGCAAGTGTGTAGAAATAGATCAAAAGCATGAAAAGATGCACACAAGCTTGACACATAAGAGATTTATTTTAAGTCCCAAATCAAAATATTATTAGATGAAGGAGAATACCTGGGATCCTCACAACGCGCTTAGTAGATTTTACTTGATTTTTAGCAATTTTTTTGAGCTTTTCCATGCAAGCAAGTGATGAACTTTCCAACAAGCAAACAAGCAAACAAGATATGCAAAATATATTTAACTTATGAAAACCATAGGGTTAGCTCTAAAAATCAATTATTATCAGTAATAATAACCAGCAATTAACCCAAATGACAACTCATATCATTCATTGAACCATGTAAAAAAAATAAGTGCATACCCATCACAAAACTTTATTTTTTTTTGCTGCATTTGACCTAGTCAACAAGATCTAATTTTTTTGATATGATTTTGGCCACAAAAATAGAAATTCAGAATAAAGACCCCTGCTAAAAAATAGAGAGATTTCCAAAAATGCAAAAATTTTAGAAAAATCTCTTCATTTGTGCCCTAGAGACCCATTTTATCAAAATAGACTAGTTTTTGTAAATTGACTATTTGAGCTATTATATCATATCCAAATTTAAAAAAAAAAGAATGGACCCCCTATATAATTTAAAGAGCTTTCCGAAAATATAAAAATTTCTGAAAAATATTCTGATTTACGTCAGATATTAATTTTTTCCAAAATTTGAAGAAAAAATTATTAAAAATTCAAAACATCTTAGAAAATTCTAAATTTTTTATTGTAGCTTCTTTGATATGTCACCAACTTGAAAAAAAAATTTCAGACTAAAAATCCAAGCCGTTTGGGAGATAAAATTAAATCTTTGAAACTTTAGAGTTTTAGCTCTCAAAAAAATCAAAACCAGCATGCAAAAGTGGGTTGCCCCACGGTGGGCACCATAAATGTGTGTGTGAAAATTGTACCTGATCTGTAGACACAAGACTTCAGTAAAACATTAGAGGTTAGCTATAATCAAAATCGTGCAAAATTGAAAGCTATCTAACCAAGCGATTTACTGCCTTCTAATAGGTACGAGATTAATGTTCTCAGATTATTATCGAGATCAGTGACCTAGACGACACCTAAATGAAGGATTTGAATGCAAAAGATGGATATGAAATTGAATGCAATTAATCTATATTTTTGATATTTTCTATGCAATAAAGAATGAATGAAAAACTGATATGAAATTATGCTATATGAAAACTGATATGCTATGCTAATCTAACAATGATATGAAATATGAATGCAAAAATAAGATTGATCTCACAAAGATGTCGATTCACAAGAGCTTTGATTCTTCAATTCCAATTCTCCAGCGTGATTGTGCAAAATATGAGATCCTGTGGATGTAAATTTGAGAGATGATTGAGAGAGATGAATTATGAAGAGCTGAGCATTGTTTTTATAGAAATCCAAGGCTTTGGAGGTGCATGAAAAAAAGCCATAAATCACTCAAATAACTCAGGTTGATTTTTGAGTTATTTTATAATAAAGATAATTTAATTCACAAAAACATGCAAAAACTAAGTTTTAACTCAAAATAGAGTTTAGCTTTAATTGATAATTGATAGTTGTCTGCTTTTATGATTGTGCATGTTTTATTTATGAATTAATTTAATAATAAAGTGATTTATTTCCAACTTAACTGCTTTTAAAAATAAAACAATTGATTTATGGGTTAATCAATTATTTAATCAAACTTTTATTAAAAACTATATTATTAAATAATGACAACTTGCTTTAATTAATTAAATAAGAATTTAATCAATTATTCATATGATATTAGATTTATTGTCAAAATTAAATAATACAATTAATAATAGATATAATTAAATTTAATTACACAATTAAGTGGCAAATATTAAATCTAATTAATTAAATATGAAAATATTCAATTAATCAAACTTAGGATAAATGTGATTTATCGCCAAATAATCATTAAATTAAAGATAATTAAGATAATTAGGAATATTACTAGGAATATTCCCCGATGCAGAATTTAAGATAATCAATTATGATTCGATGATGTTTAGATGTGCCTTAGATTAGGACTTTGATGTCGATTTCGTTCGAATTGAAGATGTAGGAGATTAATGAACTTATAGCCCATTTTTGGGGTATTACAAATATTTCCATGCAAAGTTGACCTTTTTCTCTATTAAGAATGTTGTAAAATTTTGTTTTTCTTCTTTTGATAAGGATTGTGCAACATGGATCAACTGTGGTTCCTCTTTTGTTCCCAAGTTGATGGATTGAGTGGGCTTAACTAGAATTGGAGATCTGTCCTATAAATGACTCGAAAGGACATCAAATATCTCATCCTTAGGCACCTCGAAGAGGTTTTCACCTTTGGATACATCATTTATTTTTAATTTTGTAGGTGTTGAGGCTACCACAAAGTGGTTTTCACCCTCAAAAATCCTTTTCTTTTTATTTTTACTTTTATTCTTTTGACTAAGATACTTGATGTCCGACTCTATCATGTTAACACTTGGTTCACTGATGGAAGTCTTCATAGGCTCCACTGCATTTAGATAGCAAGCAAGGGCATAGTCATTCGAGAAGGTATAAATACCATAGCTCAGATTTGTGGAGGTTTGATCAAGAAGGTCTGGATATCAGATAGTCAAGGTGGGGAAGGATTGGGAGATAGTGTTTACGGATATAGATTTGTCATCATTGGTCCTAACCCGACGCTCAAGTTCAAAGGTGATATTACAACTTAAGACATTCAATTCATGAATAGGCTCAACGTCATTTTGGGGGTCCACTTTAGCCACCGGTGGATCAGACTCGTTAAGTTCATTATTTTTCTCTAGACTTACGTTGGGTGTAGGTGCATATTGGTGAATAACATCAACATGTTTCTCTATGATAAGTTCATCTTCTTCTAGAATGGCTCCCCACTCATAGTCATTTGATTCCTCATCTATACCCCTAGGGAATCTAAGAACATGAGTAAAGTCAGGACGGATACCCCAAGAAGGGTTGCCCTTAGATTCTGATTTAAATTCATACTCATGGGAATCTGTGTCAGAATAATTGGAACGCTCCAAATGCTTAGCTATAGTGATAGGCTTTTCTTCCCTTTTGTCTGTTTGATTACCTTTGAGATCAGCTAGTTCTTGTGTTGCAACTATCTCTTGTTCTATAGTAGGTTCTTGTGAGTCTACTACATTGATTCTCTTTATGGGATCATCTTCAGCATCAAGGAGATCTTTTATCTCTTTTGGTAAACACTCATAAGGAATGAGTTCTTCAGTATTATCAGATTCATCACTATTAGATTGTTCAATTTCTTCTTTCTCAAGAAGAGCTTCTTCTGGCTTGATTTTCTCTATGACATGTGGGGAATTCTTGCTAAGATAGAAAGACTTCCTTTTGTACCCTAGACCTATTGTATACTTTTTTACTCGGCCATGATGGTCAAGAGGTGATAGAAGACCCTTACCTTGTAGTCTTAGAGGTCCTTTTCCTGTATATCCCATCTTTGTAATCAGTTTGTCCCCTGGACCATATGACTTAGAAGGAACCTTCGATGCTTTAGAATCACATGATTGATCAATTTGAGATTTAGGTTCTTCTTTGTAGATCCATGTAAGCATAGCTTCATCCTCTTCAAATTCTTGTTTAGGTACTTGTTCTGCAACAAATTTTCCTTTATATGCCTCAAGAGGTTCTTTAGGTTCTGGTTTGGACTATTTTAGAGTTTGTCCATAAGACTTAGGTGAGATAGGGAGAGATGTCAAAGATAAGACTAGCTCTATAGTATATTCTCCCATACTTTTTTCTTTGATTGTGACCTCTTTAGCAATGTCTTCCATTTTGGATGTTGAAGCAACATCTGGCTATTTAGTAGAAGACTCTCTATTATTAGGAACAAGTTTATTAGCTCTTTCCTTCAATGTATTGCAAATGGTGGATACGTCAGCTGGAATAGTCACCTCTACTCCTTCATAATGAAATTTCAAACACTGATGGTATGTAGAAGGAATAGATTTCATTTCATGTATCCAAGGTCTTCCTAAAAGGATGTTGTAGGCCAAAGGTATATCAAGAACTTGACATGTAGTATCTCTGATGACAAGACCTATTATGATAGGCAAGACAATTGTTCCCTTGGAAGATCTTTCTTCTTCATCATACACCTTGATAGTTATTTTCTTTCTAGGATCAATAGCCATTTCTAAAAATCCCAATTATGTGATCAAGCTGTAAGAACAAATATTTAGACCAGGGCCTCCATCTATCAACACATGTTTGACACGATGGTTTTGGATTAAGACTTCTATGTGCAAGGGCTGGTTATGCGGATGACTCAATGAGTTATCATCTTCCTCTGAAAAGGAAATATACTATGGAGACGTAAGATGGCCAACCATAGTCTGGAACCTATCTAAATCAAGGTTATCAGGAACATTGGATCCAAGCAGAGCTTTTTCTAGAATGGCTCTATGAGCTGGAGATATTCAAAGCAACTCAAACATTGAGATTTTTGCATTAGTATGCTAGAGTTGTTGGCATGCTGGAGTTGTTGAACAATACTGTATGAAGTAGGTCTCATGTCTTTAGGATTGAAGATTTAGATGTAGCCTTTTGTTTAGAAGTAGCAGACAGATTGAAAGGCACCTTAGGGACATTGGATTGATCTGGGATTTGTCCTTGCAGATGTGCCTAAGCTTGTGATCGAGTAACTACAAATGGTTGATTGATTTTCTTTATCTCTTCTTACAATTGTGATGACATTGCAACACTCAGATAGACTTGGTTCAACCATGTTGATAACAACATTGTTTCCAAAATAAGCATAATTGACCTTAGCACCCACATTAGGCTGAGAAGATGAATCTCCTTGGCCATGTTTCAGAAATGGCTCTGTGAATGCGGTATGATCATTATTGCTCTTATGATTATCAATCATGATTTCTCCACTATCAATTTTGTCTTGAATAGTATGCTTCAAGCGCAAGTAGTTATTAGTTTTATGACCCTTACTATGATGGAAATCACAAAATTCATTCTCCTTCCACCATTTTGGTTTAGGTTCAGGATCAAATTGCCGGATCTCAGGCAAAGAGATGATGTCATTAGCCAACAAGGTTTTCATGGCTGATTCTAAGGATTCTCCAAGAGGAGTGAACTTTCATTTATTATCAATGGACCAAGGTTTGTACTCTTTTTTCTTTTGAGATGATTCAGGCACCTTTTGCGCTACAAATTTGATGGCTTGGGTACCAATAGTTAGATTGAAAGTAGTTGGCTTAGATGGGGCATGGATATTATCAACAACACCATCTGTGACAATGCCCTTATTCTTGTTCCAATTTTTGTTCTTGTCTTTGGAATTAGATTCATACTTGTCCTTTTGAAGTGTGATATCTCCTTTTTTCACAAGTACTTTTTCAATTTTGATTGCATTGTCTACCATATTGTCAAAAGATGTATGATTTTGCATTTGTAAAGGGTAGTTGATTTCTGGAACAAGGTTATTGATGAAGATTTCTAGTTTTTCAGTTTCTAGAATAGGCCTAGCATATAAAGAGAATTTCTTCCTCCATCTTTTGAGAAATGTCAAGAATGGTTCTCTTGGGTACTGTTTGAGATTGCAGATGTTGATCATGGTGACTGGATGCCGAATGTTGTAGGAGTATTGCTGATAGAACAATTTGATTAACTCCTCAAAGGTTTTGATTGTAGGAGGCATTCTAGAGAAGCAATGAATGATCGCTCCTCCTAGAGATTGAGGAAAGAGACACATCAGATAGGTTGGTTCGTGCATGAACTCCATAGATTGGGTACAAAATTCTCTAACATGATCTTGAGGATCAAAGTTCCCATCATACTTATCATATTTTGGCATTTCCACTCTTTTAGGGAATGGTGGCATGTACAAGTCTTTATCAAATGGAAAAGGACATAGAGCTTCCACGGAGAACTCCTTAGGTTCCTTTTCTTTTTCAAGTTTGTTAAGTTTGACTTGCATGGTGTGCATTTATTTCATCATAGCTGTGATAGGAGTTTCTTCCTCATGTGTGATGATATCTTCGACATTAAAGTTGGGAGGAAGTTTAGCTCCTTGATGAGCTAACTGTAAAAAGTATGCCTCTCTATCTTCCTTCAAGAAATGCTTCATCATTCTTTTGAAGTTATCATCATTTTGATACTAAGCAATTTCAGAAGGTGTGGGTTCTTTATCCGCACCATGCTGAGATTGACATCCTTGGGATCCTCCTCCTTGAGACATGGTAGGATTTTTAAGACTTCTTGGGATAGATTGAGGTGGAGTTTGCTGATGACCTCCGTGAGATGATGGAGGGGGTATGTAACCAGATTTTAATTGAAAATTGCCAAGACCGTCGTCTTCGTAAAGACCAAAATTGTAGAGCTTCTCAAGAGTTGGACCCTGGTGAGTAGTCAAAGATAAGGTATGAGATGTTTCTCTAGGTTTCTTGTACGAGGAAGCTCTAGTTTCCACCATTAACCTTGGGTGAAGTAAAAGAATAAGATGAAGACAACTGAAGAATGAATTGATTCAAGAAGATCGAATGATGTAACCTTGTCAAGATAGATGTGATTGAGGATTAGATCAGACTTAGATGAAGGATATTGTGCCCTGGATGTATGGGTAGACATCCAAAAGATAGCGGGAATGAGCTCACAACACTTAGCCATTTTGAAGATTGATTGAAGATTGATAATTATGACAAGGTTTTAACACAAGATGAAAAGGACTCTACTCGATAAAATAGGAGGCTAAATCAAACTCAAGAGGTCACTTTGGGAAAATGATCGGATTCTTTCTAGTTTCTGCTCTGTTCCTGACACAGTGATTTGTTCGATAGATTTTGGAAATAGGCTATAAAAGCTGGGTCTCTGACAGTTTTGACCACTTTCTGACAATTTTTCAAATTTTCTCAAACGACTGTCTGCAGACTCGTACAACATTGGGTACCTAATCATACGACAATTGACAAACTCATATGATAATTGCAAAACTCACATGACAGTTGATAACAGGATTTGACTTTTTTGCAGCAAGACTCGTACAACACTATACCCAAAACCGTACGACAATTGGGTAGTTCTGAAATGACAATTGGCAAGACTTGTATGATTTTATGACTCTGTGTTATGACTTTTGACTCCAAAAAGGTATTTTATGTCAAATTTTGCAAATTTTTGGTTTTCAATTTCAGATTGTTTACAAAATTGTTTGTCCAGATTTGGAAATTGTATTGGATCGATTCATTCTTAGTAACCAGATAGATAAATAGGCATGCAAAATAGCAAGCAAGTGATTTCAAGCACGTCTGAAAACAATGAACAAGGGACAAAGCAACCCTGCACATGAACAATCAAGTGACTGAATTGTGCTAATCCCTAGGAGTGCTAATTGTGTATGTTCCAAATTTTTTTGCAATAACGCACATATTCCTAAAAATGAAAATTTGGCCTCACTAGGGTTTGTAGTAATGGTCTGACTCTGCAACTTTTATGATCCAAGAGGGTGAAATCCAATCTCGGCGCACTAGGGTTTTGACACAGTCTGAGAATTTAATCAATCAGGAGTTGCTAGGGAGATCTGACAACCCAACAAGAGACCACACCTATGGAGATTTCTTCCACAAGGATATTTATATAGTGGCTGTCACTACCATGGTGAAAATGGCTATTACCACTTGAGGTCATGTCCACGTGGTTGACCCAATTAAGGGAATGTTCACTATGGTAAACCCTCTCTAAAGGTGACTCACAAAAGATACCACATGGAGACTGGTTCTAGATTCAAGGATCCGAGTTTTTGATACTACCCAAAAAGGGAGTAGAGCATAGTCCTCTAGCCTTTTCACTTTTAACCAAAACAAAGAAGATAGATAAATCTGACATGCTAAGACTAAGATTATCTCACAAAGATCTATGATGTCAACTGCTTATGATCTATCAACCTCTTCGGAGAGAGAATGTATCAATCAAAAGTTGAAGACGCACAAATCTATTAGAACATGAGACACCCTCAGTATCCTCCCTACCTACAAGGGTTCTCTCATTGAGAAGAGTTTCATTGGAAACCCACTCTCTCAAGAACCATGAATAGTGTTCATAGGGCCTATTTACTATGTGTAATAGATATGTGAAAAGCAAATCTATGTTCATTTTTATAGCCTAAAATGAAGTCTCATTTATGAAAATAGGAAAGGCACTCAAGCTAGACACGTGAGATGTTCATTTTATGTCCAAATCGAAGTGTTATCAGATTGAGAAGAATACCTGAATTCCTTGCAACGCGCTTAGTAAATTTTTACCTATTTTTAGCAATTCTCATGCTTGTCCCAATCAAAATCAGCAGGAACCAATCAGAAATAGAAAATTTAATTGTTAGGGTTAGCTATCAATCCAAATCTGGAAATCAAATCTAGAAAACTACCTGAAAAATTGAAACGACAATTGAAACCTAACACTGAAACTCATACGGTAGTGGGTTACCTCCTAGACAACAATCCAGAAACTCGTACGACAATGGGTATCATATCATACGACAATAGAGCCTCCAAATGACACTGTGTTTCTAATGGTATGATCCTTAATCAAATCAACTATCATACGACAGTGGGTACCTACTGGTACAAGTTTTTGACAAAACTCGTACAAAAATTGTATGGACAGAAAATAAAAATCGCAGCTTGGAACAGAAAATGACAAGAAAATGATAGAAATTGATAGAAATGGAATGGAAACCCATTTCAGGGCTCCACAGTGGGTGCCAGAAATGTGTGTGTGAATTTTGTACCTAGCTGTAGACACAACACTTTAGTAAAACATTAGAGGTTAGCAAAAATCAAAATCATGCAAGTAATTGAAACTAAACTAACCAGGCAATTTACTGCCTTCTAGTAGGTGCGAGTATGATCTTCTCAGATTAGATCGAGACCAGTGAAATTGATGACACCTAAATGAAGGATTTGAATGCAAAATCTAGATATGAAATGAATGCAATTTAAGCTATGTTTTTTTTTTTTTTTTTTTTGGTGCAATTATGATGAAAAACCAGTTATGAATCTATTCTAAATGAAACTGATATGCAATTGATCTAAGAATTGATATGCTAAATGATATGAATGCAAATTAACAATGAAAATCTCACAACAGCCTTGATTCACAAAGATGGATTCTTTGATCACTAATTCGCCAGCATGAAGATGCAATTTCGTGGATGGATCTCTATGAAGAGCTGAAGCCTTGATTTTATAGAAATCTAGGGCTTTGGAGGTGCATGGGAAAAGCCATAAATCACTCTTGATGAACTCAGGTTGATTTTTGAGTCAACAAGAAATCAGAGATAATTAACTCACAAAATCATGCAAAATCATGCAAGAACAACTTTTTAACTCAAATCAGAAGTTTAGATCAGCTTTGAGCTCAAAATAGATGTTGAGTTTCCAAAAGTTAACAACTTGCATTGATTTTCTAATTTTAAGTTTAACTGCTCTTTGACTGTGCACAATTAATTATGAATTAATTAAATAAATAAAGTGATTTATCTTCAACTTAACTAATTTTTAAATTTAAAATAACTGATTTATGGGTTAATCAATTATTAAATCAAATTTTTATTCGAAAACTATATCATTGAATTTTGACAACTGACTTTAATTAATTAAATAAGAATTTAATCAATTAGTCACAAGATTTTTTATTTATTGTCAGAGTTAAATAATATAATTTAGAAATAAATATAATTAAATTTAATTAAATAATTAAGTGGCATAATTAAATCTAATTAATTAAATATTCAGAATATTCAATTAATCAAACTTTAGGATAAATTAGCTTTATCACCAAATAATCATTAAATTAAAGATAATTAAGATAAATAGGAATATTGCTAAGAATATTCCCCGATGTAGAATTTAGGATAATCAATTAAATTTGATGATGTTCAGATGTGCCTTAGATTAAGACTTCGATGTCGATTTCATTCGATTTGAAGATGTAGGAGGTTAATGAACCTATAGCCCATTTTTGGGGTATTACAATAATTACATATCCATACCTTTTTCCTATTGGGGAAACCCCAAAATTGACGCCCAAGATTACTTGTTGTGCGCGACATCTTCAACATGCATGAGCCAAAACCACATTGACACATAGGCACATTGACCGAAGTCATCGACGCTATTTCGATAAATATTGCATTATCACAAATATTGCATTGTCATTATTTTGTTCATTCATATTAATTATAATTGCAATAAAAAGAAACATACTAATGTAGACTTGCACATTTTTTGGCTAAGTCAAAGTCTTTGGTTTAAATCACTAGACACTCAAAAAAAAATGACAAACCAAAGAAAACCATGAAATAAAAAGCAATTACTAAGGAACCAAGGAACTAATTATAATTGCAATAAAAAGTAACATACTAATGTAGACAAAATCTCAAATCAGATTGCAACATGAGAATTTTCAACAAGCCAGCTACTTTTATTTTCATTTTTACTATTCCTCTCATAACTTCTCCGCTTCATAGCTTTCATAACTATTTGTCAAGGTTTCAACTTGACAATAATCTTTGGTTTATTTTGTTGACAATCAGTTTAGACTGTTTAGGAACAGTTTAAAAAATAGTTAGTTGGTGTTTCATATTTCATTTGTACGAACTGTGTCTATTTGGAAGTAATAAAAAATTGATTTTTGGCAAATTTTTGAAGTTTTCTTGATTTGATATCAACAATAAGCTTGGTTATGGTTGTACAATAGGTTTTAAGACATATTAGATCAAGTTTGGACCTCTGTAGCTTTATTTTATTGATTTAGAGTTGACTGTCATGTAGAAGTTAACAAATTTGCTTTGGTTTCCATCATAGATTTGTGAGATCCATCCCCTTTTTGTACATACTGTAACTTGGGGATGGATCCACATTTGTAACATGTATTTCTAACATGAATAATGTATAAACAAGAGGAAGTTTGTAGTGATTAATGTTGGAGATCCGAATGGACAATATTGGAGGGTTACATGCATGGTGCATGGTTAATGCAGTAGGAGTTTGAGCCATTGGAGGGGGTCTTTTTGTGGTTGAATCCACTTAGTTATTGCCTAAGGATGGTGAATCATCCCTTTATTTGAAAGTATAGCATTAGGAGGTCATACATTCACCAAGCCCTAGATTATAGGGGTTTTAGAGGAGAAAATTAGGGCTTTTGCATATGGAGAGGTTTGAGGACCAAATTGGTTGTACAATCCATGGTTTGGGAGCATTTGGTAACTCTACTAAAAGTCTCAAGGCCTGGGATGAAGAACTATTAGCGATTTGGAGAAGAGGGATAGATTTCTTGCAAGGAGTTTAGATGTTTGTGTGAAGATGAATGAAGCATATTGGGATCCCGAGGAAGTTAGGATCACCTTGTAAAAAAGGTCCATGTATTTGGTTGATGAACCCTATTGGTTGAGGGGTGCACTTGTATGGAGCATGAAGTAGGATTGACTAGTTTTTCTTTTTATAAATAAAATATATTATCAAATCTATTAAGTAGGGTTGACTAGTTTTTTAGTAGACACCTACAACATGGGTGCTTCTATTTTAAGACCACACACACACACACACACACACACACACACACACACACACACACACACACGTGTGTGTGATGTGATGTGATACTATGTATATGAAGTTGATTGTTATAGAAAAAAATTGTGTTCAATTTCTATGGCACTGAATGATGAAAATAGCACAAGATGTAGAGAAATATATTTGTGGCACAATCCTAGACATACTTGAGACACAGTTTTCTCTTTCCTGTGTAGTAATGTAATGCAGAACCTTTAAACACATTGTAATAAATAAAAAGAGAAGATCAATGTAATCCACTTGGAAGCAATAAAAATGTAAAGTTAGTGTATTTTGCGAGGCATAACCCATGAGGGCACAATCAGAGGATTTGATGGTAAAAATGCTTCTCTATGGTTCTTGTGAATGGATATGAGTTTGTCTAATACATTTTGTTATTTCCCTCATTATTTTAAACTATACTATGGACCATAGAAGATGTAAATTAAGTAACTCATTTCTTTATGGTTCTTGTGAATGGATGAGTTTGTTTGATACATTTTGTTCTGATCCATCCTACTCATTTATACTCGAAGTGGAGGATCATACCAATCTAATATTGTAACAATCCAAGTGACTGTCACCCCTTCTCACTGTTCAGGGGTAGTTGACACAAAAATAGAGGGTTTACATCTTCTATGGTCCATAGTATAGTTTATAAACTAGGGATGTTGACTTTGTTGCATCAAACAAACTCATATCCATTCACAAGAACCATACAGAAGCATGTAATTCTGCCAGGCATAACCCATGAGGGTACAGTCAGAGGATTTGATGGTAAAAATGCTTCTCTATGGCTCTTGTGAATGGATATGAGTTTTTCTGATACATTTTGTTCTTTCCCTCATTATTTTAAACTATACTATGGACCATAGAAGATGTAAATTAAGTAACTCATTTCGCTATGGTTCTTGTGAATGGATATGAGTTTGTCTGATACATTTTGTTCTGATCCATCCTACTCATTTATACCCAGAGTGGAGGATCATACCAATCCAATTTTGCAACAATCCAAGTGAATGTGACCCCTACTCACTATTCAAGGACAGTTAACACAAAAATGAAGGGTTTACATCTTCTATGGTCCATAGTATAGTTTAAAATAATGAGGGTTCACATCTTCTATGGTCCACAGTATAGTTTATAAACTAGGGATGTCGACTTTGTTGTATCATACAAACTCATATCCATTCACAAGAACCATAGAGAAGCATGTAAAGTCAGTGTATTCTACCATGCATAACTCGTGAGGGTACAGTTAGAGGATTTGATGGTAAAAATGCTTCTCTATGGTTCTTGTGAATGGATATGAGTTTGTCTAATACATTTTGTTGTTTCCCTCATTATTTTAAACTATACTATGGACCATAGAAGATGTAAAGTAACTCATTTCTCTATGGTTCTTGTGAATGGATATGAGTTTGTCCAATACATTTTGTTTTGATCCATCCTACTCATTTATACCCAGAGTGGAGGATCATACCAATCTAATATTGCAACAATCCAAGTGAATGTGACCCCTGCTCATTGTTCAGGGATAGTTAACACAAAAACAAAGTGTTTACATCTTCTATGGTCCATAGTATAGTTTACAATAATGAGGGTTTACATCTTCTATGGTCCATAGTATAGTTTATAAACTAGGGCTTTCGACTTTGTTGTATCAGACAAACTCATATCCATTCACAAGAACCAAGGTTTTAATAAGCATTACATAAGAAAACTGATAGTCTAGACAAGGTTTCAATAAGCATTAGATAAGGTTAGGGTTAAGAGATGAAACCAGTGAAGAGATGATAAAAAATGTGTGCTTCTGATTGAATTCGACCTCCTTCCCTCCTTCACCTCTCCTTTGCACGTGAAGTAATTGCAGAATGAAATAAAATGAGTCCATGTCTTTTTTTTTGTAAAATTTATATTCCCATGTTGGTTGGACTTACGACCACTTGTCATGGTCATAATTATGACCAACATGGGAATAGATTAAACAAATCAAAATTTTCCTTCTATAAACCAACCAAGGAAAATCATTTTAATGCTTAGTCGGAAATCTTGGTCTAAAAAGTGGGTCAAATGTACTAGTGAAAAAAATGATATTGCTACTCTTTCAGAAAAAAGAAAGCAAACATAGCTAGCGACTGTCATATCTAGTCAGTGTGTTATTAAAGAGTTGTTATGCAAGATAGCTCAGATAATGAATCTTTGGGTGATGAAGACCACCTTGCCAAGATGTTGGTTAGTGAGGATAATCGCGTCTTTAGCTATGAAAAGATAGATGTACAACAATGTATTAGTTAAGTTGAAGAGAATGCATCTGTGTTTCAAGGTCATAAACTTGATCATATTATGCACAAAAGAACTACCCCAGAACTTGATGAAGACCTTTTTACGGAAATTGCAAAGTTTTGTTCAAGTCTTTATGGAAACCTTCTAAATTAAGTTTGTGGACAACATACTGAGGTACAAAATGTCATGTTTTCTTCTAACTCACATGAGGGAAATCATTGAGAATAATATAGGGTTGTCATGGTTGAGAAAATAATTGATGAGGGTGTAATTGACAAGAAGAATTCAAACTGTGTTCCTATCAAGAGGATGTCCAATATGAAATCTCTCTTGGTTGGAAGCCAACAAGAAGTCAAAAATTGTACTTGTACCTAAGCATGAAGATACATGAGGGAAATTGTAGTATGGATTCATGGGTCCATTTTGGAGTAGTAGTATCATTGATCCATTTGAGGAGACACATGAGTTTTTTTATTTATTCTACGGAGTTTCTCATTGTTTCTTTATCCAACTATAGTACCTCGCCCCTAGTCCGATTTCATAAATGTTATGATTATTTTAGGATGATAGATTATATGTTAGGAAATCATTAATGCTTATGATTTTACTGACCCCATACTTGCATGTGTATGGTTGATGTGTTTATTTTATATTTCTGTTTGATGTGCCTAATGTGGTTGAGGGTCGGAGTCGTAGTTACTTGCGAGATCCACAAGATCGGTCGATCCCTACCATTGTCTATTTTATATATATATATATATATATATATATATATATATATATATATATATATATATATATATATATATATATATATATATATATATATATATATATATATATATATATATATATATATATATATATATATGCTTCATCTTGTGATGATAGGTTGTAGGTACAGGGCATCGTCTTCCCTAAATTGGCAGGAGTGAGCATGCCCATAAATATTCATCTCAATGGTAAAGAGGGGAGATAATACACAGACCCAAAACTCCAACTTAAGCCTAATTTGTCCTAGGATTGGACAAGTATCAGTTTGACTACCCTACGCGAATTCATTTGGTTGATAGGAATTCGTCGATCCCTTCTCCTGAGTTTGTTTGATTTTGTGTCGTTTTGATTTCAGTTGGTTTATGTTTTATGTGGGTGACTTTATGTGTTTATTAATTTAATAATATAGTTGAGATTTAATGATTAATTATGCTTCTATGTTTAATTGAGAAAATTAATCCAAAGTCAATTATTTGATTATTTGGAATTAATTAATTATTTAATTAGTAATTAGATTTAATTATGTTTGAGTGCGTTATTAATTTATTAAATATTTGATTGCATGGTTTTAGGTGCATTAAATATTTAATCTATTTAATACATATTTTAATTATAACATGCGCATAATTGAAAATTGAATTGTTTTCAAAAAGTAATCAACTTGTTTTTAGAAGTCAAAGTTGAGTTGTGCAAAATAAAGATATTTTAATTTATTAATTGAGATTTATTTTCAAATTGTAATTGGAGTTTGATTAGGAGTTAATTGTTGAGTCATCTCTAGGATTTGCATGAAATGGGGAATTGAATCCCTAATAGGGGAAATGCCATTCATTTGGGGATTAGATAGGTTTTGGAAGAGAATTTGGTGCAAGAGCTTGTGCTTTGGATTTTGGAGAATTTTGCCTGTTGTGGTTGCTTGTTATTTTGGTTTCATTGTGCATTTGGAATTTGGGTGTTGCGTTCTTCGTGGATTCCAGATCTGTAGGTTGAATCGATCTTCAGAGCAATCCTGGTCTTCAGATCTTCACAAGTTTTCTATTTCAGTTTCTCACGTTGGAATTGAGGTAGGCTTAGAAATCCTGCCTGTAAGTTTAATTTTGTAATTGTCTAGCTTTCTTTGTTTGTGCAAATTTTAAACGTGTCTTTGTAGTTAGATCTATGCTTTTTGTGATTCTGGGTATTTAGGAAACCCTAGTTAAATTGATTTTATGTATTTATTAAAATTTAGCATTGTACTGTTATGTTGGCAAAATTTCATTGTTAAATTCTCTATAAAACTCCTAGAAAATGATAAATCAATTCTATAATATAGTTGAACTATAGTGCTGAGAGAAAAATAAATCCCCCATTAGAAAGAAATCAATTTGTTACAAAAACTCAATCATGGTAAAATAAATTTATTCTGTGTAATATATATGTAGTCAAAATTAATACACAGTCAAATAAAAAGCTTGGAAAAGACACAAAATAAAGTCAAAAGATTCTAGAGAAAGAATATATTCCCATAAATTAAAATTAGAATTTCTCTGTAGAAATGTTAAAAAAAAAAATACTTATTTCTTTCTTGTTTTTCGAAATTCTTTATTTTTATATTTTTAAATATATATGCTTGTTTAATAAAATGCATGGTTTAAAAAAAAAAATGCTTTCTAAAAAAATTTCTATGATAAAAGGACTTACAATTTATTCTTTTAAATAAAATAAAACACCCTCTTCCAAAAATAAGTCACTGTCACTGCCACATGGCTTTCTTAGATTTAATTTAATATTATGCTACTTATTTTATAGCCACTTTTGGGGGACTTATCTTTTAAACTATGGAAACTTTAGGTGAGGACCATGCTAAGATAAATGCCTCCCCACCCATGGCTTTTTTATTTAATTGTTTGTTTTACTCACCCTCCTTAAGTTACGTGAGAAAGGAAAGGGAAGGAGTGGGATGTGGGCCCAACACTCCCCCCAATTAGTTACTTTTTGTTTTATTTAATTTTTATTTATAATTAATTCTATATTAATTGATAATTATAAATTCAGTTTAATTTAATTTATTAATTTAAATTAGTTTAGTTTAATTAAATTTTATTTGTTACTTTAATTTGATTAAGTTTTATTTATTAATTTAGTTTAATAAAATTTGTTTATTAGTTTAAATTATTTTATTTTATTAAATGTTTCTATAGAGTTGTTAGATAGTTATATATACATATATATTTATGTATATTTGAAGGTGGATTAATTCTCTTTTGAACTTATTATTGGCTCTAGTAAATAGATTAATTTTCTAATGTTCTGTGAATTATTAAGAACGTAAATTTCATTGAAGATTGAAGAATATATTTTCACACAAAATATGATTGATTTTTAGATGGGCTATTTTTGGGAATTGTTTTACATGTAATGAAATTGGGCATTTTATTCTCTTGAATTCATAGAACGTGTATAGGGAAAAATTCTTTGGGCATTGTTGTAATGTTTATGATAAGATTCTCCTAGTAGGTTTATGTGCTTGGATTCATTTATGGACAAAATGGAATTTTATATGCTTATGGTTTAGATTCCAATTTACTATGATGCAATGTGTATTCTTCGTTCTTGGAGTGTTTTCTTTTGCTTATGTGTTATCGGGCACTAGAAGACCTAGGGGGAAACAGAGGTCGGGATATGAATTAGTTGGTTATGTTTTCATCTATGTATTGATGTGTGTGTGTTTTCTGATCATCACCTGGCTTGTTCATATGGGCTCATGTTGTTTTATATTCTGCTTATGGTATCTTTGTAATCATTTCTAGTTCTTGTGTGTGAAACTGGATCTAGGATTACCTGGTTGTATGCCTATTTGATCTATGTGAGATTTGTGAGCCTATAAGAGGTTGAATAGGTGCATCTTAGGGGAGTGGCTTACAATAGGGGTCCGGGGCTCAAAAGGGGCCAGTACCAGGGTAACCTATCATAAGTTGATTTAATAAGTGATAACCTAATAATAAAACTTGGGGAATAACATTAAATACAAGATTGATATTCTAGTTCCGCATGGATTATGTTGAGGGTTTGGGGTCCAGAGTGGCCAGTCTAGGGTAACTCAACCTAATAGATGCTTGAGGGTCTAGGGTCTAGAGACCAGTTCCAGGGTAACTCAAGTAGTCGTCCATGTGATGACACTCCCATAGAATGTAGCCCAAGCCTCTTCCATAGTTTTTCTTCATGTATCAGATGCCTCTGGATTAGTGAATCTTACCTATCACTATCTTTTGTACACCTTGAGTTAGAGTTCTTTTAGGAATCCTCTTGCCTAGTGGATTTTACCTTGCTTTTGTTTTGGTTATCCGATTGGGGTTTGTTGTTATCTCCTCACCACGATGGGGTAGGCCTTTGTGGTTCTACACGGATGGGTGGTAGTGATTCTTTACCATTTGAGATTCGACGTCCTGGTGTCAGTGCTTGAAGGTGATTCTATAGTTGGATTCCTTGTGATACTTCTTTGATGTTTCTTTCATATCTTCATTATTTGTAAACCTGTATTAGAGTATTGCATGTGATACCTAATCTGGACATTGTATTATTATAGTTAGATTGATTACTATATACCCTACGACATGTGAAGTGGATGTCAGTTTATTTAGATATCATGGATGACCATGAGAATTGTATTTATTATTGTATCATGTAATTATAATTTATATGTTATGGAATCTTTTGTTATCATTCTTTAGTTGTGTTTTGTTCTTAAGTAATTCTATGTCATGGGACCCTTGAGATTTGTAATCTATTTTGGTTGTTGGATTAATGTGAGTAAATGGTAATTGCTTCCGCACTGTTGTTTATCTTGTTTGTTAACTTTAGAAAAAAAAATTATACACCAAACTTAGCAGCATGTTTTAGGTTAATCTCTCTTAGGTTCCCTGACGGGGCGTTACACCAACTGTTCATGCTTCATCTATACCCAGTTGTTGGGGATCATGTTAAGCATTGCAAGCTGTTGAAGAAGGGAAACTACTTTGGTAAGCTAGTGAATTAGTTCATTTGAGGAAGTTTCCGTCATTGTATAGTCTAGGTTAGTTAGTTATTCCCTTTCAAAATAAGTGCACTCACAAAAGTTTAAGTCTTATTTCAGTGAGTCTTGTTTTTAGTTAGTTGCATCATCCTTGTTGTCTTTTTGTCATTTTCGATTGCTTGAATCTATAGCCCAATGGACAGAAAACACACTTGAGATTCTAGATTCTACTACCTTTGATCATTTCCATAACTAAAGGTAGTTCCCCAGTCAGAGCCAACAATTGTCGTCAATTTTCTCTTAGAAAGAATTGGGGATAACCCTACAAATTTTATCATTCTAAAGTTCTAGACACACATTTTGAGGTGAAAACTCTTATTCTTGAGTGGTTTTTTCATTGAGTCATGTGTCATCGCAAGGTCATAATTTTTTGTCTTCATTTTGCTGGTTTTTATTATCTTAAAGTTTGTCTTTATGCGAGTCCTATTTGAAACCAAAACTTTTAAACTCCCTTGCATATGAATCATCTTGTATTAACACAAATTGGATTTAAAGTCTCGAACTACATATATAGTTTGGGCTTTAGTCCCAAAATGCATATTATGGGTGTTTTAAAGGCATATGTAGTTAGAACTTTTTTTCCCGATTGCATGTTGTCATAATTTTTTTCCTGATTGCATGTAGTCAAGACTTTTAACCTTGAAAACATACCATGTGTAATCAAAACTTTTTTTTTTATTATACCATTTGTATTTGCACTATGTAATCATACCAAAGATTTCCAATTACATATTGTCTTACACTTATTTGTTCAAAAGTGCAAACAAAAGTTTTAGTTTTGACTAGACATTGTATCACACTAAAATTGCAATTTCAAGTGCAATTAGGAATGTTTGACCCGATTGTGACTTAATGTCTTACACTATATTGTGTAGTCAACTAAAAAATACATTTTCTTTCACTATAAACTAGTTTTTTTGGGACTTTTAGTCCCAATTACACTTGTAAATTTAAACATGCTTCCCTTGTTAATATGATTTAGAACAACAGAGAGGGGGGTGAATCAATTGTTCTCAGGTCTTGATGTATAAGATAAACTTAAAAACTTTACTTTAAATCAGATCTAACAACCAAAACTAACTCGGTCATCACTGATTCAATAATAGAAACATATAACATTACAGTCCACTACCTAGCTGTATCTAACTTGTAAAACACAAAAATGTTCAAACCAAAACATTCACACAAGCATTGACACCAGGATTTATAGTGGAAACCCAATATGGGAAAAACCACTTTGTAACATGCTACTATTGTTTTCACTCTTCTGAAGTGAGCTCGATTAAAAGCCAACCTTGTCAAAGGTTACAATACACACTGTTAGGTGTGACCCGGTTAAAGGATTTCAATCACTCTATTAAAAGTGAGCCTTGTTATAGGACTTACATACATTCCATTAGAATGCAACCTTGTTCAAAGGATTTAACATATGACTGTTAGGTCAACCTCTGTTAAAAGGATTTTGACTGTTACAATGGTTAGAAAGTAGCAGCAGTATTGATCTGAAAAATATACAACTCACTTTGCAAATATCAGATCTGATTCCGTACACTAATGCTGGTTTACTGACTTTGAAACTTTTCCATTTCCATCTCTGACCTGCTTGGAACTTTTCTTCAAGCAACCACCACACTTCTCCTTTAGCCTTTTCTGCTTATCCAGTCAATAAAACTTACTGATCTTCCAGCATTGTCTTTTCACCCATGCATTCACATCTAATCTTAGGTTCCCTTAATACTTTCCTCAATTAGGTTAACTCATCTTTTGCCGCTCAATCTCCTTCATAAATCTTAGGGTTAGGTCAGATTCATTGAATCTACCTGCTTTATGTTCTTCGGCTCCTTTTCTAGAATATTGTCAAATCTCTTAAAGATTTACAATAAAACATTTTTCAGTGCATTCAATGCTTTCAAACAATCAATAAATAAAGTCAACACGTTTTACATAATCCAAGAATTCAACAATGTCGGCTCCAAATCTAAATTCTCTTCAAATATAAAAATGCTGATGCTCAGTCAATACTATGATCAACTACTCAGTCTTCATGTAGAAAGCTCGATCATTACTAAAAATATTTCCTCTGCTTATACTGTCTTCCTCCGCAATTAATTGATGTTCGGTCGACACTAGAATTTTTCTCGGCATATACTGACTCAGTCGACACTAACATCACTCAGCTTAAACATGATTTCTCCATTTTTTTGCTCGGTCAAGCCTACCAGTTTAGTCTTCAATCTTACTAAGATAAATAATACATTGTCTCATCATTGTACAACATAGTCAAGTACACTTTGTAGTATCAAGATAACTCAACCTTTCCTTATGTGCTATTGTTACCAACCTTGCCCCAATCCTTCACAACAATATAATAAATATAGTACTTTCCTAAGTAGTAATAGTCTTACCAGTTAAGGTTTGACATCAATGACAATACAACAATTGTTTCAATTGTAGTTTCCAACAATCTCCCTCTTTGGCATTGATGACAACACCATATGATATGACCTAAATAACACATGGATTACCAACCAATCCAAAAAATTATCTGTCCATCAAAATTTTTTTTGTAATATCCTTAACTTCATTTTGATTCAGAATTTATAAGCCTCACTTCTGTGACCGTCAGAAGTATTCGGATCTCCCTCTATCATGATCCTTCATTTTAGTTCATCATCTCATTTTCAGTGTCATGTGTTATTATATCATCTCAGTTCATCTCCCTCTTTGACAAAAATGCCAAAGTAGCAACTATAACATACATCCATCAAATTTAAATATTATTTGTGTAGCTCAGTGTTTCTCCCTCTGTCATCTTGCCTATGGCTGATTCCTTGTCTTTTCTCTTCTTCACAACTCTAGGCCAGTCCTAAAGTGTGATAATCTTCTGAATCAATTTGTCAAATATTCTGTTGTAGCACATTTGATGCAGTGCTCCTAGCTTGACTAGGCAGCCTCAATTAGGGGAAGGACCCCTAATTGACTTCTCAAGTACTCATGTGCTTCTCTCGGTAAAGCTTTAGTGAATATGTCTGCTAATTGTTCCTTTGTATTCACATATTCCATGCAGACTTCTTTATCTTGTACCAATTCTCTCAAGTAGTGATACTTGATTGCTATGTGCTTGGTCTTAGTATGCATCACTGGATTCTTAGAAATATTGATAGCACTTGTGTTATCATAGAAATAACAATAGGTTCAGTGATTTCTTCTTTCATGCCTACCAACAATTGTGTTATCCATACCAAATTTGAACAGATTACTGCAACAACAACATACTCAGCCTCAACAGTAGATTGGGAAATGCAATTTTGTTTCTTGCTTGTCTAGGAGAATAATCTCTATCCAAGAAAGAAAGCTCCACCACTAGTACTCTTTCTATCATCTACATTTCCTGCCCAATCAACATCTGTATATACTCTTAGTTCAAATTTTTCATCCTTCTTGTAATATAGCCCATAATCAACAGTTCCTTTCAAATACCTCATAATTCTTTTCACAGCCATCATGTGTGTTTCTTTAGGATTAACAGAGAATCTTGCCACAATCCCAATAGCTAATGCAATATCTGGTCTACTATGTACAACATACTACAATTTTCTAATCATTGATCTATACAAATTCTGATTCACTTCTGCAGCATCATCATTCTTAGATAACTTTTGTCCAGTAACCATAGGAGTACTCACTGATCTAGAATCTTCCATACCAAAAGTTTTCAGTATCTCATTAACATACTTAGACTGTGTAATGAAAATTCCTTTCTTCATCTGATATACTTGTAAACCAACAAAGAATTTGATCTCACCAAACATGCTCATTTCAAATTCAGTTTGCATTTCATTTGAAAATCTTTTACACAAAGCATCTTCTCCACCAAAAATAATATCATCCACAATTTTTTTTGCCAACAGGATACCTTTACCTTCTTCATCTTTCATGTACAGATTGCTTGTGTCGTTTGTTCTTGAAAATCCAATCTGTATCAAGTAGTTATGCAACCTCTCATACCATGCTTTGGGAGCTTGTTTCAATCCATATAATGCTTTGTTTAATTTGCATACCATGTGTCTTCTATTTGGATCAATAAAACCTTCTGGCTGTTCTATGTAAACTTCTTCTTCTAGTATACCATTTAAAAATGCAGACTTGACATCCATTTGATATACCTTGAAATCTTTATAAGCAGCATAAAGAAGAGTTCTTACTCCTTCCAGTCTAGCTATAGGGGAAAATGTCTCCCCATAATCTATTCCTTCTTCTTGTGTGTAGCCTTTGCATACCAGCCTAGCTTTGTTCCTAGTTATTTCACCATTTTCATTCATCTTATTTCGAAACACCCACTTTGTTCCTATAAAATTTTTGTTTTCAGGTCTTGGCACCAGAGTCCAAGTATCATTCTTCTCTATTTGGTCAATCTCTTCATTCATTGCTTGTATCCAGTCTTCATTTTCTAATGCCTCTCTAGTTGACTTGGGTTCAAATTCACACAATAAACATGTTAGATCCTTTGTCTTACTTCTGGTTTGAATTCTAGTATTTTTGTCTCCAATTAACTGTTCAGGCTTGTGATGTCTTCTTACATATTTTGCCAAAACTGGTTCAGCTCTTCTCTCCTCTATTTCATTAGGTTCCTTGACAAGATTGTTAGATTTAGCTTCTGAATGCTCGACAACCTCTTCTTGATACTCGGTAGCATTGTCTTGTCACTTGGCATGTTCTTGTTCTCTCTCAGCACTATTTTACTGATGCTCAAAAATGTCTTCTTGTCGCTCGGCATTGCTTACCCGAGACTTGGCATCAGGTGCAAGTTTGTTACTTGTCTCTTCTTCTTCTTCAATATACACAAAAGATCTATAATCTTTTGGTTCTCTTTTGTTGTCAACTTCATTTCTTTCTACATACTCATCAACTTTGACATTCACACTTTCCACAATTTTGTTAGTGTTAGAGTTCAAACACTTATAAGCTTTACTTTTTGTGGAATACCCTAGGAATATACCTTCATCACTTTTAGCATCAAATTTTCCATTCTTAGTGTCTTTTAATATATAGCACTTTCTTCCAAAGATTCTAAAGTATTTAACACTTGGTGCATGTCCATGCCATAATTCATAGGGTGTCAGATTTGTACCTTTCCTAATCTGTACCTGGTTAAGAGTGTAGACAATAGTGCTTATAGCTTCTTTCCAGTATTTCTGTGCCACATTCTTTTCAATCAATAATGTCCTTGCACAATCCAAGATAGATCTGTTTCTTCTCTCTGCTATACCATTCTATGGAGGTGTTCTAGGTGCAGACATCTATCTTTTAATTCATCTTTCATTACAAAATAGATTGAATTCATTTGATGTAAATTCTCCACCTCGGTCAGATTTAAGACATTTCAAGTTCCTACCTGTCTCCTTCTCAACCTTAGCCAAATACCACTTAAAGAATTTAAAAGCTTCAGATTTTTATTTTACAAACATTACATGCATCATCCTGGTATGATCATCAACAAACAACATAAAATATCTAGCACCACAGTAACTTTGTACACCCATAGGTCCACAAAGGGCAGTATGAACCAAATCTAAAATATTTTTAGAAATAAAGAATTTTCTCTTAAAACTTGACTTTGTCATTTTTCCTAACTGACATTCCTTGCACATTACATTCTAAGGTTTCTTCAATCTAGGTAGATCTCTTACTTTCTTCTACTTACTTATCTCTACTAGATTATCAAAGTTAACATGATATAGCCTCTTATGCCATAACCAAATGTCATCAAGTTGTGCAACCATACATGTTTCTTCAGATAGGTCAAGATAGAACAAATTACCTCTAGTCTGTTCTCCACTTCCAATCAGTTCAGCAATAGCATCAAATATTTTAGCTTTCTTGTGATGAAATTCCTCTCGGTAACTAGTTCTGTTGAGATGAGAAACACTTATCAGATTATAATTAAGACCTTCAACCCAATATGCATTATCACAAGATATCTTATTAGTCAACTTAATGAAACCATTTCCTTTAATAGGACATGGTGCATCATTACCAAATGTTACACTTTTACCTCTATAATGATGTAAGGTCCCAAACTTACTCTTGTCACCAGTCATGTGATGTGAACAACCACTATCAATAATCCATTTGTCATTCTTGTTCACATAGGAAATCAATGCAGTTTTCTCATCTTCATCAGATTCATCTTTCATTGCAACATAGACTACTTCAATTTCAAATTCATCACTATCAATGTCAGTTTCTTCTTCAACAATGTAACAATATTTCTTACCTTTTCTTTTGTAGTCATTGGACCTTCGGTAGCTTTTGTCATCTCTTTTATCTTTGTGTTTGCTTTGTCTTTCATCATCTTTATCCTTCTTGTCAGGACATATAGCAACTATATGACCAACTTTATTACATGAAAAACATATAATAGGGAGTTTACCTTTATACTTTCCTTTTCCCCTTCTCAGTCTTCTAGCCATAAGAGCTTCTTGATCTTCAAGTTCTTCATTAGAAGTGTCATTGTCACTTTCACTTTCACTTTCATTGATGCATCTTTCCTTTTCTTTCTTAGGCTTGTTCAGAACTAACTGTGACTTGAAAGCAGATTTGACATTACCAATACTACCAACAATGAAATTATCATAGTTAGAGAGTTCAAAAGTAGTCAGCTTGCCAACCAAACTTTCCAAAGTAAGCACATTTGCAGAGTTACATCTAGATTCCCGAATAGCTGAGATCTTAATAGCATATATAAGATGCAAAGTTCTTAGCACTTTTCCAATTATAGTTTCATCATCAATAATCCTATTTGCTCCTCTAATAGCATTCACAACTTCTTTTATTCTACCACAATATTATGCAATGTTCTCACCTTCTTGCATTATCATTTCATCAAACTTACCCCTGAGACTCTCGGCCTTAGATTTTAGTACATTTAAGTCACCACCATAGATCTTTGCAAGAGTGTCCCACATCTCCTTAGCACTTGTACAATCCTTAACGTCTTCAAATTCTAGATAGCTTAGGGTAGATACAATTTCTAGCATTTCCTGGTTATGTTCTTGCTTAGCTCTCATTTCCTCGGCAGTCAAAGATGTGACAGGTGAGACATAGTCATTCTTAATGTAGTACCTTGCAGAATCACCAATACCAGCTAGATGCAGCTTCATCAAGCTTTGCCATGCAGGCAAGTTTTCCTTATTCAGCTTCGGTACCTCCTTCTTATACATCCTGATCATTTGCTTCAAGTCCCTTTAAACTTGATTTCTATAAAAACCAATAATAAGCAACACAACTCTGATACCAATTGTTAATATGATTTAGAACAATAGAGAGGGGGGTGAATCAGTTGTTCTCAGGTCCTGATGTATAAGACAAACTTAAAAACTTTACTTTAAATCAGATTTGACAACCAAAACCAACTCGGTCATCACTGATTCAATAATAGAAACATATAACATTGCAGTCCACTACCCAGTTGTATCTAAATTTCAAAACATAGAAATGTTCAAAACAAAACATTCACACAAGAATTGACAACAGGATTTATAGTGGAAACTCAATATGGGAAAAACCACTTTGTAACATGCTACTATTATTTTCACTCTTATGAAGTGAGCTCGGTTAAAAGCCAACTCTGTCAAAGGTTACAATACACACTGTTAGGTGTGACCCAGTTAAAGGATTTCAATCACCCTGTTAAAAGTGAGCCTTGTTATAGGACTTACATACATTCCATTAGAATGCAACCTTGTTCAAAAGATTTAACATATGACTGTTAAGACAACCTCTGTTAAAATGATTTTGATTGTTACAATGGTTAGAAAGTAGCAGCAGTATTGATCTAAAAAACATACAACTCACTTTGCAAATATCAAATCCAATTCCATACACTAATGCTGGTTTACTGACTTTGAAACTTTTCCATTTCCATCTCTGATCCGCTTGGAACTTTTCTTCAAGCAACCACCACACTTCTCCTTCAACCTTTTCTGCTTATACAGTCAATAAAACTTACTGATCTTCCAACATCCTCTTTTCACCCATGCATTCACATCTAATCTTAGGTTCTCTTAATACTTTCCTCAATTAGGTTAACTCATCTTTTTCCACTCAATCTCCTTCGTAAATTTTAGGGTTAGGTCAGATTCATTGAATCTACCCGCTTTATGTTCTTCGGCTCCTTTTCTAGAATCTTCTCAAATCTCTTAAAGATTTACAATAAAACATTTTTTAGTGCATTCAATGCTTTCAAACAATCAATAAATAAAGTCAACACTATTAGGAATGAATGCTTGGTAGTCATTCTGTAACAGTTGTTGTTGCATTCATGACTAGGATTGTCATTGATGTCAACACAGTGATCTTCTGGAGACTTGCAAAGAAGTAGATAGTGTTTAATTAGTGCACGTGGGATATTGCAGTTGGAGCTATATGATGTTGAGGTTATATTATTTGATATGCTATGTGTCTATGGTTAAGATCACAGATAGTAATTCATTTATTCATGAAAGTTATGAGCATTTTGGTGGAAGCAGTATTCAGCCAGTGTTCTTGAGTAGCGGTTTGTGGAAATCAGATGATATCTCCTAATTGAGATGGAATCTAGTTATGTGCAATTAAATGGAAGTTTGAGACACATTGATAGTGACGTGGTTCATAGTGCAAACTTTGAGGTCGCACGATTGAAAATTTATTGTATTTAGAAGCTGACAGTTTTTGTGTAATTTTGATGTAGCGTGTGGAAACTTTTATTTTATAATTGTGTGCCGACTCATTTGTAATTATTTGAGTGTGGTATAAAGGAAGGAATTTTTTTCCTTGTTTTAGTGTGTATGCAATGTAAGCATGTTATGGTTGAATGCGAATGCATGTATGAAGTGAAGAAAAGAGCCAATGAAGTTGTGAAAGTGAAATTGTGAAGGAAGACATGCGAATTACAGAGATCTAAAATTGAGATCTGGTGTACTAGTGAGTGCGGTTTGGAACAATGAGGAGGTAACATATTTCATATTATTCTTTTGAATAATCTTAAGGTCAGTTGGACAATGTGTTCAGTGATCTTTCCATTGAAGCTATTTGGGCAGTGGGTCCTTCTGTCTTCCATAACTCCTAACAGGGTTAGAATCTTTTAACAGGGATTCAAAATCTCCTAATAGGGATTCATATGTATTGAATGTATTTCATAAGACTCCTAATAGAGTCCATCCTTTCACAAGGAATATTCATATTAGTGCATCTTTTGTGGGCATCATTCCCACCGAGGTTTACTCTTTGATCATGAGGTTCCCTAGTCAACATATCTTGTGTTATTCTATCATTGTGTATGAATATCTTTCTATGATTGGTAATTATATTGCTTACATGGTTAAATGTTGTTGAAGTTGATAAAAGTTATAACTATCAGATAACTGATTCACACTCCCCCCCTCTCAGTTATCTTGTTGGAATTTACTTTCTAACAATTGGTATCAGAGCAGCAGGTCCTTGAAAGCAAAGTTTAATAGCTTAAGGAGATCCATGGTGAATTTTAGGAAAGAAAGCCCTAAGTTTGATGCAGTAAATTTTGACAGCTAGAAAGAGAAGATGAAGACACATATACTGTGTTTAGGACTAGGTTATTGGTTGATTACAAAGAATGATAAGACTATCATTGAAGAAGATAATCTTGAGACATGTTCTAATGATGAGAGAGATTTATTCATGTGTAACATACTTGCAAGAGAAGTACTTTTGACAACACTCTCGGAGAATGAATATAGTCAGGTAAAATGTTTAACAAAATCTAATGAAATTTGGAAAGCTTTACACTCTACTTTTGAAGGTGATGAACATGCAAAGAAAGCTAGATTACATAATTGGATATGTGCATTTGAAGATATAAGAATGATGGAAGATGAATCTGTTAGAAGCTATATTGGTAGAATGTTAGAAATTGTTACAGGGATAAAATCTTGTGGAGGAACAAAGACAGAGAATGAAGTGATATGGAAAATTCTGAGGATATTGACTCCTGTATTTAAGAAGACAACACAAATGATTGAACAACTTATACCTTGTACTTTGAAATTTACAAGAGAGACTCTTCTTGGAAGATTGGAAGTAGCAGAAATGAACCTGAGGTTATCAGGAGACTTACCTAGAATGGAGACAACATTTAGTGCTCTTAGTGTTCGCCCTACTTTGTCAAGAAGCATCAGTGTGAGTGGAGATTATGCTGGTAGCAACAGATCTAGAAATGAAGAAGATAAGAAGATTGAAGAAGGTATTGCCTTGCTTGTGAAAAGAGAACCAGATGGTAAGAAATTTTTTAAATGTTGGACTTGTCAAGAATATGGTCATTTTGCATCTAAATGTCCTAAGAGAGTTAAAAAGTATAGAAATAATTTCAAGCCTAAAAGATCTAAGGAATGTTATTATGCTAACAATGAAGATCTTGAAGCTAGTATAGAAAGAGCTTTAAGTGAAAGTGATACTGAGAATAATGATGAAATAGGATTTGTAGCAATTAAAGAAGAGAATCCTGAATCTGATGTTAAGGAAGAAAAAGCCCTAGTTTCCCAAGTTGAAAAGAAAGATGATTGGATTATAGACAGTGGTTGTTCACATCATATGACTGGTGACATGAAAAAGTTCATAAAGCTTGACAATTATGATGGAGGGGTTGTTAGAGTTGGTAACAATGCACCTTGTTTGATTAAAGGTATAGGATCTATTACTCTTGATGGAAAGACTAATACTGCTGATGTTTACTTTGTGGATGGATTGAAACATAATCTTTTGAGTGTTGGACAGTTAGTTGATAAGGGATATCAAGTTTGGTTTAATGAGAAAACTTGTGTGATAAAGGATAAAGATGGAAATCTGATTGGAATTGGATCTAGAACCAGAGGTAATGTATTTCAGTTGAATCCTACTGAGATGACATATTTGATTACTAAGATTGATGACAGTTGGCTATGATAGAGAAATTTTTTTCATATAAACTTTGATAATATTGTGAAAGTGAGTACTACACTTGCTGTAAGGGATTTGCCTAAAATTAAGAAGCCTACTAACATGATTTGCAAAGAATGTGTGATGGCTAAGAAGAAGAGAAGTTCATTTTCTAGTAAGAAGTTCACATCGGTAGAGAAGTTGGAGATTGTTCATACAGACTTGAATGGTCCCACCAGGACTAGAGGATTCTATGGTGAAAGGTATTTTATGATTCTTGTTGATGATTTTACAAAGATGATGTGGATTGCATTTCTTAAAAAAAAATTTGAAGCATTTGATAAGTTTAAGATCATCAAGAATAAAGTTGAGAATGAATCTAGAATGAAGATTAAATGTTTGAGATCTAATAGAGTTGGAGAATTTACTTCTAGAGAGTTTAACACTTTTTGTGAAGTGAATGGTATTAAGAGACAGTTTTCAGCCCCTAGAACACCTGAACAAAATGGTATTGCAGAAAGAAGAAATAGATTAGTGACTGAAGCAGCAAGAGCTATGTTATTTGAGAATGATTTGGCAAAGACATTCTGAAGAGAAGCAATGAATACAACAGTATATACAATGAACAAAGTACAAATCAGAGAAGACATAGACAAGACACCTTATGAATTATGGTTTGGAAATGCACCCTCAGTTAAGTATTTTAGAATTTTTGGAAGAAAATGTTATATAAAGAGAGATGATGATATTGGAAAGTTTGATCCTAGAAGTGATGAAAGAATTTTTCTTGGATATTCTTTGAAGAGCAAAGCATATAGATGTTACAATAAGAGAACTAAAACTATTGTTGAGAGCACAAATGTTAAAGTTGATGAGAAGTTCAAAATTCAGGAAAGAATGCTTGATTATGAATTTGATGAAGAAGCTCATCCTAAGCCTAACATTGAAACTACTGAGTTATTCTATGAGACTGACAGTGAATTGATGAATGAGAGTCATGTTGAAGAAACCAAAGAGGAATCTAGAGAAGAATCTATAGTTGAAGCAAGATCTGAGACTATGACACCGAACAGGTATTTATCAAGACATCATCCTGTTGAACAAGTTATTAGAAGTTTGGACAGAGGAGTTCTGACTTGGAATAAGGTACATTTATGTTTGATTTCTCAAATTGAACCTAAATCTACTAGTGAAGCTTGTGAAGATGAACATTGGATTAATGCTATGAAAGAAGAACTAGATCAGATTGAAAAGAACAAGACATGGGAATTGGTTCTTAGACCTAAAGACAAGAATGTGATTGGAACTAAATGGGTATTTAGAAACAAGATGAATGAACAAGGAGAAGTAGTAAGAAACAAAGAAAGATTGGTATGTAAGGGATACTCATAACAAGAAGGAATTGACTATGAAGAAACTTTTGCACTAGTAGCAAGACTTGAAGCAGTAAGAATGTTTTTGGCCTATGCAGCTTTTAAGAAATTCAAAGTATATCAGATGGATGTGAAGTCCACATTTCTGAATGGTGAATTGGAAGAAGTCTACATTGAGCAGACTGAAGGTTTTCCTTCGACTCAAGAAGGAGACATGGTATGTAAACTGAAGAAAGCATTATATGGACTAAAGCAAGAACCTAGAACTTGGTATGCAAGACTAGATAAGTATTTGTTAAAATTGGGATTTACTAAAGGAACAGCTGATAGCAATCTGTACACAAAAGAAATTGAAAATGGTTTGTTGGTTATAGTTATTTTTGTTGATGACATTATTTTTGGAGGAGGAGATGAAGCTAGTGACAAATTTATTGATAAAATGAAGATAGAATTTGAAATGGGTATGATTGGTGAGATGAAATACTTTTTGGGATTACAGATAATGCAGAACAATGATGGTATCTTTGTAAGTCAGACAAAGTACTTGAATGATTTGCTGAAAAGATTTGGAATGGAGAACTGTAAACCAGTTGGAACACCTATGGTTATAGGACACAAACTATCTAGCAAAGATGAAACACTGATAGTTGAGTAGAAGAAATACAGATCCATGATTGGAGGATTGTAGTACTTGACATACACAAGACCGGATATAGCACATTCAGTTGGAATGGTAGCAAGATTTCAAGCTGAACCTAGAGAATCACATTATGCATCAGTAAAGAGGATACTGAGATATTTAAGAGGCACAATGGACTATGGATTGTGGTATGAAAAATATGATGATTTTACCCTATGTGCATATACAGATGCTGATTGGGGAGGTAGTGTTGATGATAAGAAAATCACCAGCAGTGGAGCCTTTTTTCTTGGAGGAAGATTAGTTACTTGGCTGAGCAAGAAGTAGAATTGTATTTCACAGTTCGTAACAAAAGCAGAGTATGTAGCAGCAGCAAACAATTGTAACCAGATAATTTGGATGAAGCAAATGTTGAAAGATATTAGAATTAAGTTTGTTGAGCCTGTTGTCATACATTGTGACAACACCAACACAGTTAGTATGTCTAAGAATCTTGTATTACATTCTAAGACAAAGCATATAGAGATCAAGTATCATGTTGTAAGAGAGAAAGTTGTTGAGAAAGAAGTCAGACTGGAGTACATAAGCACAATGGAACAAATAGAAGACATATTTACAAAGCCTTTGCCTAAGGATACATTTAAGTATCTGAGAGGTATGCTTGGGGTTATGCCCCAGCCTACTTTTGAGTAATGATGCAATTGGTTGCATCCGTCCAGTGGTATATGAGCGCTATCTTTCTTCTGGACTAGATGTTGGTACTTCCTCTATGGGGGAGTATGTGTATCTGAGCTGAGTCATGAGGACTCTTGTGAATATATTTTCTGAATAGTGTCTTTTGAAATTGAGTTGTTGTTGACATAGTGATGAAATTTTTGTCATTGATGTCAATGGGGGAGAAATATACATGAAAAAATATTTGTACCAGTTGTACCATCTGTTGGAGAGAACTGAATAGGATAATGAAGCAAGATTTGATTGATGAAGAGGACTTGAAAATGTTTGTCAGAGCAGCAGTGTTACAGTATTGGATTTTTGGAACATTGGATGTTTTTCATCTATGTTGCCATCAATTCCAATGGAGGAGATTGTTATAAATGAATGCTTGGGAGTCATTCTGTAGCATTTGTTGTTGCATTCATGACTATGATTGTCATTGATGTCAACACAGTGATCTTTTGGAGACTCACAGAAAAGCAGACAGTGTTTTGATTAACACACGTGGGATATTGCAGTTGGAGCTATGCAATGTTGAGGTTATATTCTTTGATATGTTGTGTTGATACCGAAAATTTCTATGCCTAAAAAATCAAGACGACAGGGAAGTATACTATATATCTATCATACTTTATAAATTTCCTTTGATAAAAATAAAAATAAGTGAAAATGCATCCTATGTTTGTCTTTTACTATGATGATTGATTTATTAATTTCATTTTATTGTAGTCATTTGAAATAAAGAATAGCTTATTTTAAAATAAAATGAATGCATATTAAAGAGGTAGAGCAAAAAGGCGGCGATCGGGAGTTGAACACTCAACCTCTCAAGCCGGCCTTTTGTTCTACCTATCTACCCTCCTACCCCCTAATCAATTGTCCTATGTTATTCCTTGAGAATTTGGGTAGTAATTATGGTATAAATTTTAGAGTTTTTATTTCCCTTTTAATAATTTGAAAATAATTATTAGAATATTGAAGTTTTTTGTACATGATTTTTTTAAAAAGGGATTTTGTAGTTTACGTGATTTGCTTTTTACTAGTGTGATTTACTTTAATAAAAATTAGTTCCTAATTTACCTAAAGTGAAAAGTGTATTAATGTAAATTCACATTAAAAGGATTACTATGTTTTAGGATTTGAAACATTATTAATTGATGTTGATTTTTAGTTTTCAAATCCTTAAATATAATCTTGAAATCTTACTATAATTTTATTTTTAATTCCAAAATTAAACTCATACGATAAAATGAGCTTAATTGATTATATGTTACCATATGTGATTTATTTGTAATCTTTTCACTTTAGGAATAATAATTAATTGATTTGAAGTATATTCTTTATTTTATTTTTTACCTTCATTTCAATTTTGTGTTTTATAAAATGATTATAAAATTGTTTTTATTTGTAACATTTGAGTTATTACTTTACAAACAAAATTAACACTTTATCTATGTGAATCCTTTTAAAAAAATTATTATTAAGGTGATTATTCCCATATTTCAAAAAAGGTTATGACCTTTTTACCCTAATATTTTAGGTTATGCATTATTAATGTAATGTTTATGTTCGATAAACAATAGTAAGCAACTCATGACTAATTATTTAAATTCTATGAGTAATTTTATTACTTGTGTAATTATATCACGAGTTTATATTTTTTGATATATATTATTAATTAATGATTAAAATCATTTGTATTTAATTGATAGTTTAATGTAATGATTTTAATTTTAAAATTTTATTGAATGAATATTTAACCTTAAATATTTGTGTGCAGGAATTACATTTGCCGATGACTATGCACATTGTCCGAAAATAATAACAAATCAAATTTTTTGAAGGGGAATTATTTCCTTAAAAACTATTGTAATAGTTTATTTGATAATTTTTAGGGTTAGTTGGGGATTAGGTTTCTGTGAATAGAGATGACTTTTCACAGACAACCTTTGGTAAACATATTTATATGCAAACATTTGTAAACAAAGGGGGGATCACGAAAAAAAAATTGACAAAAAAAATACATTTGGAATATAAGGGAAAATGGGATGATTGCTCTTGCTATGGAATCATATGAAATTATTGGATCAATTTATAGGTCAAGTGGTTTTTGAAGTTTAATTGCTGAATTCACTGGTAACATCTGTTCCTCTGTGATTGTTTTGAATTCGATGCTTTGGATAAAGTATATTTTCTTTATTTGAGATTATTGTATTGCAATTGCAAATAGGAATCTGAGAGCTACGTCAGATTAGTTTTCTATTGTGTATGGCTAAGCATGCCCTTTGGATGTTATTAAATTCAATCGGTCTGTCCTTTGGAAATTAAAATCTTTCTAAATAGTTGTCTTCCTGTTGCTATTGTTATTTGATCAATTTCAATTGATAGATTTCTTATAATTTGTCTCCAAAGTTATATTTAATTCAAGTTTTCATTTTGTTGTTAATAGATAAAACTGAATGAATTTTGACAGTAGACTTCAATTAAAGTAATCACACATATTTTTCATTTCTGATCAGGAGTAGGCACTGGTCTTTATTTTAAGTATAGTTAATTTTTATTATCCTTTTATTATAGCAACTCTTTAGATTATTTTGTTTATTCATTTAGGAAAAATCATTAATTTTAGGTTTACCAGCCTTGGTTCGATTGAACCAAAATTGCAGAGGCACCTGTTACAGTGCCTGTCAGTTGGCCTCAAAATGACCAGCGTTTTCGAGCCCCAACAAATTGGCGACTCTGCTGGGGAAAGATTCAATTACAGAATCTTTGGTTAAGTTGTGAAGACTCTACTGGGAGAAAGATCCAGAATAGTTACTAATTCCTCACAAGAAGTGAGGTGGCGACTCTAGAATTCACTATTAGGCAAAAATTATGTTAGGGAGAAGATCCCTAAAGAATAGTTCATTTTTTGAATTGAAACCAAAAAAGAAGAATAAGAAACCAAAGAAGAAAATGTCGTATGTGTCTCCTGAGAAGCAGCCTGACGAGGATGGTCAGGAACTTGCTTGTGAACAGTTTCTCGGCCCCGACCATCAGAATGATGAAGGCAATGAAAATCCTTGTTTCTCAAATATCAATCAATACAATTATGAAAATGAGGAAGAGGATGATGAAATTGACATTTGGATACAAAAATCAATCCGAGAGTTTGCTGAACTTATCCCTGATAAGAAAAGGCTCACAAGGAAATTTAGAAAACAACCAGCTAATGTTTTGGAATGCTTTGGGTTGCAGACCAATGATATTGTTACTCCTCCAGAAAGTATAGGAGGATCAGAACAAATCAATGAAGGAGAAAGGGTTGATGAAGGTGAAATAAATCAAAATGTCAAAATACTAAAGTATACTCCCCCTCACAGAAAAAATAGTAATAATGTTACTCAAAATGATTTTAATAGCCCTATGTTGCAGATGAACAAAGAGGGGAAAACCACAGAAGATTTTCATAAAAGGTTCAAAATCTTTGACAATCCTATGTGCAATTTGAATGATAGTAAAGGAAATGATGATCATTGGAGAAAAGATACTAGCAAAAAACATGATCAGAATAATAAAATTAATCTCCTTAAGTATGATCAGTATGCACAGATTACTCACCGAGTTGAAGATTATCAGAAGAGTAAGGGGTATGAATTAAGCGATTCATAGAGACAACCTGTGCTAAATAAGAAAAAGTATAGTCTGTTTGATAGTGTAGATTAAACCAAATATGATGGAAATCTACAGCATTGGGAAAATAATTATGAGCATAATTATGATAATAAGCCTTATACTGATATGCAAGGGGATAAAAATGCTAAGAGAGCTTATTATAAACATGATAAAGATGATATGTTACAACATTACATTTGCAATCAACAAAGGGAAGGATATTATAAATAGTTTCAATATAGGATTCAGGATGAGGAAGGAAATAAACAATATGTTAATTCAACTCATCAAAATAAAAATGATCAAATATTGCCTATGGAGAACTATGATGATTCATATGAATGCAATAGTATTATGGAGGGTGATAGACGCCAGATTGATCCAATCTCATGCGAATATGACAGCATATCTACGCATAGACAAAATAATGAGCAGCAAGTACTCGGTGTTACTCATCCAAATTTATGTATGCAAGATGCTAAATTATTCAAGGAACATAATAACTGGTTGAACAATATGGGCGAACAACCATATAATGACATTCAAAAACAAAATGATGCATAGCATATGGACGCTTTTAAACAAGGAGATAATGCCATGAGCCAAAGACATAGTTTCTAGCACTGTGATTCCGCACAAAGATATAGAGGTAATGATAACAAATGTACCATTTTCACCCAACAGCCATATGATCCCAAATTTGGACAGGTCAGGGATGAAAATATATGCAATGGAAAATATAATAAAGGAATGAATATATTGTAGATGCAAAGGAATGAATCTGCCCCTAGACATGCTGCGTATATTGGAAACGATACTGCATATAAATATAAAGAGCCAACGCATTATGACTCGCAATACACGCAGCAAATAAATTTGTATAAGGAATTGCAGAGAAATACAGATAAAGTGCATTCATATCATGTCAGATATGATAAATGAAAGGGCATGGAGCATGAAGAAATGCAACAGTCCCAGCTGTGTATAAACAAAGAAAAAAAATATGATAACGTGCCAAATATAACATGCAAACAACAGGAATATCAGCGGCAGAGTAACAATGTTGGCCAACAGTCTTATATTCTGGGAAAAGGTGATGAGAAATGTAACAAACAAAAGCATAGCACTCATAGTCACCCAGATTTCATGTATGAATGGCCTCGTGACAACAATCACGTTGATCCTCACTGGCAGCCACGGTGCCCTAGTGTTAAAAACAACGGTGAGAATAAATTTCTCCCATCTCAAGTTGAAACCAAAGAGGAATGCAATAATAATGGAGGAAATAATAGTTATTACAAGCAGAAATTAAATGATAATGAGCATGCACAGAACGAGAAGTATCAAAAGAATAAAAGATATAAACAAATGCAGCATTTTAATGAACAACATAATAAAAAATGTGGTAACTATAATGTGCAAAATCAATGCGAGCAGCCTGCTGGTGTTGCACAAAGTCAACACCATACATTTTTTAATAAACAACCTACGAAAATAGATAAATACGATACCGGTTTTGATAACAATATATATTATTTAAATAAGAACATGCATGTGCGCTCTCAACTTGCGCAGGATCAAAACAATGAGCGGCCATTTACCTATACAGATCAATATACAGGTGAGATATACAACCCTAGATCACATGCGCAGGAAGAAGGGATAAATGTGCAGATGCCAGGTACAATGCAAATACAAGGTTATGAAAGGGACAATCACAACATACAAAATTCAGAAGAGCATCCCCAGCCAGGAAAGGTTCTGAGTGATTCTCATAACATGCCAGGTACGTATAATTGTATTGATGCTCAGAATATAAATAGGCCAATATGAATGAAATGGGGCAGTTTGAAAATAATAATCATTTATATCAATATGTGCTAGATAAGATTGAAATGATTTATAATAGAGAGATGGGACATAGTGCATATAAACCTTATAAGTTTAATAATGATGATTATCATAATCATGAATATAGGCATAAAAATGAAACGGATAGAGATATTTTTAATACTAATCAACATGGTCCAGAGAATTATAACTAGTGTAGGAACATGGCACATCATAAAAGTAATCAGAATTGGGATTATGTTAGTGGATTAGATGATGGCTATACATGGGGTAGAAGAAATAGTCCTGATAGAGTCAATGCATATGATATGCCCAATCAAAATGTTAAGGATTATCAGATGCCTAATTGAAGAAATATAAACGAACAGATAAGGAATCCTCAACATTATTATGATGGTAAGAATCCCATACCTAAGTATCATGATCATGACTATAGTTCACAAGGATATTGTATGGGGCAAAATCCAACTCAGAACCCTATACAACAAGGTCATAGGGTTTATGGTCATTCTGAAGTAACTAGGTATGATGCCGAGAATGTTTCACATAAAAAAAATCATGATGGTCCTAGAAGACCTAGAGTTGGTTTTGATACTTTAAATATAGAAAGCAATTATGATGAGTAACTTGATCAAGATCTTGCAAAAAATCAAAACTTATGGAGGCCTAACTATGAGGATGTAAATGGAAACAACCAGAATTAGAGGAACCTTACATAGAGAAATATGGTTAGGAATAATATTTAGAACAACTGTCAGAGCAACAATCCTAATAGTGGGTAGGGGAGCAATAGATGTCAGGAAGTTAATGAAAGGTATAAACCATTAGATTTATCAGAAGTAATATGTTATCCTAACCCTATACCAAATAAATTGAAGACTGCTATTCCTAAATTTACGGGGGATGGATCTCAGCTAACAGAACAACATGTTATTAATGTGAAGAATACTATTTATGAATACGACATTACACATGAAGATGTGCACATGAAAATGTTAGTTCTTTCACTCAAGGATGGTGCCGATGAGTGGTGTAGGAATTTGCCAGATGGATCAATCACTAGTTGGCAGAACTTCATCGATCAGTTTATAGAAGAGTTCGGGGATCACAAGGACCCATCATTTGCAACTCACGAATTAACCACTATGAGGAAAAACACAAATGAGACAGTGAAGGAATTTAATAAGAGATTTAACAGGGTGTTGAACAAGATTCCAAAAGACATTTGCCCTATGGACTCTTTTCTGATTACCTTCTACTTGAAAGCCTTTGATGTGAAGATGAATTATGAGATAAGATCTCATAACCCAACAACCTTGCAACAGGCTTTCAAGAATGCTCTTAATATTGAAAACAATAGGATAGCTGCCGAAAGGATTGATAAGAGAAGTGATCCTAAGCTTTTTGACCCCACTGCCCCGAAGAAGAACGACGATAATGATAAAATGGATGAATTAGTGAGTCTGATGAAGAATTTTCAAACAAATAAAGGTAATTTTCAAGCAGGGAGATAGGATAGAAATTTCAACAGAAATGATAAGTATAGGTTACATGATATGCCTTACCATACTGAGTGGAAAGACAGAAGGCCAGTAAAGAAGCAAATGGATACTCCAGATCCTCTCAAGAAGAATAATCATTTCATAGTGGATGAGTTGTGGTGTGAGATTTGCAAAATGCCTCACCCTCAGGATCAATGCCTTATAGCACAAAAGGTTTTAGAAGAAGAAAACCAAGGATATGAAGAGAGGCCTGTGATAAACGCTCTTTCATCCACACCCTTTTGGTCAGGAGACAGTGATGATTGAGATGGGGAATATGTGCCAGATGAAAGCTATAGGAGGTTGGGATACCAACAAGAGCAGCAAGTCTTCTCAGATGATGATAGGGGTCCGGTTGTTAGAAGGACAACAAAAGAAGAAAGAGAGGCTTACACTGTAGCAGCGATGGAACAAGTGCTTAGAAAATATCAGTTAAGGAATAGGAATGTGAACTCAGGAAATGAACAAGCAGCGGGGATGTACAAGATTTCAAACAAGAACACCAAGATAAAGAGGTCAAAGGTAGATGTTCCTAGAAAGCAAATTGATCAAATATCAAAGATAAGTAAACTTGTGGAGAGACAAAGCAATGGTAAGGAAATTTCAAATTGTACTTCATTTATGTCTCAAGCATTATCTCAGGTGAAGCTTTCTATTCCTCTAATGGAAATCGTTAAATTAACTGATTGCAGGAACAAAACTATCAAATTAATAAATGATGTGGTTAAAAAGGATGCAAAGGAACAAAAAGATAATGAAGAATTACTAGTTATTTACCTAGGAACTTCTGTTAGCGAAGATGTTGCTAAAGTAGATCCTTTTTTTTAACTTTATTGATAAACAATAAATTGGTTAAAAATTGTATGTTAGACTCTGGGGCAGCAGTTAATATTATGCCTCATGGGGTAATGAAAGAATTAGGAATGAATGTAGATACTACTTATGGAAAGTGTTACGCTATGGACAATAGATCGGTTCCAGTTATCAGAATAATGAAAAATGTAGAATTTAAGTTTCCTACATCTCCTGAAAAATCTTATAAAATAGATATTACTGTTGTAGAAGTACCACCTAGTTATGGAATGTTATTATCTAGACAGTGGTCTAACTTGGTCGGTGGAAATATTCAGTTAGATCTATCTTATGCTTCTATCCCAGTAAATGACAGGGTTGTAAGGATTGATAGAGAACCAAGATCTACCTATATCATTGAAGACATTGACCCAAGCCAAGTTACGCACTTTTGCTACACCGACATGGAGAATTTTCAGGTAAAAATTCATAAGAACCTTATTGAAAATACTAGTCCTATTGAAATATGTGCTAAGGAAAATAATGATCTCATGTGGAAAATGTTTTTTGATGGATCGTGTAGTAAAAATGGTAACGGAGCAGGTGTAGTATTTGTGTCCCCAAATGGAAAGTCTTTTAAATATTCTTTCTTGTTAGCATTTGAATGTACTAACAATATTGCAGAGTACGAAGCACTTTTGTTAGGTCTCAGAATGGCAGGTAAACATGGTATTAAAATTCTTTCTGTTTATGGTGATTTTGAATTAATTGTATCTCAGATTAGAGATAAGTTTACTGCTAAAAATCATATCTTAAAAAGATATAAGAATGAAGTGTGGGATTATATAGAAATCTTTGATGCTTTTTCAATAACATGGATAGATAGATCTGAGAATATTCTTGCTGATTTCATGGCTAACCTAGCAGTTAGGCATAATGACATTCCATGTGAAGATATTGCATAGGTAGAGATCAAACCAAGGCCATCGATACATGATAATGTATATAATTGGCAAATTTTTGACAATGATAGAGATATCATAAGGTTCCTTGCATGTGAAGAAAGGTATGAAGATCAACTCATTGATTTAAATGCTTATGTCGAAACATTAGATGAGAAAGATACTTTATTTGGAAAAGATGTAATTCAGCTTAAAACTAATAAAATTCCTAAGGGACTTGTTACACTAGAGAAAATGTTTGATAGTAAAGATTCTAATGGTAATGTCAAATTGGAAAACATGAATATAGAGGAAATTGAAAAGATAAACTTAGGAAATGAACATGCTCCTAAAGAAATTTTCATTGGTAAAAAGTTGACTCCTAAAATTAGATCTGATATCATTAATTTGTTAAGAAAGTATAGACATGTGTTTGCTTGGTCATATGATGATCTCAAGGCTTATAGAGAGGATTTATTTCAACATGAGATACCCTTAAAACCTGATGCAAAACCCTTTAGACAAAGGCAGAGACTGATAAATCCAACTTTGGCTCCCAAGATGAAAGAGGAACTCGTAAAGATGAGGGATGCCGGTATCATAAAGCCGATTAGGCATTCCACTTGGGTTTCAAACTTGGTCCCTGTTAGGAAAAAGAATGGAGATATTAGACTTTGTGTGGATTTCAGAAATCTAAACATATCTTCATTAAAGGACAATTATGCACTGCCAAACATGGAAGCATTATTACATAAGGTTATAGGAAATGAACTATTATCTATGATGGATGGGTTCTCTGTGTATAACCAGGTTAAAGTGAAAGAGGAAGAACAATACAAAACAACATTCACCATGCCATGGGGTACATATGTTTATGCAAGAATGCCATTTGGGCTTACAAATGCAGGAGCTAATTTTCAGGGGGCCATGGACGTTGCCTTTGAGGAATTCATTGATATTATCATGGTAGTATATTAGGATGACATCATAGCTTATTCCAAGAAAGCAGAAGATCATTGCAGACATCTAGAGAAAATCTTCAAAAGAGCTCTCGAATATGGAATATCTTTAAACCCAAAGAAATATCATTTTGGGGTAACTGAGGGTAAACTCCTTGGTCATATAGTTTCCAAGGAAGGAGTCAGAATAGATCCTGAAAGAATCGAAGCAATTGATAAAGTTCCAATCCCTAAAAATGTTAAAGGAATTCAATCTTTCCTTGGACAAATCAACTTTGTGAGACGGTTTGTCCCAAACTTTTCAGAAATCATAAAACCTATTGCAAAGATGTTAAAGAAGGGTGCAGTGATAAATTGGACAGATGAGGCTTTAGAAGCATTTGCTAGTATCAAGAAAGCAATCAGGGAAGCTCCAGTCTTCAAATCTCCTGATTTCTCTAAACCATTTCAGTTGTTTTCCTTCGCTTCGTTCCACACCATAGCAGCAATCCTGTTACAGAAAAATGATGAAGGATATGAGCAACCAATAGCTTTCTTTAGTAAAACTCTCCAACCTTCTGAGCTGAGTTATGACATAAATGAAAAACAAGCTTATGCATTAGTTAAGTCCGTAAAGTCATTTAGACCCTATCTAGTTGGGGCCAAAATTGTGGCTTATGTTCCGAATGCAGCAACTAAGGACATTTTAAGGCAATCAGAGGTTATAGGAAGAAGATGTCGATGGATAAATCAGATTCAAGAGTTTGACATTGAGATTCAAATCACCAAGTTAATCAGAGGACAAGGGTTGGCTAAGCTTATGGCAGAAACAAATTTAGATGCAATACAGGTCAACCAAGTAGATTTAGAAGAAGCTGAGATGAGTATTAAGCATTCTCCATGGTATATAGACATAGTATATTTTCTAAAACACATGAAATGTCGAGAAGGTCTGAATGATAACCAAAAAAGAACTATAAAGTTACAAGCATCAAGATATGTGCTGATTCAAGGAGATCTATATTGGAAAAATAATGACGATATTCTCCTATTTTGTCTAGACACCTATCAAGCCGAGTCAGTGATTAAAGATTTACATGATGGGGTGTGAGGTGGCCATTTTTCAGCTAAGACAATAGCTCACAAGATATTGAAAGCTGGGTATTACTGGCCTCATGTGTTCAAGGATTGCCATGATTATGTTAGAAAGTGTGAATCCTGTCAGAAATTTTTTGGAAAATTGAAATACAACGGTGCTTTACCCCTTATTCCATTATAGACTAAAGAACCTTTCAAAATGTGGGGAATAGATTTTATCAAAGAAATTGCAGATGTTTTGAGTGGGGGTCATAAATGGATATTGGTTGCAACCGATTATTTTACAAAGTGGGTTGAAGCTATACCTACAAGACAAGCAACAAGCAAGGTGGTTATTAAGTTTTTGACAGATAATATACTTACCAGATTTGGGGTACTATGTAAAATTATTTGTGACAATGGTATGTGCTTTAGATCTAAAGAATTCGTAGAATTTTATGAGAAATATGGCATAAATCTATCTTATTCATCTCCGTATCATCCACAAGGGAATGGTCAGGCAGAATCGAGCAATAAGAATATATTGAAGATTATTAGAAGAATGTTGAATAACAATAAAAAAGCTTGGGACTCTAAACTAAATCTAGCTATATGGGCAGACAGAGTTACAGTGAAGAGATCGACAGGTTTTGCTCCTTATGAGTTAGTTTATGGAAAACAAGCAAGATTACCATTGAACAACCTCTTACCAGTATACAAATTTATTCAAGAAGAAGAGCTTGAGGATGTAAACTTTATGGAAGACCGACTGAGCCAGTTATCAGAGTTAGACGAGATGAGAAGAATAGAACAAGAAAATAATATTCATCAACAAAAGCAGATTAAGACCTTGCATGATAAAAGAGCATCTAATAGACCTTTCAAAGAGGGTGATTGGGTGTTGAAGTGGAATGCAAAAGATCAAGACAAAGGAAAACATGGTAAGTTCGAGGCATTGTGGTTAGGACCTTACATGGTGGTTTCAAAAGCAAGTGAAAATTCTTATTATTTACAGGGCACTGATGAAGTCCTTCAAGAGTTCCCCACCCATGGTCAATATTTGAAACCATTTTTCTCTTAAAACAGGAAGTATTCCCTAACTTGTATATAATTTTTATTTATTTTCTTTAAAAGTATCATGTTTCTTTTCTTACTATGGTCTGCTTTTCCAGAGACAGCTGGGATCTCGCTGCATCCAAATATGAACGCACGTCCCCAATAAGAGCCACTGTTGATACCAAAAATTTCTATGCCTAAAAAATCAAGACGACAGGGAAGTATACTATATATCTATCATACTTTATAAATTTCCTTTGATAAAAATAAAAATAAGTGAAAATGCATCCTATGTTTGTCTTTTACTATGACGATTGATTTATTAATTTTATTTTATTGTAGTCATTTGAAATAAAGAATAGCTTATTTTAAAATAAAATGAATGAATATTAAAGAGGTAGAGCAAAAAGGCGGCGATCGGGAGTTGAACACTCAACCTCTCAAGTCGGCCTTTTGTTCTACCTATCTACCCTCCTACCCCCTAACCAATTGTCCTATGTTATTCCTTGAGAATTTGGGTAGTAATTATGGTATAAATTTTAGAGTTTTTATTTCCCTTTTAATAATTTGAAAATAATTATTAGAATATTGAAGTTTTTTGTACATGATTTTTTTAAAAAGGGATTTTGTAGTTTACGTGATTTGCTTTTTACTAGTGTGATTTACTTTAATAAAAATTAGTTCCTAATTTACCTAAAGTGAAAAGTGTATTAATGTAAATTCACATTAAAAGGATTACTATGTTTTAGGATTTGAAACATTATTAATTGATGTTGATTTTTAGTTTTCAAATCCTTAAATATAATCTTGAAATCTTACTATAATTTTATTTTTAATTCCAAAATTAAACTCATACGATAAAATGAGCTTAATTGATTATATGTTACCATATGTGATTTATTTGTAATCTTTTCACTTTAGGAATAATAATTAATTGATTTGAAGTATATTCTTTATTTTATTTTTTACCTTCATTTCAATTTTGTGTTTTATAAAATGATTATAAAATTGTTTTTATTTGTAACATTTGAGTTATTACTTTACAAACAAAATTAACACTTTATCTATGTGAATCCTTTTAAAAAAATTATTATTAAGGTGATTATTCCCATATTTCAAAAAATGTTATGACCTTTTTACCCTAATATTTTAGGTTATGCATTATTAATGTAATGTTTATGTTTGATAAACAATAGTAAGCAACTCATGACTAATTATTTAAATTCTATGAGTAATTTTATTACTTGTGTAATTATATCACGAGTTTATATTTTTTGATATATAATATTAATTAATGATTAAAATCATTTGTATTTAATTGATAGTTTAATGTAATGATTTTAATTTTAAAATTTTATTGAATGAATATTTAACCTTAAATATTTGTGTGCAGGAATTACATTTGCCGATGACTATGCACATTGTCTGAAAATGATAACAAATCAAATTTTTTGAAGGGGAATTATTTCCTTAAAAACTATTGTAATAGTTTATTTGATAATTTTTAGGGTTAGTTGGGGATTAGGTTTCTGTGAATAGAGATGACTTTTCACAGACAACCTTTGGTAAACATATTTATATGCAAACATTTGTAAACAAAGGGGGGATCACGAAAAAAAAATTGACAAAAAAAATACATTTGGAATATAAGGGAAAATGGGATGATTGCTCTTGCTATGGAATCATATGAAATTATTGGATCAATTTATAGGTCAAGTGGTTTTTGAAGTTTAATTGCTGAATTCACTGGTAACATCTATTCCTCTGTGATTGTTTTGAATTCGATGCTTTGGATAAAGTATATTTTCTTTATTTGAGATTATTGTATTGCAATTGCAAATAGGAATCTGAGAGCTACGTCAGATTAGTTTTCTATTGTGTATGGCTAAGCATGCCCTTTGGATGTTATTAAATTCAATCGGTCTGTCCTTTGGAAATTAAAATCTTTCTGAATAGTTGTCTTCCTGTTGCTATTGTTATTTGATCAATTTCAATTGATAGATTTCTTATAATTTGTCTCCAAAGTTATATTTAATTCAAGTTTTCATTTTGTTGTTAATAGATAAAACTGAATGAATTTTGACAGTAGACTTCAATTAAAGTAATCACACATATTTTTCATTTCTGATCAGGAGTAGGCACTGGTCTTTATTTTAAGTATAGTTAATTTTTATTATCCTTTTATTATAGCAACTCTTTAGATTATTTTGTTTATTCATTTAGGAAAAATCATTAATTTTACGTTTACCAGCCTTGGTTCGATTGAACCAAAATTGCAGAGGCACCTGTTACAGTGCCTGTCAGTTGGCCTCAAAATGACCACCATTTTCAAGCCCCAACAAATTGGCGACTCTGCTGGGGAAAGATTCAATTACAGAATCTTTGGTTAAGTTGTGAAGACTCTACTGGGAGAAAGATCCAGAATAGTTACTAATTCCTCACGAGAAGTGAGGTGGTGACTCTAGAATTCACTATTAGGAAAAAATTATGTTAGGGAGAAGATCCCTAAAGAATAGTTCATTTTTTGAATTGAAACCAAAAAAGAAGAATAAGAAACCAAAGAAGAAAATGTCGTATGTGTCTCCTGAGAAGCAGCCTGACGAGGATGGTCAGGAACTTGCTTGTGAACAGTTTCTCAGCCCTGACCATCAGAATGATGAAGGCAATGCAAATCCTTGTTTCTCAAATATCAATCAATACAATTACGAAAATGAGGAAGAGGATGATGAAATTGACATTTGGATACAAAAATCAATCCGAGAGTTCGCTGAACTTATCCCTGATAAGAAAAGGCTCACAAGGAATTTCAGAAAACAACCAGCTAATGTTTTGGAATGCTTTGGGTTGCAGACCAATGATATTGTTACTCCTCCAGAAAGTATAGGAGGATTAGAACAAATCAATGAAGGAGAAAGGGTTGATGAAGGTGAAATAAATCAAAATGTCAGAATACTAAAGTATACTCCCCCTCACAGAAAAAATAGTAATAATGTTACTCAAAATGATTTTAATAGCCCTATGTTGCAGATGAACAAAGAGGGGAAAACCACAGAAGATTTTGATAAAAGGTTCAAAATCTTTGACAATCCTATGTGCAATTTGAATGATAGTAAAGGAAATGATGATCATTGGAGAAAAGATACTAGCAAAAAACATGATCAGAATAATAAAATTAATCTCCTTAAGTATGATCAGTATGCACAGATTACTCACCGAGTTGAAGATTATCAGAAGAGTAAGGGGTATGAATTAAGCGATTCATAGAGACAACCTGTGCTAAATAAGAAAAAGTATAGTCTGTTTGATAGTGTGGATTAAACCAAATATGATGGAAATCTACAGCATTGGGAAAATAATTATGAGCATAATTATGATAATAAGCCTTATACTGATATGCAAGGGGATAAAAATGCTAAGAGAGCTTATTATAAACATGATAAAGATGATATGTTACAACATTACATTTGCAATCAACAAAGGGAAGGATATTATAAATAGTTTCAAGATAGGATTCAGGATGAGGAAGGAAATAAACAATATGTTAATTCAACTCATCAAAATAAAAATGATCAAATATTGCCTATGGAGAACTATGACGATTCATATGAATGCAATAGTATTATGGAGGGTGATAGACGCCAGATTGATCCAAACTCATGCGAATATGACAGCATATCTACGCATAGACAAAATAATGAGCAGCAAGTACTCGGTGTTACTCATCCAAATTTATGTATGCAAGATGCTAAATTATTCAAGGAACATAATAACTGGTTGAACAATATGGGCGAACAACCATATAATGACATTCAAAAACAAAATGATGCATAGCATATGGACGCTTTTAAACAAGGAGATAATGCCATGAGCCAAAGACATAGTTTCTAGCACTGTGATTCCGCACAAAGATATAGAGGTAATGATAACAAATGTACCATTTTCACCCAACAGCCATATGATCCCAAATTTGGACAGGTCAGGGATGAAAATATATGCAATGGAAAATATAATAAAGGAATGAATATATTGTAGATGCAAAGGAATGAATCTGCCCCTAGACATGCTGCGTATATTGGAAACGATACTGCATATAAATATAAAGAGCCAACGCATTATGACTCGCAATACACGCAGCAAATAAATTTGTATAAGGAATTGCAGAGAAATACAGATAAAGTGCATTCATATCATGTCAGATATGATAAATGAAAGGGCATGGAGCATGAAGAAATGCAACAGTCCCAGCTGTGTATAAACAAAGAAAAAAAATATGATAACGTGCCAAATATAACATGCAAACAATAGGAATATCAGCGGCAGAGTAACAATGTTGGCCAACAGTCTTATATTCTGGGAAAAGGTGATGAGAAATGTAACAAACAAAAGCATAGCACTCATAGTCACCCAGATTTCACGTATGAATGGCCTCGTGACAACAATCACGTTGATCCTCACTGGCAGCCACGGTGCCCTAGTGTTAAAAACAACGGTGAGAATAAATTTCTCCCATCTCAAGTTGAAACCAAAGAGGAACGCAATAATAATGGAGGAAATAATAGTTATTACAAGAAGAAATTAAATGATAATGAGCATGCGCAAAACGAGAAGTATCAAGAGAATAAAAGATATAAACAAATGCAGCATTTTAATGAACAACATAATAAAAAATGTGGTAACTATAATGTGCAAAATCAATGCGAGCAGCCTGCTGGTGTTGCACAAAGTCAACACCATATATTTTTTAATAAAAAACCTACGAAAATAGATAAATACGATACCGGTTTTGATAACAATATATATTATTTAAATAAGAACGTGCATGTGCGCTCTCAGCTTGCGCAGGATCAAAATAATGAGCAGCCATTTACCTATACAGATCAATATACAGGTGAGATATACAACCCTAGATCACATGCGCAGGAAGAAGGGATAAATGTGCAGATGCCAGGTACAATGCAAATACAAGGTTATGAAAGGGACAATCACAACATACAAAATTCAGAAGAGCGTCCCTAGCCAGGAAAGGTTCTGAGTGATTCTCATAACATGCCAGGTACGTATAATTGTATTGATGCTCAAAATATAAATAGGGCCAATATGAATGAAATGGGGCAATTTCAAAATAATAATCATTTATATCAATATGTGCCAGATAAGATTGAAATGATTTATAATAGAGAGATGGGACATAGTGCATATAAACCTTATAAGTTTAATAATGATGATTATCATAATCGTGAATATAGGCATAAAAATGAAACGGATAGAGATATTTTTAATACTAATCAACATGGTCCAGAGAATTATAACCAGTGTAGGAACATGGCACATCATAAAAGTAATCAGAATTGGGATTATGTTAGTGGATTAGATGATGCCTATACATGGGGTAGAAGAAATAGTCCTGATAGAGTCAATGCATATGATATGCCCAATCAAAATGTTAAGGATTATCAGATGCCTAATTGAAGAAATATAAACGAACAGATAAGGAATCCTCAACATTATTATGATGGTAAGAATCCCATACCTAAGTATCATGATCATGACTATAGTTCACAAGGATATTGTATGGGGCAGAATCCAACTCAGAACCCTATACAACAAGGTCATAGGGTTTATGGTCATTCTGAAGTAACTAGGTATGATGCCGAGAATGTTTCACATAAAAAAAATCATGATGGTCCTAGAAGACCTAGAGTTGGTTTTGATACTTTAAATATAGAAAGCAATTATGATGAGTAACTTGATCAAGATCTTGCAAAAAATCAAAACTTATGGAGGCCTAACTATGAGGATGTAAATGGAAACAACCAGAATTAGAGGAACCTTACACAGAGAAATATGGTTAGGAATAATATTCAGAACAACTGTCAGAGCAACAATCCTAATAGTGGGCAGGGGAGCAATAGATGTCACGAAATTAATGAAAGGTATAAACCATTAGATTTATCAGAAGTAATATGTTATCCTAACCCTATACCAAATAAATTGAAGACTGCTATTCCTAAATTTACGGGGGATGGATCTCAGCTAACAGAACAACATGTTATTAATGTGAAGAATACTGTTTATGAATACGACATTACACATGAAGATGTGCGCATGAAAATGTTAGTTCTTTCACTCAAGGATGGTGCCGATGAGTGGTGCAGGAATTTTCCAGATGGATCAATCACTAGTTGGCAGAACTTCGTCGATCAGTTTATAGAAGAGTTCAGGGATCACAAGGACCCATCATTTGCAACTCACGAATTAACCACTATGAGGAAAAACACAAATGAGATAGTGAAGGAATTTAATAAGAGATTTAACAGGGTGTTGAACAAGATTCCAAAAGACATTTGCCCTATGGACTCTTTTCTGATTACCTTCTACTTGAAAGCCTTTGATGTGAAGATGAATTATGAGTTAAGATCTCATAACCCAACAACCTTGCAACAGGCTTTCAAGAATGCTCTTAATATTGAAAACAATAGGATAGCTGCTGAAAGGATTGATAAGAGAAGTGATCCTAATCTTTTTGACCCCACTGCCCCGAAGAAGAACGATGATAATGATAAAATGGATGAATTAGTGAGTCTGATGAAGAATTTGCAACCAAATAAAGGTAATTTTCAAGCAGGGAGATAGGATAGAAATTTCAACAGAAATGATAAGTATAGGTTACATGATATGCCTTACCATACTGAGTGGAAAGACAGAAGGCTAGTAAAGAAGCAGATGGATACTCTAGATCCTCTCAAGAAGAATAATCATTTCATAGTGGATGAGTTGTGGTGTGAGATTTGCAAAATGCCTCACCCTCAGGATCAATGCCTTATAGCACAAAAGGTTTTAGAAGAAGAAAACCAAGGATATGAAGAGAGGCCTATGATAAACGCTCTTTCATCCACACCCTTTTGGTTAGGAGACAGTGATGATTCAGATGGGGAATATGTGCCAGATGAAAGCTACAGGAGGTTGGGATACCAACAAGAGCAGCAAGTCTTCTCAGATGATGATAGGGGTCTGGTTGTTAGAAGGACAACAAAAGAAGAAAGAGAGGCTTACACTGTAGCAGCGATGGAACAAGTGCTTAGAAAATATCAGTTAAGGAATAGGAATGTGAACTCAGGAAATGAACAAGCAGTGGGGATGTACAAGATTTCAAACAAGAACACCGAGATAAAGAGGTCAAAGGCAGATGTTCCTAGAAAGCAAATTGATCAAATATCAAAGATAAGTAAACTTGTGGAGAGACAAAGCAATGGTAAGGAAATTTCAAATTGTACTTCATTTATGTCTCAAGCATTATCTCAGGTGAAGCTTTCTATTCCTCTAATGGAAATCGTTAAATTAACTGATTGCAGGAACAAAACTATGAAATTAATAAATGATGTGGTTAAAAAGGATGCAAAGGAACAAAAAGATAATGAAGAATTACCAGTTATTTACCTAGGAACTTCTGTTAGCGAAGATGTTGCTAAAGTAGATCCTTTTTTTTAAACTTTATTGATAAATAATAAATTGGTTAAAAATTGTATGTTAGACTCTGGGGCAGCAGTTAATATTATGCCTCATGGGGTAATGAAAGAATTAGGAATGAATGTAGATACTACTTATGGAAAGTGTTACGCTATGGACAATAGATCGGTTCCAGTTATCGGAATAATGAAAAATGTAGAATTTAAGTTTCCTACATCTCCTGAAAAATCTTATAAAATAGATATTACTGTTGTAGAAGTACCACCTAGTTATGGAATGTTATTATCTAGACAGTGGTCTAACTTGGTCGGTGGAAATATTCAGTTAGATCTATCTTATGCTTCTATCCCAGTAAATGACAGGGTTGTAAGGATTGATAGAGAACCAAGATCTACCTATATCATTGAAGACATTGACCCAAGCCAAGTTACGCACTTTTGCTACACCGACATGGAGAATTTTCAGGTAAAAATTCATAAGAACCTTATTGAAAATACTAGTCCTATTGAAATATGTGCTAAGGAAAATAATGATCTCATGTGGAAAATGTTTTTTGATGGATCGTGTAGTAAAAATGGTAACGGAGCAGGTGTAGTATTTGTGTCCCCAAATGGAAAGTCTTTTAAATATTCTTTCTTGTTAGCATTTGAATGTACTAACAATATTGCAGAGTACGAAGCACTTTTGTTAGGTCTCAGAATAGCAGGTAAACATGGTATTAAAATTCTTTCTGTTTATGGTGATTCTGAATTAATTGTATCTCAGATTAGAGATAAGTTTACTGCTAAAAATCATATCTTAAAAAGATATAAGAATGAAGTGTGGGATTATATAGAAATCTTTGATGCTTTTTCAATAACATGGATAGATAGATCTGAGAATATTCTTGCTGATTTCATGGCTAACCTAGCAGTTAGGCATAATGACATTCCATGTGAAGATATTGCATAGGTAGAGATCAAACCAAGGCCATCGATACCTGATAATGTATATAATTGGCAAATTGTTGACAATGATAGAGATATCATAAGGTTCCTTGCATGCGAAGAAAGGTATGAAGATCAACTCATTGATTTAAATGCTTATGTCGAAACATTAGATGAGAAAGATACTTTATTTGGAAAAGATGTAATTCAGCTTAAAACTAATAAAATTCCTAAGGGACTTGTTACACTAGAGAAAATGTTTGATAGTAAAGATTCTAATGGTAATGTCAAATTGGAAAACATGAATATAGAGGAAATTGAAAAGATAAACTTAGGAAATGAACATGCTCCTAAAGAAATTTTCATTGGTAAAAAGTTGACTCCTAAAATTAGATCTGATATCATTAATTTGTTAAGAAAGTATAGACATGTGTTTTCTTGGTCATATGATGATCTCAAGGCTTATAGAGAGGATTTATTTCAACATGAGATACCCTTAAAACCTGATGCAAAACCCTTTAGACAAAGGCAGAGACTGATAAATCCAACTTTGGCTCCCAAGATGAAAGAGGAACTCGTAAAGATGAGGGATGCCGATATCATAAAGCCGATTAGGCATTCCACTTGGGTTTCAAACTTGGTCCCTGTTAGGAAAAAGAATGGAGATATTAGACTTTGTGTGGATTTCAGAAATCTAAACATATCTTCATTAAAGGACAATTATGCACTGCCAAACATGGAAGCATTATTACATAAGGTTATAGGAAATGAACTGTTATCTATGATGGATGGGTTCTCCGGGTATAACCAGGTTAAAGTGAAAGAGGAAGAACAATACAAAACAACATTCACCATGCCATGGGGTACATATGTTTATGCAAGAATGCCATTTGGGCTTACAAATGCAGGAGCTAATTTTCAGAGGGCCATGGACGTTGCCTTTGAGGAATTCATTGATATTATCATGGTAGTATATTAGGATGAAATCATAGCTTATTCCAAGAAAGCAGAAGATCATTGCAGACATCTAGAGAAAATCTTCAAAAGAGCTCTTGAATATGGAATATCTTTAAACCCAAAGAAATATCATTTTGGGGTAACTGAGGGTAAACTCCTTGGTCATATAGTTTCCAAGGAAGGAGTCAGAATAGATCCTGAAAGAATCGAAGCAATTGATAAAGTTCCAATCCCTAAAAATGTTAAAGGAATTCAATCTTTCCTTGGACAAATCAACTTTGTGAGACGGTTTGTCCCAAACTTTTCAGAAATCATAAAACCTATTGCAAAGATGTTAAAGAAGGGTGCAATGATAAATTGGATAGATGAGGCTTTAGAAGCATTTGCTAGTATCAAGAAAGCAATCAGGGAAGCTCCAGTCTTGAAATCTCCTGATTTCTCTAAACCATTTCAGTTGTTTTCCTTTGCTTCGTTCCACACCATAGCAGCAATCCTGTTACAGAAAAATGATGAAGGATATGAGCAACCAATAGATTTCTTTAGTAAAACTCTCCAACCTTCTGAGCTGAGTTATGACATAAATGAAAAACAAGCTTATGCATTAGTTAAGTCCGTAAAGTCATTTAGACCCTATCTAGTTGGGGCCAAAATTGTGGCTTATGTTCCGAATGCAGCAACTAAGGACATTTTAAGGCAATCAGAGGTTACAGGAAGAAGATGTCGATGGATAAATCAGATTCAAGAGTTTGACATTGAGATTCAAATCACCAAGTTAATCAGAGGACAAGGGTTGGCTAAGCTTATGGCAGAAACAAATTTAGATGCAATACAGGTCAACCAATTAGATTTAGAAGAAGCTGAGATGAGTATTAAGCATTGTCCATGGTATATAGACATAGTATATTTTCTAAAACACATGAAATGTCGAGAAGGTCTGAATGATAACCAAAAAAGAACTATAAAGTTACAAGCATCAAGATATGTGCTGATTCAAGGAGATCTATATTGGAAAAATAATGACGGTATTCTCCTATTTTGTCTAGACACCTATCAAGCCGAGTCAGTGATTAAAGATTTACATGATGGGGTGTGAGGTGGCCATTTTTCAGCTAAGACAACAGCTCACAAGATATTGAAAGCTGGGTATTACTGGCCTCATGTGTTCAAGGATTGCCATGATTATGTTAGAAAGTGTGAATCCTGTCAGAAATTTTTTGGAAAATTGAAATACAACGGTGCTTTACCCCTTATTCCGTTATAGACTAAGGAACCTTTCAAAATGTGGGGAATAGATTTTATCAGAGAAATTGCAGATGTTTTGAGTGGGGGTCATAAATGGATATTGGTTGCAACCGATTATTTTACAAAGTGGGTTGAAGCTATACCTACAAGACAAGAAACAAGCAAGGTGGTTATTAAGTTTTTGACAGATAATATACTTACCAGATTTGGGGTACTGTGTAAAATTATTTGTGACAATGGTATGTGCTTTAGATCTAAAGAATTCGTAGAATTTTATGAGAAATATGGCATAAATCTATCTTATTCATCTCCGTATCATCCACAAGGGAATGGTCAGGCAGAATCGAGCAATAAGAATATATTGAAGATTATTAGAAGAATGTTGAATAACAATAAAAAAGCTTGGGACTCTAAACTAAATCTAGCTATATGGGCAGACAGAGTTCCAGTGAAGAGATCGACAAGTTTTGCTCCTTATGAGTTAGTTTATGGAAAACAAGCAAGATTACCATTGAACAACCTCTTACCAGTATACAAATTTATTCAAGAAGAAGAGCTTGAGGATGTAAACTTTATGGAAGACCGACTATGCCAGTTATCAAAGTTAGACGAGATGAGAAGAATAGAACAAGAAAATAATATTCATCAACAAAAGCAGATTAAGACCTTGCATGATAAAAGAGCATCTAATAGACCTTTCAAAGAGGGTGATTGGGTGTTGAAGTGGAATGCAAAAGATCAAGACAAAGGAAAACATGGTAAGTTCGAGGCATTGTGGTTAGGACCTTACATGGTGGTTTCAAAAGCAAGTGAAAATTCTTATTATTTACAGGGCACTGATGAAGTCCTTCAAGAGTTCCCCACCCATGGTCAATATTTGAAACCATTTTTCTCTTAAAACAGGAAGTATTCCCTAACTTGTATATAATTTTTATTTATTTTCTTTAAAAGTATCATGTTTCTTTTCTTACTATGGTCTGCTTTTCCAGAGACAGCTGGGATCTCGCTGCATCCAAATATGAATGCACGTCCCCAATAAGAGCCACTATTGATACCAAAAATTTCTATGCCCAAAAAATCAAGACGACAGGGAAGTATACTATATATCTATCATACTTTATAAATTTCCTTTGATAAAAATAAAAATAAGTGAAAATGCATCCTATGTTTGTCTTTTACTATGATGATTGATTTATTAATTTCATTTTATTGTAGTCATTTGAAATAAAGAATAGCTTATTTTAAAATAAAATGAATGAATATTAAAGAGGTAGAGCAAAAAGGCGGCGATCGGGAGTTGAACACTCAACCTCTCAAGTCGGCCTTTTGTTCTACCTATCTACCCTCCTACCCCCTAACCAATTGTCCTATGTTATTCCTTGAGAATTTGGGTAGTAATTATGGTATAAATTTTAGAGTTTTTATTTCCCTTTTAATAATTTGAAAATAATTATTAGAATATTGAAGTTTTTTGTACATGATTTTTTTAAAAAGGGATTTTGTAGTTTACGTGATTTGCTTTTTACTAGTGTGATTTACTTTAATAAAAATTAGTTCCTAATTTACCTAAAGTGAAAAGTGTATTAATGTAAATTCACATTAAAAGGATTACTATGTTTTAGGATTTGAAACATTATTAATTGATGTTGATTTTTAGTTTTCAAATCCTTAAATATAATCTTGAAATATTACTATAATTTTATTTTTAATTCCAAAATTAAACTCATACGATAAAATGAGCTTAATTGATTATATGTTACCATATGTGATTTATTTGTAATCTTTTCACTTTAGGAATAATAATTAATTGATTTGAAGTATATTCTTTATTTTATTTTTTACCTTCATTTCAATTTTGTGTTTTATAAATTGATTATAAAATTGTTTTTATTTGTAACATTTGAGTTATTACTTTACAAACAAAATTAACACTTTATCTATGTGAATCCTTTAAAAAAAATTATTATTAAGGTGATTATTCCCATATTTCAAAAAAGGTTATGACCTTTTTACCCTAATATTTTAGGTTATGCATTATTAATGTAATGTTTATGTTCGATAAACAATAGTAAGCAACTCATGACTAATTATTTAAATTCTATGAGTAATTTTATTACTTGTGTAATTATATCATGAGTTTATATTTTTTGATATATATTATTAATTAATGATTAAAATCATTTGTATTTAATTGATAGTTTAATGTAATGATTTTAATTTTAAAATTTTATTGAATGAATATTTAACCTTAAATATTTGTGTGCAAGAATTACATTTGCCGATGACTATGCACATTGTCCGAAAATGATAACAAATCAAATTTTTTGAAGGGGAATTATTTCCTTAAAAACTATTGTAATAGTTTATTTGATAATTTTTAGGGTTAGTTGGGGATTAGGTTTCTGTGAATAGAGATGACTTTTCACAGACAACCTTTGGTAAACATATTTATATGCAAACATTTGTAAACAAAGGGGGGATCACGAAAAAAAATTGACAAAAAAAATACATTTGGAATATAAGGGAAAATGGGATGATTGCTCTTGCTCTGGAATCATATGAAATTATTGGATCAACTTATAGGTCAAGTGGTTTTTGAAGTTTAATTGCTGAATTCACTGGTAACATCTGTTCCTCTGTGATTGTTTTGAATTCAATGCTTTGGATAAAGTATATTTTCTTTATTTGAGATTATTGTATTGCAATTGCAAATAGGAATCTGAGAGCTACGTCAGATTAGTTTTCTATTGTGTATGGCTAAGCATGCCCTTTGGATGTTATTAAATTCAATCGGTCTGTCCTTTGGAAATTAAAATCTTTCTGAATAGTTGTCTTCCTGTTGCTATTGTTATTTGATCAATTTCAATTGGTAGATTTCTTATAATCTGTCTCCAAAGTTATATTTAGTTCAAGTTTTCATTTTGTTGTTAATAGATAAAACTGAATGAATTTTGACAGTAGACTTCAATTAAAGTAATCACACATATTTTTCATTTCTGATCAGGAGTAGGCACTGGTCTTTATTTTAAGTATAGTTAATTTTTATTATCCTTTTATTATAGCAACTCTTTAGATTATTTTGTTTATTCATTTAGGAAAAATCATTAATTTTAGGTTTACCAGCCTTGGTTCGATTGAACCAAAATTGCAGAGGCACCTGTTACAGTGCCTGTCAGTTGGCCTCAAAATGACCAGTGTTTTTGAGCCCCAACATGTTGTATGTCTATGGTTAAGAGTGCAGACAGTAATTCATTTATTCATGAAAGTTATGAGCATTTTGGTGGAAGCAGTATTCAGGCAGTGTTCCTAAGTAGCGGTTTGTGGAAATCAGATAATATCTCCCAATCGAGATGGAATCTAGTTTTGCACAGTTAAAGGGAAGTTTGAGACACATTGATAGTGACGTGGTTCACAATGCAAACTTTGAGGTCCCATGATTGAAGATTTATTGTATTTGGAAGCCGACAGTTTTTGTGTAATTTTGATGTAGCATGTGGAAACTTTTATTTTGTAATTGTGTGCCGACTCATTTGTAATTATTTGAGTGTGATATAAAGGAAGGAATTTTTTTCCTTATTGTAGTGTGTATGCAATGTAAGCATGGTATGGTTGAATGCAAATGCATGTATGAAGTGAAGAAAAGATCCAATGAACTTGTGAAAGCGAAATTGTGAAGGAAGACATGCGAAGTACATAGATCTGAAATTGAGATCTGGTGTAGCAATGAGTGCGGTTTGGCACAATAAGGAGGTAACATATTTCATATTATTCTACTGAATAATCTTAAGGTTAGTTGGACAATGTGTTCAGTGATCTTGCCATTGAAGTTGTTTGGGCAGTGGGTCCTTCTGTCTTCCATAACTCCTAACAGGGTTAGAATCTTTTAACAGGGATTCAAAATCTCCTAACAGAGATTCATATGTACTAAATTTATTTCATAAGACTCCTAATAGAGTCCATCCTTTCACAAGGAATATTTATATTAGTGCATCTTTTGTGGGCATCATTCCCACCGGGGTTTACTCTTTGATCAAGAGGTTCCCTAGTCAACATATCTTGTGTTATTGTGTCATTGTGTATGAATATCTTTCTATGGTTGGTAATTATATTGCTTACATGGTTAAATGTTGTTGAAGTTGATAAAAGTTATAACTATCTGATAACTGATTCACCCCCCCCCCCCCCTCTCAGTTATCTTGTTGGACTTTACTTTCTAACAAACATGTTTTACATAATCCAATAATTCAACAATGTTGGCTCCAAATCTGAATTCTCTTCAAATATAAAAATGCTGATGCTCAGTCAATACTGCGATCAACTACTCGGTCTTCATGTAGAAATCTTGGTCATTACTAAAAATATTTCCTCGGCTTATACTGTCTTCCTCGGCAATTAACTGATGTTTGGTCAACACTAGAATTTTGCTCGGCATATACTGACTCGGTCGACACTAACATCACTCAACTTAAACATGATTTCTCCATTTTTTTGCTCGGTCAAGCCTACCAATTTAGTCTTCAATATTACTAAGATAAACAATACATTGTCTCATCATTGTACAACATAGTCAAGTACACTTTGTAGTATCAAGATAACTAAACCTTTCCTTAGGTGCTATTGTTACCAACCTTGCCCCAATCCTTCACAACAATACAATAGATATAGTACTTTCCTAAGTAGCAACAGTCTTACCAGTTAAGGTTTGACATCAATGACAATACAAAAATTGTTTCAATTGTAGTTTCCAACATCCCTAATGTGCAGTGTATCTTTAAAACCCCAAAATTGTAAGTTTTTTCTATTTTTTGTCATTTTTTCCTCCTTTTTCATGTCATTTTGAGTTTTTTTCTATATCGTCTCCTAGTTCATGTCAAGTTATCATCCAACCTTGGGAACCCTCATAATCCATTATTGTGACTCCATTTTAGATGCTCTCATTCATGCATCGGGCTTCTCACCTAAACTTTGCAAAGATATATTCCCCTAAAGAACTTGTACTACCCCATACAAGAAGATGAGTTGGGATTTTGTTAAAGATGCAAGTTGGCATTCCTAAACAAATTATTTTCACCAAACCTTAATAAGTCAAGCATGGGATTTCCTATAGCAACATGAAGACCTTTAACAAAGGATGATGTAGTTTATGTCTTGTCAAACACTTGGTTTAGTTTCAATTATGCAGATGTAATTTGGTTTTGACAAATTAATGTAAAGTCATAAATTGTAATTGCATGTGATCACATCACATGTAGAATTGTAAAATGCAATTACATGTAATCACATTACATGCAAAGTTATAAAATGTGATCACATTATAAGTCAAATTAAAATAGGATTGTAATGTTGAATAAGTCAATATAGTGTCTCCTTTCTAGCACAAGTTGTATAATTTTTTTGTTAGCCTATTTTACCATGGTCCCATAGGCTAGCCATGACATAAAAGGGACTTAGAAGTTATTTGGCCTAGGCAGTTTTGGTTGTGGTTCATTTTAAGGTGATCTGAGCCAGTTTCAAGCATAATTACTATTTGTAGAAAGTCATTCTAGATATGAATGGACATCCAGTGATAGTGACATGTTGATGGTAACTATATAAAATTGATAGGAAGATTTATTTATCATTTATATGATTTTTTATGCATTATTAATTTATTTTAAATCAATTAATCAACTCGGTAAAACTTTAACTATGCCTTTCTATTCATTAACCAAATACCAATAAAATATCTAGTGAATGTACCAATCAAATTAGTATTGTAATTTGTTAAAAAAATAACAATTCATCACATCCATACACATAAACTTTGATTTTTAACATGGAAACCCTGTTAGGGGAAAGACCCACCTAGGACCGGTAACCCAAAATAATTTCACTCTTCTGAAGTGAGCTCAGTTAAGAGCCAATCCTATTAAAGGTTACAATAAAAAACTGTAAGGCGTGACCTGGTTAGAGGATTTATCACCAACAGTTCTCTGTGATCAGGATTAAATTGGGAAAATACCAAAGTCTATTTTTTTTTCAAATTTATCTATGTTTCAGTAAACTGTAATTTTGAAGATCTTTAGAGAATTTATGGGCTTGGATGGTGCATAGAGGTGTCAACATAGTGTCACTTCCAAAATTTGATTCGAGATTTCTTGAATACCTTTCCAACAAAGTAAACAGTTCACAATTTGGAGCTAGGACTAGAAAGTTATGCCTTCTCCAAGTGGACCTATTTTTTATATATAGTTTTTTTTTAATAAATTTTGATAGTTTTAATAGTTTATTTGTAATAAAAATTATGATGACTATTCATTCCATTTACAAGGGATTCTTGTGACCCTTGGGATCCATCAGATTTGTATAAACTCCAATTTTGAAATAGAATGGATCACTTTTCTTTGGCTTGCAATCTTGTTGTTACTTGTCTCAATTTCTATGTTGAATTTAACAATACTGCAGGTATCACAACAAGTATTGTAATCTGATTTCATAATACAAATTAGTGGTATCAAATCAAGAATGCTCCTTTATTCCAATTTACACAAGGTCTTCCTACCAAAGATTAGGATTGGATACACAAGATTTGTCAAAATATCCACCTTTGAGATGTACACGATCGAAGATGTTAGACGATGCTATTAAGTAGTTGGTGGAGGAAGCTTTAAATAGGAAATGAGAGGAGATGATGAGTCCATTTTCACACCTTCTACAGAATAAAAAACCCTCTGGATCAGGAACATCATTTCATGGAAATTCACCTTTCCAAGTTCAAGTCAATTTTGACATCCCGAATTTTGAAGGAAAAGTTGATTCTAAAGCTGTTGTAACTAGTTATCAAAGTTGGATATATACTTTTCTGTAAATAATTTTTTAGATAAAGAAAAAATAACATTTTCTCTCCTCAAAGATGAAACCCATGTGAAATTAGCATGGTAAACCAAAGTAGCAAATAAAGAACGAGAATTACCTGTTGAAGATAGTTTTGAAATATCTCTTGATAAGAAGGCCACATGGGGAGAATTTGTGGAATACATAAAAGAAGCTTACTTTCTTGAGGATGTATATGAACAAAAATATATAGAATGGAAGCTTCTTAGACAAAAGAGGGATCAGTCTATGCAACATTACACCAATACATTCCATTGACTTTCTACAAAACTTGGTATTGAGGATTCAGAGAAGCATCAAATTTTGAAATATCAGAGTGGACTTCACAGGTATATTCAAACAGAGATGGAATTTTTTAATATTGAGACATTGGAAACTTCCTATAAATATGCTACAAAAAATGAAGAGAAATTCAAGTAGAAAGGGAAGAGGGACTACTTTACAAATAATAAGCCAAGGGTTGAAGGTGGCAATAAATTTGTAGGAAAATAGGTGACCAAGGAACCTCATTTGAATTCACCCAAGAACACATGGTGGGCTGCTAAAAAGATACAAACAGATACATGTATGTGGTTTGAAATGCATAAGTCCCCAACCCATAATACAAAGGATTGTCGAAGTATTAAAAAATTGATGACAGAAATACGAGAGGAAGTTGAACCTGAATCGTGACCAATAGATAACTCTAAGAAAGAGGAGAATGATTCCATCATAGAAGAAAACCCATATGTCATAGTTGGAACTGCTAAAGTATTGCCTCGTGAATATGAAGAGAGACTTTTTCATTCACAGATGTGGGTTGATGGAAAGCCACTGCATTTTATTGTTGACAATGGGAGTCAAAAGAATTTGATCTCTAGGGAGACAGTCAAAAGATTAAATTTGAAAGTGACATGACACCCACAACCATACTCGATGGTATGGGTAAATGAGGGACAAGATATTCAAATAAATCAACAATGTCATCTGCCATATTCAATCAAGCCTTTCAAGGATGAAGTGATATGTGATGTAGCACTGCTAGATGTATGCGATGTCTTGTTGGGGCAACCATACATGTATCAAAGGCATGGGGTGTATGAGTCCAGGCCACGTAGTGTTCCAATCAAGATTGGTGGGAAGAGGTATCGAATACCAGAGGTATGTCCAATACAAACTACTTCTTTAATTAGTGCTAAACAATGTAAATGCTTGGTTGCTCAAATTGGAGCTTTTGTTCTACTCATGGTTTGTCCTGAACAAACAAAGTTAGTTGTTCTTAATACACATGCTAAGGTAACCATAATAGAAAATCAAAAAAATTAGATGGATAAAATTTTGAAAGAATATCATATGTGTTTAAACCACCAGTGGGAGTACCAACGCACTATCAAGTCAAGCACTCTATTAATTTAATCCCAGGCACACCACTACCACATGAGCCAATATATAAGAGTTCAACTTTGGAAAATGATGAGATTAAGAGAAAAATTGAAGATTTGGTTCATAAAGGACACATTCATCCAAGTGATTCACCTTGTGGCAATCTAATTGTCCTTGCTAAAAAGAAAGATGGGACATGGAGACTTTATATTTATTATAGGGAATTGAACAAAATGTATGTTAAGAATAGATATCCAATTCCTCGTATTGATGATTTGTTGGACCAACTTAGGGGGGCTAATTTCTTTACAAAAATTGACTTGAAGTCTCGATATCACCAAGTACCAATTGATCCAGCGGATGTGTGTAAGACTGCATTTAAATCTAAGGAAGGTTTGTTTGAATGGTTGGTCATTCCTTTTGGCCTAACAAATGCCCCAACCACATTTATGAGGTTGATGAATGATGTGGTTAGACAATTCATTTATTCTTTTGTGGTTGTTTATCTGGATGACATACTCATCTTTAGTAGAACTTGGTCTGAGCATTTGCAGCATGTTGAACAAGTTCTCTCAACTCTATAGAAACACAAACTTTATGCCAACATTGAGAAGTGATCTTTTGGTATGCAGAGTATTCAATACTTAGGGTATATCATTGATATTGAGGGTGTTCATGTTGACCTAGCAAAGATTCAAATAATTAGAGATCGACCATCCCCTAAAAATTTCACAGAGCTTCGCAGCTTCTTGGGGTTAGCCAACTTCTATCGTAGATTTTTGTTTGGTTTCTCACACATATCATGACCTCTTAATCAATCACTAAGGGGTGGAGCACAAGAAAAATTTCAGTGGACAATGGAAAAGAAATGAGCATTTGAGGAGTTAAAGAAAATATTATGTTCAGCACCAGTATTGGTCCTCCCAGATCTACAACAATCATTTAAGATAGGAACAGATGCATCCAATTATGCTCTTGGTGCAGTACTCATGCAACATGGGCATCTTATTGCCTATCACAGTGAAACTTTTTCTGATACAGTACATAGGTACCCCACCTATAAAAAGGAGTTGTATGCCATTTTTTGGGCCTGAAAACAATGGAAACATAATATAATAGGAAAGGAAACTATTATACATATAGACCATAAACCACTTTAATTCTTGCAAATACAAGGGAAGCTGTAGAATGATAGACATCAAAGGTGGTCATTTTATCTAAAACAATTTCACCTCAACTTTCGTGATAAAAAAAGAAGCAGTAAAAAAGTGGCAAATTATTTGAGTAGGCCTCCAATTGCAAGTTTGACAATATTGTTGGATTCATGTGGTCATCAATCATTTACTTGGAAACAACTATAGGGTACTGACCTTGATTTTGCTAACATCTATAGTAATTTGGTAGAAGGAAAGTTTGTCCCCGATTTTCACTTGTAGGATGGGTTACTTTTCCATATTGGTCATGTATGTGTACCCACCGAAGAATGGAAGAAAATGATATGGGAAGCTCACTACAATCATGTTGTAGGACATTTTGGTATTGGTAAGACCACTGCTATCCTTCAAAAGTATTTCTATTGGCCAAAAATGAAGCAGGATATAATTTCACATATACAAGCTTGTGTAGCCTATGCAATTGCAAAGCCAACAAACTATAAGTTGGGCCTATACTTACCATTACCTATACTTGATAAGCCATGGTAGTCTATTTCAATGTATTTTATGTCTGGACTTTCAACTACCAGGTGGGGGCATGATTGCGTATATGTTGTGGTAGATAGGTTTTCTAAAATGGCTATCATGGTGGCATGTAAAAAGATGATTTCTATAGAAGAGACTGCCAAGCTATTTTTTGAACATGTTTGGGTTCATTTTGGTCTGCCAAAAACCATTATTTCTGATAGGGATAGTAGGTTCATCAACAAATTTTTGTCTGCACTATGGGCTAAAATGGACACCAATTTGACAAAGTCCACAACATTCCATCCCCAAACAAATGGGTAGACAGAAGTGGTGAATCAAATGATTATTCATATTTTATGGATGTATCATTCAAAACATCCTCACACATGGGATGAAAGCTTACCCTATGTGCAACACAGCTACAACCATGCACTCCATAGTACTATAGGGCACAGTCCATTTGAGGTTTCTCTTCGATACAAGCCATTGGAACCTATGGATGTAGCAATACTAGCTCTATAATCTAATAGTCCATTGAGTGGTGACAAGGAGGTAGATAAAGCAAAAAAATTCATTGATAAAATTAGACACATAAAGAAACAAGTTTATGAGATCTTGGAGCAGAGTAATCAGAAGTATAAGGAAAGGCATGATAAACATAGAAATCCTAATCAGTTTCAGATTGGTGACAAGGTATGGTTACACCTTTAGAAAAAGCACCTGCATAGACCAAATAGGAAGCTTCTTCCTCTTCGTTATGGCCCATATACTATTGTGAAACAAGTTGGTGAGAATGATTTTGAACTTAATTTGCCATCCTTTTTGGGACTGCATCCAGTTTTCAATATGGAATTGTTGAGGCCCTATTTTCCTCCTTTGTTGGACATTTGCCAAGCTGCAGAGTTAAATCCATCTACTACTACTCCAGTCTAGTGTGACCATGTTACTAAAGTCATTTTAAAGACTTTGATAAATTAGAACATTCCTTTGTATCGAGTGGTTCGTGCTAGTCAACATTCTCATCAAGGAAAGTGGTTTACTAAGGAACAAATTGAAGAATAATTTCCTCATCTATTGCAATAAATTAGTGCAATGGGGCACATTGCCTCTCAAGGGGAGAGGAATGATCAGGATTAAATTGGAAAAATACTGAAATCTATATTTTCAAATTTGTCTATATTTCAGTAAGCTGCATTTTTTAAGGTCTTCGGAGCATTTCTGGGCTTGGATGGTGCACACAGGTGTCAACATAGTGTCACCTCTGAAATTTAATTTGAGATTTATTGAATACCTTTCCAACAAAATAAATTGTTCACAATTCGGAGATAGGACTAGAAAGTTATGCCTTCTCCAAGTGGACCTATTTTTTATATATAGTTTTTGATAAATTTTGATAGTTTTAATAGTTTATTAAACATTATGATGACTCTTTATTTCATTTCCAACAAATTCTTATGACCCTTGGGATCCATCAGATTTGTATAAACTCCAATTTTGAAATAGAATGGATAACCTTTTTTTGGCTTGCAATCTTGTTGTTACTCGTCTTAGTTTTTATATTGAATTTAACAATAATGTAGGTATCACACCAGGTATTGTAATCTAATTTCATAATTCAGATCCTTCTGTGACCAAACATTCACTATGGGGTCAACATGAAAATAATCAACATTCATTGAATTTCATAATGAAATATAAAGATTGTTAAGTCCCACTCGGTTAAGAGATTTATCTGTAGCAATGGTTAGAATGCAACAGTAAATGATCTGATTTAAATACACATTTCCTTGCATATTTTTATATCTATGCTAAGATCAAAATACCTATGGCCAATATATTCAATTCAATTTCTTTGTATCATCCAACTCTGTCCTGCTCAGTTAATTCCTTTCTCTAATGCTCAGTATTGTCTACAGATTTTTTCAGTAATGTCTTCAACCAGTTTGACCAGCTTTGCATGAATGCAATCTTCTCATGCTCATTCCATAATTCATAATGAATCTCTTGTCTCCTTTTATAGACATAATAAACCATTTTATTTTTAACCGTAGATTTTGCCTCTTAATCTTCATTGTTGTTTGCCTCTTTAACCTTCCTTGACATTTGTGTCTATAAAACGTTTCATTCTCCTTCATCCAATCATCCTTGAATTTTCTTATTTATTTGATCATCATAAAAAACTTTATATTTAACCTCAGAATCATCCAAAATTTGTCCAGCTCATAATCTTTAGTCGACAGTCATATGTTCCATTTATTTCTTTCACTTGATCAATACTCATCACAGTGACTTCTAACCCGGTTAACATTGTACTTGGTATAAACTACACTTTCTCGGTGTACACTGTTTCAACTCAGTGTATACTAAGTTCTTCATTTGCCAACCACATAAACTTGTATGTTCTTGATATTCAATCCATAACAGAATTATGTAATACAATCAAATCACTAACATAATGTCATAGACTCATCAATAAGTTACCCAATGAATACCATATCCATATCTTTCTCATAGATCTCATCTTCATGTTCATATCTCATTCCTTCACCATTATTTCCTTCTTAAGATGTTTGTAACTATCATGATAAGTACATTCAAAACTAGTTGACATCAATGACAATACAATAATTGATTTAATGTGTCACATATACCTTTGTATCTCGGTGATCATCAATCACTGTCTTTGAAGTATCCAATTATTTGCCAATCTCTTCCTTAAGATATTCAATCAATTGTATTCTATCAATCTCTCCCTTTGGAATTGATGGAAATGCAATATGAAATATGCCATAGAATACCAATCATCTATCTACAACTCTATTAATATATGATGTGACTTGATAAGATCTCCCTAGCTTATGCATTTAATATGTTTAATCACTACACAACATCAATGTCTCTCTCATTCAGTATCTCTCTTTCATTCTCTCCCCGTAGATAGATATTTCATTTGAATCATTCTCCCCCTTTCTTCAATTATCTCCCTCCCTTTAGATTTATCTTGAATATTTCATGTACATTTCTCTCCCTTTGACAATAATGCCAAAAATAAAATAATCAACTCTTCAGTAGCCAAATCAATATCTATGTTGTTAATTTCAGATTCTAGTACCTTGCATGTACCAATATGTAGTTTTAGCTTGTCTTCCATCTTTCAAAACCTTAGGAAACCAAAAATGTGAACATCATGCATCAACATCATTAGATCTTTTGATAAAGTATAGGTTGATGCAACCTCATATCACCTTAGTGACTGTTAGAAAGGGGATGGACCCCTAGTCTACTTCTCAAGTATTCAAATGTGTCCTTCGGTAAAGGCTTAGTGAATATATCAACAAGTAGCTATTTTGATTTCACATACTCCAATCTTACTTTCTTTTCTTGAACTTTCTCCCTCAAGTAGCGATACTAATGGATGTATGCTTTGTCTTTGCATGCATCACTAGATTCTTAGAAATATTAATTTCACTTATGTTATCACAATAGATTATCACTGGATCAGTGATCTCCTCATTCATACCTTCCAAAATTTATTTTATCTATGTAATATTTGAGCAATTAGCAGTATCAGCAACATATTCTGCTTCTGCAGTGGACTGAGAAATGTATCCTTGTTTCTTACTTATCCAAGTAACCAATATTTCTCCCAAAAAGAATGCTCTCCAGTAGTTCTTTTTCTATCATCAATGTTTGTAGCCCAATCAACATCAGTATAAACTCTCTGTTCAAAAATGTCTTCTTTCTTGTACCATAAACCATAGTTTTCAGTGTTCTTCAAGTATCTCAAAATTCTTTTCACACCAGTCATGTGTGATTCTTTAGGATTATGAGAAAATATAGCTACAATTCTAACCACATGTGCAATATCTGGTCTACTATGCACAACATACATCAATTTACCAATCATAGATCTATATGAGGTTTGATTTACCTCAGTTGACTTCTCATCCTTTGTCAATTTATATTCGGTGACCATAGGTGTACCGAATGGTTTTGAGTCTTCCATACTGAATGCCTTCAATAATTATTTGATGTATTTGGATTGTGTGATGTATATGCCTTCCTTCTGTTGTAATATTTGCAAGCCAAGAAAAAATTTGATCTCACCAAACATTGACATTTCAAATTCTTTTCTCATTTCATCAGCAAAATATTTGCATAGGTTATCATGTCCTTCAAATATGATATCATCAACAAATATTTTAGCAATAATAATCTTATCATCAGTTTCAAATTTCAAATACAAATTGATGTTGTCACTTGTTTTAACAAATCCAGTACTAATGAGATAAGAATGTAGTCTTTCATATCATGCTCTCGGTGCTTGTTTCAGTCCATATAAGGCTTTGTGAAACTTACATACCATGTTCCTATGATTAGGATCAACAAAACCTTCAAGTTGTTCAATGTATAGCTCTTCCTCAAGTATCCCATTAAAAAATGTAGATTTAACATCCATATGATATACCTTAAATCCTTTGTAAGCAGCATATGCAAGCAAAATTCTTACTCCAAGTCTAGCAATGGGTGAAAATTTTTCTCCATACTCAATTTATTCTTGTGCATAACCTTTATATATTAGTCTTTCTTTGTTCCTTGTGACATCTTCATTCTCATTCAATTTATTTCTAAATATCCATTTGGTTTCAATCACATTTTTGTCTTTCGGTCTCGGTACCAATGTCCATGTTTTGTTTTTCTATATTTGTTCAATCTCTTCATTCATTGTCTTGATCCATTCATCATTTACCAATGCATCTCTAATAGTTTAAGGTTCAAATTCACAAACCAAACATGTTTTATTACTCAACTTACTTCATGTCATCATGAATGCTCTCCTATCTCCAATTATCTGATTTTTTGGATGATGTCTTCTTACATATCTTAAAAGTACAGGTTCAGATCTCTATTCTTCAATGTATTCTCCACTCAGTGCATGATCATTATAATCATTGGTAATAGTTTGTTGATTCTCAGTCTGTAAGGACTATTGCTCAGTAACACCAGACTCTTGCCCGAGTAGAGTTTCAGGTTCTTCAATGTTAACAAATCTACCATAGTCTTCTGGTTCCTTGTTAATTTCTTCATCATTCTTTTATGCAAACTCATCAAATCTCACATTTTCACTTTCAATCATTTTATTAGTAGCCTTGTTCAAAAATTTGTAAGCATTGATTTTAGTAGAATATCCTACAAATATCCCTTCATCACCTTTTGAATCAAATTTCCCATTTCTATCATCTTTTAGAATGTAACATCTACTTCCAAGTATTCTGAAATAACTCACATTAGGTGTGTAACCATACCATAATTCATAAGGTGTCTTGTTTGATTCTTTTTCCATTTGAACTCAGTTTAGTGTGTAAACAACAATACTAACAGCTTCTCTCCAGTATATTTGTGCAACATATTTTTCAATTATTAGTGTTCTAGCGCAATCCATAATTGATCTATTCCTCCTTTTAACAATTCCATTCTATTGGGGTGTTCTCGGTGCAGATACTTGTCTCTTCATTCCATGCTCATTACAAAAATTAGTGAACTCATAAGAAATAAATTCACTGCCTCCATCTGATCTCAAGCATTTTAGTTCCTTACCATTTTCTCTTTCCACTTTTTCTTTATACCATTTAAACATTTTGAAATTTTCATATTTTTCCTTTAAGAACACGACAATCATCATCCTAGAGAAATCATCAACAAAAAAGATAAAATATCTATCTCCATAATAACTCCGAGTTCTCATTGGACAACACAAGTCAATATGAACTACCTCCAAAATAGCATTAGATGAATAATGTTTACCCTTAAAACTAGACTTTGACATCTTACTCATTTGACATTGTTTGCACATAACATGGTCAGGTTTAGATATGTTCAATAAACCTCTAACTCTCCTTTTATTACTGATCTTAACCATGTTGTCAAAGTTTACATGAAATAACCTCTTGTGCCATAATCATACATCTTCATTTTAGTCAATAGACAAGAAGTTTCAACATTGTCAAGATAGAATAAGTTACCCTTTGATTGTTCACCAATACCAATCAACTTTCCAGCTTCATTATAGATTTTCACCATTCTATTCTCAAATACAACTCAGTGACCTATATTATTCAGTTGTGCTACACTCAATGAATTATAATTAAGTCCTTTCACCCAATATGCATTCTCACATCCGATCTTATTATTCAACAATATAGTTCCTTTTCCTTTTACTAGACAAGGTGTATCATTTTCCATTTTCACAGATCCTCCATTATAATGTTCAAGGTATTCAAAATTTTCTTCATCACCAGTCATATGATGTGTAAAACCACTATCAATAATTCATGTACCATTCTTGCTAACTTTAGAAATAAGTGTTGTTTCAACATACCTTTCTTCTTCTTCAGAGTCTTCCTTCAATGCCACAAATACTAATTCTATGTCTTCATCTCTCGGTGTCGGTGTCCTCATCTTCATCTTCAACTAGGTAGCATGCCTTCTTTCCTTTATCCTCGTAGTCTCCATTATCTCTATTTTCATATTGTTGGTTACCTTTGTGATCTCGGTAATCTCTTCTATCATTTTTCTTTTAATTAGATCTCTCATTTGTTTTCTCATCTTCTTTCCTGTTAGGACATCTTGCAGCAATATGACCAATCTCTTTTCATTTAAAACATACCAGGGGTAGTTTACCTCTATAGCTTCCTTTTCCTTTTTGTAGTCTTCTAGCCATTAATGCTTCAAGTTCATCCTCTTCAGATTTATTTTCACTTTCATTTTTTATCTTGTGTTTGTTGCTTGACTTTCCAATTTTTAGAGATGACATAAATGCATATTCTACCATAGGTACAATACTATTGTCATAGTTATTCAACTCAAATGCAATCAATCTACAGATTAGACTATCAAGTGAAATTTTATTACCAGGAGCTTCTCTCATTTCTTGAATTGTAGAGACTCTATTAGCATAGGCAGGTAACAAAGTTATGAGAATTTTACTTACCGCAGTGTCTTCATCAATAGTTTCACAAGCTCCTTGGATAGAATTCACAACCTCCTTGAATCGGTTCCTATACTAAGTGATGTTCTCACCTTATTTCATGTTCATGTCATCAAAATTGCCTCTTAGACTTTCAACTTTAGCCCTTAACACATTCACATCTCCTCCATGAAATAGTGCAAGCTTATCCCACATATTTTTTGAAGTTGTACATGTCTTGATATCCTCAAATTCAACATTTGATAAAGATGAAGCAATCTCAATCATCATAAATTGTGTTCATGTCTTTCTCTCATCTGATTGATAGTCAAATGACCAGTGGATAAGATAAATTCATTTTCCAAGTAGTATGTTACAAAATCATCAATTCCAAATATGTATAACTTCATCCTGCTTTTCCATGTCGAGAAGTTGTCTTTGTTCAACTTTGGAACCTCTCTCTTATACATCTTGTGATCTTTAACTTAAGTCCTTCAAACTTTTCCTTTCAAGTACTCTTTCTCTGATACCAATTGTTAGATAACTAAGAGGGGGGGGGGGGGGGTGAATCAGTTAACTACAATTATCATACAGTCCCTAAAAACACTCTCTGATGTATAAAACAAATCTTTCAAATCAATTAATCAACACGGTAAAACTTTAACTGTGTCTTTTTATTCATTAACTGAATACCAGTAAAATAGCTAGTGAATATACTGATCAAACCAGATTGTAATGTGTTAATAAAAATAAGAATTCTTCACATCCATACACATATAACACTTTTATTTTCAATGTGGAAATTCTGTTAGGGGAAAAACCACCTGGGACCGGTAACCCAAAATAATTTCACTCTTCTGAAGTAAGCTCGATTAAGATTCAACTCTGTTAAAGGTTACAATAATACACTGTAAGGTGTGATCAGGTTAGAGGATTTATCACTAACAGTTCTCTATGACCAAACATTCACTATGGGATCAACATGAAAACAAACAACATTTATTGAATGTCATAATGAAATATAAAGACTGTTAAGTCCTACTCGGTTAATAGATTTATCTGTAGCAATGGTTAGAATGCAAAAATAAATGATCTGATTCAAATAAAACTTTCCTTGCATATTTTTAGATCTATGCTAAGCTCAAAATACCTCTGGCTAATATATGTAATTCAATTTCTTTGTATCCTCCAACTCTGTTATGCTTGGTTAATTCTTTTCTCTGACGTTGAATGTTGTATGTATATTTTCTCAAATTTTTCTTCAACTTGTTTGACCAGCTTCACATGAATGCAATCTTCTCATGCACATTTCATAATTCGTAATGAATCTCTTGTCTCCTTTTATAGGCATAATAAATCATCTTATTTCCAGCCATAGATTTTGCCTCTTAATCTTCACCATTGATTTTTTTGCTTTAACCTTCCTCGACATTTGTGTCTATAACATGTTTCATTCTCCTTCATCCGATCATCCTTGAATTTTGTTGGCTTTTTATCATCATAACAAACTTTATCTTTAACCTCAGAATCATCCAAAATTTGTCTAGCTCATCATCTTTAGTCGACAGTCATATGTTCCATTTATTTCTCACTTTGTAAATACTCATCATGGTGACTTCTAACTTGGTTAACATTGTACCTGGTATATAGTACACTTACTCAGTGTACACTATTTCAACTCAGTATATACTAAGTTCTTCATTTACGAACCACATAAACTTGTACATTCTTGATCTTTAATCCATAATAGAATTATGTAATACAATCAAATCACTAACATACTATCATAGACTCATCAATATGTTACCCAATGAATACCATATCCATATATTTCTCATACATATCATCTTCATGTTAATATCTCATTCCTTCACCATTATGTACTTCTTCAGACGTTTGTAACTATCATGATAAGTACAGTCAAAACTAGTTGACATCAATGACAATACAATAACTAATTTAATGTGTCCCATATACTTTTGTATCTTGGTGATCATCAATCACTGTCTTTGAAGTATCCAATCAATTGTCAATCTCTTCCTTAAGATATTCAATCAATTATATTCTATCAAGTCTATAGTTTGAGAAATATTTAAATAAAAGAGTTCCTCTTTATTCTATAATACACTAGAGACATAAAAAAGTGTTTGGGGACTTAAGTTGAAAAAAAATCATGTTACATGGCATGTAAAATATTAAAGAAAAGACAATTGTGATAGAAAAGAAAAGGGGAAAAATTTAGCCATGAGAAAATAGGGGCAAAAAAGGGATTTTTTTAAACCCACATTGTCAAGGTGAGTGGATGAGCTCTTAGAAAGTGTTATACAAGAGATTGAAGAGCTCTCTTTGAGCATGTTGGGAAAATATATGAAGTTTATGAAATTGTTTGGAAAATTTGTATTTGGGCTTGGAGGATGAAAAACCCTTCTCACTAATATTCTCTTCATGATTGAAAGACACAATCAAGAGGATTTGTGTCCGCATAGCAAGGTAAAAAAATTTAATAGTGCTAAGATTGGAGTTGTTAGGAAAGATTTCTATTCTCGAGATAATCTATAGCTTTCATATGAATTTATTCTTGAGGTTGAGTTAGGAAAATTTGAAGGTGATTTAAAAGTATTAGTTGTTGTTCCACAAACCCTTCCTGCTACTTGTCCCAAATTTGAGCATTGTTGTGTATTTTGTGAGATGTTCAAGGATAGGGAAGAGATGAATCTATTTAGAACTATCTTTCAACAAGTTGTATAAACTTGAAACACTTGCAACCACAAAAAATTGAGCTAGAGGCTACAATATAGGCAACCGTATAGGTTTGAACATCTTAGAGGAACTGTAGCAGGTTTGGAGATGGTGAAATAAGGCTTCCACGCTCAATACCAATATCATTGCTGAGTTTAATTATATGAAACTAACTATATCAGACCTAGTTTGTAGCCAGACACAATGAAATTGGTATGCAAACACATTGGATTATTTGTAATTAATTTTTATAAACTCAACAAATGAACTATTGTTAGTATATTTTAGATTTATTGGATGAGGCTAGCATTGTAATTCATCATTGTTAACACATTCCAAGAAAAATAATTTCATATTAGACATTATTTATATTTGAGCTCATTAATGGTTATGCTATCACAAGTTTCTATTCTCAAGTATTAGTAAATTCCATATCGATCTCTAATTAGTAAAAACTCAAGAACCAAACCTATCATAAACTCTGTAAACAACTTGCTTGCAAACTGTTTGAAAAAATTACAAAGAATATAAAGACACAAAAAATTATTCAAAACAAGGGGGTGTCTTGACAGTCAACAATTAGTTAGGATCCTCCCATCTTTTTCTCACAACCTCCCTTGTATAAATACAAGAGGGCTCGTTGTAAATAATCATTATTTTGCATGTAATAAAATTCTACCAAAATTTACATTGATAAACTTTTTGTTTTATACTTTTAAATTTGATTCTCAAGCGTATAAAGAGAACATTTGAGTTCTTAGAATTTTTGTTAAAGCTTTGTTGATATTAACACTATGTTCTTGCATCATAGTGGTTTTTTTTAATTTACTTGAGATTTTTGTGAGATTGTTGTAGAAGAGCTTTGACTTGCTTTCTACTAGACTTGTGTTGCAATCTTGAGGATAAATTAGGATTAAAGGCTAGTGATATGAAGAAATCAAAAGACTTTGTGCTACAATCCTTTGGATTCATACAAAGTCAAAAGTCTGTCATATCAACATACTTTGAGTTTTTATATGTTGTTTATTACTATTAAATCATTTTGGAAAAGTACATAAGACTTTGGACTAGTGTAATTTCCTTGTTAAGATAGTTAAACTGGTATGTTGCTGATTTTTCTTACTTTTAATTAGAAGTATATTGATATTATTGCTGCAATTAGTAATTTTTAGTGAAGTATTGTGTAAGGAATTTATTGAGTTTGTAAAGTATGATTCCTAAGAAAAGAGGAAGTGATCAATTATTCCATTCAAATTTTAGTTTCTAGTTAAGTACTTATTGATTAAAATAACAATAAGTAGGGCACTTCCCCTTAGTTGAAAGGAGAGATTATATCTCATATACTATGTCTATATACTTCATTTTTTAATTTGTGTGACTACAATAACTTACAAAATATATAGTGAATAGTTTTTGGTGACTTAGCTAGGGATAAAACATGCATTCAAAAGCCTCACACTTTTGTTTAAAGTATACTAGTATCCTATTCATTGTAATTTCATTTCTTGTAGTTTTTAAAGCTTTCACCAAGGACATGTAAAATGGCTATCCAAGGTCCTTTGGGAAATGATTTGGGTCCACTCGATATTACTCTACCCATTGACCCTCTTCCTCAAGGTTTGTGCAAGAACTTTCCTAAACACTATGGGGATAGGAAACAACACCCAAACGAACACATCAAGGCCTTATATATAACATGTGGAATCCTTGGCTTGGAACATGAAGAAATCTCTATGAGATTATTCATTTAGAGGGTGCAAGGTTTTGTTTTTGATTGGTTTTACAACCTTACATTTCATTCCATCTCTTGTGCCTATGGGTGAATTAATTGATCACTTCAACAAGTTGACACATAGAATTCTAGTTGCTACTCAAATACAGTTGATAATTTTAAGTATTTCTTCATTAATGCTCAAATGCATAAGGCCATTCTTTTGTTGAGAAGAGAAACCAAAACTACTATTGCAGCTACACATACCTTAGCTACAGAGATTAAAGATGATTTGATCCTCATTGAGAAAATATGAATAGAAAAAAAAGGGCCCTAAGAAGGCTCTTCTTTGAAGTCATCTTCTTCATCTGGAAAAATGGAACCTATGGTGCAAAGGTCGGCTAATGAGTTGATTTACCTAAAAAAGAAAATATCTCAAGGTATTTTCTCTTCTCCTTACAAGGGCATTCCAATGAGGCCATACCTAGTTGGTACACACAGTTCTACTCTAGGGAATCACAATAAGTTATCTTCACCATTGAAGAGGATTTTTATTGTGTTACCATCAACAAATGTAGTAGTGAAAGGTTTTGAATTGTAACAAAGTGATATTTCTATACTCTTTTAGGAAAAGGAAGCAAACATAGCTGGAGACTCTCATATCTGGTTAGTGTGTTATTAAAGAGTAGTTATGCAACATACCTTAGATAATGAATCTATGGGTGATGAACCACCTTGCCAATATGTTGGTTAGTGAGGATATTAATTTTTTCAACTATGAAAATATGGATGTGAAATAAGGTATTAGTCAAGTTGAAAAGAATGCATCTGTGTTTTAGGGTCATTAACTTGAGCATATTATATGTGAAAGAACTACCCCAGAACTTGATGAAGACCTTTTTCATGAAAATCATAGAAGATTTTTATTCAAGACTTGATTGAAACCATCCTAAATTTTAAGTTTGTGGACAAAATATTGAGTTATTCAATGTAGTTATTTTTTCATCTAACTCACATGAAATAAATCATTCAAAGAAGCATAAGATTTTCATGGTTGAGGAAGAAGCTGATAAGGGTGTAGCCAAAAAGAAGAATTTAACCTTTGTCCTATCAAGAATATTTCCAATACAAAATCTCTCTTAGTTGTAAATAAAAAATTTCACTTGCACCTAAGCATGAAGATATATTTGAGTGTGAAGTAAAACATGCATTTGCAGTTTAGCAGGTGCAATTTGGATTCATGGGTCCATTTTGGAGTAGTAGCATCTTTGATCCATTTGGGGAGAAAATTGCATTTGTTTATTTCTTCCAAGTATTTGTGCATTAGTTCTTGGTCCAAGAGTTCATGTTTCATCTATAGTTGGTTGTTAGGGATCGCGTCAAGAATTGCAAACTATTGAAGAGGGGTAGCTACTTTGTTGAGCCAATGAATGGGGTCGTTTGAGGAAGTTTCCATTGTTGGATAGTCTAGGTTAGCTTATTTATTTCCTTTCCAAATAAGTACACTCACATAAGTTTAAGTCATGTTTTAGTGAGTCCTATTTTTAGCTCATTACATCATCCTTGGTGTCTTTTTGTTGTTTTTTACTGCTTGACTCTCCAGTCCAATGGATGGAAAAGGTACTTGAGATTTTAGATTCTACTACCCCACCTTTGGTTATTTCCACAACCAAAGGTAGTTCCCAAGTCAGAGCCAACTATTTTTCTTGATTTTCACATAGAAAGAATCGGGTATAACCCTAAAAAAAATTCATTCTAAGGTTCTAGACACACATTTTGAGGTGCAAAATCCTTATACTTGAGTGTTTTTTTCATGGATTCATGTGTCATCAAGAGGTCATAATTCTTGGTCTTCATTTTTTTTTGTCATCTTAAAGTTTGTCTTTATGGAAGTCCCATTTGAAATTAGAACTTTTCAACTCCCTTGCATATGAATCACCTTGTATTAATGTAAATTATATTTAAAGTCTTGAACCACATATGTAGTTTGGACCTTCAGTCCCAAAATACATATTATGGGTGTTTTAAAGGAATATGTAGTCAATACATTTTTCCTTGACTACACGTTGTTAGAACTTTTTTCCCTGACTACATGTCATCAAAACTCTTTTCACCAACTACATGTTGTTAGGACTTTTAACCTTGACACCATTTTTTATTACACAAATCATACCTCATGTAATCAAATATTTTTGTTTAGATCACGCCTTCACTTTTATTTGCATTGTGTAATCGAAATAAGAAGTTTTGATTACATATTTCCTTACACTTTTTTTTTTCTTAAGCGTATTCAAAATTTTTAGTTTCAATTATACATCTTATCTTACTACACTTGCAATTTCAAGTGCAATCGAGACTTTTTGTCCCGATTGTAACTTAATGTCTTACATTATATTGTGTAGTCATGAGTTTCTATCTCAACTACAAAATACATTTTATTTCACAGTAAACTAGTTTAATCAATACTTTTCATGTTGATTACACCTATAAATGTAAATATCTTGTTGCTATTAAGGAATATTAAGGTTGGGGGGGGTGGGGGGTGAATCAGTGTTATGCAATTTTTAACCTTATTAATTTGATTCTTAAATCATAAACCACATGCAATGAAAAATAGAATTCCTTAGAAAAGTGCAAGCATCCACAATACCATAACACAAGGATTTTTATCGTGGAAACTCAGTCAAGGGAAAAAACATGGTGGGGATGAGACCCACAAGTAATAATACTCTGTACAAATATTATACCATGTTAAATATTTACAAAAGGAATTCACATGCATTCGGGCACATTGCCTAGAGCTTAATTCTCAATTATAAAAGAGGCTTACTACCTATATGGTGATTACAAAATCATAGAAAAAAATGAACTGAGAAACATCTACAAATGCCAATACAGCTCCAATTAGGCTCAATATACTGAATCGATACACTTCATGCTATATCTCTTCTCTACTCTGATTTAGACCTCAAATTAGCATACTTCATGCATCAACATCCATCATACATACCAAAATGATTGACCAAATTGATCTCATATATCCACTACCAAGAAATAATCTTCCACTAGGTTGGCCTTAAGAACATTTACCAAAATGATGAAACATGTATAACTATTGGCTAGATCCATATGCAAAACTCAATGTGAATAAAAAATAATTCACCACACACTACCCAACATGTTAGACAATCATCCTCGAACACAAAAATCAATCACCAAAATTGATTTTATAGATTTGCATAAGGATCTACATCACACTATTGTTGTTCTTCACTATATACCTAAAAATTGTCACATAGATCCTCATATCTCGATCAAAACATAAATTTAGCTATTACAAATCTAGGATGTGATAAATGTACCTTGATAATGCTTCCCCTAGGTTTTTACCACATAATACAAATCTAGGTGCCCGTATCAAACCTTTTACCAAAACTATCAACTACCTTGCAAATTTCCATACCTAACCAAATTTCCAATTTTCCCTTCGGTATGATCAAAATAAGTAATGCATGTAATCACCCTAAAATGGGATAATAAAACCAAAGGCCCTATTTTTCCCTAATTCAGGACCAAGTCCCTAATTATCCTAGTTTGATTATCTGATTACTGACATGATTCATCAAAATTAGTGAAATATCTAATCAAGCATCAAATTATCATTAATTGATCAAGAATCCTCTTAAGCATCCTTGTCATGAATTAATTAAATCAATCCCACTTAAATACATGGCTAGGGAAATAAAATCAATTAATAAAAGACTCTAAAAATACATGTCACCTCTCAAGGGACAACAAGGAAAAATGCAGCCAATTAGGGGCTAGGCACATGGATCACTCACATGGATCAAGGGAGAGTGAATATCAGCCATTCATCTCAATTCAATCTCAACCATCAAATTTGCCAATCTTTCTATAAAAGAGAAATTTTCAAAGTTCACATAAGATAGTTAATTGCATTCATACTTACATGTTGTAGAGTTAATTTTGTAGCTTAATAAAACTCTCAATTCATAGCTTAAATAACACTTTCAATTTGGTAATGAATAATGGAATTTAATAGTTTTAATAAAAATCTCATGCTTAGTTAATTGAATTCAAATCTCTCATTCTAGAATTGTAATGTTACTGATTAGGATGTAAATATGAGAGTAAACAATTGATCTTAATTAGACTCTTTCTAGTTAGAGAGAAATAAGACACTTTTGTTAGTATATTTTCTTATAATTAGATTATGGACTAACAATCTAATGTTCTATTTAGGTTTTGTATTGCATCTTGCAGGTACAATAATCACACACACATTTTTGACATCCACTGTTGGGCTTGGCCCCATATTTTTTTATTATTTTTAGCATTTTATAATGTTGTCTTGTAGGTTCAGAATCACATTTAGAAAATAGGCTCGTATCTGAGAAGAACAATCGCATTTGGTAGAAACATTATTGCATCCCAAGTTTCCAGAATCGCATCTAGGAAGAATCACATCTTGTAAAACCTTAATCACATTTAGAATCCTTGATCACATTTAGTAAATATTGGCTCACATTTGGGGAAAGCTCACATTTAGGTTTAATTTCTCAGCCACATTCAATATTTTAAATTACAAAATTCAATTCTAATAACTAATGGGTGATTTTGATATTTATGTTTGATCTATCAGCCTAATTAGTTTTTGTAGGACGTTTTGACAGAGATATGTTGGTGAAAGATTGAAAAAGTGAAAAAAAAGTTCAAACTACTAATGAGTAAAATGTAGGTTGCCTTTATTATCAACTAAATATTGTGCATTCTTAAGATTTTTAGGCAACTAATTAGGATTTAAGGATGATTCTTAAATTGATCAGAGGATTATTCTCTTTTCCCTTTTGGGAAAATAAAAAACTCAAAAGTCAATTTAAGTTTTAAGTTTAAATTTTTGGTAATTGAACTTGTTTGATGTGTTTGGGAAATGTGAAAAGGTAAAGAATTATGCTCTTTCCTCTTTGAGAGAATCAGAAACTCAAACCCTTAGATACGATCTATCTTTATTTCTTTAATATTTAGAGGGCCTTTCGGTTAAGGTAAAAAGCTTCTGGGAATGATCCAAGTGAGGAAAAGTAGAAGCCAACCCTTCCACCTCACTATAATCAAGTTGCTTCCTTGAGATGAAATCTTGGAAGACTTAATCTATTTTTTCCTTGGAACATGTATTTGATCCTTCCTTGGACATGCTTGGATGATTGTGTAGAGCGGAGCCAGTTAAATTTTGCTTGCAAGATTTCACACATTTAGGTACTCATAGGGCTATAGGCCTCAATCTTTCCTTGTACCAGACTATAGGAGACTATTATGAATAGATGCCCGAATTAGACAATCCATGTTAGAAGCCACCCAGACCACCTCTGAAAGGTTGGTAATACTTGTGTAAGGAAAATAGTAATTGCCCCAAGAGATTCACCATATCGAACCCTCGTTGACATTACTAGTGGGCTAATATGGCCTCCAACATCCACTGAGTGTTGTTGGATTGTCATATTCTGAGGAGTCTTTAAGTCTATTCCTAAGTTAGTGAACAATTATTTCCAATCTATGCTAAGTGAATAGGAGTCAAGTGTTTTTGGAGTCTAAATAACCTTGTTTGATGTGTTTGAATTTATGACAAAAGATAAATACCCTCAATTTACAACCTCTCAAATAATCATGGATATTTTTAGACATTTAGACCCACTTAAATTTGATAGGCAATCCTTGGCATTTGACAAATTTGACCCATTTTTCAAACAAAGTGTCAAACTTTGACTAAATCCATTAGAAGGTCACATCTGGTTATCATAGTCACTTTTGGTATATAGGCTCACATTTGGTTAAAACATGCTCACATTTAGTCCATCCTGGGTTGCATCTAGGAGCAATATCACATTTGGTTAAAACATGATCACATTTGGTAAACCCTAAAACCTCGCATCTAAAATGTCACATCAAGGACAATGAGTATTTAGGCATGTGTCATAATCTGGATTTTTGCAATTTTGGATACCATTTTTGACCCTCTATCAGGTTCACTCATCACAATAAGTCAACTTGGAAGTTTTTCTTGGTCAATTCTTGAGTGTACCCTATGCACCTATTTGGTCTTTAATCTACCCTTATCAAGTCATTTTGTCTTATCATAATCAAATCCACTTGGTTACTAGCTCAACATTAGGGCACTCTAACCCTTTGATGCTGGAACTTATTAGTTACAATCGCCTTTTAAAATCTACATTTTCAACCTTGGACAAACACACTTGGACACTAGAAGACCTTTTTGACATATCAGGACACTTTGACAACTACCACATCACACTTTCATGGTTAATACCAGACACAAAGCATACAATTTGAAGAAAAATCCTTTTTCAAAAGATTCCCCAAGACTTCTTACCTTTGGACAAGGAGAAACTTCAAGGAGTAATCCTTTATTCGAACCAAAGGCACCTACTCCAAGCACTACTCACATAGTGACCCCTAATACTACTAGCATGTCGAATCTTAACTATTACTGGGATGAACAAAACAATAACCAAGATGATCAAGAGAACCAAGGTAATCGAGCAAATCAAGACAATGAAGATGATTGCAAACATCATTATAACTTTGATAGCAATAAAGAACTGATAGAAGAATATTATCAGAGATGCCAAAGGAGTAAGAGGTTCCAAATATTACTTGAAAGAACCCTAGATGAGAGTAAAGAAAAGTACTATTTGGGCTTGGAATCCTTGTGAGTAAAGTTACCTAAACACTATGATGTAAATAAATTAAAGTAAAGAGAAATTGATACTCATATATCCATATTAACTCAACAATTGCTTTCTATGCAAACTGAGATTCAAGACCTAAAAAAGGAGAAAGATAAACCATCAAAACAATACTCCTTGGAACACATATGTCCTTTTGATCCCATTCAAAAAGGACATACGTATGATTCTATTTCCACAACATGTTGCAATTCCAAAATATGATAAATACATTGGAAACTTAGATCCTCAAGATCATGTGAGATAATTTTGCACCTTAAGTATGGAGTTCATGCATGAACAAACCTATTTAATGAGGTTGCTTCCAAGAAGCTTGGGTGGACAAGAAATGGATTGGTTTTCTAAAATACCCACAGGTATCAAAACATTTGAAGAGCTGGTCAAGAAATTTATCCAACAATACTCCTATAACATATAACACATAGTGACCATGCTAAACCTATGTAATACAAAAAAAAAAGTGGTGAAACATTCCTATCATTTTTACAAAGGTGGAGAAAAATCTTTGCAATGTATTCAAGACAAATACCTGAAAGTGAAAAGATGGATATCTTCATTAATAATTTGGTGCCTGAAATTAACTACCCAATACAACTTCAAGGACCACCAATTTTTGACAAAATGATAGATAGTGCGATCAAGATTGAAGAAGTGCTGATAAAAAATTGAGAAATCACTATCTTTAAAAAAAATAAAGACAAGAACTAATCTAACAAAAAATATTGGAATACGAATAAACCTATGGTCAATGATGGATTTGTGGAAACACCTAACACAAGGTCAAAACCCTAGGTCTTTAATCTTTCCACAAGTTTACAAGTAAGAAAGAGTTCCAATATATAACAACAATAACACCAACAACTCCTAAGACTTTCAACAAACATAGCAATCGGAACAAGCCTTGGTTATCAAAATCTAAACGCACATTTACACCTTTGTGAGATACACTTGAGGTGGTCTTAAAATCACCTCTAGATAAAAAAAATTATTACACTCCCTGAATCAAAACCATGGGAGCCAAAAGTGAAACCAAAATGGTGGAATGATAATAACTATTATGATTTCCATTGGAAAAAATGACACAAGACTAATAAATGTATGAATTTAAGGCATTTCATTCAAGATTTAATCAAAGATGACAAAGTAAAATTTTATGGATATCATACAAACAATGATCACAAAACATTCAAAAATCCATTGCCTAACTATGAGAAATGTGAATCATCTAAAGGCAATAAGATCAATTACACATACAATGATTTTGATAATGTGATCAATATATTGGAACCATGGGAACATTATATCAACATGATTATTCTCAAGGGAGTATGAGAAAAACAAAATATTCTAACACTGTGACGAGGATTCAAGCTAAGCTCACACTTAAAGGAGCTTCCACATGAAATCAACCTACTATGAAAGCAACTTCTAAGACAATATCCAAACAAATGACATTGTCTCCAAATTACAACCTATTGGATCAATTACAACATACTCCTGCTCAAATTTCCATTCTGGAATTGCTAAAAATACCTCTAGTCCACTGAGAGACTCTTGATCAAGCCTTTGTTGCAATAATGTTCCCAAAGACTTAGATATAGATAGATTCCAAACTATGGTTGGTCATTTAAATTCCCTGCATTATTTATCTTTCTCTGAAGAAGATGATAAATCCTTGAATCATACGCATAATCAACCCTTTCATATAGAAGTATTGATTCACAAACACCAATTCAAACATGTCTTGATAGATGGAGGCGCTAATTTAAACATATGCACATTTAATCTTGTGAAACAATTGGGATTCTCCAAACATGTAATTGACCCAAGAAGGAAGATTAAAATCAAAGCCTATGACAAAGAAGAAAGTGTAGATCTCTATAGTTTTGTTGACTATTAGTGACTCACACTTAGTCATTTATCTAGGCAATGATGGTCGGTCATCAGTGCGACCATGTCATTATGTAAAGGCCGAGTTATCTAATGGATACTTACCGAGTAGTAGTACTACCGAGTAAACTTATGGTCACTATGTATTTTTGTATTAGCCAAGTCAAGTGTTGCCGATTCATGTATGCAATGATTACCAAGTGAAAAAGATATCAACATATGCCAAGTATAGTGAATGCTGAGTATCAGGAACATCATTTGCTGAGTTAGCCAGGAATGACATATGAGTTTTTTATGGCATAGTGATCGAGGTAAGTTGTTTTGGCCGACATTCATGTTTTGTATTTTGTTTGTTGAGGTAATTATGGAGGTTATTATGCATCTATTTTGTAATCATTGATCCCTATGTAATACTTAGAGCCAATCATAAATTAGTAAGGCTTAAGCGGCAAAAGGAGTTAACCTGAACCGCAGATCTTGAATCATGAAGATATTTTGTTGTTTATATAAGTATAAGATATGAACCCTAAAATTTACAAGGAAGTGAATGAATGAGAGGATGTGAAGGGTATGAAGGAATGAGAAGAGAGGCACATTCAGATTGGTGAAGCATTCAGATAGAGTTCAGTGACTGAGTTAAGCAGTGAAAGAACAGAATAAAGATAAATTTGATAGAAGAGATCAATACAATATTATAAAGAGAAGATCTATAATCTACATATAGTGCAAACTAAAGGATCAGGTACTGAGACATTCTAACAAGTGTATCAGGGTAAATATCTTAACCGAGTGGTCCTAATAGACCTATTGTAATCTCTTAACCAAGTGCTTACTTTGTTGTGAGTTTTAAATCCTTTAGCAAGGTAGACTATATAAGTCTTTTAGCTCTTAACATGGCAGACCCCTCACAGGGTAGATCACATTTTGATCAATTTTTTTAAGCCCTAACATGAAAACTTATTACTGTAGTAGTGAAGATTTGTGGGTGTCATCCCCACCCCAGTTTTACCTTTCAAGGGTTTTTGGGTAACCAAAATTATTGTGTTGTGAGTACTTTCATGAATGCTGCTCAGTATGTTAGTTACTTTGTTTTGATGAAGTTTTGTTGATGCTATGAAATTTTTTTATACAATGTTAAAATGGTAAAGTAGGTGATATCTGATTCACCCCCCCTCTCAGTATCACATTTCTGAACTATATTTCCAACAATTGGTATCAGAGCTGCAAGGTTTCTCATAGAAAGTCTAACCACTTGAAGAAAAAGATCTTGAGATGGAAGTCTATAAGCTCAGAAAGGTCATAGAGAATTAGAAGATTGATGTACAACTGGAAGCAGCCAGAGGTGAACTGAAGAAATCCTTGAGCAGAAGGAGAGAAATTGCTATTCAGCAAAATGATTCACAATATCAAGAAGATACCACTAGGCTATTTGATAATGGAAACTCTACAGAAAGTGACAAAGCCATAAAAGAGCTACTGGAGAAAAATACCACACTAAATGATGACATCATAAATCTAAAGAGAGAACAAGAAATTCAATCTGTCAGACTCTGTGAAGTAGTTGAACAGAAAAAGAAAGCTGAAGATGACAAGACAATGGCTGAAGAAGATAAAAGACAAATAGCAATGAGACTAGATGAAAGGACAAGTGACATGCAAAGGTTAACTAACAATAAACTAGATATGGTAAATCAACTGCTCGTGGTTAATCAAGATTTGGGCAAGAAAGATATGGAAATCAACCAACTAAGGTCTGAAAATGACCAATTAAGGAATGAACTGAGATCTGAGAAGGAAATCAATGAAAGGATGAACAAACCTAATGAAGAAGCTGCAAAATATTTTGAGGAGCTGTTAAGGTCACCTAGAAGATTTGGTGATAGACTGGACTTGGACTAAATGAGCATTCATCATCTACTGAAGGAGAATCATCAAAGAATGGAGAGAAAAAGAATGCAAAACCAAAGAACAACAAGCCCACATGCCATCACTGTGGAAAGCCAAGACATACAACCAACATATACAGGAGCAAACATGGTAAGTTTGATCCTAAACCTAATTTCAATGGGCATTGCTTTAACTGTAAGAAACATGGACATCAGGTACATGAATGTAGGTCTAAGGTCAGTAATCCAACTACTTCACCTAAGTTTCAAGGTCATTGTTTCAATTGTTAGAAGTATGGGCATAGAGCATTTGAATGTAGATATAAACCTAGATGGTCATCAGATGAATAGACTAAGTCACCTGTGAATAATAAATCATACAATTGGGATTATAACACTTGGTACAATTGTCAATACTGTGGAAAATATGGACACATTGGAGAAAATTGTATGAAGACTCATTTCAAAGGCAAATCCAAAAGCTAGATGAATGGAAGCATGGTATGTTACAAGTGTAATAAGATAGGTCACCTAAAGAAAGATTTTAGATCACCTATGCCGAGCAATGATCAGAATCAGAATGAAGATATCCGTGAGAAATTGAGAAATTAGATGAATAAGACATGGAAGAAGAAAGGAGAAGAAAGTACAAGTGAAGCTAGCACATCTGAGGTCACCCAATCCGATGGATCAGGTGATCACACTTCTTCTAACTAAGAAAAGTAGGTATGTTTGGAACTGAATCTTACAATGCTTTATCTTAGATCAATTCCTAAAATAAAATTGAGTAAAAGTCCATATCTGCATAGATAAAGATGCATTAGGACATATTTGAGCAAAGTAGAGAATTTCATTTTTTATGTTGAGCGTCAGTGTTTTGACCAAGTTATCAATGTATGTCAAGCACCTATTGTGGCCGAGATGCTATATACACCGAGCTATGTCTTAATGGTTATATTGACCGAGCTTGTGTTAGCTGAGGTTAACATGAGTTTTCTGAGACAACTGTATTCCACTTAGAATTTTATACGAAGCATTTATGAGGCCCTAATTCAACTTTTTTGAATCTATAAAGCGAAAAATTACTGCCCATTTCATTTCACCAAGTGAATTGAGATTTCTTTAAGCAATTCAGAGCAAGAGCAACTAGTTTGTCAAAGGCGATTCCAAATATTTTCAGCGTGCCATCGACAAAATCATCTACATGACACTTATGAGAAAGGTACACTACTGAGAAAATATTTCTTTTCAAAACTTTTAAATTAAAATGGCATCATCATCATCTGCTACAATGAAGAAACAATGGATGGAAGTTTTCAACGCACAATTGGTAAGGAATGAAGTTTGCAAGCCGCATAAATTTAATGCTATTTCGGAAACCGTAATTAAAGGAGATCTTACCGGCGCTCTATTCTTGATTCCAGAGAATGTGTTGATAATGAATGACATTAGGTCTTGTTACATGTGCAAGATCGAAGAAATTAGAGATTATGAGATTAGGGAGGCATATGACAAATTGTGTGATAATGGAGTGTTGAAGCTAGAATATAAATCGGTTGCCGAACAAGGGTTAGTGCATGCCCTAGATTTCTTGCAAAATTTCAAGGTTGAATGGATAAAAATAGTGTTGAGTCGAGTGCATGATATGAAATTGTGGTTGGAAGATGGACCAGTGAAGATAATGAAGGAAATGATCCACTAAGTAACTGGACACCCTACAATTCAGGGAAAAAGAACAATGAAGTGTTCAAGTAAAGAGGAAATTTAGGCAAACACACAGGCAGTTTGGAACAAGCGTGGAATGATGATTTCCACCATCACAGATTTGGAAATTGACTTTACTGTTAGGGTTATCTCACACAAATTCTACCAATCTAGTTAGTTGGACAGTGTCCCCTATATGGTAGTGGACCAAGCATGGAAAATCATCAAGGGACACATGTATGATCTTGCTGAGCTCCAGTTGACTTAGCTTGCTGAGAACCTTAACTCAATCTAGAATGCAAATAATTCTATGTGTAAGTTTTAATTAGTGAGTTCATAGGTTGGATAGGAGAAAGTTTTAATGGTGTAATGGAAAATTATTTGTTGAGTTCAAAAAGAAAATGAGGAAGAGGAGTAGAGTCCCTATGTCATTAGTTAAGAAGTATACCAAGGATATATGTTTTCTAGTTGACACAGACTTTACTTATGCACAAGAAATTTTTCTTAGGGTTTCATGGCTAATGCCATTACCCTATGAGGTAAACATAGATGAAACCACTACTACTATTACCGCCCTTTTAGCTGAAGAAATTGATGACAAGGCACCTTATTTTAGAACTTATAATGAATCCAAATATAAAATCACTATGGGTTTGATGGTTGCAACTGTAGAAAGAAAAAGGAAGAAAATTGTAAAGAATCTAGAAAAATATGTAGGAGAAATAGACAAAAATGCACCACTTGAATTAACCCAAGGACTGGGAGAAGATGAAGCAAGTGACTCAAGTGATAGTGAAGAAGAAGAAGAGGTACAAGTAGAAAAGAAGAAAGGTAAGAAGCCAGTACTTGTCGAGCCCCCCAACCAAGAGAAGGCTACTAAAACCTAAAGTGTCATCGACACCTGTGCTTAGGCCTAGAACAAGGGGAGTAGCTGTCAAGATACCAAAGAAATCCCCTGCATCAGGTAAATGAAAAGTTTTTCAGCCTAAGGCAATGCCGAGCAAGGCTAATAAAAGGCCTAGAAGGAAACTTGTTTTGGAACAGGAAAATGATGAAGAGGTGAAGAAGAAAGTTGCATTGAAAAATGTAAAACCTACTGTGGATGAAATATGCCATACAATCACAAGCTCTATTGGATTAGAATATCTGAAGGGATTGAAATTTGAAAGCATGAGTATAGGAGATAAAGAAAAAATTGAAGATGCTATTCTTGAAATGCTTTGCATTTTTAAGATGTTACCTATACAGTTGGAGAACCGAATTCCTAAGGAGTTGAGCAATAGAGTAGCATAGATATGGGAATATGCTCTTAATACAGAGAAACAAATAAGAGAGAGTACCCTAGCACAAGTTGAATCAAGTCTAACCCTTGAAAATATTAGGCAAATTGTGGAACAATATAGAGAAAATTTTGACCCTAAACTTAGAGCTTATTTAATCCTTCAACACAAGGTTGAGGATGTTGTACATGAAAGTATAAGGATTTGGAAGATAGTGTTTGGATTGTTAATTGACAAGGATGCAGATAAAGGTGCTAGAACATCTAAGGATGCTAAGCCTGACACAGAACAAAATGCAATGGAGTTACCCATTCCGGAGACTAAAGCTCCTAAGGTGGATGAAATTTAGAAGGTATTAGAAGTGAAAATTGTTGATATAATAAAGGATACCCCAATAAAGACTCAAGTATTGACCGAGGAGGATATATAGGCCGAGGAAGCAAAAGACACATCTTTTCTAGGTAGCAATACTATACTTTTACAAGTAAAAGATTATCCGACAATTGATGAGACATCAACTATTAACACTACCCCCACCAAATCTGAAGTTGTTACAGTTGACATGTTAGTTGGTATAAGCACTACCAAGGAACAGGATCGGTCGGCACCAAAAAATCCACCCACATCTATCGAGGATTTACATCAAGATAAAGGAGAGTAGTCTAAAGTAAAAGCTACTAGTCCTCATGTGGAGAATAAGGGAACAAAATAAAAAGAAGTAAAAGACAAAGCTATTGAGATATACGAGCCTAAGGAATAAGAGGCAATACAAGTTCTTGTATAGATGCTGAGTGGGAGCACACCAAAGAAGGCACTTAAGAAGAAAATGAAAGTCTTTTCACCAGAGGTAACCATTGATGGAGTTATTGTTATTCCAAAATGGGATTCTGATAACTTATCTTATGAGTAGATGCAAATACTACAAGATTTATTGAAGAGGAAAAGTAGGAAAGAAGAACTAAGAAGGGAACATCAGCAAAAGAAGGTTCTGTATGAAATCAAAGAAATATTTAATGATGATTTTGAGTTGTCTAATGTAAATAGTTATGCTCCCATACTGGAACAACTTGTCCATATTGTTCAGAAAGTAACTAATGAAGAAAGTGGAGCCAGTGAGAAGTTATTGTAGTGGTTAGAAAGAAATTTTGAGATCAAGATGATGGAAAAAGTATCTGCCGAGATTGCAGTGAAACAAGTAACACTTTCAATTTGGTAACAGAGTCAGAAGAAGTAGTTGTGAATGCACAATCTCTGCTTACCAAACTATGCAATGTAGAATAGTTCATTGAGGATAACCAAGGACTGGTTGATAAACTACAACAAGAACTAAAGTCCACCAGTCAATCCTTAAGCTTGGATGTAGAAACAAGTTCAAGACATTATGCCAAGCTTATGCATACACAAGGAAGGATAGTCGAACTGATGGCTAATGATGGAAAGATAAGGGCTTGTCTACTCTCTATGCAAACAATATTGACACCTCACCTCGAGGCCATACAAAGAGAGTTAGCCAAGGCTAAGGACCTAACACAAAAGGATCCAAATCTATCTACAGCCAAGAGCCTAGTCAATCTAGCTGCCGAGCTAGCAGTGTAGTCAGAAGTTTTAAATGTTGCTACCGCAGGATGGGAAACTGCACTACACATGGTTATGATGTTGCATAAACCATTTCTAGAGAAATACTTCACGATCCCCACTCCAGAAGAGATTAGACATGCCAAAAACAAAGGGGAAATTAAGTGACATGACATGAAAAAGGGAAGGTAACAAAATTTTATATGTATATATATCTTAGGGGGAGTATTCTCCTAATACTAAGTACTTTTGTAAATACAAATGTAATGTCATGACAAAGTATTTTTTCCACTAATGTCAAAGGGGGAGATTGTAGATCTCTATATTTTTATTTACTATTAGTGACTCACACTTGGTTATTTATCTAGGCAATGATGGTCGGTCATCACTGCGATCGAGTCATTATGTAAAGGCCGAGTTATGTAATGTATACTTATCGAGTAGTAGTACTGTCGAGTAAACTTATGGTCACTATGTATTTTTGTATTAGCCTAGTCAAGTTTTGCCGAGTCATCTATGTAATGATTACCGAGTGAATAGGATGAAAATGGTATCCACCCTAGAATGTATGGTAGGAAATATGAGATCTACTTCTAAATCCAAATTCCCAAAGGAGAGATCCAAATTGATCAACCACAAGGTTAATGCACAATCGAATCAATCTATGGAGAATATGAAAGAGGAAGAAAACCTTATATTTCCCTATAAAGAAGATGTGGTTGAAATTTGAACTAATTGAAAGGGAAGTACTAACCTCAAAATAGGGCAGATCTAGAAAATGCTGATTTCTGATGTCTGTGTGTAGTTTCAGGAAATTTTGCAACCTATTTTGGACTGGAATTGCCAAGACAAAGAAAACCCAAAAAAATTTTATCCTTAAAACAACAAGTAGTCTTTGACCTTGATAAAAGGTCAAAGGCTACATTAATATTTTGAAGGTCGACCTTGACTTTTTTCATAGATCTCGAAAGTTCTCCAAAAAGGGTATCCAAATCCAAGCTCAAATCTGCAGTTCCGCACCTATACCTACAAGAAAAAGAGGGTTTTTTTTGTTTGTTTGAGGTGTTTGCCTTGGTCAAACCCTGGTTTGGAATTAACCTTAATATTGAAATTGAAATGAGAATGCTAGCAAGCAGTAGAAGTAGATCTAACAATGAAGCTATGCAATTCGATAGATATGCAATTGTATTTCAAATGTAAATAAATATATTGATATGAAAGCTTGAACACAACAATAGCAAATGCAAATCAAAACCATGAAAGTAAATGCAAAACCTCCATGTTTGTATACTTGAAATCCACCTTGATAGAGGAATGAATGGATCTAGGAGATGAACAAAGGATCTTGAAGGAAGATCACACCATCATGATGGCTAGATCTAGGGTTTGAATGATGAATCTTGCATGCTTGAACCAAATCCCTTCAAAGGCTTGAATGCTTGAATCCTTGATCTTCAATGGAGAACTTGAATGAAGAAGAGGACTTGAATGCTTTCTTGAATGAATGCTCGATGAAATGCTTGCTTGATCTTTTCTTGAATGCTCATGAAATTGCTTGAGATTAGATATGAAAACTTGATAATGGATGGAGAAAATGAGAGAGGAAGGCCTCCTTTTATAGTGAACTAGGGCACAATCTTCTAGAGGGGCCACCTTGGAGAATTAAATCCCAATTAGGTCCTAACCTTTAGAAATATACCTAGATTAAATACAATTAAGGATTTACCATCCTAAAAAACTGAAATAGCTGACCCAAAGGTGGGAAAAAGAATCTTTCTGAAACCCGATACCCGAAAATTAAAAAATCTTGAAATTTGAAATCTAGGTCAAGAACGAGGTAGACCCCGCCCTAGGTTAGGGTTGAGGTCAACTTTGACCCTCAAGTTCAACTTTGACCTTGAGGTTAGAAACCTCAGGACCTCAATCCATAATGCTAGGAAATGCAAAAATAAAGTGAAATCAAGTGGACATAGAAGCAGAATGGGGGGAGAAAGCCAGATTCGAGCAAAGACCTGATCAAGGTGCTTGACATGACCCCAAACTACTTACTCAGAGGGCTAAATGATCTTAACATGGAAGTGCTTCCATTTTAAGATGATACACCAAGAGACAAAGATATCAACATATGTCAAGTATAGTGAATGTTGAGTATCAGGAACATCATTTGCCGAGTTAGCCAAGAACGACATACAAGTTTTTTATGGCATAGTGATTGAGGTAAATTGTTTTGGCCGACATTCATGTTTTGTATTTTGTTTGTTGAGGTAATTATGGAGGTGATTACACATCTATTTTGTAATCATTGATCCCTATGTAATACTTAGAGCCAATAAGAAATTAGTAAGGCTTAAGTGGCAAAAGGAGTTAATCTGAACCATAGATCTTGAATCATGAAGATGTTTTGTTGTTTATATAAGTATAAGATCTGAACCCTAAAATGTACAAGGAAGTGAATGAATGAGAGGATGTGAAGAGTATGAAGGAATGAGTAGAGAGGCACATTTAGATTAGTGAAGCATTCAAATAGAGTTCAGTGACTAAGTTAAGCAGTGAAAGAATAGAATAAAGATAAATCTGATAGAAGAGATCAATACAATATTGTAAAGAGAAGATCTGTAATCTGCACACAATGCAAACTGAAGGATTGGGTACTGAGACATTCTAACAAGTGTATCAGGGTAAATCTCTTAACTGAGTGGTCCTAACATACCTATTGTAATCTCTTAACTAAGTGCTTACTTTGTTGTGAGTTTTAAATACTTTAGCAAGGTAGACTGTATAAGTCTTTTAGCTCTTAACAGGGAAGACCCCTCATAGGGTAGATCATATTTTGATCAGATTTTGTAAGCCCTAACAGGAAAAATTATTACTGTAGTAGTGAAGATTTGTGGGTGTCATCCCCACCCTAGTTTTACCTTTCAAGGGTTTATGGGTAACCAAAATTACTGTGTTGTGAGTACTTTCATGAATGTTGCTTAGTATGTTAGTTACTTTGTTTTGATGAAGTTTTTTTGATGCTATGAAAAAGTTTTATACAATGTTAAAATGTTAAAGTAGGTGATATCTGATTCACCCCCCCTCTTAGTATCACATTTCCAAACTATATTTCCAACAGAAAGATCCTCTAAAGGATTAGTTGTTTTACCTATCAAAGTGGGGCCAGTGGAGAAAGATTTCATATGTCAAGTTCTTGATCTACCACTTTCTTACAATATTATTCTTGGAAGGCCATGAATTCATAAAATGGAAGAAGTACCTACTACATACCATCAATGCATAAAGTTTCCTCATAATGGATTAGAAGTGACAATTCTAGCTGATACAACTCATCCTTGTAATAATCTAAAGAAAGAGGCCAATATGGTTCCACATAACAAAGAGAGCTCTAAAAAAGTGGAAAATTCCAAAGAGAAGTGATGTAGGAGCATCTTGGGTCCTTGGAAATCCTATGTCACCAAAAATATTTGAAGTTTGTTTGTGTTGATCGGTTCCTTCTTTGACCGAGTTGGTTCGGTAGTTGGTCAATTTTCTTTGGTTACCGAGTTTGGTTAGTTATCTCCTGGGAAATCGGTTGTTTCACCGACGCTCGACAATGCTTGTGTGTTGCTCGGTCATCCTTGCTTACTGAGTGGTTTATTTTGAGTTCTTTTTGAGGCCGACTTGTGCATTCATTTTGGGTCACAAATTTAATGTTGGTATCCATCATTGGGAAGTGTGTGGTCCCAGATATGACCCTTCCTAGCTTCTGTTGATTGTGGATCTGAAGGCCGACTCGGTTCGGTAGCCTCTTGCATAAGTATAGATGTTTGGTTAGAGTTCAGTTAGAAGTAAGAAGATAGAATATTAGAAATTGTTGTTAGATCCTTGCATGCTTGAGGACTTCGATGATTCATTGTAATATATGGTTGTAACTAGGAAGGCCTTACAACCTAGCATGTATGAATCAATTTGAACATAATAAAAGAAATATCCTACATTCTCTCTCTCACTGTGTTGTTTTTGCTTCCATGTGTACTTTGTGCAGGGTGGATCTGTAGGGTGTTCCATTATTTGGCCACTCCCAGTCCTCTATCCTACGTCAGGTGGTATCAAAGTGAGGTTAGATCTAGATCTAGGTTTACGAATCTAGATTTGTTGGTTCCTTCTTGCGAAGCCCTAGTTGAATTATTGTGGGGTAGAAAATTATGATTTGACTTGCACTTGCAGAGGGTTTTCAAGATGGTTCATGGGAGGCAAGATGCAGATCTAGGATTGGCATACATGTTGAGACAACTTGCTACTAGATTAGAATCTTTTGAAACATCCCAGAGAAGAGGAAGACATCTTGAAGATGTTAGCAATGATGAAAATGAGAAAGAACAAGTGAATGCAGAACCTGCACCTATGATGGATTAGGGTGAAGAAATATTTTTGAAGGCTTTGACAAGTCTAAAGTCTACACCACATTTTAATCCTCCTAAGTATGGTGGAAAACTAGACTCTGATGAATTGGTGGATTGGATTACTAAGATGGTACTTTGAGTATGAAAATGTACCTGAAGACAAGAAGGTGAAAATTGCAAGAACAAAGTTGAAAATTCATGCATCCTTATGGTGGGAACATCTGCAGCTGAACAGAAAGAGGAAAGGCAAACACAAAATCAAGGTATGGAATAAAATGGTGAATAAGTTGAAAGGAAAGTTCTTACCTTGTGATGATTAGATTAACCTAGTTAGGCAAATGCAAAGTCTAAGGTAGAAAGATAGCTCGGTAAAGGAATATACTGAGGAATTCTATAGATTAGATATCAGATCTGGGCATGATGAAGATGATGTGGAAATAATTGCTAGATACCTGAATGGTTTGAGAGTTTCCATCCAAGAAGAAATTAGTTTGGTCAAATTGGAGAACAATGAAGAGGCTTATCAATTAGCATTGAAAGATGAGGACAAATTGAATAAAAGACATGAGAAAAGACAAAGAGGTAGATTCCATGGTGAAAATGGTAGATCTGAACTAGAAAAGACAAATCTGGATAAAGGCAAGACTGAGTGGAAGAGTGAAATTTCATCTAGAGGTAGAGGTAGTAACTACCGAGGTGGTTATAATAGAGGTGGTTTCTGAGGGACTTGTTACAATTGTGGAGAAGAAGGACATAGATCTTTTGTGTGTACATATGCAAGTAAGAAGGCTAGTAATAGTAGAAATGCTTTGGTGCAAGAAGAGTCACCGAATGAACTTGAGAAGGAAAATAAATTGATGGTAAGGAGAGCACTATGGAATGAAAGTAAAAAGGAAGATCCAGTAAGGAAAATTTTATTCAAGACTAGATGTATAGTTTCTGACAAAGTTTGGAAGGTAATTATTGATAGTGGTAGCTCAAAGAATCTGGCATCTGAGGAAATGGTCACAAAGTTGTAGTTGAAAAGTTTGGAAAATTTGAAACCCTATCAGATTTCATGGATCAAGGATGAGCATACACTCTTGGTAAGCGAACAATGTTATGTGAATTTGAAGATTGGAAAGTACTATGATAAGGTGTTGTGTGATATCATGCATATGGATTGTTGTCATATTTTATTGGGTAGACCTTGGCAATATGATAGACATGCTATATATGATGGGAGATTGCATAAGTATACTATTTTGGCTAATGGAAAGAGACAAATCTTGTTACCTTTGCTGGAAAAATCTGTTAGTAATGTTTTCACATCTGTGAAAGTTTGTTTGATGGAGGGAAGAAAGTTTGTTAAGGACTTGAAGAAGAGTGATGTATGTTTTGTTGTGATTCCTAACAAAATGAGTAAGAAAGTAGAGGATAGTGTTCCTGAGGAGATTGATAAGTTACTCACCGAGTATAGTAAAATCATTTTTGATAATGTGCCTAATGGTTTTCCACTGAAGAGAAGCATTGATCATTGTATGGATCTAATCCCTGGAGCTAGTTTACTGAATAAGGCACCTCAACGGTTGACACCTACTGAGAATCAGGAATTGAACCGACAGATTCAAGAGTTGTTGGAGAAAGGTTTGATCAGAGAAATTTTGAGCCCTTGTGAAGTACCTGTTGTATTGGCACCAAAGAAGAATGGAGAATGGTGAATGTGTACTGATTCGAAAGCAATCAATAAGATAACAATGAAGTATAGTTTTCCTATATCGAGAATGGATGATATAATGGATAGTTTGACTGGAGCAAAGTAGTTTACCAAAATTGATTTGAAAAGTGGGTATCATTAGATCAGAATCAGAGAAGGTTATGAATGGAAGACTTCTTTCAAGGTAAAAGAAGGTTTGTATGAGTGGTTGGTTATGCCTTTTGGTTTAACTAATGCACCAAGTACTTTTATGAGGCTAATGAATGAAGTTTTGAAGAAATTTTTGGGTAAGTTTGTGATTGTATATCTTGATGATATTCTGATATTCAGTAAGACTGGAGAAGAACATTTGTTGCATGTCAGACAATTTTTGCAGAGATTGAAAGAAGAAAAGTTGCTGATAAATCTGAAAAAAATTTCATTCATGAAAGAAGAGATTGTGTATTTGGGATTTGTGATTTCAGCTAATGGTTTGAAAATGGATCCTGAAAAGGTTGAAGCTATTTTGAATTGGGCTACACCTATGAATTCTAGTGAGGTAAGATCATTTCATGGTTTGGTAAGTTTTTACCAAAAGTTCATAAGGAATTTCAGTTCAACTTGTAATGCTATGATTGAGACTATGAGAGGAGACAAAAGAGAATTCAAGTGGACACATGGAGCTGATAGAAGTTTTGAGACTCTGAAGTAGGAAGTTGTTGAATTGTCTATTTTGGCATTGCCTAATTTCAATAAGGCATTTCAAGTGGAATGTGATGCAAGTGGAAGTGCAATTAGAGTTGTGTTGAGTCAAGAAGGTAAGCCCATCGCTTTCTTTAGTGAAAAATTGAATGATGCTAAAAGGAAATATTTTGTGTATGATCAAGAATTCTATGCTATTCTTCAAGCACTGAAGAAATGGAGACATTATTTGATGCTAAGTGAATTTGTGTTGTATACTGATCATAAGGCTTTACAGTATTTGGGTAGTTAGAATAAGTTGAATCAGAGACATATGAAATGGGTTGAGTATTTGTAGAGTTATACATTTGTTATAAAGCATAAGAGTAGAGTCACTAACCAAGTTGTTGATGCATTGAGTAGAAGAAGATCTTTGATGACCGAGATGAAAAATGGAATTTGAGGCTTTGATGACATAAGGGATTCTTATGAGTTTTGATCCTAATTTTTCTAATCCATGGAGAAAGTGCAGAGAACCTATTCAAGATCAATAGAGTACTAAATAGGATGAATATTTTATGTATGGAGGTATGTTGTTTAAAGGTATTCAGTCGTGTATATTGAGAGGACCAATGAGAACTAATTTGATAAAGGAGAAACATAGTGGTGGTTTGACTGGACATTTTGGTATTCATAAAACATTGAGTTTTCTTAAGGAGAAATACTTTTGGCCACAGTTGTATAAAGATATTCAGAAATTTGTGAAAATTTGTGGAGTTTGTCAAGTTGTAAAAGGAGTTAGTCAGAATACTGGATTGTATACACTGATTGTTGTACCTGAGAAACCTTGGATTGACATTTGTATGGATTTTGTTCTTGGCTTACCAAAGACAGTAATAGGTAATGATTCTATATTTGTTGTTGTGGATAGATTTTCTAAAATGGCACATTTTATACCTTATAGAAAGACATTAGATGTAGTACATGTACCAGATCTTTTCTTTAAGGAAATTGTCAGATTGCATGGATTACCAAGGAGTATTATCTCTAACCAAGATAGTAAATTTGTTGGATACTTTTGGAAGACCCTTTGGAAGAAGTTTGGAACTAAGTTGAAATATAGTTCTACATTTCACCCACAAACCGATGGACAAACATAAGTTGTGAATAGAAGTTTGGGAAATATTTTGAGATGTTTAGTTGGAGACACACCAAGTAATTGGGATTATGTGTTGGCACAAGCAGAGTTTGCATACAACAATTTAGTGAATAGGAGTAATGGGAAAACACCATTTGAGATTGTGAATGGCATACAGCCAAGAGGTATATCTAATTTGAGGGGTATTGCTAATGAAAGTAAGAGAAGTGCTAAAGGAGTAAAATTTTCTGAGTACATGAAGACATTGCATGAAGATCTAAATCTGAAGCTAGAAGAGAGTAATTAGAAATACAAAGAAAGAGATGATAGATCAAGGAGACATAATACTTTTGATGTTGGTGATGAAGTGATGGTTCATTTGAGAAAAGGCTGATTTCCTATTGGAACCTATGGGAAGCTGAAGATGAAGAAGTTTGGACCTTGCAAGATTTTGAGAAAATTTGACAGTGGAAATGCATATGAGGTTGAGTTACCTGATGATATGCACATATCACCTATTTTCAACATTTTTGATTTGTATGAGTTTCATGAACCTGAAGAAGACATGATTGTACCAATAGATTATCCTAAGAAGTAGAATGAAGAAGTGGAGAAGATTTTGGAGCAAAGAATTGGCAGAAGTACAAGAGGAAAACAATATATGGAATATCTAGTAAAGTGAAAGAATAGACCAATTGAAGATAGTTCATGGATTTCATAGTCTGAGTTGGATATAGCTCAAATCATACCTGCTAGATGATTCAGAGAATCAATTCAAAATAACCCCAGGTGTCTGATGTAGGAGCATCTCGGGTCCTTGGCAATCCTATGTCACCAAAAATATTTGAAGTTTGTCTATGTTGATCGGTTCCTTCTTTGACCGAGTTGGTTTGGTAGTTGGTTGGTTTCCTTTGGTTGCAAAGTTTGGTCAGTTATCTCCTAGGTGGTTGGTTGTTTCACTAGCACTCAGCGATGCTTGTGTATTGCTTGATCATCCTTGCTTACCGAGTGGTTGATTTTGAGTTCTTGTTGAGGCCAACTTGTGCATTCATTTTGGGTCATAGATTTAATATTGGTATCCATCATTGGGAAGCGTGTGGTCCTAGATCTGACTATTCCTTTCATTGATTATGGATTTGAAGGCTGACTCAGTTCGGTAGCCTCTTGTATAAGTATAGATGTTTGGTTAGAGTTCAGTTAGAAGTAAGAAGATAGAAGATTAGAAATTGTTGGTAGATCCTTGCATGTTTGAGGACTTCGGTGATTCATTGTAATATCTAGCCATAACTGGGAAGGCCTTACATCCCGACATGTATGAATCAATTTGAACATAATAAAATAAATATCCTGCATTCTCTCTCTCACTGTGTTGTTGTTTCTTTTGCATGTACTTTACGCAGGGTGGATCTATAGGGTGTGCCATTATTTGGCCCCTCCTAGTCCTCTGTCCTGCATCAAGAAGGTCTCAAGAATTTTTGTAAAGAAGTTGAATATCCAAGATACAGGGATGGGAGAGTCTAAAATAGACTCATTAATGTCAATGAAAAATTTACCTTTATCTCCTAGATCTTAGGGAGGACCTTCATCAAACTTCATACCATTCAAGGGTAATAAATTCATGAAGGAATAGGGATGGTCAAAGCTAAGGTGTCTTTAGTAGAAGAAAATAAAGAAAAAGATGTCTTACAATGGTTATGCAAAGAAGATGAACATGATGGAAATATTAAAAATGTGGAGATATCCCCAAAAAAATATGGAAAAGGATATGATATCATGAAACAAATGGGTTATAAAGGAAAAGGACCACTTGGTAAAACAAATAAGTAATCATAGAACCAATGCATATGGAATTTTCTAACCTTGGAGTCAAAATTGGTATTGGTTTCAAAGAAGAAGTATCTCATCTTGTGTCTGGAGATGGTCTTGTATTTGATAGAACATATGATTCAACTGATGAAGAAGGGGTAGAAGGAGAAAAAATATCATATGAGAGATTAATGCTCTTTCAAGGAGATCTTCTATCAAACCTAAGTACCATTCTTACCATTCCTAGATCTGAACATGAGTTAGAAGATGAACAAGAGTTAGAACAACAATAAATGCATCCTAACTGGGGTCAATTGGTTGATTTTACTCATATTATTGATATGCCTAATTTTGAGGATCAAAAGAATACATCCCTATCTCTACAAAAACCTTTACAAGAGGTTGAGAATCAACAAGAAGAAAATAATTATGAAGAAGAAGGGACACCAATGACGATAGCCCATTTCTTGGGTATATTAGATAATAGTCAAATAGATTCATATAAATATGAATGGGACATACTTCCTGAATTTACAATGGATATAGAGATTTTTATGATAAATAAATAGGCTCCTAGAGTTCACTTTGAAGAAGGAGAAATTTATAATGCTAGATCAATAGGGTTAGAGTTATATAACACTAATGTGAACCCCAATAATTATGATCATGAGTTTAATATTCTTTACAATTATTTGGAAGCTAACTTGATCGAAATCATCTTGTTAGTAACTAACATTGATAATAATGCAATGTTTTCTCTTGAACCTTGTGAATCCCTATCCTTATTGAATTCTGAACTCATAGATTGGACTGAATCCGAATTCACAAGCTTATTATCCTTTGACAATGACTACACTTTAGCCTTCTATCTCAATGCTTGTAAACCCTTCACCTCTTCCACCAGTGCAAGGAGAATAAATATGATAGAAGGGGATATCAAGTTTCTTAGTCTAAAAAAGAAAAAGAAAAAGAAAAAGAGATCTGATGGTGAAAACCACATCATGGCAGTATCAGAATAAAAAATAGTAAAAATAAAGGATGTAGCCAATGGTGAAAATCTCATAGAGGTGCCAAAGGATGAGACTCTTGATATTCCTCCTAAAAATTTCCAAGAAAGATCTTCAATATTGATAGAAGCAACACAACCAGTTAATCTTGGGATAGTAGAAGGTCCACAAATGGTTCACATTTCTCAATCCTTATCAAAAGAGGAGAAGACAAAATTCACTAAATTCTTCAAGAAAAAGAAGATCAACTTTCATTGGTATTACTCTGACATGCCTAGGCTAGATACTAACTTAATAATGCATCATTTATTTATTTCTCCTAGAATAAATCTTGTAAAACAAAATTTGAGAAAAATGAATCCACATGTCGCATTACTAGTGAAAGAAGAACTAGAAAAACTCTTGAAAGATAGATTTATAAGATCAATTGATTATACAAAATGGATATCCAACATAGTCCTTATTTCCAAAGTAGATAAATCTATAAGAGTTTGCACTAATTTCATAGATTTTAAAAAATCTTTTCTGAAAGATGATCTTCCACTTCCAAACATAAACATGATTGTAGACCTCAAAATAGGATATTAAATGTACTCATTAATGGATGGATTCTCGGGCTATAATCAAATCAAGATTTCTCTTGAAGACTAGGAGAAAAGAATCCACATGTGCATGTGGTACATGTTGTTGGAATGTCATGCTATTTGGTATCAAGAATATAGGTGCAACCTATGAAAGAGAAATGACGACAATATTTCATGACATGATGCATAACTTCTGAATGTTTCTTAACTCCTTAATGCAAAGTCTTCATGTGATATGAAAATTCATCTGCTTCATCACTTCTATTTTATTCACCATGAGTATCCCTCAATTATGCTACCCCCTTTAGATGTAAACAATAAAAAATATCAAAAGGTGTTCTACCTATACTCCTATTCACTAGACTATTATAAGAAAACTCATCTTGTGCCAAAACCAAATCCCAATATCCTACCTTCTCACCAACCAAGAATCTTAGAATATTACCCAAACTCATTTTCACAACTTTAGTCTTCCCCTCAGTCTGTGGGTGAGATGTAGAACTAAACTTCAATTCATTATTCACTTTCCTCCAAAGTTTCCTCCAAAAATAAGCAAGAAACTTGGTATCCCTATCTAAAACTATTCTCTTAGGCAATCCATGCAATCTAACAATTTCTCTGAAAAATAAATCAGCTACATGAACTACATCTGATGTCTTCTTACAAGGAATAAAATGAGCCATTTTTTAAAACCTATCAACCACCACAAATACTGAATCATTACCTCTTTGATTTTTTGACAAACCAAGCACAAAATCCATGCCAATTTCCTCCCAAAGATTCTCTTATACAATAAATGGTGTATAGGACTTGGTATTCTAACTATTCCCTTTAGCCACTTGAAAAATTCCAAACTTTTGAATGAAATTCCAAACATCCTTATAAATCTATGGCCAAAAAAAATTGCTCACTGGTAATTTCCACTGTCTTGTCAGTCCCAAAATGTCCATCTAGTCCTCCAAAATGTTTCTCCTTAATTATAATCTCCCTCATAGATCATCATGGTATACACAATTGAAATCCTTTGAACAACAACCCATCCTATATGAAATAATCCAACAAAGAACTCCTATCTTCAATCAAAGGTTCTTGACAAGATTTCCAAGGTTCACTAAAATCAAGATCAACCTCATATAAAGTCTTTAATACATCAAATCCAAGTACTGTCACCTTCACAAATGTCATCAGATTCTATTTTCTACTCAAAGCATCAACAACCTTATTAGACTTACCACTCCTATGCTTCAACACAAATGAATAGCTCTAAAAGAATTGAACCCATCACATAAATATGTGATTCAACTTACACTGACTATGAAAATAGTGAAAATATTGATGATCATTCAACATTACAAATTCCTTAGGAAATAATTAATGTCTCCACTTCTTCAAATCTTGAACAATAGCATAAAATTCCTAATCCTAAATAGAATACTTCCTCTTTTCATCATTCACATTTTCACTAAAGTAAGAAACCGATCTACCTTCTTGAATAAGTAATGCTTTGATTACATTCCCATTGTCATCACAATCTACTTGGAATACCTTTTTGAAAATAGGTAGCGCTAATACAGGTTATTCAGCTACCTTTTTCTACAACAAATCAAAACTTCTTTGTGTTCCATATGTCCATTTGAATTCCTTGTTGTCTCCCCTTATGGTTTCAGTCATAGCATTATAAACATAACTAAAATTACTAATGAATCTGTGATAGAAACTTGCCAAACCATGAATAGATCTTACTTCACTAACACTCTCAGGTTTAGGCCATTCAATAATTACCTTGACCTTCTCAGGATCCATCTTCAATCCATCAATAGAAATCACAAAGCCAAGGTACAAAATCTCTTCCGCCATGAAAGTATGCTTCTTCAAATTTATCATAAACTTCTCTTACTTTAACCTCTGCAATACTTGTCTTACTTGTAATAGCTATTTTTATTTTGTCTTACTAAAAATTAGAATGTCATCCAAATAAACTATAACAAAATTACCCAATAATTGCTTCAACACTTAATTCATCAACCTCATGAAAGTACTTGGTGCATTAGTCAAACCAAAAGGCATTACCAACCATTCATACAAACCTTCTGTAGTGTTAAAATAAGTTCTCCATTCATCACCTTCTCTTATTCTAATATGATGATAACCAATCTTCAAGTCAATCTTTTTGAAATACTTAGCTCCACTCAAGCAACTTATTATGTCATCCATCCTAGGTAAAGAAAACTAATACTTGGCCGTGATCTTGTTTAATGCTCTATAATCAATATACATTCTCCATTGTCCAACTTTATTTGGTTTCAATACAACAAATACCGCACAAGGACTCAATCATTCCCTGATTAATCCCTTCTTCAATAACTCCTACACTTATCTATCGACCATCTCCCCATTCTCTACTAGGGTCAACTAGTGATTTTACTTGTTAGGAAAACTAGCTCCATGAATTAAATCCATGCAATGACTAATACTTCTAACCGATGGTAAACCATCTGGTACATTATCTAAAATTACATCAACATACTCATCTAGCATGTCCTTAATTTCTTTAGGGTAATCATATTTCAAATCTACATCTACAACTTTCTTAGGAACAATAGAAAAAAAAACATTCTCGTATCTCATACCTTCCAAGAACTTCCTAGAATCCACCATGCAAATCCTAGCACTAGTAAAAACTTCCCTTTTTAAAGGTTCCTCCAAAGGAAACAATCTCTATTGCATACCATTAGCCACAATCATACATACATTTCTCCTACCATCATGTATATCTTTTCTATCAAACTGCCAAGGCCTTCCCAAAGAAACATGACATATATCCATAGTTATAATACCACACAACACTTCATCATGATAATTCCCTATTTTCAACTTAACCCAACATTGTTCTCTTACCACTACCCAATGATCATCTCTTATCCATGCAATCTCATAAGGCTTTGGATGGTTTAATCTTTGTAACTGCACCTTATCTACCATTTCCTCATATGCAAAATTATCATAACTACCACCATCAATAATAACCTTACATACCTTTCCATTAACAAGACATTTTTTTTTAAATAGATTCTTCCTCTGCAAAGTGTCTTCCATCTTTTCATCATGGTACAAAGTTCTCCTCATGATCAATGTTTCTCCCTTTTTAGTCTGATTTTTGTTAATGGATTTAGAAGATCCCTATTCTTCCACAAGAGTTTTCCTTCTTCTTCTTTATGTCCTCCTTTTAGTTCCATTTTGTTTACATTCAAAGGCTCAGTGAAAGTCTCCACCACATTTGAAATAAGTTCCCTTAAATACCATTGTATCATCTCTCTAGTATCCCTCAGTCCTATAGCCACCTCTGTAAGAACTTATTTCAGGAGTCTTCTCCTCTACCTTCCCTTTATCAGAATCTCCAATAGATCTACCACCTCTTCCTCTCAAAAATATTCCTCCTCTACATCTCTATCTATGTTCTTGTCTCCTACTTAACTTGTCTTCATCCTTTAAGGCGTATTGATATGCATCTTCTACATTCCCAATCCTGATCATACTAAGTTCCTCTTAAATTTATATCCTCAAACCATTCAAGTACCTTGAAACTCTTTCTATTTCATCCTCCTTAAAACCAGATTTGATATCCAACTTGTAGAATTATTTGGTGTATTATTTCACATTCATGTCTTTTTGCCTTAAATTCTACAATTATTTGATCAAAATAACCTAATAATCATAGGGTAAGAACTTAGCCTTCATGTTATTTACCATCCTATCCTAATATTTTATCTTTTCCTTGCCTCTTCTCCTATAATTTTTCAAATGATCCCTTTAAACTAAATTGTGACCTCTTAACTTAGTACAATAAGTGCCTTCAAAATTAAAGTACTTGTCCATAGCTGAGATCCAATCCAAAAAATCATCTACATTCAATCTGCTATTAGAATTTGGTGGGTTAAAATTTCGTCTAGTATTAACCCTACTAAGATCCCTAATAAACCTTTTTTCTCCTTTATTCAATTATGCTTGTACTTGTGCTTCTCTTTTGACCTTTTCTTCATCCTCCTTTTCAACATCATTTACCTCTTCAATATATCAACCTCTCCTTTGGAACATTTCATCTACCTCTAATTTGATGCAGGAGCATCCTGGGGAAGTTATAAATCATGCATGGTTGGAGTGTTTGATCTTTGTGTTGCTTGGTTATAGTGTTGACTAAGGGGCTTGGTCACTGAAGGAATCGGCCAATGAAGGAGCTTGGTAAAACTTATGGAACTAAGAAGAATCTATGCTCGATGATGCTTGTAGAGCTCAATCGATGTGCTTTCTCAGTGATGTCAAGCTTTCTTGGTTGTTTTACTAATGCTCATTTGTTTGTCTTACTGACTAGAGTTCTTGTGGATTTGATGAGACGACTTGATGTATTTAATTTGGGTAGTGTGTATTACATTCTCCTAGGTAGATCTAGAGGCTGACATGGAGAATTAATTATTTGTAAGGCTATTTGAGAGCTGAATTGTATTTCATTTAATATTTTTTTGTTTTAGGAGTTGACTTGGGCTTAGGAGTTATTTCTTTCTTCCTGCCGACTTGTGGTTGAAGAAGTGTATTTAAGAAAGGTCTAGATAGGTTTGTAGGGGGATCATTTTTCAACATGGAATAGAAAAGAGGAATGATATTGAGTAGAGCTAGTAGCTAAGTGTGGTCTTGGAAGACAAGAGGGTTGCTTGGTTTCTTGAGAGCACAAGTTTAGATTCTTCTTGGGGTTTCCACCAGTTTTCTATAGCATGTTGTTATAGATCTGGCTAGCTTGAAGTTGGATCTTGCGAGGTCTTGCAGAATTACTGTTGTAATTATTTGTATTTGGATGTAACTCAGGAGGCCTTACAATCAGACATGTTAAATTAAAATAGTATGATGCTATTTGAGAATTTGTATTGTTGTGTTTCCACAGTTTTGGTTTTGTTGTGAATGTAAGGTTTGGACTATCCATTCTTGGATTCTTCATGTTGCACTATGCCAAGTGGCATCAGAGCTTGACATTCTTGAGTGTGTGGACAAATCATTGAAGTTGAGGCAGTTTGCACCAGGACCTTTGGTTGGTGATTTGTTACCTTGGGTTTTTGAAGATCTTGGAAGATGACTTCGAGAAGATTGGACCCTAGGGTGATTGAAGATCTCTATGATACAGTGGAATCTAGGATTACAGAAAAGGTTAAAGCATATTTCAGATTTGAGATGGAATTGATGAAGAATGACATGATCACTAGATTATGAGGGCTATTTATGGTATGCTGAGGAATGTTGGTCTGATGATGGATATGAGGAAGCTATTAAAGACTTTGAGGCTGCTGGATCTAGTGGAGATGATAGAACTGATCAGAGGGACATATCTGGTGAAGACAAACTAGTCAGTTGTAGAGATCTGGACCTTGATTAAGTACTAGTTACCAAATGGAAGTTTCTAACTTCTTTGGTACTTTGAGACCTGAGGACTTGATTGATTGGATTGGTGAGTTAGAATACTTCTTTGAGCTTGAAGAAATTGAAGATCCTCTTAGAGTGAGGTTGGCACAGACTAAGTTGAAAGGACATGCTACTCTTTGGTGGAATGAATTGCAGAGAGAAAGAGAAGATGAAGGTGAAATGAAGATCAATTGGTGGAGGTTGATGGTGGATAAATTGAAGGCTAAGTTCATACCTGTCGACTATGAAATTGAGTTTTTTAATAAGTTATAGAATTTGAAGTAAAAATAATTGACTATTTAAGACTATACTGAGGAGTTCTATAAGTTGACTATTTATTCTGGAAATAGAGAACTCGGTAAGGAAAAGGTAGCTTGATATGTGAATGAATTGAGATTCAATATTCAAGATGAGATTGGTATGTTGAAGATTGATTCAGTTAAGGATGCTTATTATTATGCCTTGAAGGTAGAAGATAAGTTAAATAGGAGACAACATGGTGATTCTCGAGGGAAGGAGAAATACGATCACTCAATGAAGGATAAGCCAACTGTTGAAGATGAACTGAAACCTGTTGAGCCAAGGAAGAGGACAAGTAAGGTTACATTTAAGGGTACTTGTTTTTGTTGTGGTGAAGAATGGAATAGAGCTTATGAATGTTCCTAAAATACTAGTGATTGATGAGTTGCTAAGGTGAATGAGAACATATTGAATGAACCCAGGGTAGAGTCAAAAACTTGCTAGTTTAAAGAACATTGCTTGGTACTAAGGTGGAACCTTGTCAAAGGATTAACTTGTTTAGAACTCAATGCAAGTCAAGAGGTAAACTTTGTAATGTGATCATTGATGGTGATAGTGTTGATTACCTTGTAGCTGAGGAGATGGTTCATAAAATTGGTTTGAAGAGAGTGAGACATCCTTGTCCTTATAGGATTAGTTGGTTGAAAGATGTTCATTCTTTGGAAGTGAGGGAGCAATGTCTTGTTGAATTTCAGATTGGCCAGTATAAGGATCAAGTGTTGTGTGATATAGTAGACATGAGTAGTTGTCACATATTGCTCGGTATACCTTGGTAGTATGATTGCACGACTATGCATGATTGTGTCAAGAATGTGTTTAATGTTGAAAAGGATGGCAGGAAGTTTTCCCTAATGCCTTTGTTGGATACAACACTCGGTAGGAGGAACCTGAGTTTTGGGAGCTGAGTTGAGTTGAAAGATTCTGGAAGGGATAGAGAGCAGTATGGAAAACATACATGTGGATTGTCAAGGAAAGACTTGAGGAAGAAAAGAAAGTAGAAGTGGATCTGGGGTAAGAGTGTTGAAGACCTGGAGGACATGTATGTGAAGAACCAACTTGAGGTTTATGTGTTGAATCTCATATGATTTTCTTCCAGCCTTTAATAACATCTTTTCACACCTGGGATGTCTAATGCAGGAGCATCCTAGGGAAGTTAGAAATCCTGCATGGTTGGAGTGTTTGATCTCTTTGTTTCTTGGTTATAGTGTTGACTGAGGGGCTCGGTCACTGAAGGACTCAGTCGATGAAGGACCTTGGTAAAACTTTTAGTACTCGACAAAACCTATGATCAATGATGCTTGTGGATCTCAGTCGACATGCTTGCTCGATGATGCCTGGCTTTCTCAGTAGTTTTACTAATGCTCGATAGTTTGGATTACTGACTAGAGTTCTTGTGGATTTGATGGGCTGACTTGATATATTTAATTTGGGTAGTGTGTATTACATTCTCCTAGGTAGATCTGGAGGCTAAAATGGAGAATTAATTATTTTTAAGGCTATTTGAGAGCCAAATTTTTTTGCATTTAATATTTGTTTGTTTTAGGAGCCGACTTGGGCTTAGGAGTTAGTTCTTTCTTCCAGCTGACTTGTGGCTAAAGAAGTTTATTTAAGAAAGGTCTCGGTAGGTTTGTAGGGGGATCATTTTTCAGCATGGAATAGCGAAGAGGAATGATATTGAGCAGAGCTAGTAGCTAAGTGTGGGCTTGGAATACAAGAGAGTTTCTTGGTTTCTTGCAAGCACAATTTTATATTCTTCATGGGATTTCCACCAGTTTGTTGTAGCCTATTGTTATAGATATAGCTATCTTGGAGTTGGATCTTGCGAGCTCTTGTAGAATTACTGTTGTAATTATTTTTATTTGGCCATAACCCAAAAGGCCTTATAGTCATGCATGTTGATTGAAAATAGTATGATGCTCTTTGAGAATTTGCATTGTTGTGTTTCCATTGTGTTTTTGTTTTGAATGTAAGGTTTGGACTATCCATTCCTAGATTCTTCATGTTGCACTGCATCAAAATATCATGGAAATATGTCTCAATATTTTATCCACATTAGGTTTTGCACCTCTATCATCTCTCCTATCCATCCCAAACTAATCCTTTGTAACTGCGGGTTAGATCCCCACTCTGCCACCCCATGAAAAACTATTTCAAGAATCGCACACTTAGGAGACACGATCTTCTCACCACAATAAAAAACTTGGCTCTGATACCACTTGATAGAGTCCAAGGTAGGAAATACCAAGGGTGGTCAATCCCACCTTGTATCAAGAGTAAACATATTCGAAAACAATAAAGAAATGAAAATAAAATGCAAGATCCAATATAATAACTAAGATCAAACTATTGGCAATTTTCCTTCATACATGTTGGGCTATAAGACCTTCACGATTGCATTGATACAAATATAGCTAAATAAACCTTATGATCCCTTAAAAATATGGATTCATTCATCTATCCCTACTCCCCTTAAGGAATTACATCAAGTTGCAATATATAGTCATTGCAACGCACAAGTCATCCCTTAAGAAAGATTATTTTACCAAGAATAAGAAAACATGTTTCAATAAATAGGGAAAGTCCTAAATCATAAGAACTCAATCCATAAATTATGTGAAGCCATTCGATCCCATATTTAGGTCCACACATGATCCAAGAACATAAAATAATGTGCCACAAATCACCACCAGTCGTCGATTGTCACCGCAAGATCAAAATACACCAATGGTCATGATCAAGAAACAACCACACTACCCAAGATAAGATGAATCATAACTCAAGAATAATAAATCCAAATGAAGTACGATCATGGGAAAGTGATAAAATATATGTCCAAGTTAATATATTATGACTAGACACACTAACTCAAATGTATGATGAACTGCCAACATGATCTCTCAGACATAAAATAAGAGTAGAAAGAACATAACTATTTTTGGTTGATGAAAGATTTCCATGAACCTAGGATGCTTGTGCATCATCTATAAAGAAGATAAAGCTACAAATGTCTTAAAAATACAAGTGATTTCAGTGCAACCAAACAAAGCAGATAAAAAATTCCCTCCCAAGCTAAGGGTCCACAAAAGACCAATTGATGAAAGTGTAAATCTATGGAAAGATCTTGTAAAAGCATATGAGAAGTCTGAGACACAAAGGAAGTCAGGTGAGAAGATTATGTAATTATCTTAATTTTCTCACAAAATTATAGAAAATTTATTAAATTTTTCTTCCATATCACTTGTGCATAGTTAAATTGAATTATCACATGTTTCAGGACAAGGCCTCCAAGGCTAGGCTTGTCAAACTTCGTGTCACACATTACAATGTGCAGAAAGGTTTATAGGCCTTGATCTATACATTTGTAAGTATATTTAATATGTTAAATGATATTTTTTCCTAGGAAAAAGTAAATAATTGCATATTAATTGGTTTAATTAGTCCATGTGCCATGTTTTGACAAGAGAAGAAACATGGCCGACATCCAACACAATTCGAAAAGGAAATGTTACAAAGCAAAAAGTGGACCAATTTTGTAATATGGATGGAGAATGAGATACCAATAGTTTAATTTCAATAATTTAGTTGGATATTTTTGTGTTAATATGTAAATTTACATTTATTCTATTGAGTTGTTTATTGATGTGTAGGATGAGTTCAAAAGTGCCTCTTTGTTTTCCCTAGATCCCACTCAATTTTTCCATTATTGCATGTTGAGGAAAAAAATATTGTTTTCCTTAAAGGGCAGTGGGTGACATTCATGCCTTATTTTCATCGCATCTTTTAATTAATGGACATGGACCTTTGATATATCTTAAGTTTATTCATTTAAGTTATGAGTTGTATCATTTGATTGATTAGTCCCATATTGATTTTATTTATCCTCTTTTCTCCCAAACATGGTATCTCAAGGAGTGCTTCCTTGTTATCTCAAGGAATGCTTCCTTAAATCCATGTTGCCATTCTACTAAGTGATCCACATGCATATTTTCCATCCTTCCTTATGATGCTTTCATAATTTTAACATGTAAGAATATTTTTATGCATCTTGGTAGGAATCCTATAAATCTAACACATCCTTTTAGAACTCCTTTTGTACTGAGGTCAAGTGATCATGGATTTATAATATATATTCCATGAAATCACCTATTTCATACCATGCAACCTTGTAGTATTCCACTCAATATTTCAAGTATTCAATTTCCTTCTTCTTCTCTTGTATCTCTAATGTAGATAAATTATTCAGAAGAAAAGGACACAATAACAAACTTAACAAAGTCTCAAACGTGACTCCTCAAATGGGCTTCTCTCATTGTTCGCATTAGACATCCTAACAAAGGCTCCTATAGCCAACATTGTGCCTAACATGAAATGTTTCTCCTCAAAACATTACTATTGTCTTAATTACTTCCTTGTATCCCCATCAACCCAATCAAAGACCTTTCAAGGCCACTTGACAAGTTTTATTCACACTTCATACATGGCAACTAGGCCTACTAGCCCTATCTAATTGGTTTTTTGTCTTTAATTATTCAACCCCTATCCTTATGCATAAACAAAGGAAACTTTGGAATACCCTTTTCAGAGTTACTTGACATATCTAAAAAGTCTCATATGTTGTTTTGGGAAACCATAGGAAAAATAGGTTTTCAACCAATTTTGGGGGCACAATCAGCCCTATTTTCCAAAGCAAGTACTTGAAAACCAATAAAAATTCCTCCACCAATTACACAAAAAAATGGAGTTCAACACAAAAAAAATATTCCATAGGTTTTAGGCACCTAAACCCCTCAATTCTATCTTAGACTCCAAATTTACATGCACAATCACACAAACGAGCTTGTCACATAGCAAATGCCAGGCCTAGGGCTTCCATTTTCTCTCTCCCAACTCTACTTCTTTCTCTAATACTAGATGCATCTTCAAAGTGACCCTAATCACTACCATTCCACTAGGATTTATATTTTTCCTATGGTGGAGCAAAGTCTTACTTGAGCATTTTAACATTCAAACCCTAGTTGGTGAGGGTTTTAGACCAACATTGATAAAAATGGAAATAAATCCTTCAAAATTTAATGAATTTTTTTCAAACTAATCTCATATCAAACTATATTATCCCATATTTCCATCAACTTGAGTTACAGGGCATGAGAGTACAATACGGGTCTGTATGATTCTCTAAAACACCAAAAAAATAGTTATATAGTAAGGAAACAAATAAATTTTGTATTCAACTTCTTCAAATCTTAAGAAAAACATGTGCCTCAACTATAAGAGGCCTTATAATAATCAACTAGACCATCCCCAATGGTCCTTGAATAATTTTTAAATGGGTGACCATTGGGATTTGAAAAATGCACTTTTGCACTAGAAAGTTATGAAAGTTGTGAATGCAACTTTTTACAACTTTTTGAGCTACTTAACTAACTAACTCAAGACTTGATGCATGCCCCTAATACATGTGAAAATGGAAAATATAAGTCCAATTACATCAATTCCACTCATTTTGACCACACTTTGAGTGGTTTGACCATGTTTTACCCAATCGGGATCTTATAGGTCTACATGAGTTAAATGATATCAATTGCCTTACAAAAATATTTGAACTAATTCTAAATGGTCTTTAGGACCTTATGAGACCTTGAAGAAAAACTAAAACAATGTCAATTACAAAATTCCTTCATAAGGCATCCAAATGAGTAAGTGCTCCTACACCAATTTGTCATGTCATTTTAAGGATATTTGATTCATTTTCTTGTGTTCTGGAAACCCTAGTTGTAGCCCTAGTCACTAGATCATATCATCTACATCCATTACCATTTCTTCCATGGATTCATTAAATCTCAAGAGTGTGGTATGACATGCAACTTCTTGATCAACAACATGTTAGGTACATGCTTGGGAAAAGTATGGGGTGCCTTTGCAATGCCATAGATCTTCCTATATATTAACAACTCATATAGGGAGAAATCTTTTAGGTTCTGCAAGATTCTGGTCATGTCTTCAAATAGCCTAGGGAACCTGTTCTCAAATAATAGCTCATGGAAGGGAGAAAAGAATCAATCATAAATGTGGTCATTTGTGCTCCCATCAATCCTAGTAATAAATATGGACAAAATGACATGAGATGCTCCATGTCCAATTCATCCCCAAAGAATTTATTAGTTGCACAAAAAATATAACACAAGTAAGACGTGGTTTATTATTTTGGGTTTGTGACCACTCAACAAGACTCAACTCTCATTATTTCATTTCATAAAGTGAGTGACAAAACAAATACCTACTTTAAAATTGTCCCTTCTTTAAGAAATGTGTGTAGCAATGAGACTTAGGATTCTTGAAAATGAGAAGTATCTTTCTCCCCATACAACCTGTTAACTAGGGCCACTATGTTTTTTTACTGAACCCATGAGGTTGATGGAAGGGTATCAATTATTATTCCTAGAAGTTAATTTTTATCTAAATTATTTGAAAAAATAAGCTCCATTAGATATTAGTCTTATGTATTTTTGGTTGGGGGTTGAATTGATCTAGTAGTGGTAGTGGAATATAGATGTCTCAAAATAATTATATCATAGAAATTGCTTATGATTGAGGATTTAAGATGACCAAGGAGTGATACAAAAAGAAGAGAATAACACTATATTTTTAATTTTCAAAAGGTTTCAAAAGGTGTAAATGAGAAATGTGTTAACAATTATTCTAGTAGGACAAGAAAACACCAACTAACAAGGCTTCAACAACCTTATACACTATGAACTCCACAAGGCTCAAGAGGGAATTCCTTATACTAAGTCTGGACATATGATAGATTCATTCCAATGACCACTTACAGACCTTCAAATATAGGTAATTCTCAAATTTTATTTATCTACGAGGCCTTTATTTCATCTCTTGAACAAGTAATCCCATTTTCTTTAACAAACACTAAGCACACATAAATTATGTATCTCCTTCTCAGAATCATGGAGTGTTATACAAATACTTTTAAATGTACCCTCCACATTTTTCTAAGGATCTTGGAGATACAAGAACATAGATAAATTAAAAAAAAAAGAAAAGAAAAGAAAAGAACATAAAGGAACATCAGATTTGATTAATTTGATTTTAAATCTAAAAACCCTCCAGGGATCTCAACAGTCCAGTACCCAATCTCGAGCTATAGAGTGAAAATAAAGCCATGATAGAGATCCTATGAATAGATGAAACTTAACCAGTGGGTTTTTAATATGTTAATTCTTAAATTAACAAGCCCACTCATGTTATTATAAAGTTCTATTTCAACAATCCATTTCATACACTAAAAATCATTGTTATCTATATAGAGAAATTTAACTCTCTTCTATAGAGAGACCTAAGAACAAATAACACACCAACAAGAAAATTGTAGAGACAAAGTCATCCATCTCTAATATAATGAATTCATATAATTTAAGTATGCAAAGTTGGAGACAACTTATGATATTAGCATTTATAATTGCACAAACTGGTAGCACTACTAATGAGATTATACTATCTTATAATTACATTAACCTTCAACAACCTAAAACTAAACACTATCCTAGTTACAAGATAAATAGAATTTTTAGAACCAAAACCCCCTTTTTTATGGCCTTGGAATTACTTTAATATTTAATGAATGGAAAAAAATTTAGGCCACTAACAAAGATTGGATTATGTTGGAGTTGATGAAAAAACAACCCACGGCTCCCAAGAACACCTTCATGCAAACACTTGTCACTTAAAGAGAGAAGCAAAAGCTATGGAGGCCTGAACGCAAGGATTCATGAAAGAGAAGACATTCTTGATGTGCAAAAACAAAAGTTTCAATCAAATAATAATGAATGTGTTAAAGAGAGATCAATCCTTATAAAGGAGATCTGAAACCCTAAAAGGTTGGACAAACCTAGGTTGCATGATAATAATTAATAAAAAAAATAATTATTATATGCTTAAAGTTTAGCTTAAGTAGAAAGAGATATAAGTGACTTAATAATTAAATGAATATGATTTAATTAATAAGCCAACAACTTATTACTCTAACACCGCCCCTTAAGATAAACTTTGGGAGAAGCTAAAAACCTAGAAAGAACTGTTGAAAGAAAATAGGTATCGATGACAAAAGGCTTGATTAGGTACCGAAGTAAAAAAAAGAGTCTCTATAAAAGAGGAGAAATAGATAAAACAAAATGGGAAAACTCTACTCCAAAAAGAGCTGAAGACTAGTCTGAAGGACTAAAGAAGCCTCCAAAACTAGGGAATGTTCTAGAAAATAGGAACGAGGATGAACATATAGAACATCACTGAAGCAAGAAGCTACAAACTCTATCAAGAAGTAACTATTGATCTGAAGATCCTCCACTAAAATAGAACATGAGTAGGTAGAGAAGACTCTAATCTGCATGAGTTCCCTCAAATGACACTACTCGAATCAGTAGGCAAATAAAGAAAACAACTGAACTCAAAGATACATATTGTATAAAACACCAAAGTCTGAAGATTTGATCATCAAAGATGGAAGAGTGTCTCCAAAAATAGGAAAGAAAGAGTGTCCATATGGTAAATGATCCATCTCACCAAAATACATATTGAATACATAAATCACACTATCGAACCAAGGAAGTAGAAGAATGATCAGTAGAAACCCCCCATAATTTTGACAAGGGAGTAATGATAGGTACACTAAAAAGATCATCCAATATGAACTGCATGATGAAGAACCAAGAACATCTAAGGTACAGAGAGATTACAAACACAAATAGAGATACTTGAGGCTAATGTCATTAGAGGAACACTCATGTGAAAAAGGTAGATATCAAACAAAGGCAAACATAAAACTCTCCATGGAACTTTATAATTGAGTGCGAGTACAAAGAGCACGAACATGTGTAAGATCCCATACATGTAATAGAATGTGACTTTATCTCAGTGCATGTACATAAAAGAATACTACAAAATGAAGTATACACTACTCAAAGAAGAGTGAAAGGCTAATGAAACAAAATAACATCCAAAGAAGAGCCATCCTACAAAAGAAAGAGATTACAGGGCATCATTGGAAAGATCACAAAATAATCTTTCCAACAACATGCCATTTTCCCAAAACGGAGTCTAGATGCGCAAGATATGGCTCCTGAAGTGCGAAAAAGAACTTCTGGATTTGACAGAAAAAAAAAAAATACCAGAAAAAACAAAATAAAAAATTCAAACCTCCAGATCTTGATAGATCTCAGGAAGAGCTTCCCACCGATATCCCATTTGCCCAATTTTGATACCGTATGTGAAAGTTATGGGCAAAAAACTACAAGCTGCTCTTTATGACAAAAGAATCAAAGAGATTGACAAGTTGATGGCTGTCAAATTTTGACCCACAGATGATGATGTCAGTACTTGTACATGGAGGCATACAAAAAGGTACGCATGCTTTTCAAAAAAAAATCACATGCTTTTTTTTTAAAAAAAATTGGGAAAGAACTTTTGACAAATAAAAAATTTTATTAAAAATTTTTTTTTGCTGGTTTTTTAAATAATTTTATTTTTTCTCATGCTCCTCAGGAAGTGTGATAGGGCCTTACAGCCTTGGTACAAACAAATTTGACCCAAAATGTAAAGTTGTCCAAAGTGGACAAATTTTATATGGAAATAAGGGTTCTTGGGTCTTTTGAATGCAACGGTGAGGTCTATTTGAGCCCAAAGTGAGCAGAAAAAGAGGTGCCCCCCAAATCTGATAGAAAATCCTCTAAAAATTATAGATCTGACAAACAAGGTTGAATCTCTCAGGAAGAGAACAGGGGCATACATATCTAAAGATCTGATGCCATATTGGAGTTAATGAGAAAATAACCCACAGATCGCAAGAACACGTGCATGCAAACACCTGTCAGAGAAAGAGAGAAGAAAAAGCTATGGAGGCCTGAATGCAAAGATCCATGAAAGAGGAGACATTCTTGATGTGGAAAAATAAAATTTTCAATCAAATAATAATGAATGTGTTAAATTTACAAGAGAGATCAATCCTTATAAAGGAGATATGAAACTTTAAAAGGGTGGACAAACCTAGGTTGCATGATAATAATTAATAAAATAATTAATTATTATATGCCTAAACTTTAGCTTAAGTAGAAAGAGATAATAAGTGACTTAATAATTAAATTAATATGATTTAATTAATAAGAAAACAACATATTACTCTAAAAAATTCTACCACCATTAATTTGTTATAGATGATAATATCCTAACAGAGTTTGTTACCACCAGTCTTGTTTTGAAGTAAAACCACTTGGTTGGTATACAAGGAAGCTATGGTGATAAAGAAATTTCTTTCAATGAACCAACCAGGAATGTGAGCCATGCCAATATCAACTATGGATCATAATTAAGGCTAAAAATGATAGAATGGAAGATTCCCACTAGCCTTCTCATTAGGAGTAAACTTTGAGATTTATTTCCATGAAGATATAGATGGCTCCAATGCCTTAGCTTCTTCCCCTACATCCTCTGACCCTACCTCTACAACCTTTGACCTTTCCCTTGCAACCTCTTCCCTATTAGTATCACCTTGATTCAAGACAATCAAAGTGATAGCATTAGAGATTAGAATAATTTGTAAACTATAGAAAAAGTCTATAGCTACACTAAAGCATTATAATATCCTTCATCTCTATTATTATTTTCTTTATTTTAGCTTCTTATCTCTCTGCCCCTTTCATTGAGGAACCAAAACAATATTTTTGTTTGGTTAAAAAAAGGAACTGATTTAGATTGACCTAATTTAATAATTAGAAATGAGTGAGAAGATTCCTTTTGAAAAATATGGATATATTTTTCTTGAGGAATTTTCTATTCCTCTAAAAGATAAAGGAAAAATACCTTACACCTTCAAGAGAGTGTCTATGAGCCATGCTCCTATTGCATTGTGGGGAATTTGGTTGTAGAGAAGCTAAAGAAGTTGAATTTGAATACCAAGCAAGGGAAAAAGATGAATTTGGAACAAGGGAAATGGGAAAATGCAGGATTCTCACCATCTCCCCTATTTGAAAAGGCACAAAAGAATGGTTACTAGGGTGAACTAGGCTTAGAAAAGCCAACATCACTAGGGCCACCATCCATTCCCCAATATGTGTCCCTACCCCGTGGGAGGAACAAAGTGTTAGCCTTAAGCGACTAGATACCTAAGAAACCCTCATGAACTCTACTGGTTTGGAAATAAGAATAGACAACGGGGCCATTAGATTAAGAAGTCCTTCCAACCACCCTTAGAATTTCATAAATACCCATAACCATAAATTCCAACATCAACCCATGATCCTTATATACTTCTTCCAATAGCCTGCCTTCCCCATTCTCATCCTCATGCAACAAACAATGCCACTCATGACAATCACAATCAACATCACAAAAAAATAGAAATACATCTAAACAAAAGGGAATAACTACAAAGAATATAGATAATCTCATTCGCAATCATCTATAAATAACATTCTTTTGGGTTACAAATTGACTACTACAACTTGCTAATTCAAGAAATCTATGTACTAAAGTTCACAACTGTGAAATATTTTCAAGCTGGCATTCTTGGTTATCACAACATCTTGTAAAAGGAATGGTGATAAGGCATAATGATTCTCTGATCTGCACCACATTTCAAGAGTAAATGCAATATTCTTTAAATGTCACTTCTAATATGAAACCCATCTGTTATAGCTCTGTGATTCCCAAAATGTAGTAAAAAAGTCTTGAATTTTATATCATGGAAATCATAGCTCACATGGAAGCACACATGAAAACTAGTCACTTGCTTGACCTATATTCAAATTTTCAAAATTATACACACTCCCTCTAGCATTTCCTCAGACACTTGTCACCACCTCACACAACCACGAGCATAAAGAAATATCTTCAAAATTATCATGAAGCTACGACAAATTCATCATGAGTTACCTTTCCTTCATCGCATCCTCGTAACCCATCCACCTTAATTATATTTTAAACCTACAAAACTATGACATGCATCCATACCATTATGTTAAATCATCAAATGCATGTCACACATAACCTTCTCGCTTCCCCATAGGAAAAAAATGGGTCCCACAAAACAAGTTGCATCGCCACAACAAGACATCGCCATAACATTTCATTCTTCCTCGCAGGCTCACGACCAGAAATTATCTCCCCACAAACCATCACGAGGATGTGAGAAACCATCACAACTATCACAAACATCAACTTGCGAGCTTGTAGATCCAACTGTTTGCCCTCAAAAACTGCTACAAGAATGTGATAGACACATTTGTTTATCTTTTTAACATCTTCAACTTTTGACATGTGGTTCATTGTCACTTTGTCGAAAGCTAGAACTCTTTAGTGTTTAATAAAGTTGTGAGGATGAAAAAACATACTTTATTACAGCCCAAAGACTACCATGTAGCCTCACAACCACTAGCTATTAACATTAAAAATAGTAGCGAGGGTGCAACTAGGAGATCACCAAACCACCAAATTTTTTTTCCAAAATAACATAACACTTGTAGGGCCGTGACAAGAACCTTAAATATAACTTCAAGCACCTATGAAATATGAGGGGTAAGTTACCATGGAAGGGGAAGATACAAGGCATTAGGCTAGGACACATGATAATATATGCTCATAAGACAGAAGAATGAAATAATGACCATAATACTTTGACATTAAATAAGACCCTAACCACAAATATACTAGGGTAAATAAAATATGACAAGCCAACCAATGGACACAATGTGGGAACATATATGAATGACTAACAATTTTGAAAATTTAAAATTTCTCTAAATTGAAATGACTTAAAGAGAAGCAACCCTATGAAATATTGATATAATCCTTAGCTTTTGAACATGCTTCATAGAATATATATATATATATATATATATATATATATATAACCCAACATCAATAAAACAAGAACAATTTACCTCTGAAGCCCTCTACCCAAGTGACATTCAAAAATATTCATAACAGTTTACTTTTTAAAAATCAATCTTCTTCATAAAAACTAAAAAAATAAAGAATGCAAGTCCTTTAATGCCCACTATGTAGGGAACCATGAACAACATCTCATAAACTTTTGAAAAATTATAGTCATAAATATTTCTATATTACAATGGAAGTAGAGAAAGAAGAACATTACAAACCTTGAGACCTTGGCCTTTTATGTGCGTATGTGTTACAATCCCCAAATTTTTCAAACTAGATTTTACTTCTTCAATCTAACCATGTTAAACCATTGTAAATTAACTACCAAATTCAACAATGGAAGTATTTTTTAGCATTTCCAAATTTTAAAGATTTTATTTTCTTTTATTTTCCCTATGTTGTTTTATATGGCATAGATTTTTTTCCCTTTGATTCTATTTTTTAGCGTTTTGACTCATACAAGGCTTGAAAAAATTATTGTTATTTATTTAAGTAAATGCATGAGTTTCACCTAAAAAAATACTCTTAAGTGGATTTAGTGCTGAGTGGAATGGTAATTGCTATGGTTTTTTTGTTGTCTACTCTTGACAGATAAGTCGACATAAGACATGATGCGGGATAATAGAAAAAATGACCTACATTTTTGTGGTTCAATAGGGACATTGTTTTGTGCCTATTCCTATAGCCATTGGAACTCTGTTATGTGACTATTCCTACAGCCAAGGAAAATTGAGTAACTTCATTTTTTTTGTTAAGAACTACACTTTTGTTATCTATTTTAGTACAATTTAGTTGTTGATTCATGTAATATGATTATGGTTTCATTTCATATGTTTTAATATTAGATATATAAAAAAAAAATATTTTACTGCATTAAATAATTTATAACTTTTCATTAAAACAATTTTTTAAGGAAAAAATTGAGTCCTCTGAAAGATGAAGATGATCCTCAAGATACATTTGCATAATATATTGGTTCTAGCCTAGTTCAGACGATAGAGAATGATGATGACGTAGATACAGAAGATATCGACGCTGATGACAGTGATGATAATGAATATGATCATGTCGATGATGGTTATAGTGGTGATGATGATGATGAGGCAATTGGTACTAGTAGCCAACGACATTCATGATCATATACATTGCATTATGGATGATTGTTGATCTAATATTATGATGCCTCTTTTCATGGTTACTATCATCTATATCATTTTCATGGCCTGTAGTACCATGTTATGGATTTGATACATTTTGACATGTACATTTTTCACTTATATCATTTGGACATGTATCATCTTGACTTGTATCATATTCAGTTACATAATTTATCATTTTTACTTATATCATTTGTACATGTATCATTTTGACTTATGTTGATTGTTGGACATGTATTATTTTGACATGTTTTTTATATACTGGCATATTGGAATTTCACTTGTTTTAGTTATATATGATGATCTTATCAGTATTCACTTGTCAATTTATGTATATTGAAAGTGTTCGATGATTTTTGGATGAATAATTATTACGTATGATGATTTTAATTTATTGCCAAGGATGGATGTTGTTAAATTCAAATAAATTATAGATATTTTGATGTGCATCTTCTTGGTCTTGAGAGGGGTTTAATGATTGAAGTAAAATATATTAAATTAATAAGAAATAGAAGTAAAATAAGAAGCATTTTTATATGTAAAAAATGAAACAACAATGGAAACCAAACCAGAAACAATATTAGAAGAAAAACTTGGCATTATCTATGAAGCAAAAATAGAAGCAATTCAGTTAACAAATAAAGGAGTAATAATGGAAGTAATTTTAGAAGCAACAAAAGGTGTCAAAATGGAAGAAAACTTGGAAGAAAAATGGGAAGAAACAAAATAAGCAAAGATGGAAGGAAAAAAAGAAAAACTCGTATAACAAAATAGAAGCAAAAAAGGGATCAAAACCAGAAGCAAAATTAGGAGAAAATTTGGAAGAAACACAAGAAGAAAATCATAAGAAACATTAGAAGTAACAAGTGGCATCATAACAGGAATCAAACCAGAAGCAACACAAGAAGAAAAATCTGAAGAAAAACCAGAAGAAACAAATGGTGATAATGAAAGAAAAATTGTAACTAACACGAAGCAAAAAAGGAAGCACACATTGAAGAAAAACATGAAGTAATAGAGGGCATTATAATGGAAGCAAATTTGGAAGCAACACTAAAAGAAAAATGTGAAGCAAAACTGGAAGCAAAATTAGAAGAAACAAATGATGTTATAATGGAAGCAAAACTAGAAACAAAATGGGAATAAAAAGCAAAAGCAATAAACATAATTATAATGGAAGTAAACCATAAAGAAAAATGGAAGAAAAAGTAGAAGCAAAATGGGAAGCCAAACTTGAAGGAAACTCAGAAGCAAGAAATGATGAAATAACAAATGATGTTATAATAGAAACAAAAAATGACATTATAATAGAAGCAGGACTAGAAGAAAAACTAGATGTAAAATAGGAAGAAAAATGGGAAGCAAAATAGGAAGCTAAATCAGATGCAAAATTGAAAGAAACAAGGGACGTTATAATAGAAGTACAATTAGAAGAAGTGCAAGAAGAAAAATTGGAAACATAACAAGAAGAAAAAAAGGAAGCACAATTCGAAGCAAAACCAGAAGCAACAAGAGAAGCAAAACTTGATGCCAAATTCGGTGTCATTTCTTTTGAAATATTTGTTTCCAAGTAGATGTAATTAGTCACTTCTTTTCCTGGTGCCACAAATGGCACGTGCAAAGTTGTGGCACAAGATTTGGTGCCAAACCTAACCCAAAATGTGGTGTTAACTATGGTGCCAAATACAACATTAAGTGATCGATGTAATTGGGCCCCAACTTTTTCATCATCATAGAACTCATTTCAGAGATAAAATTTCACTAAGGTATGATACTAATTTAGGTTCTATTTTCCTCTTCTTTTGTAGTGATTGATTCTCCTTTTCAGGATTGCACATTTAGAAGAAAGATACCCCAATAGGCTCAAGAGGTGACTCAAGCGCTAAATGGGACAATGATCCATTGCTAAATATGTAATTTTGAAATGGAAAATGATGATAAAGATAGAAATGAAAATTAGGAAAGATTTACATGCATCTAGAAATGAAATGGAAAATAAGCAACTTCAAATATGAATAACTGATAGATACAATGTTGAAAGTACTTGTAAAAAAATTTCTAGGATCTTGACACCGTAACTTGCCTACATGTCAAATTGATCCTATTTATGAGGGTATAGTATAGTAGCTAAGCCAATATGTATCCAAGTATAGATTGGCCTTGTCAATCTATACCCTAGGTTTTTGCCTAAAACTTTTAGCATTTCTTTGACTATTACCAATCTTCCCAAAAAACTTATGACAGTTGTGTAGCTTGTTCCTTAACACATAAAAATAGGGAAAACATTGGGTAAAAGGTGTAGAAAATACTCATACCCATGAAGATTCTTGAATGTTATTGGAATCCAGGAGTTGACCTTGATTTATAGAATAAAAATCAAGGATGCCCTCACAAATGATCTATGAATACCACTCCTATATTTTCAATGTAGATATGCTTGATAATCATTTGCAATGAAAAAGAAATGAATAGGAATAGAATTAGGGATCTTCTTTCTTGATTGAGAATTCCTCCACTTGGCCATCATGGGAGAGAAAATTTCTTTAATTAATAACATTTCCTTGGATGAATTGGAAAAACTAGATCTTGGATGCTTGCCTTCAAATCTTGAATCTAATTTCTCAATTGCTCTTGATTGTTTGATTTCTCTTCAAAAAGTTGATTGCAAATTGTAGATCATGAAAGTATATCAAAATTATGAGAGATAAACTAATTTAATACCTCATCCATCATTTTGAGATTCAAAATTGATCCAATATAACCACAATTTTTTTTTCCATTAGCACTTTGATATATGGCTTCATACCAAATTTGGGCCTAATCCATGGGTACAAATCAATTTTTGAGGACTCAGCGGGGACATGATTCAATTTTTGTGGTGGTTGACAGATTTTCAAAGATGACACATTTCATTCCCTGCAAGAAGACTAATGATGCTGTTCATGTAGCAGAATTGTTTTTCAGAGAAGTAGTGAGACTTCATGGTTTGCCAAAGACCATAGTTTCAGATCGGGACACTAAGTTTGTTGGATATTTCTGGCGTACATTGTGGAAGAAGTTGAAGATAGATTTGAATTTTAGTTCATCACATCATCCACAGACTAATGGACAGACAAAGGTGGTGAATAGGAGTTTGGGAAATTTGCTGAGATGTTTGGTTGGAGATAAGCCAACAGGATGGGATTTGATTTTACCACAGGTGAAATTTGCATACAATAATTCTGTCAATAGGAGCACTGGTAAATCACCATTCCAGATTGTATATGGAAGTAGTCCGAGAAATGCATCTGAATTGAGGAAGATAGATAAAGGAGAAATAAGTAGTGCTGAAGCTGAGGATTTTGCAGAACACTTGAAGAACATCCATGGGGAGGTGAGGAAGCATATTACCAAGATGAACGCATAGTATAAGGCTAAGGCAGATGAGAAAAGGAGGTATAAGGAATTTCAAGTTGGTGATGAAGTCATGGTTCATTTGTGGAAGGAGCGGTTTCCAGTTGGTACATATAACAAGCTGAAAATGAAGAAGTTCGGACCATGTAGGATACTGAAGAAACATGATTCAGGAAATGCATATGAGGTAGAATTGCCTACTGAGCTAAATATTTCACCAGTGTTTAACATTTTAGATCTGATAGAGTATCATGAAGGAGGTGTTGAAGATGAGATCACAGCAGCACAGTGGAGTATTCCAGCAACTAGTTCAGACACTAAGGAGATTGAAGATATACTGGACAGTCGTGTTGGCAGAAGCACAAGGAACAGGACATATGAAGAATATCTGGTCAAGTGGAAAGGATGACCTATTGAAGATTCATCATGGCTGATAAAGGAGGAGGTTAGCTGTCTTGGTTTTCCTCTGCACACCTGAGTCGTGACAGGGTCACTTCTCAAATTACCCTGGGTGTCTGATGCAGGAGCATCCTGGGTGTAAGAGCAATCTTGCATCACCCAAAAAAAAAGAAAATATTTCTATTTTTATATTCAATAAGGGCTATTTTGTGCAGAGCTGCTATTTATGGAAAGTTACTATTTTTGGTAATTTTCGTATGTGCTCAAAATGATCTGATTTCTTTCTTGGAGGTTCATTTTGGTCATATAAGTCTGCCAGTAAAGTTTCATTGCCAGATCAAGTGTATATTGGAAGATATTGAAGATTTTCGGTATTAGCAGCAGGGTACAGAAACTTTGAACTCAATTTTGAAGGCTTTAGAGGCCCTGAATGAGGTTGAAAATTTGGGTGACGAGTGCTTGTGCTGGTCAAGCCTGTAGAGCGCTTCGTGGAATTTCCGAAATGGGGTTATAATAGCCGATCAGGTCAACTAGTGATGACTTATGGTCTTCAGAAGTTGGGCCACCTGAAATGGCAGAAAATAATTTTCTTCAAAATTTCTGTTCGGGTTTCAAAGGTTATCTTGAGCCGACTATGATGTAATAAAATGTAAAATAAAATAATTCTAAGTTTGGTCGGAATTATTGGCTAAAATTTTGGAACCTTCCCAGGCGGTGGAAAATTGCCTATATAAGGAAGGCTGTATTATTGTCTTAGGCAGTTCAGAATAGTTCTGGGTAGTAGATCTAGGTATTGGTTCGAGGCTTTGTCCTATAGAATATTGTAAGGGAATTCCCATGTGGCTTTGCATATTGTAATTCTGAAAGTTTGTAATTCCACATTTGTGGAGATAATAAGAAGCCAATTTTTTGTTCTTGCATATTGTTGTTGTTGTTTCTCTATTTCTGTTATGTGTTTGTGGTATTAAGGGGAGCACCCTTCATCAAGTGGTATCAGAGACGAGTTGTTCCTGAGTGTGTGGACAGAGCGCCGAATGTGAGGCAGTTTACACCAAGACCTTGGGTGGAGTTTTTTTTTCAGAGTTAAGGTTGTTCTTGAGTGTGTGGACAGAGCACCGAATGTGAGGCAGTTTGCACTAGGACCTAGTTGAAGGTTGGATCTAGTTGGTGATTTGCTACAGAGGGTTTGTGAAGATCTTAGAAGATGGCTCTAAGAAGATTGGACCCTGAGATGATTGCAAAACTCCATGATGTAGTGGAGAAGAATATTTCAAAGACTTTTGCTTGGTTGGAAGCTAGATTGACTAATCAAGTTAAGGAAAGGATGGTTGAGAGTGATCCATCTCTGGATAAATTTCATAAGAGAGTTTGAGAGATCTTGAAACTGTGGAGTTAGAGTCTACCGATCAGGAAGCGAGTTGTCTGGCCGGTTAGAAGACTTGTTCGAGAGAGAAGAGGGCATAGCAAGGTTGATATGGAAGTTGGTTTTGTTGATCAGTGTGTGGAGGCTGATGCGGAACTTGCGAAGAAACTTGTGGATGTTTCTATGGATCTTCCTAACCTTGTTGATGTTGTGATTGAGGTTGGTTTTCATGATCAGTTGGTTGAGTCTGACATGGAAATTGTGGAGCACTTGGTCATGGATAATCAGTTTGATAAGGGTGATGATCCATATGTTGGTGATATGGATGTTGTTGATATGGATGTTGCTGGTGTGGATTCACTAGTTGTTGATGTGGTTGAGGATCTACATGATACTACGGATCTGTATGTTCCTGATGTGGACCTGTTGGTGGTTGACATGGTTGAGGATTTACATGTTGCTCCTATTGTGGATTTGAGATTACATGTTGGTGACATGGATTTCATGTTTGAGGATATTTTTGTTGTTGGTAGTGATCCGCTACAGAGAATATTGGTGAGGCACCATGTTCAGTTTGTTCCTGGGAGTGAGCATGTTGATTGGATGGTTGAGATTCTAGTGGTTGACAGATGGATGTAGATTTGGGTGATTTGCATGTTGGTTCTATGGTCCCTGTTGGAGTGGAAGCCTTTGGTGAAGATGAAGATGGTTGCAGATATTTCATCTGGCATCAAAGTATGAGGCATACTTCTTTTCGTACCTGGGGAGTCTGATGCAGGAGCATCCCAGGGTAGTTGGCTATCCTGCATGTTTGGGAAATTTGATGGAGTTGTGTGGACTTATTTTCATGTGTGAGGGGTTTGGTAGAATTGGATAAACCTACTTGGGTCTTCGGTGATTGGATTTGATGTATTTAATGGAACTTGGCATGGTCTTGGTTGCTCAGCATGGCCTTGGGGAGCTCGGCCTTGCTTAGGAATTTGGTGCCTATTTCAGGTTGTATAAGTAATTTTCCATAAAGAGTTAGAGGCTGAAAATTTCAGGGATTGAGAGGGCCTATATTTATACCTACGATTCAAAGCATGAGTTCTAATTCATCCGGAGCTAGGAGATATCATGATTTTACTAAGACATCTATTTTGGGAATTTAATTGTTGTTGTTGGCCGACTTGTGGCATTTAATTTCGGTATTTGTATTTAATTTATGTTCAGGGCTGACCTGTGGCTTAGATTGGTATAAGTAGAGGTTGTGGAGGAAGTCTTGAGGTAATCATTCATCCACTTGGGAGAAGAGGAGGTGGATGTGGAGCGAGTTTTGAGGAGAGCTAGTAGCTGCGGCTTGGGAAACAAGGAGATTGCTTGGTGGGCTTGCGAGCACAAGTTTAGATCTTCCTTGGGGGTTCCTACCAGTGTGTGATCTGGGCTAGCTAGGGTTTTGGTTTGGATCTTGTGAGATCTTGTGGATTTTCTATTGTAATTGCATTGTATTTGGCCGTAACCCGGAAGGCCTTACAGCCGGGCATGTTGGATGAAAATATGATGATTCTATTATGAGTATTGGCATTGTGTGGATCTATATCTCTGTATTGTTATTATATTCTATTGTGTGGTTATTTGCTAGGGGCTAGGACATCTCCATCGAGGATTCTCCTACCTTGCACTGCATCATGTATCTAGGATTTTGATCCTAGATTCAAAGTAGGTGTTAGGATGGTAGAGAAGAATTGGGACAAGAGAAATTAGGTTGTCATGATCAATCATAATGAACATATGATCTTGAAATTGCCAAATGGATCCTAATAGAGCATCTAATTATGGGTGTTAACTTTTTAAGATGGTATGAGCCCTCTTTGTGTGATAATCTACTCCTAGAGGACCATAAGATTTAAATACAATAATAAAATATGTTTGGCCTAAATAAGGGAAATGGCAGTCTCCCCTTCCCGAAATTTCTTTCCCTCAAGAAGTCACAAGCTTGGATGCTTGAGAATTTTCTCTCTCCCAAGTCGCATCCTCCACTAGAAAATCCTTCCATCAAGTTAGGTACTCCTTGATTGTGCATGAACTTGGATTTATTTCTCTAAAATCAATGATCTCTATGGGTTCTAATGAAAGCCTCCCCTTGTCAATGGGTGGAAGCTCCTCTAAGCCTATGATATATTGTCTAACTTTCCTCTTTAAGCATGAAACATGAAATACATTGTGAATTCAACTACCCTCTAACAACTCCAACTCATAAGAAACCTCCCCTAATCTCCATGTCACCACGTACAACCCATAAATAAGGCTTGAGCCTCTTATCTCCACTCTTCTTTAAAGAGAACTATCTATATAGATGCAATCAAAGGTAAACTAGATCTCCTATCACAATTTTTTTCTCAATCTATGTCAATCAACATACATCTTTTGTTAATTTTGGGCCTATTGTAAATTATTCTTGAGAAACTGTAGGATGTCCAAAATCTTTTGCAACTATTACTTGGTTCTAGGTGCTCAACTATCTCCCAATGTTAAATCCATAAATGATGCAACCTCATAAAAATAAAGTTCCTTGAGGGTGACATTCCTATTGACATATGATAGGTGTTATTGTATCCTTACTCTCTCAAATAAATCCAATGGATCTATGCTCTTTATCACGCTACCACATAGTTCCTTAAATAGTCCCCAACCATTTATTCACAATCTCCATCTGACCATCAATCTGAGGATGATATCTTGTGCTCGGTGTCAACTATGTACTTGCTAATTTGAAAAGCTCCTCCCAAAATACCCTCAATGACAATCCATGTTATTGACTATGTTCCTTGGAAAACCATCTAAACAAAATACCTCTTGAAAGAACAACTCTACTACCTAGAATGCCCACAACTCCATGAGAATAGAAAGGAAATGGGCATACTTGGTCAATCAATCTACCACAACATTAATACTATCGTTACCTCATACCTTGGGATGACCAATAATGAAGTTTGTCAAAATAAACTCCTACTTTATATCAAGAATCAACAAGGGCTAGAATAATCCTGATGGAAAAGTCATGCACTCAAATTTATTCTACTAGAAATTGGCACATTCCTTGACATAATGTAGCACCTCATCTTTGAGGTGCCCTTTCCATGAAAATATCTCATGAATATACCTATAGGTCCCGAGGTACCTTGGGTGGCCCCCCAATGGTGAATCTTGAATCTCCCTCAAGATCTTCTCCTTCACCTTCAACTCTCACATTAAGTAGATCTTATCCTTGTAGTAGATGACATCATCAACTACCTTGTACCTTTCATCTTGGATTTTTCCATCCATTATCCAGAAAGTAAAAGTTTCTAGGAGTATTCATCCAAGAGATGAGCTCTCCAATCTATAGAAATATGTGATAAGGAGCATATAATGGGCCTCCTAGGTAATGCATCAATGTAATGCCCCTTTTTGGGATATTAGAAGTCAATTAAATAATAAAATTTTAAGTTGTAAAATAATATCAAATCAAATGAAAAATTAGTTTGATTATTTAATAAAGTATTAAAATGACTTAATGGAGCCTAGTGAATAATTAATAAGCCCTTTTAATTTAAAAGAGGCAAAATAAAGAGACAAATAAAATGAGTATGAGGAGATGGTCAGAAGAGAAAATGAAGTGTCACAAGGTTGTTCTTTAAGACAATGGTGAGTGAATCATTCTCATTATGCTTGGTTTCTCTCTTGGAGAATTTTGGGAAGCTTTGGCTTTCAGCAGGGTTGAGGACGAAAACCCTTGAGCTTGGAGGTAGTGGATGGAAACCCATTGTCTATTGAAGATATCACTCTAGTGTCTCACTTTGAGCTTTGAATTCATCCTTTTGGTTATCCAATCTAATTGCAAGTTCTATGGCTATGATTGGATATTTTGTTGTTGCTTTATTGAAGAATTAAAGGAAATATTTAGATTTCATTACATAATCTCTTTTTTGGTTGGATATTAGAATATTTATAGTATAATTTTTTTATTTTAAAGAAATCATTTACATGCAAAAAAAATTTCTATAAATTTCTAAGGAATGTTTGGAAAATATGGAGCAAATATCCTAGCAGGATATTATAGTGGTATCAGAGCTAGTTCTCCTACCATACTGTGAGGTTTCATGAGTGATAGAAGTGAATCAATTTGTAGTAGAAAAAGGTATTTTAATTTCTAAAATGCTTTTAACTACCATTGGAGACCAAGATTATTTTTTTTTCAGAATATTACACTAGCATAATATTTGTGGAACTACCCGAGTTTTTCCTTAGAATGAAATTATTATCATTCTATAAATATTAGTTATTCTATAAAGGAGATTGATGAATGTTCCTACAATGGAAAATGCTCAGAAATGGTTAAATAATGGTGATGTTTAATGAGGTTCGATGAGAAAATTACTAACATGTCATATATTGAATGTGAGCTTAGGAGCCACATTAAAATATTTAAAACAGAGCATTTGAAATTCTATTTAATGTCGGGAGAAAAACTATTTTGATCCTGATGTGGTAGATTATGTATATGGATTTGTTTTGGATTGCAACTAAAATTTTATAATGATTATCTCGTCATATTTGATTATAATATTTCCAAAACATTAATTCATTTTTGCGATTATTGTTGATGAGATTATTTGGTATTTGAGAAAAGTATTTTTATTTTATGTGGGATCCGATTAAGAACTGGGTGCAATTTTCTATAGTTGGTTGATTAATTGTTATGCCCAAAATTCTAAGGCAAAAATACACTAGTTTTTTTTAAGTCATTAAGTAACTAATGTTGTAATTGTATAAGTTTGATTGCTACTAGGTTTATAAAAGTTATCCATAAGTATTCATCACCGAAGGATTTGATACAATCCTTCGGTATCTGGTAGTGACTAAGTTGATGATGAGGGGAATCATGGCTACAATCAACCTCCCTCACAAAGGTTACATAGGTCTACACAATAATAAGTTTATTAACTTAACCCAGGTTAATTTCCTTAATTATATTTAAAAATAACTAAATGTTAAATTGGTTTATTAATCAACTTAATTTCCTGTCCAAGGTTCACTTAAGTCCAAAAATGATTATTAATTAATTTACAATAAAATAATTTCACTAAAGGATAAACATCATTTGGTCTTTCCAATAACAATTCCATTAATGATTTCTCATTTAATTAATTGATTAATTAATAAGGTTTACCCTACGAGATAAATACCCACTTAAAAATTAACTTTATTTAAGGTGAAATTTCTATTCCAATATAAATTATCATTAGTTTACTCAAATTTATTTTTATCTAATTTCATTAATAATTTCATCTATTTTTAATAAGGATAAAATAATAAGGTTTGAATAATTCAATTAAATAATCTGACTAAATTTAAAATAATTTGTAACATTCCACTATTTAAAATAAGGTAGTCTAATAAATTAAATTATTAATTTATCTTACCCAAAATTTCAAAAAGTAGTAAATTAAGTTTAATTCCAATAGTTTTCTAATCAATCATAACCCATTAAAAGGACAATACAAAAAGAAAATTCATTTCCCACAAAAAGACCTATTCAAAATTTGAAATCTAAAACACTTAAACTAATAATAAAGCTTTAAACAACCCTACTAGGGTAAATCTCCAACCAAAAGAAAGAAAGAGAGGAAAATGAGACATATCACTTATCTCATTTTCCCCTCTTCTTCTCTCCTCAACCCTAACCCTAATCTGAAATTAGGGTTTGGGGAGGATTTTGGCATTCATGTCATTCCACTATTCTTCCCCCTCTCCTTTCAATCTCATTCTTCTATATATAGGTTTAATACAAGAATTTTTAATGGAAAGTCGCATGCATGTTTACACAAAGGTAAAAAAAATTCATTTTAGTTTTTTTTTCCCTTTTTGTGCTATTTTGGTTTATGCATTTGTTTCTTAAAAACCCTAGAAGTATTTTTTTCAACATACTCTGTTCATTCATTTATTTTTTTAAATAGTGAATCTTTATATATATATATATATATATATATATATATATATATATATATATATATATATATATATATATATATATATATATATATATATATATGAGTGAGGGTTGTAGCCCTACCCCCTAGCTACAACCCCAAGAGGTTGGGTGTCCGCTAGGTGGCAGTGCCGCCACATCCCAGTAGTTGGGCTGCTAGTTGTGCCGACCTCGCCACTAATGGACCACTGAGGCAGCTATTGTGGCTCCCTTGAAGGGAGACCATGTGATTGTGGGGTTGGGGGTCATGCCTCCCAAACCCCACGCCCACTAATTTCTTTTGATTTATATTTTTTATAAGTTTTTTAAAAAGTTTTATTATTATTATAATGTATATATGTATATGTATATATTGTTAGAAAGTAGAGATCCCTTGGTATAACTAAGAGGGGGGGTGAATCAGTTATACATCTTAAACAACTTTTTTCCCAACTATCATATCATTTACTACTTTTATACATGCATATAGTAAAGTACTAAAAATTAAAGTCAAGCTTAACATAATGAAACACATAATACCATATTTTGTTAACTAGGAAAACCCTGGCCAAGGGAAAGCCCTGGTGGGGATGGTACCCACAAAATGATCCATTAATCAAAAGTATCTTGTGAAATATATTGACCCTATGAGGAGTCTATTACATCCGTATAGTGTATCTTCCCTTGTGAGAGGACTAGGCGATGTTTATAAAATCCTTTGACCCTGTGAGGAGTCAAATATACAATACAGAAATTGAATCTCACTACTTATGCAATGTTCTCACTTCACATACAATACATATACAACTTTGCAAGTCATATATCTAAATAAAAAACTTTGACTACTGTTGATATCTTCAATATCTAATCAGTACTTGTAGGTCCTCACATAAAATCAATCATACAATTATCCTTCTCTATTCTAATAATTAAATTTACATCTATACATAACATACAAAGTGTGCATATGTGAATCATATCATTACAATACAATTGGTGATCTTGCTTAAACAAAGTGCCTTCCTTTATACCTTTATCTTTGTCCAGTCAGCCTTTAACTTAATTATACTTTACCAAAACTTTAATATCTCATTCTCTTGTATTAGGATGGACATCTAGGATGTCGTCCCAAACTAATCCATAAATTTATTTTTACAATAAAAAATAACTTGTTGACCAAAAACTTGATATACTCTAACTTTCCTTGTTTCTGTGATTTACATGTTGTCTTAGGAAAACCTCAAAATCATAACCAAAACATAGTATCTTCTTTAGCGCAATTGTACACATCATCAATTATGTTCATACTATTTGTAGTGAAGCTCGCTAAATTCCAACTATGAATAGTAAACCTCTCTGAATAGATATTTGTATCTGCTCACTATAAACTTCCTTATACTTAGACAATTTTCTAAGTATTCATTATCCAAACTTCAACTGTAACTATGCCCGATTCATAGATGATTATATCTATCTAAAATATGTCTACATGTTTCCATTAATGACAACCCTATCATATCACCTTATCCAAATTGCCAACATATATATATATATATATATATATATATATATATATATATATATATATATATATATATATATATATATATATATATATATATATATATATATATATATATATATATATATATATATATATATATATATGGCATTGATGACAACATATAAAAAATTGGCTAAATATGCATAGTTACAAAATCTTCAAAATTGGCCTATGAAAACTTTGTGGATCATCTATATGTTTAGCATCCTATACATTTTTTAATCCCCCTTTCTATATACTCATATATTTCCTTATGCAATTTTTCTTTCTACTTCTCCCCCTTTGACATCAATGACAAAAATAAGGTTAAAAGGTCTATATACATGTCAAAATTTTGCTTCTTACCTTCATTTGTATCCTTCTTGGCTATGAGATTTGTGGTGGTGATTTAATGAGTCCCATAATTTGCATGCAATCCACAAATATGGTCTTCAAATTGGTAAATTATGTGTCCCAAGAGTTCTTCATTGTTAACCCTTTGTCAAGTGACCCACACAATCCATAAGCTGTCACTTGTGCTCTTGTCCCATTTATAAATTAAAATTTCCCAAAAGTTATCATTGCTACTATCAAATCATCAAGTTCTTTCTTCAATAGATCATTTTTTGTGGATAATTGGCCTCTAAATAGGTTGAATCTCTTTGATAACACATCCTTATTTTGATGGAGAGTAGTCAAATCTTCATATGCTTGGATTATCTTATTTTCCTCATCAATTATCCTTACCTCATTGCTCTTTATATGCTCAACCATATCATCTATTTCCTTTTCTTTGTCTTCTATGGTATCTATTGTACTAAAAATGTGTTTGTGTGCCCTTGCACACTCAACAAAAATATCTTTCCCTTCTAAAATTCTGGATCTTATATCCTTTATGCATTTGTCTAAGTGTTCCAAGTCTTTCTTGATGTTCTCATTTAACTTGTTAAACAAGTGTGATTCATATTCTATTTGAGTTGTAGTCTTTGTTGTTTCTTTTAATGAAGAAAATTGTGCATCAAATTCTTCAATAACTTTTTCTAATTTTGTCTCCTTCTCATGCTCAAAAAATTGAATTTGATATGGTAATGTTTTATGTAGTTTGTCAAGTGCTACATATACACATTTTTCTTCTAGTTCTATTTTTCTTTTTGTTTCCTCAATACCTTTTGAAAATGCAAGTGCTAAGAATTGCATATACTTTAATGGATCTGTCATTCCTTTGAGTAAATATGAAATAACATCACGTGATGACGATATTTCTACTTTTTCTTTACCTTTTTTTGTTTGTGCTAGAATAATTTGTTTTGTCTACTTTGTTTCTTCCTTCTTCTATTTTGCACTCTTTTCTTGTGTCTCTGACTCCATTTGTGTTGTTGGTGGTGTTGTAGAGGGTGCTTGAAGTTCTTGAGTGGTATTTTATTGTTGTTGTAGCTCACCTCGCTGAGTATTTTCTTTCTCTTTACTCTTCTCTTTTTGTTGGTCAGATTGATTGATTTGCATATCCTCGCCCAAATTGTCAACATCCTCTGTTTGATCTTTAAATGGGTCCTCTTTATCATTGATGGGGTCCAATGTAATCCCAACTCCTTCACTAATCAAATCTAGTTGTTCATTAGTTCTTGGCTAATCATCCTTTGTATTTACTTGAATTGAAGCTTCAGCCAACTTCTTCAATACATCTTTAGCTATTTGCTCATTCTCTTTGGTAATTTCAATGTATTTTCCCAACATGAATAAATTCATTCTTTTCTTGCTCCTTAGTGAATTATCCATGATGCTAATTACTTCTTTAATTGTTCTTCTGAGATATTGGGACTAAGTTTCCTTACTACATCATTTATTAACTTCAAATTCTCTTTCCTTTCTCTATCCTTCATCACTTCTAATATATCATATAATTCTCTAGGTATGCTCCCCTAAATTTCTATAAGTCCTCTTTTTTATTACAAAAGATAAGTCAATACTATAATTTCCAAAGCGTGTCTTATGATTAAGTTCATACCTATCAAATAATTTTAACTAATCAAGGTTACATTCTTTGAGTTTTCTATTGTTGAGTTTCCCAATGTCAGGTTTCCAACCTTTCCTTATGTCAGTAGAAGGTGTGCTCTATTTAGAAACTTTTTCTTTCTTCTTATGTTCTTTTCCCTGCTCAATCTTTTGTTCAGATTTCTCTTCCTCTTCTTCTAATTATTCTTCATCTTAATCCTTAGTGTGAATTACCTTAGGCTTATTTGTTGTAGGTTTATGCACCATAGCCTTTTTTTTCTTAGGTCTTTTGGGAGAGGTAATTTCACTCCTTTAGTTGTAGGAGATGTTCTTGTTGATCTCTTTATGACTGGTGATAATGATGGGCTTGGTTGTACATGAATTATTTCTACATCTGATGTACTTGTTGTAGGTAATGATGTTGCCAGCGCCGATAGTTGTGAAGGCCCTGCTACTGTAATAGGTTGAGTTGATATTACATTTTATCCTCCTTCACTTATTAACTTTGTTGAATTCTTTGTGTGTTTTCATTCTTCCTTAGACAGTCCTGCCTCTTTAGCTATCTTTTCCATGATTTTATATATCTTCTTCTTTACCGCAGAATATTCTTCTTTCCCTTTGATTTCATTAAACCTTTCTTCACAAGTCCCCCATCTAGGAAGGTCTTCATATTTTTTTGATTTTAATAAAATATCAATGCATTCTTCTAACAAATCATCTGAAACTTCATACTCCAAAGGTTTGATAAAGTGAATTCTAGGTTCAACTATCTCTAAACATGTATTATCAGTCTTGGCCATGATGAAAATTTCATTGTTATACTTGTTGACTATAGAGGGTGAAACTTTGAGTCTCTGTTTCATTTAATTATGAAATGATTTCATCATTCTATTAATGTCACCTTCAATTCTCTCATTAAGTTGCCTTCTATAATAGTTGTTGACTTTCTCCATTATGCATCTATCTGAATCCCATTCAAATGTAGGCATTGTAGGAAATATTTTGGTAAGATGGAAAAGTAAATTTACAAGATATGGTCCAAGTCTAAATGTTGTATACTTATCTTGTTTCATCCTCCTAACATTATTAGTTAGTTGATTTTTGAATATCTCACAAAGATTTACATCTTCTTTATCAATTACTATCTTATAGGTTGCATGTCAAAGCCCGCAGAAATAGAATTAGATCTTGAGGTGTATACCATCTTATAACCTAAGATCTTGCTCAAGATTATCACATCTATTTTCTTTCTTGTATGAACTCTCATGCTTCTTCCATCATATTCTGCCTCTATGTTCTTTTTGGAAAGCTTCTTAAATTTTTTTCTAATACAAGATTGATTCCAGTTATGCTTAGGCCAATTAGATTATGGATAATTTAATCTTTTATCTCTATAAGTTGATCCCCAATCTAGATTTTATCATTATGGAACCTACTTAGTATAATTCATATCCATTTCTCATTGTCAAAATCAACATGGAAGATCTACTTCATTAGGTCAATCTTCCCTAAATGTTCAAAACCTTGTTTGTATGTCCCATCATGTAGGTTGTAAACTTTATTCATATCCTCATATATCTCATTGTATCCCATTATTTCAATTTTACAATGTATGTATGTCCGTGTATTTTCTACGTACAATACATCACTAGGAATTTGCAAAAAGGCTCCTGTCGAATCATCCAAATATAGAGTGATATATCTTTTCTTGAAATTATGTCTAGGCTCATTCCTAATATCTCCAACTACTTAATTTTCTATTTTAACAATTGATTATCCAAGATTAGTAAATAGGTTAAGCTCGCAAGAGTAATAAATACCTTTCTCTTCTCATGCTAGGGTTTTGTGATAACACGCTTGATGTTGCTTCAACCAAACTTGAAATCTTCAAATCCTTTGTGCTCTCAAACTCTCTAACTATGAATGGTGAGTAAATCCATCGATCAAAATCCTTATATTTACCAAAAATTTGAATCTACATTAATTGCTAAAAAAAATTTTAAAAACTGTTTCCTTAAGCTAGTACTCTTTCATCCTTCAACACAATCACATATGTGAATATTATTTTCTACGTGCTTAACTATAGCTTCCTTTAGTCTATTCCAAGGTGTAACCAACTGCACAGAACTCCATTCAACTAATCAGGAGTTTAGTGATATTATGATATGCTTACCCCTTTAAGGAGTGATATTATTTAGTTCAAGGTGCATTTCTCATTAGGACATGATAAGTTCTTCTTTTCCCCATGTGAATCTTCTATCTTCTTATCCTCTGATATATCCTTCTCCTTTTTAGCCCAAAAATTTGAACTTGTAGGTAACTTTTCTTTCACAAAGATCTTCTTAATGTCATCCACTTAATTCTATGTGTGAGTTATGGACCTGCAACATAACACTTCAATAAGACATTGCATCAATTGTTCAGAGAAATTAATCAAGCAAATCATAAAAACCAACAACTAAAATCATCATATTGCTCTCTAGTTAGCACAAGTATGAAAAGGGTGTTAGTAGCTCTCAAATTTAAACCTAAATAATGACAATGCAATGCTAAAATGAGAGATTCAAATGCAACATGTAAGAACTAAGCTAGATCTAGAAAATACCTCATAATTAAGCATGAAAACATTTGAGATATTTCCTAATTAGCTAAAGCATATGAATTAAGCATGGAAGTATGAAAACCACTATCAAAATCAAAGCATTAAGCATTAGGAGTGAAAACATTAGCAAGAGAGTTCAAAATTCAAAGATCAAGAAGCCTCAAAATCCAAGCATTAGGAAGAAGCAAGCTAAAATTCAAAACATCAAGAAGAAGGAATGAGCCTTTGAAAACTCTCTTTTATAGATTGTAGGAGGAATTGAATAGTTGAGATGCATCTGTGAGGAGTGGTTGAGATGCATCTTGGCTTGATCCTTGATCCATGTGATTGCCTCTTAATGATTGAAGTGTGTTTGTTGTGTTTGTTGAATTAAGAGGTATTTTTCCTTTTCTTTTAATTAATTACTCTAGCCATGAATTTGGTGGGATTGGATTAATTAATTGGGCCTAGAGTTAATCAACTTGATTTAGCTTGATACCTTTGATGATAAATGCTTGATTTTAGGATTGAATTGATTCTATTGAATTTTGAGAATTATGTCAATAATCAAATATCACATTAACATAATTAAGGTATTATTCCGAATTAGGGCAAATAGGGCCTTAGGTTCTGTTAGTTCGATTTTAGGTGATTACATTTTCCCCTCTTTGAATTGCTTTGCAGACAGCACAGGGATTCAAAGAAAACAAACTGATTTAAAGCATGATTCAGCGAAACTGACAGATTTGGGAGATTTAGAGAGCGGCAAGAACTACTCTGAACTCAAGTGATTTAGAGAGTAGTGAGAACCACTCTAAAGGATTTAGAGAGTAGCAAAGAGAACCACTCTAGATTTAAGAACTTTGAACTTGATTGAGCGAAGTCCTACTTGATTAGAAACTATCAATTCTAAACTTGACTGGATGAGAATTGACTATATTGATTCCGAGCTTGATTGAATGAAAACTGATAAGAGATTATGAAAAGAAAATTTTAGTTCATTTTTGGTTTGCAGTAATTGATCATGCTAACAAATAATCAATTTGATTTGAAGTGATGAAATTGATCAATGTCGTAAAGATTGATAGTCTCAACTTGATTGAAGAAAATTGTCATGCCTCTAGTGTTGAAGAATTTGATTCAAAGAATTTGGATTTTAGTATGGTTATGCCCCCTCGGGACTGAAATTAGATCAAATTCAAATAAAATCATTGTTTTCAAGCATTTAGAAAGAATTGAGGTGATTGAAATGATTTGGATCAAGCGTAGATCGATTGGAAAGTGTTATCAAGCCATTTAGATTGATTTTAGTGTTAAAGAAACACTATTTGACCAAGTTTGACCAAGAAAACTAGATAGTTGACCAAGTTTGACTAATTTTAAGTAATATCCTAGCATAAAAACTTGATACTTTAGTGAGAAAACCACTTTTTATAGCTTTTGGCAAGCTTTCTGTGCATCGATTGCACTCTTTTCATCCCTCATTAAGTGTGTTTGACTGAACTTTGACTTCTATTGACCAAGATTATGAGTAAAATTCATCTCTGGATTGATTTACCATGTCGATAGTATCGTTCGCACTCATTTTCCCCTTGTTTGACTGTAATTTGACCATAATTGACTTTTGAATTCTGAAGGTTGACTTTTCTTTGTAGCTCTGTTTTGAATGCATTTTACTGATATAGGTCACCTGTTTCAATTTTGGTCCCGATATTGAGCTTCTATGACGTCTTATCAATAATGTCCCTTAGGGTTTTGGAGCTCCTGAGAGGCTTAAATAGGTCAAAAAGTCTATTTTGACTATTCATTTTCACTTTTTACCTTTCATTTTCACAAAGCTCTGAGAGACAATGTTGTACCCCATGAAGAAGCATTATTTTGAGATGGCCAGGCAGCATGATAGACCACCACATTACGCACCACCTATGAGTACTCGATAATGCTCTTTGTTAAATTTGAATTTCTAAATTTCACACTTTTTTATGAATTTTATAGCCAATTCCTTTTCAAATCGCATCCCGTAAACAGGATCATATCCAGTCAATCCCGTGTCACACCCTATCTTTCAACGTATCCCGGATCACATCTAGGATTTCAAGGATCGCACCCCGTCGGGTCGCATCTGGTGAATTTTTACTAGATTTTAAGCAATTTGTCATTTGGTCGCATTTGGTTAAAATAGGGTCGCATCCAGTTTTTGGGTCGGTTCCTGAATTTCTAGTGTCACATCTAGGATTTCTTGGATTGCACCCCATTAAAGGATCGTATCCCAGATTTCTTGAGACGTATCTAGGATTTCAGTATTGTTTTCTACTTTTTTGAATGCTTAGCCAGTTGTACTTGTCTATTTTGATCCTTCTGAGCAATGTTTCATCAACTTTTTTTGTCTAACACTGATGTGGTGCCCCTATGTTGTGTTGTGAAGACTGATTTTGAGGTGATAGCATTCAGATGTCCTCGGCCTACCTAGGTCTTGGAGTTACATCGACAACTTTCTGATGAGGAGCAGCGTACTATTGCTCACTGTGGTCTATGGAGCATGGCTAATTTACCTGACATTCGAGTGAATCAAGGTCTTTTAATAGCGCTAGCAAAGTGGTGCCACTCGGAGAACAACACATTTCACCTTCCCATGGGTGAGATGACTATGACTCCAGAGGATATCTGGAGGATAATTCATGTGTCAGTTATGGGTACTCGAGTGGAGTACAAGGCTTTTGGTCATGTGGTGATGGTTGATGCATAGAGACTTTTTTAGGATGACCCTATAGCCAGGGGCTATTTGAGTGGGGACCACATGGTGGCCAACTATGTGCCACTCCCTATTTATCTAGCTGGAGTGATAGGAGGTTTGATGATTCCCAATAGAGGCCAACATGGATTCATGTACGGCTAGTCTCAAGTCATAGAGTAGATGATTCATTCACTGGGTCATTATACATGGGGGAGCTACATCCTTGCACATCTTTATAGAGAGCTCCACAAGATAGTCTATCAGCACTCAAAGACTATGACTGTTGGTAGCTTAGTTCTTCAAGTCTAGGTGTGGGAGCATATCCCCGTCACATGGCCTATAGTGGAGAGGCACCGTAATGCCAGGCTGCCATATATATACATGTATTCAGGTTTGATTTAGCATCCCCATCTAGGCAAGTTGGAGTATTGGCATCATCTGCTAGATGATGTGACAGATGTAGTATGGCAGCCATACATAGACTACAAGAGCTGACCATCTGATGTCAGACAAATGCCATATTTTTACCATAGAAGGTATCTTGCTGGTCAGACTAGATATATTGTTGAGAGATTTTTTATCAGTTGTGTTCATATATAGTACGACAGAGTGTAGAGTGTGTCTCAAGAGATGGCCACTTATGTCGAGATACGAGATGAGGATGCCTAGTGGGGGTCGAGACTAATTTTTAAGACTGTCATTCATTCTATTACTTAGATGGCATGGGTGGACTGGGATTACCATCCTAAGATTCTTGATGGAGGGGTAACAGATGCATACCATACAAATTACACTCAGTATCTATAGCCCTAATTTATTGCTCCTGATGAGGCTATTTCACATATTGAGGACACACTAGATTATGATCCTACCAATGATGGTGGTGGCCGAGGCCAAGCTAATAGAGGTGGTGATAGAGGCTAAGCCAGAGATAGAGGTCAGGCTAGAGATTAGGCTCATGGAGGTGGTAGGGATGGAGGGGATGGAGGAGATGACAACAGAGGTGGAGATGGTAGAGGTGGAGGGGGTAGCAGACATCGGGCCTCTGGAGGAGATGGCAGCTAGTAGCAGTAGCAGAGATTGAGAGTTACCCCTCCCTAGAGGGATACAAGGTCATTGTTGCATAGGAATGCACATGCATAGAGGGAAGCTGGAGGTGAGGAGGATCAGATAGATCAACATGAGACACCTAGAGATCCTCCTCCAAGTGGAGATGGTGATAGACTGTCATGATGCGAGTAAGAGAGAGTTGCACTGAGATTAGAGATGGTGACCCTTTGAGCACAGCTATCAAAGCATGATGCATAGTTAGCATAGCTGAGAGCGGAGAGGGATACACAAATATCATAGCTGAGGGTAGATAGGGACACCTAGTTGGCACAACTTAGAGCAGAGAGGGACAGATATGTCCACACAGCTACTAGCCAAGGGCAGAGGGCTACATACTATTTCACATTATACTGTAATGCGGTTCTTGCTGCTCAGAGAGCTCCATTTTATTTAGTAGTAGCACAATAGTCTAAGGGTGGCATGCCTCCACCTCCTCCCGATAGAGAAGATTTACCTCCTCCTCCTCCCAATCCACCATGAGAGGATGAGGGGGCTAGCGAGGCTTGATATTTTATACTCTCATTTTTTTGTATCTCTGATGTACTTGTACTTAATTGATGATATCATGTATATTGTACCATTTTTTATCGATGTACTTTCCCATGTCTTCTGGACTATTTATTGTTATATGGCACATTGTTCCATATGATTTTGATACTCTGATACTTGTTTCTTTCATTGGTTTGATATACTGATGTTGACACTTTGATCCTTTGATGCTTTGATATGGACATTTCTGATATTTTGCTATGGTGATATATTGATTGCTTTTGTTGATTCTGACATGAATGTTTCATTTGATATTGTGCCATATGATGTTTTTGATTTCTGCACATGTGGGATATTTGATATTTGTCTTATGCCTTGGATATTGATGCGATGGTCATACTTGGTTATGATTATATTAGGTGATGATAAAATGACATCATGATATATTTCATCAATATATACTCATTTTTTTGTCTTTTCAAAGCTTTTATGAATGCATGGATGCAAACTTTATTTCATGTATGGATATGGATGTATGAGATTTATTTGTTGGCATAATGGTCAGTGCTCCCCTCGGGATTTGTGACATGGATTAACCACCTCTTGTGTCTCTTATAAGTCTAGTGGTTGTATCAAGCACTACTAGGTCAATCTTTTGGTGCAACAGCAACTGCTACTTGTAACAAGTGGTATCAGAGCTTGGTCACAAGTTTGAATCCCCTTGAGTAATGCTAAGGGGGAGATTATTGGCATAATGGTCAACGCTCCCCTCGAGATTCGTGACATGGCTTAACCACCTCCTGTGTCTTCTATAAGTCTAGTGGTTGTATTAGGCACTAATAGGTCAATCTTTTGGTGCAACGACAACAGCTACTTGTAACAGTATAGCGATGTGATGTATGGACATCTCATTTTTATTTATGTATGGATGATTATGGATGCAAAAAGAAAATGGTTTTATGATGTGAAATGGATTATGAATGCAAATGGATATCAGTGATTTATACTCAGTCATTTTAGTTTTAGTTGTTTATGATTTCATGATGTACTTGGTCAAACATGGAAAGTGATTAATGCTTTCATAATTTTTAGCTCATATCAAATGTTTTAGATAGTTGAATCCACACATTCATTCTTATGCAACTTCAAATGAATGCAACTATATTAAAAATGAATGCAATTTACAATAAATTTCAATGCAACTAAAGACATGAAATGCATCTAAATGAATCTAATGCAAATTAATATGATATGCAACTAAAATGAACCTTAATGCAATTAGCCAATGAAATGCACCTAGACTAAGACACCTAGGACAGTCACTGTTTATTCAAAGCAGGTTGTTTTTCATCATAGAGCACTTGTCAGCGGGACCTCATTAGGGTAGTACAATTTTCACTGATAGATTTAGCAATCCTAAAAATATGAATACTTCCTTTTTATTCGTCATGTTGAAAGATAACCTAAACACTAAAGCACATAGCTATAATGTTTTGTCAGTTACTTCCTGTTTGATATAAACTATTTCTTTTCTGGTACATAATGTTAAATATATACCCGCAATGACCTTTCATTTTGTATTCATATCCTAGGGTATAATCCAACTTACCATGTGCCTTACTAGGAAGTAGTTTATCATTGTTAGTTTTAAACAGGAAAGGAAATAGATCCAACCTCACTAAAGTTTTCATAGGAAACAGGTCAAGGTATACATGGTGTTCCAATCGTGATGGAGGCACTTATATTAGATACCCATTCCCCATGATTACCTCAGATCATCGGATTTATTACCACAAATAGAAGACAAAGAAAATGTTATGCCCCCAATCCTTGTTCATCTTAGTCTATAGACATCATTGAGTTACTCAAGGAAACATCACAATAAAAAATTGATAATAAGAAAAAGTCCTTTATCCTTTTAACATGATCATTGTATTTTCTTAAAAGAAACATACAGTTGTGATTATAGTGTTTAAAAACACCCTTGATTAATCTTTCAAACACATGCATAGGAACTATTATCAATCATCAATTCTTTTCTTCATTATGTACACACTAAAATGGTGCACTTCTATGAACCATTACATGCAAGGTTGCTCAAGAATGAGGCCTCACAAAGTGGCTCATAGCTCTCTATGTATGGAGTTGCAAGATTGAAAATTGCTCTCAGCTAGAGCTATGAACTCATGACCTTGCTAGTCAACCACACAATGAGAGATTCACAATGAAGACAAGGGCAACAATGCCAATATCTCCAAGAATCAAATATACAATGCAATGCAAATCTAAGTGAGAATGCAATCTAGGCTATGAAAGGAAAGTACAATGCAACTAATCTATGAAAGGAAATAACAATTGTTACAATGCCTCCTATTTAGACTATGTGAGCTTATTCTATTGCATAAAAGGAAATCTATACTAAGAATGTCATTATCATGCAACTATGAAAGAAAATATGCAACTAAATGATGCAATGAAGCAAGTCTTCAATGTCTTCAAAAACTCCAAATGCACCTAAAACCTGCAGCATAACATTAGCATAAAAACATGGTATATGCAAATGAAGGAGAGAGCTCTCTTTTTATAAGAAATGAGGTGAAATGGACCATTGAGATTAAGAGGCAAAAAGTCTTAATCAGCGGTGGAGCTTGAAAGAGGAGCAATCCATGTGCACACATATCCTCCAATAGGAAAATAAGAGTTGACTTTATGTCCATATTAGACAAAAAGTACTTTTCTCCTTTTTATGAAATAGGAATAATGTTTTATTTGTGCAACTTAGGATAAGAGGAAAAGTGGGGGCTTTTTATTTATTAAAAGGGGAGGAAATATTCCTTTTAATTAAATAAAGACTTAGGATAAATGGTTAGCCCAAGGATAAAAATCCAATATATGTCGAAGTTAAGACTTGATCAAGAAATTGATAATGTTGAAAATATTGATTATTGATCAAAATGATTCAGGGTTGATAAATCAAATAAATGGGGCCCAAAGTCTAGGCGACCATTTTAGGGTGCATACATTTGCCCCTCTTTGAATAATGTGTGATCGATTTGGGAACACATGCAGTCAAAGAAGAATTGAAGTGTGAGATCGATCTGGGATCACAAAACAACTCAGATGTGAGGTCGATTCGGGATCACATCCGGACAAAACATAAACAAAGGCCTTTGAACATGAGGTCGATTTGGGATCACATTCAAAGTAAGAGATAAGAATCTCAAATTTGAGCAAAATCTCACAAAAGATGTCTGAATCAGGAAAATCAAGCAATTGGGGATGAGAATCCCATAAATACTACCCCCTCGGAGTCGAAATCGAAATTGAAATCAGGTAGAGGAGAGACAGGAAATCAATAAAATATGATCAAATCGAAATGAAATCACAATCAAAGGTAAATGATAATAGGATAACCATTAGGCAATGAAACATGCCCCAGTGAGGAAGTAGAAGAATAGAAATAGAAGACTAGAAATAGAGTGGATGAAAGACTAGAAAATTTGAGAGACATGGAAGGAAGAACTTCCACCGAAAATCAAATTATGCCTCAAAAGGTCAGTCAATTGCTCAGAAGAAGGGGAAAAAATTTTTGAAACGTGACTTGGATTTCGATTTCGAGTTCGAAAATGGATAGAAAATGATGTGATATGAAAGATTAGAAATGAAAGATATGATCAAGAAGAATCAGAAAATGAGCACAGTTGACCAACAGGTCCACGTAAGATGAAAAAAGGAGAGCTCTCTCCATATGCAAGGTGCAAAACTAATCTAACATGACCCTAAAAATGCAAGCTACTATGAAAGTGGTTGACTTGCAAGGTCACAATGCTTATAGACATCTAATTATCATCATCGAGCATTATTGGTAGCGTCGTAAGATCATACAATGCACACTAGCATAACTATGTGGATATGAATATGATCTTTATCAAATAGAAATGTGGAAATCTCACCTAAGCATCAAAGACATATAGGTCAAGATGACTAATGCAGTGAGATCACCTAAGTTTGATATGGTGAGATTATGCTTGTATCAAGACACATGAAAGTCAGGATAACTAGAAGCATGCATGCGCAAAATAGTCAAGGATAATACCTTGTCAATCCATAGTGTCAAGTAAGACCAGCATAAATGCTCATGACAGTTAGGACTAACAAAATATACCCACAAGAAGATAAAGAAATAAAAGATGTTCTCATACCCTCAGTCTTCTAGCTATGCATCATTGAAAACTTCGCAGGGAGAGACCACTCATCAAAGAAATCCTCATAGACAGCACATAAAGAAAAATAAAGTCAACATATCTCAACGAGTTGATTGTTTGAGTGCGTGTGTGTTGGTCATAGAGTCAGACTTTGAGTATCACATTTGCAAATGAGAAATATCGCATCATACTAGACTTTAGGGAAAGACATTTGATAAGTGTTAAGAAACACTTGACGCAAGGGTAGTGTTGAAAAAAACACTTGTTGTGAAATGCCCCAAAAGACAAACGCACCTAAAGGACCAATGCTAATAGTTATGCCCCCTAGACAAAGAGAAAGACCAATTCCAGACCAAGTCAAATAAGGTCAAGGCATGATGGAAAGTGGCTAAGTGTCAAGGACGCATGCTAAGAAATAGGAGTGCAAAGGCCTCAAGTAACGCCTGTTTCCAAATTTTCACCACTTGGAATCTTTTTTCATTTTTTCATTTTTTGAATTTTTGAATTTTTTTTATTTTTTTGTATTTTTTCAAAACTTTTTATGCTTTTTAGGATTTTTTCAGCATCATATATCAAATTTTTTTGGTATTTTTTCAGGATCAATAAGTATGTACAAAGGATGCCCCAGATAGAAATAGGCATCAAACTCCCAAGAAAGATCACATCGTGTATTCCCAATGTCTAGGAAGGTGAGGGACAAGATGGATAAGCAAGCTGGTGAATGAGATGGAAGACATGAGAATGAAGGAGAGTGAAGGGAAGAAATCCTCAAGGTCAAACTCCTCAAGAGTACCCAAGCTAGGGAAAAAAAATGTTGTCATGTAAAGCGCATTTGGACAAGCAATGAGAGGCTAGCATAGGATAAGTCACAAAAGCACATTGCAAAAGAAGGAAGGATGCAGTCCAAAGGAGTAGACATGTCAAGAGGCTTCATAGCATCATGTTTTACTTTTTTTTTTATTAGATCAAGACCAGAGGGGAAAAGGATAGCGAAAGGCTAGAATGAATGAAGGAAAATGAATATGAAGGCTAAGCATGAATGGAATGAAAGCAAGATCATCGTAAGATAGCTCACAAAATAGCCAAATGTTCGTGTATAGATCAACATTGTCAAGATCAAAGAGAGAAGATGGAATGGATGAAATATGTAGAAGAACTACACATGATGCCTGATTGCCAGGTTTTCATCACGGTACTTATCCAAGGTGCCACAAGGGAGTGGTTTTCACCATAGGACGAATTTATTTCTCTTTACTTTTGCTACCAAGGTGTCTGTTTCCAAGTTTTCACCATGGCACATTTTCAAAAATTTTCATTTTTTTTCTTTCATTTTTTCATTTTTCTATTTTTTTGAATTTTCTCTTTTTTTTGGAAGAAGGCAAGCTTTTTAGATAATGTTCCTTGAAAGGATAAACCATGATATGCCAAGGATCCAAACTGATATTCTCAAAGATGCCGAAGGGGAAAGGAAGACGCGGGAGGAATAGGCAAATGAGAAAAAAATGATAGAAGGTAGAAGGATAATGAATGGAAGGAATGCGAAAAGGTAGATGGAAAGAAAAGGTAAGATCAACGTCAATACACACCTTGAAGGGTGATGGGAAAAATGGAAGAAACTTAAACCATATTCTAGTCCAAGTGCGAACCATATTCTGGTTCATTATTGCTATCTGACTCCTCGAAGAGAGGATTGGTGTGCCTGTTATAATTCTCAAATGTGAATGGAGGAATACAAGAAGGAATATGGAAAATGTTTAGTAGAGGTTGTGGTTCAGGCGCATGGAATGGAAGAATGTTTTTGGAAAAAGATGAAGTGGAAGCCTTTGGAAGCTTGAATGTCAACTTCACTTTTTGCTCAACATGAGACTTTTTCAAGAGAGACTTTGGAATCCATATAGCTTTAAGCTTTTTATTTTCTTTTGATGTGTTAGAGAGAATATCTTCAATGATGGATTTTGGAACCCATACTTGTCTTGTAGTTTTCTTCTTAGATATCTCTTTTGACTTTATGCCCCCATGTCTATTAGAGGAGACATGGTGATCTTCTTTTTTTGATGGATTCTTGTATTGCTTCTTTTTCTTATATTGAATATTCAAGTTACTTCCAAAAGACTTGGGACTTGTGGAAGAAGAAGGAAAATACGACTGGTTTAGATGGGTGGGTGGATGAAAAGGATTCAAGGGTATGCATCTATGTTTATCTTGAGGAAAGATAGGAGATGGAGGGATGTAAGGACCTAAGATGGATGACAAATTAGGAGAATTAGGAGGGGAAAGTGAAGGGACATAAGGGCCCAAGATGGAAGGAAGACGCGAAGCCCTTAGTATTGGTGGAGGAGGTCCAAGGATAGATGTCGAAGATGCAAAAGGATAATCAATAAGTTCATCAGCATCTATATCACAACCAAGGATATCAACATCTTTAGAGTGAGCATTAGAGTTTTCAACAGGATCATGCACATCTTGAATAGGAGCAGTTTCTTTGATAGGATTGTTCAGAGCTTGCAAAGACTTAGGAAGAGTAGAAAGCGGAAATGAACATGGAATGGTAGAACAAGAAGATGGAAGACTTTGATCTTGACAATGATTGTTGGGTAGCATAAGCGTATCAACTTTTTCTAGATTTTCAATAGGCTCAACATTGGAAGTAACAACACCATTTTTAATAACCTTAATGGAAGTATCATCTTTAGAAAGCGCAAGCGTAGTAAGGTTATTTTGATTGTCAATAAGCTCAATAGTGTAAGTAGTAGCTTGATCTTGCTTAGGAGATGGTGGAATGAATGCGAAAGAGCGTAGAGGATCAAAAGAACCATGAAGCGGATTAGAGACATCATGAAAAGGATTGGATGACACGGAGGGTTCTTGATCTTGATCTTTTTTTATGTTCTTTTCTTTATCATTTTTAGAGTCCTCTTGACATGGAGCCACTTCTAAGGACAAAGAAGCATGTTGGAATTGTATGGAAGACTTTGGAGGAGATGGTGAAGGACTAGCTGAAGTAGGCATTATAGCGCATAAAGGCTTAGGCTCTTTAGGTTTAGCATTATTGAAAGTATTTTCAGCCAAGTGAAGGTTAGCTTGAGTATCTTTAAGAGGTAGCCCTTGAGGATAACTATAGGGAACCGCATGGAAAGTCTTAGGATCTTTGTTGGATGAAGGATTTGTGAAAGATTTGGATGACTCAGAAGCTTTAGGAAGCGTGTGGGTATTGGAGGAAGTGGCGGATGGAAGGGGACCATCACAAGACAAAGGTTCAACATTAACATGATCTTGCTGGAGAGTGTAATCTTTATTTTCAGCATGAGAGTTTTTAGACAAGACATGCTCATAGTATCTTCGTTTATAATCAGCACGGAAAGATTTCTCTTCCTCAATAGAAGTAGATGTATCATATTGTTCACAACAAATATCATAATTTCTCTCAAAATTAGAATCATATGGATCATCATCACAATCTATCCAATAGGATGACCCTTTAGTAAGCCTAAGCACACGACGAGGAGGACTCTTAGGAATAGAGGTGCCATAAGCATTGCTACATTGTCCATCATCATAGTCATCATAGTCATCATTGTCATCAAAGGTAGGTGTGTCACTCTTTGTGGAAGAGACATCACAAGGACTATCACGTTGCTCTTTATGGTATGTCTTCTGAAGAGAAGTAAGACTCTTAGGAGAAGTAGAAGAAGAATGAGATCGTGAAGAAGAGGAAATTGAAGACTTAGTGGAAGAAGAAGACTTAGATAATGAGGAATTTGAATGATGTTTAGAAGAGTCATGATAAGATTTGGAAGATGAAGAATGTGAATAGTGTTTAGAAGAATCATGATAAGATTTAGAAGATGAAGAATGATGAGAAGATTTAGAAGATGAAGAATATTTGGATGAGATCATGAGTATGATTCTAGCAAAGGCATTTGATTTAATTGATTTTTTATTTTTTTTTGTCATAAATTCATCACTCATGAGAATTTTGGAGGAACAACACTTTTCGAATATGTCAATGAGCTCAAGATCGTCTATTCTTAAGAGAGGTTCCTTAACAAGATAGTCAAGATTCATGGTTATAGAAGAGGAGGAATCAAGCATGGAAGAAATGAATAGATGAATAGAAGAAAGTAGACTAGATAATAAGAGGAAAAGAATCAAGAAGAAGAAGAAGAAGAAGAATTTCCCCTGGGAATAGAAGACTTTAGAAGAACATGGGAAATGGAGAAGAAAGAAGAAGACTAAGAGCCATCTTGTGCAATTGATACCATAACGTTCATTGAGATGTTGAGCAACATGAAAACACCTAGGATCTAAGATCTGGACTGACCAAGGAAGACTGGTAATAGGATGACCTCACAAAATGTCAACACCAAACTAGGATAATCAAAGTTCTCTATTGTCCAAAGAGAAATGAAAAGATAGAAGCAGGGGCTTTACCAACACTGTCAAAGAGGTGCTTCAAATCAAAGGGTGACTACCCTTGCACTTTTGAACCAGGAGGTTGGGCTAGGCCAAAAGATAATTGAAATTGAGATTAAATGAAATTTATTTGGACAATAAGAGTACGAGAATTTCCCAAGAATGTAGCTCACAATTCTAGAGATAAACTTTCTCACCAAGAACAACCTTCTAATGCGATATTTCTCTTTGGCTAATGTGATACTGATGTTGATCTTGACCAATTTGTGCAAAATTTTGAGTTTTTAAGGTCTGATTTTGGATTTTCTGAATGTTAGGGTGAAAATGTCTGATGTCAATCACAAATTTAACAGCATTTGGACAGGTTTGCAAATAGTAGGGGATCAAACATGTCTTCAAACACTTGAAACAAGGGCAAAAGCAACCTTGCCAAGACAAACACTTATGATATCAAAAATAAAATTGCACCTTATGAATGCTACTGATTGTTTGTATGTTGAGAATGTTTACACTAGTATCACACAATCAAAGACACTTCAAGCAATATCTACCTACAAGACAAGGCTCAATACTTACCAACTTAGCCCACAACTTGATGCCCCCTTTCCTCACACCAAGTGGTTGCCCACAAGAGATATTGGCTTTGTCATGGAAGTGTCAAACAACACAACCAAAGGGACACATATGGTGAGTATCTTGGGGTGATCCAGGTTAGTCCACTTGGATCAATCCTTGCACTAAGAAGATAAGTGGCTAAATAAGGTGGCCTCTAACCTATGGTTCTTAGTAAGGGCTTCCATTCATAACACCCCTCTTGCTCCTCATAAAGGACTAGGACCTCGCGGCCTCAAGAGTACCTTAAGCATTCTTGCTCAATATTTTCCCCATGGTCGCAATCCCATGAGCTACTCACATCAAATGAAGATAAGTGTTATGTCTACCAAGGTTTTGTGTCCTCGATAGCCTTGAGATTATAGTGAGTTGGAATAGCCGGCAAAAGACTTGTCCCCACTTGGGTCGTTCCTCTTGATTGCTCAAGAGCAGGCCCGCTAAAAGATTCTAAATCTAAAAAAAAAGTGGATCAATTCTTGAGGTTCAAGGTTTTTGGTTCACCACAAGGGTGAAGAGCATACTCCCCTGTCTCAAAAATCTCTCCCAAACACACCAAACAAAGTTCATTTACCCTCTTGTTTTCAAAATTCAAAGATGGGTCAAGATTTTCTGGTTCACCTAAAGGTGAAGAGCATACTTCTCCTACCACCTCAAAATCTCTTTCACAAGGTTTTAAAGATTCCTAACACAATTAGTGAATGCCACACTTGAAAGGAAAGCAAATAAATAAGCAAGAAATTTTTTTTTGTTTTTATGCTTGGGCAGCCCTACAAAAACTGTTAGTAGCCCTCTTTGACATACGTTTTTAGCAATTTTCAAACAATGAGAGCACCTACAAACACAACTTGTTAGACCCACAAGGTTAGCAAAATCAAAATCCAAATGTAAATATGCAATAAAATGATAGATTCAAACTAAAAGATGCAGGTTAGACCTATCTAAATATAGTAAAATAAAATAGCAAGCTAAAAATGATCAAATTCGAATGAGAAAACTGGAAATGTAAGTCTCTGTCAGACTAGGTGATATACCTCAGACTTCACCAGTATCGCGTGACACAATTTCCTATAGTCGCGTGATATACCTCAGTCTGGGCGATACTTCGCACTATGGGCGGGCGATACTTCGCCCGATGCCAGGCGATATACCTCAGTACTGGCGGGCGATTCTTCTCTCACGTGAAGTGTCACACCGCTATACAAAGGTATATCGCGTTATATTTCTGAGAAGTATCGCGAGATACTCTAAGACAGAAAACCGAAACTACAAAATTTCTGAAAAATAATCCAAAAAATGATGAAAATGCAAAGAAACAAAGGATAAAGTCTATCTACTCTGCCCCACGGTGGACGCCAGAAATGTACACACTAAAATGGTACACTTCTATGAACCATTACATGCAAGGTTGCTCAAGAATGAGGCCTCACAAAGCGGCTCATAGCTCTCTATGTATGGAGTTGCAAGATTGAAAATTGCTCTCAGCTAGAGCTATGAACTCATGACCTTGCTAGTCAACCACACAATGAGAGATTCACAATGAAGACAAGGGCAACAATGCCAATATCTCCAAGAATCAAATATACAATGCAATGCAAATCTAAGTGAGAATGCAATCTAGGCTATGAAAGGAAAGTACAATGCAACTAATCTATGAAAGGAAATAACAAGTGTTACAATGCTTCCTATTTAGACTATGTGAGCTTATTCTATTGCATAAAAGGAAATCTATACTAAGAATGCCATTATCATGCAACTATGAAAGAAAATATGCAACTAAATGATGCAATGAAGCAAGTCTTCAATGTCTTCAAAAACTCCAAATGCACCTAAAACCTATAGCATAACATTAGCATAAAAACATGGTATATGCAAATGAAGGAGAGAGCTCTCCTTTTATAAGAAATGAGGTGAAATGGACCATTGAGATTAAGAGGCAAAAAGTCTTAATCAATGGTGGAGCTTGAAAGAGGAGCAATCCATGTGCACACATATCCTCCAATAGGAAAATAAGAGTTGACTTTATGTCCATATGAGACAAAAAGTACTTTTCTCCTTTTTATGAAATAGGAATAATGTTTTATTTGTGCAACTTAGGATAAGAGGAAAAGTGGGGGCTTTTTATTTATTAAAAGGGGAGGAAATATTCCTTTTAATTAAATAAAGACTTAGGATAAATGGTTAGCCCAAGGATAAAAATCCAATATATGATCGAAGTTAAGACTTGATCAAGAAATTGATAATGTTGAAAATATTGATTATTGATCAAAATGATTCAGGGTTGATAAATCAAATAAATGGGGCCCAAAGTCTAGGCGACCATTTTAGGGTGCATACACATTCATCCATAAGTGTTTCACCTATTTTAGTGTTTAGAAACACTCTTTTCATCATGACGTTGTGTTGAGAAACACATTGAGATCCAAGTATTGAGAAATACTGTTTGGTTGGCATTTAGAAATATCGTTGTTCAAATTTTATTGTCAATTGCAGACTAGGGTGGTATTAAAAAATATCGTTGTTCGTAGTTTATTATCAATTGCAGACTCAACATCCTCTCAATGCCCCATAGGGAAAAATAGTTTACCTAGGACCCTAATGTGGACAGATTCCATTCTTAGGAAGGCACAATTCTTTGACAGTTCTCTTAGGATTTGGTGTGTCACGAAAGTGACTGAAAGATATATACAAGCTGAGATTTACATAGGCCAAATCTGAAAGCGTTGTCTTGATAGATAGAGCGTTGATTACAAGTAGTGTGTGTTTACCAGGTTTTCACCACTTGGCCAAACTTTTTCCTTTTTTTTTTCTATCATGGTGCCTATTTACCAAGTTTTCACCAAGACACTTTTTCTCTTTTCTAATTTTTTTGTTCTTTTTTATTTTATTTCTATTTTTTTGGACTCACCAAGCACCTATTTGCTAGGTTTTCACCGAGATAGTCATTTTTTAGGACTTTTTCCATTGTTTTTTATTTTTTTCATGATCTATATTTGTTGTTTTTGAAAAAAATTTAGGAACTCTTTTCACTGTACAAGAGTCATCTTAGGTATGTTAGGCATAAAACCTTTTCAAATGTAGAGTATTGATTGGATCTAGTATAACATCTCCTTCAGGCGTAGCCAATTGATGGTCTCCTGATCCAAATGTTGTTGTGATGATAAAGGGACCCAACCAGTTGGGTTCAAATTTTCCCTTTTGTTCTTGATTTTGTTGATTCTTAGGATTTTCTCTTAAAACTAGATCTCCTATCTGAAAAATTCTTGGTTTCACTTTCTTATTATATCCTCTCGACATTCTCTTTTGATAAGCCTTAAGATGATCAAATGCCTGTTACCTGCACTCATCTAGCAATTCAAGCTCTTGCAATCTACAGATTCTATAGTCCTCATCAGTGACTAGATATTTCAATGATACCCTCACTGATGGAATCTCTACTTCAACTGGTAATACCACTTTTGATCTATAAACTAGTGCAAAAGGAGTTGCACCAGTTGGTGTTCTGATACTAGTTCTGTAAGCCCATAATGTTGGATTGATTTGTAAATGCTAGTCCCTCCCTTATTTGATCACTATCCTATGCAAGATTTTCAAAATAGTTTTGTTTGATGCCTCAGCCTATCCATTACCTTGAGGGTAATAGATCGAGGAATACTGCTGAGTGATTTTGAATTGAAGATACAACTCATCTATGTCTTTGTTTTTGAATTGACTCCCATTGTTAGTCATAATCGACAAGGGTATGCCATAACAGCAGATGATATAACTCAAGATAAACATGGAAACTTGTTTTCCAACTACATTAGACAGTGGGACAGCCTCCACCCATTTTGTGAAATAGTCAATTGTAGTGATGATGTATTTGTGTATGTTTGATGAATTAGGGTAAATCTGACCAACCAAATCAAAGGCCCATTGCTAAAATGACCAATGTGTTATGAAAGGAATTAGCTCCCTAGCATGAGCATGTATCAAGTTACCATGGATCTGGCATTTTTTACATGTTTTTGAAAAATGGATAGCATCTTTTTCCATCGTGGACCAATAGTATCCAACTCTTAGAAGTTTCTTAGCTAATAAAAAACCATTCAAGTTTGATCCACACACACCTTCATGAACTTATTTTAATGCACGATTAGAATCTTCATGTTCTAAACACCTAAGAAGCGTACCATCTAGACTACGTCTAAATAATTCATTAGCAATGATTATATAACATGATTCTGCTCTTATGAGGGATCTCTTTTCATTTTTGGAATAGATAAGAGTAAATATGGGCATTTCTGGATAATACTTGGGTTTCAAGGGCACAAATAATTTGGGATTCAGGTGAGTCATAGGTGGGAAATGGGAGCTCTTCCACCAGGAAGTCATAGCAAAATTGATGTTCCTCCAATTGTAACATGGATGCTAAAGTAGCCATCGCATCAGCTGCTCTATTTTTCGATCTTGGAATTTGTTGAAATGTGATGAAGACAATATATTTCTTCAAGTCATCCACCATTCTTTTATAAGGTATGAGCTTGTCATATTTAGTCTGATAGTCACCATTCACTTGATTGATAATAAGTTGTGAATCTCCATAGATGTGTAATTCAATGATTTTCCATTCTATTACAAGCTTGAGTCCATTCACAAGAGCTTCATACTCTACTATATTATTGGTGCATGGAAATATTATCTTATAATCTTTTGGAATCTTGTGTCCTTATGGTGTAATGAATAAGCATCCAGCTCATGATCCTTACTGAGTGAAGGAGCCATCAAAATACATTTTCCAAGGATGTTCTATTAAGTGCATGATAAATTCATCTGGAAACCCTACATGTAATTTCTTGTCATCTGTTACTGGTGTCTCTGCAAGTTGATCAGCAATCACTTGTCCTTTAATGGATTTTTTGTCCACATATTCAATGTCAAATTCACTTAGAATTAGGACCCACTTTGCTAGTCTTCATGTCAGCATTGCCTTATTTAGTAGATATTTGAGTGGATCAATCTTAGCCATTAGCTTCACCTTGTGTGCCAACATATAGTGTCTCAGCTTTTGGGATGCAAACACCACTTCTAAGTATGCTTTATCAATCATTGAATAGTTCAACTCATATGTGACCAAAGTTCTACTAATATAGTATATAACTCTTTCTTTCTTAGCTTCATCCTCCTATGCAAGAAATACTCCTAATGATGTATATGTAGCTGATATGTAGAGAAATAGAGGTTTTTGATAAATTGGTGTCATTAGAATTGGAGGATTCATCAGATATTTCTTGACTTGGGAGAAATTCTCTTCACATTGCTCATTCCAAGTAAATGTAGTCCCTTTACGCATCAAATTTGTGAAAGGTTGTGCTTTATTCGCCAATTGAGATATGAATCTTCTTATAGATTGTAGCATCCTCATTTGATTAATGTTTCTAGCTGGTTGCATTTTGAGAATAGCTTTGACCTTTGCTGGATCCACCTCAATTCCCTTTGCTAAGACTATGAATCCTAATAGTTTTCTAGATGATACACCAAATGCGCACTTCTTAGGATTAAGTCTTAATTGGAAATGTTCCATCCTATCAAAGATTTTCCTGAGATCGTCTATATGTGTAGTCCTCATCTTTGACTTTTCAAGGTGTCATCTACATAGTCTTCCATGTTCATATGCATCATGTCATGGAATATTGTAATCATTTCTCTTTGATAAGTTGCACCTGCATTTTTGAGACCAAATGGCATCACATTCCAATAGTATATTCCCCATGAGCATGTGAATGCAGTCTTATCTTGATCTTCAAGGGAAATTTTGATTTGATTATATCCAGAAAATCTATCCATTAATGAGTACATCTCATATCCCTTTGTCAAATCCACAATCATGTCTATGTTAGGGAGTGGAAAATCATCTTTTGGACAAGCCTTGTTTAGATCCCTAAAGTCCATGCACACTCTTATGGATTTTTCCACCTTAGAAACAAGAACTATGTTTGAGATCCATTCTACATAATCAATATCTCTAATGAATCCAACTTTCAACATTTTTTCCAATTCATCCTTTACTAGAAATGCCACATGTGGATTCATCTTTCTGATTTTTTGCTTCACTGGTTTTATGTCGGGTGAAATAGACAAGTGATGCATAATCAAATTTGTGTCCAATCCAAGCATATCTAAGTAAGACCAAGAAAATTTCACCTTCTTTTCTTTGAAGAAATCAGTGAATTGGATCTTTTCATCTTCTATTAATGATTGAGCAATGTGGACTAACTAAGGAGCTTCTGTTGTTCCCAAATTAATGGGTTGTGTAGGTTCAATTAGAACTGCTGATCTTTCCTGAAAGTGATTTGGGAGGATATCAAGAATTCCATCCTTTGGCACCTCTGAGAGGTTTTCAACATCAGATACATCTTTTCCATTTTCTCTTTTAGGATCCGATACTTCCACTCAGTGGTTTTCACCATCAAATCTCTTGTTCTTTTTATTTTTCATTTTGAGACTGAGAAACCTAATATCCTCCTCAGTCATGGTTTCACTCTTTACACTGGTTGAAGAAAGGAAGGATTTACAAAAATTTAGATAACAGACTCTGGAATAGTCATTGTCAAAAGATAATAGGCTTGTGGTTGTAAGCTCATCCCAGCCTATTAGTTCATGGTATTTTATGGACAAAGACTCAGTAGGTTCAAGAGATAGTACCACATTATTATCAATGTCATTAACTTGTAAGATGTCTTCTATTAATTTTTCTTATAAATAGATGTTAGGATTATTAGAGTCCTATTCGTTATTATTAGAGTTCATGTTAATGTTATGTGAATCTAACTCTAGTTATCTTACATTAGAACTCTCTCCTTCTTCAATCAAGACTCTAAGAGAAAAAATTTGTATCACATCAATTTCTATGTCCATGGTAGCATCAAAAAGGACATCCCATTCATATTCATGTGAGTCTACTTGACTATAATCTGAAACCCCCAAGAAGTGGGCAATAGTCATGGGTACTTCATTTTCTTCATCAACATGGTTATCTTCTTCTTGCAAAGGTTCTTGTGGAGTTATCATTTTTGGTTCCTCATCAAAGTGAGGTGTATTAAAGATGGGAAGTCCTTATTCTTGTTTTTCCTCAAGTTCTTCTGTTTGTTCTCTTTCTGGTTCCTATTCAAGATTGGTACCAATTTCTGATAATGGGTCTCCTTGTAAGAGAAGCAACCTTTTATAGGAAATAGGTTGTCCTTCTACTTCTTCTTCATCATCTGAGTCTCTTGATATATCAAAAATAGGCCCCTTTTCTACAATAGGATGTGATGTTCCTTCTCAGAAGCTTAGTCCAGTCTTGTCTTTAGGATTTCTAAAATCCATGTGTAGAGGTTCTACAAGTCCTTGCTTGTTTTGTCCCAAGGGTCCTTTTCCTTTGTATCCCATTTGTTTCATGATCTCATATCCTTTCCCATATTTGTTTGGAGCTATCTCAACATGTTTGACATTTCCATCTTCTTCAGGTTCTTTATAAAGCCATTTTATGACAGCTTTTTCTTTGTTTTCCTCTTCAAGGGATACTTTTGCTTTGACCATTCTAGTTCCCTCATGTATAGTTAGAGCACTAGCATTGGATGGTGTAAATTTTGATGAAGGTCTTCCTTATGTCCTAGGGGATATGGGAAGATCTGTCAAAGATATAATAGGATCCATCTTGTCTTCACCCATGCTTGTCTCCTAGATGTTGATCTTTTTAGAAAAGATTTTTAAGACCATTTCTTTGGATGTCTCTACCTTGTTAGAGTCTTCCTTGTTGTGAGGAACCATGCTTTCTATTTGTTTGAGATTATTGAAAGAATATGTGGTATCTACTAGAATAGTCACCTCTACTCCATTATGAGGGAATTTCATGCACTGATGGTAAGTAGAAGGCACAGCTTGCATTGAGTGTATCCATGGCCTTCCAAGAAGAATATTGTATGCAAGTGGTAGATCAAGAACTTGAAATAGGACATCTTGCTCCACTGGTCCCACTTTGATGGGTAAGACAACCAATCCTTTAGAAGATATATCTTCTTCATCATTGGCCTTGATGGTTATCTTTCTTCTAGGACCAATTGCATTCTCTGAGAATCCCAATTGTTTTACCAAGTTGTATGTACAGATATTCAAACCAACACCTCCATATATCAAGACACATTTGACTCGGTGTTTATGAATAAGGACTTCCAAATGTAGAGGTTGGTTATGTGGTTGGTTCAATGATTTATCATCCTCTTCAAAAAAAGATAGGTAGTGTGAGGAGTTCATGTGACCAACCATAGCTTGGAATCTATCCACATCTAGATATTTTGGTACATTAGTGCTAAGTAGGGCTTGATCAAGAACTTCCTTATGACTAGGAGAAATATTTAAAAACTCTAGAATAGAGATTTGAGACGGTGTTCTTTGTAATTGATCCACAAGATTAAACTTGTGAGGTAGTGTCACTTGTTTAGACATTGTTGTAGCTGGTGTGTTAGATGTTGAGACTCCTTTAAGAGTAAGCTTTGCTTGACTTTGTGTTACAACATTTGTAGACTCAGTTTTGGTTTTTACCCCTTTTAGAGTGATCATATTGATATATTGTTTGCATGGTTCCACCATATGGATTACATTGTCATCATCAGTGTATGTATATTTAATTTCATTACTCTCAGAAGACTCTCATTTTTCATAGTTAGGTAGTGGAGTTTGAAATGCCTTATGGTCATTGTTTGTGTGATGTCCATCTACCTTGACTTTTCCTTCTTCAATCAGGTCCTAAATAACATGTCTTAGCTTCTTATAGTTGTTGGTTTTGTGTCCTTTGTTGCGATGGAAATCACAATAATCATTATCATTCCACCACTTGGGTTTTACTTCTGGTTCCCAAGGTTTGGAATCATGAATTGTAATGATTTTTTTATCCACAAGTGACTTTAAAACCACTTCCAAGGTGTCTCCCAATGGTGTGAATGTTCTCTTAGGCCTTACTGCCCAAGGCTCATTTCGAATGGGAGGTTTATTGAAATTTTTGTTAACCATTGGTGTCATAGTGGTATTCATATTCTTGTTTTCTTGGAGACTTGTTGTGAGATTGAAGACATCTGATTTAGGTTTTAGACTAGGAGCATCAACAACTCCATCATTCACCACATGTTTGTTCTTGTTTATGTATTTGTACTTATCCTTGGTGGGGTAATACTTGTCTTTTTTTCTTTTTTGATGGTAATGTCTCCTTTCTTGATTAGGACTTCCTCAATTTTGATAGCACTATCTATCATTTTGTCAAAACTTGGTGGTCCTTGCAATTGTATTAGGAAATTCATTTCTGGAACCAAGTTGTTAATGAAGATGTCCATCTTTTCATTTTCAAGTATCTGCCTAGCATATCATGCAAATATTTTTGTCCATCATTGTAGTAAATTCAAGAATGATTCTCTTGTTTTCTACTTGGTGTTGCATAGATCCAACATTATCACTGTGTGTTGGATGTTTGTAGGAGTATTGTTGTATGAATTTTTGCACTAGCTCATCAAATTTTTTGATTCCTATGGGTAATTTGGAAAACCAATCCATAGCTTGTCCACCTAGACTTCATGGAAATAATCTCATGAGATATGTTTATTCATGCATGAACTCCATACTAGTTGTGCAAAACTCCCTCACATGATCTTGAGGGTCAAAATTTCCAAGGTATTTATCATATTTTGGAATAGTGATATTCTTTAGAAATGGAATCATCTTTAGTCCTTTTTCAAAAGGGAAAGGACATATGTGCTCTAGAGAGCATTATTTTGCTGGTAGGTCCTCTTTCTTGAGCTCTTTGATCTCATTTTGCATGGCAAGCAATTGTCTTGTCAAAATAGATATGAGACTGAGATCTTCATTTTGTTTAAGTTGATTCACATCATAGTCTTTTGGTAATTTCACTCCTTGAGAGGCAAGTTCTAGGAAGTATTTCTCTTTGTTTTCTTCCAAATTTCTCTCAAGGATTTTATGGAATCGTTTGTTGTTTATATCTCTTTGGTATTCTCTTTCAGTGGGTTCTTCATCATCTGAATCGTATTGGACTTCTTGTTGTTGAGCTTCTTCTTGATTGTTTTGGTCATTTTGTTCATCTTGTCCACCTATTATTTCATCCCAATGGTATTCTTCTTGGTTGTTCATGTTTGTAGCTTCAGGTGTTTCTGTATAGGTGGTACTTGGTGTTGCTCCAAATAGGGGATTAAGTCTTGAAGTCTCTCCTTTTTCGAATGCGAGAAAAGGTACCTCATTTGAGAGTGGGTTACTTTCAAAGTGATAAGATTTGTGCCTTGTGTTAACCATGAAAATGTGATTAAGGAATTAATGAGAGTCTTGTGCTCAAGTGGGTCTGTATGTTTGCAATGTCTGATTGTGAATCCAAGGATGCAAGAGTGGGTTTAAAATTATTTTATGGATCCAATGTCAAAGAGTGTCAAAGTGCCATGTTTATGAGTTGGGAACCAAAGTTTAAGTAGGTCTAATAATGTGGAAGTTCCAATGTCAAAGGGTGTCAAAGTACCCTGTTTATGAGCTGGGAAATTGATTGTGGCTGATAGGATAAACTGACTCCACAATTGGACAATGCAGATTTGGACCATGTAAGATAACAAGACTTTCAGAAATGACTCTCTCAAGTTATCAGATGGATGTGTTTTGATAATAGAACCTTACTAATGGGCCAAATGGGTATCTAAAAATGTAAAATTTTTGTTTCTGGAAGGTACAAAAATGTTCACTTTCCTAAATGCGATCTTTTACATGTGATTGGCAAACGTTTTGGAACCTTGGATGTGATCCAGGAAACATAGGATGTGACTTAGGAAATATAGTGGTCACCAAAAGCCATCCAAGAAATGGTGTAACTACCAGATGTGATCCAAGTTTTAACATATACGATCTAGAATATGGGATGTGACTTGGGAACCCAGGATGCGATCTTATGATGTCAAGAAGTTTGTTGTTTAAGTGAATTTTGGGAAATGGGTCATATCTATTAGATTCCAGTGACTTTCAGGTGTTTGTAAGTTCTTGTAAATGCTCTGTGGTTGTTTATTTGGAGGTGATTATTTGAATTTGTACTTAGTACACATCAAGCAATAGTTTTAATCAGACACACCTAACCTTTCGTATGCTAAGTAGAGATTGAAACCACTTGTTCATTGACTTAGGAACACACTCAAAGACTCCTCAAAATATAGCAGTACAATAACACACAATGGATATTGGAGGCCATATTAGCCAAGTGCTAATGTCGATGAGGGCTCGATATAGTGAATTTCTTGGGGAAATTACTATTTCCCTCGTACAAGTGATAACAACCTTTCGGGGGTGATCTGAGTAGCATCTAACATAAATCTTTTAATAAAGGCATCCGTTCACAACCATCTCCCATAGTCTCAGAAGAAGGATTAAGACCATAAGCCCTATAGGAACTTGAAAGTGTGTAGTCTTGCAAGCAAGATTTAAGCGGCTTCACTCTACACAAAATCCAAGTTTGTCATTGGGATTGATCATCAATCTCCCAAGACAAGATATATCATGTCTTTCGAGGCTTTAACCTCAAGGAAGCGTCAAATTTTAGAGTGAGGTGGAAGATTTAGCGTAAGACTTGTCCCCACTTGGGTCATTCCCGGGAGATTTTTCCCTCAATCGGCAGGCCCTCTAAAGGTGTACAATAAAGAAATTGGATAAGTGATAGTGAGATCTATAATCTCCTAACTCACATCAAAGATCCCAAACACATCATGCAAATTAAATCTAATTACTCCAATTTGATTCCAAATCACAAGCTAATGTTTGAGTTTCTAATTCTCCCTCAAGGGGAAAAGAGCACAGTCCTCTAATTAGTTTGCAAATTGACCTCAAATTGTGTTAATGTTCCTAGAAAATCAAGCATGAAGTTTTTAATTTCTCTTTTGAGGCAACCTGCAAGATGAGCATTAGTAGTCTTTGTTTGATTTTTTTCTTTGATAAATGACCTGCAACATGTAAGAACTAAGCTAGATCTAGAATATACCTCATAATTAAGCATGAAAACATGAATTCTTTACCATATAACCCATTTGAGATATTTCCTAATTAGCTAAAGCATATGAATTAAGCATGGAAGTATGAAAACCACTATCAAAATCAAAACATTAAGCATTAGGAGTGAAAACATTAGCAAGAGAGTTCAAAATCCAAAGATCAAGAAGCCTTAAAATCCAAGCATTAGGAAGAAGCAAGATAAAATTCAAAACATCAACAAGAAGGAATGAGCCTTTGAAAATTATCTTTTATAGATTGTAGAAGGAATTGAATGGTTGAGATGCATCTTGGCTTTGATCCTTGATCCATGTGATTTCCTCTTAATGATTGAAGTGTGGTTGTTGTGTTTGTTGAATTAAGAGGGATTTTTCCTTCTCTTTTAATTAATTACTCTAACCATAAATTTGGTGGGATTGGATTAACTAATTGGGCCTAGAGTTAATCAACCTGATTTAGCTTGATACCTTGATGATAAATGCTTGATTTTAGGATTGAATTGATTCTATTGAATTTTGAGAATTATGTCAATAATCAAAGATCACATTAACATAATTAAGGTATTATTATGAATTAAGGAAAATAGGGCCGTAGGCTCTATTAGCCCAATTTTAGGTGATTACAAATTCATGTTCACATTCAGAACCTTCCTTTCATTATTTTTCATGTTTCTTCTAGTATCTGGTGATATTTTAACCCGTGGTCTTCTATTTCCATTGAATCTACAAAATCTTGTTGTATGTCCCAACTTATTACAAACATAACATGCCAAAAATCTTTTTCCTTGTCTATTTCTAAACTGGTTGATCTCAAGTCTTCATTCTCTAGCAATGTGTCCAAAATTTTGTTATAAGTAGTAGTTGTCGTTGCACCAAAAGATCAACCTGTTAATGCCTGATATAACCACTAGACTTATATAATACATAGGAGGTGGTTAATAAATGTCACAAATCTCGAGGAGAGCACTAACCATTTTTCCAATAGTCTCCCCCTCAATGCTACCTAAGGGGATTTGAACCTGTGAACAAGCTTTGATACCACTTTTTACAAGCTAGAGTTGTTGCTGCACCAAAAGATTGACTTGTTAATGCCTATTACAACCACTAGACTTATAGAAGACACAAGAGGTGGTTAATCCATGTCACAAATCCTGAGGGGAACACTAACCATTTTTCCAACAAGTTTTTGCATTTGTAACACATAATAGGTATATTTCTTTCTCCATTGGTCTTCTTCCTATTATGTTAGTCCTTTCATGCATTCTACTATCATATCTAAGTTTCGTACATTCTCTAGCTCTATGTCCAAAGTTAGAACAATTATAACAATAACCAAAAAAGGGTTTAGAATACTTACTTGTGCAATCCTTCTTCACATATCCAACTTCATTGCATAAACAATATTTTCCTTTGAATTTCCTTTTAGGTGGTTCAATTTGATCTTGTGCTTATTTGACTAGATCTAGTGATTGGATAGGTTCTTCAATTAGAATAGGTTCATTCTTTATCAAATTTGATTTTTTCTTTGCTTCAAGATCTTTAGTTATTTCAGTTGCTTTGATGATTCTCCTTCATTGTAACTGATTCATGTCTTATCTACTTTATTTCTTTGTGTCATGATCTATTCATCAAGCTTTTATGTACTTGAATGTAACTTCTCAATATGTTTCTTTGCTTGTGTAAGTTCTCCTTTGATGATACAATTGTACTTCTCAAGTTCTAAAAAATTTAATCTATAATCTTCAAGTTTAGATGTCTTTTTTGCAAGTTGTAATTTCAGATCTGTACTCTCAGATCTTAATTCCATATCTATTTTTAGCTCTTTAGGTGTCTTGCTTGTCTTTTGTGTAATGATATCAAGTTCATGTCTTAAGACTTTTTTCTCCTCCTTAGCTGACTCACAAACTTTTATTTGATCATGTAACTCTTTCCTCTTCTATCTTGAGTGTTCAAGATAATCTTTTAACTTTTGAATGTAATATTGTGCATCTCTCAACTTGTTCTTTAATCTGTCTCTTTCCTGATTCACTTGATCTAATTCTTCAAGAGTTTCCTCAAGATTTTTCTGAATATACCCTGAATCCATAGTGATCTAATTCAAACTATTAGGCTTATCCCTCAAGAACCTAAGGCTCTTATATCAATTGTTAAAAATTAAATATCTGTTGGTATAATTGAGAGGGGGGGTGAATCGGTTATACAGCTTAAACAACTATTTTCCCAACTATGGATATCATTTACTAATTTTATGCATGCATATAGTAAAGTACTAAAAATTAAAATCAAGCTTAACATAATGAAACACATAACACCATATTTTGTTAACTAGGGAAACCCTAGCCAAGCAAAAACCCTGGTGGGGATGGCACCCACAAAATGATCCACTAATCAAAAGAATCTTGTGAAAGATATTGACCCTATGAGGAGTCTATTACATCTATATAGTGTATCTTCCCTTGTGAGAGGAATAGGCTCTGTTAAAATCCTTTGACCTTGTGAGGAGTCAAATATACAATATAGAAATTGAATCTCACTGCTTATATAAGGTGCTCACAGCACATACAGTACATATACAACTTCAAAAGTCATATATCTAAATAAAAAAATTTGACTGTTGCTAGTATCTTCAATATCTAATCAGTCCTTGTAGGTGCTCTCATAAAATCAAACATAAAACTATCCTTCTCTACTCTAATCATTAAACTTGCATCTATACATAACATACAAAGTGTGCATATGTCACATATCATTACAATACAATTGGTGATCTTGCTTAAACAAAATGCCTTCCTTTATACCTTTATCTTTGTCCAGTCAACCTTTAACTTTATTATACGTTACCAAAATTTTAATATCTCATTATGTCGTGTTAGGATGGACATTTAGGATGTCTTCCCAAACTAATCCATAAATTTATTTTTACAATAAAAAATAACTTCTTAGCCCAAAACTTGATATACTCTAACTTGCCCTATTTTTGCGATATACATGTTGTCTTAGGAAAACCTACCAAAGTATAGTATCTTATTTAACAAGATCATACACATCATCAATGATTTCCATACTATTTGTAGTGAATCTCTCTAAAGTCCAACTATCAATAGTAAACCTTGATGAATAGATCTTTGTACCTACTCATTGTAAATTGCCTTATACTTAGATAATTTTCTAAGTAGTCCTTATCCAAACTTCAACTATAACTATTCCCACTTCATAGATGATTATATCTATCTAAAATATGTCTATATGTTGCCATTAATGACAATCCTATCATATCCCCTTAGTCAAATTTTCAACACACACACACACATATATTTATATTTATATTTATACTTATATGTGTGTGTATACATACATACATACATACATAGGTATGTATAAGAATATATATATATATATATATATATATATATATATATATATATTTATTTATTTATTTATTTATTTATTTTCTTTAAAGAAGTGCATGTTGGTTTTTTTTTAACAGCATTATTTTAAAAAAATAGAATGTAAACTTTAAGTAACTAATGTAAAGATATATTGGGAAAGCAACAAAATTAAAACATGTAGATCTTTTTTTTTTTTGAGAACTTACTTGAAAAAAAACTACATTTCACATTTAAAACTTTTTCTAAATCTTACATACACAAGGCTGCATTTTTGTTTTCTTTGCATAAAAATGAATAGCAATTTTAAAATCTATTTTTTTTGTTACACATAAAAAATGATAGCAACTACAATTTTTTTTTGAAATATTAAAACTCACATTAAATAAACATAAAACACTACTTAAAATAATATAATACCCTATTTTTAAAGCACAACAGAAATGTCATAAATCATTTTTCCTCATACAAAATAATCTCATACAAAAATCAGATTTTACAAAAATAATTACATTTCAATGTATTGTTTTCTTTCTTTAAAAATCTACAATGCAACTTACAATATTAGCTACTCTCTTTTTTCAAAAGAAAATTTAGATAATAGAACAATACACAAGTCCTCTTTTTCTCGGACAATTCCATAAGCCTTCAAGAAATCTTGCTACACCATATAAAATTCCTCTTCGAGAATGTCTTCAACCAAATCCAAGCAACCTGCATTTTGTTTTTACAAAAGGATTGACCATGGGAGCTCACCTCCCAACCTAGGCCTTTACAAGGCCACCCCCGAGATTGGGGAAACTAGAATGGATGGGTAACCCACAAACTCTTTCAACACACACAAACAACAAAGAAGCCACAATATTTTTTCCTAGTCCCTTGGCTTATACAATGGATCACCTTGGACCCATGAGGAGAGGTGAAGGTGGAAAGTGAACCCAACTAGGAGAAGCCATACCAAATAACATAGATCAAAAATGCCTTTACAAGGCTACAAAAATACATTTCCTCTTTCCCATTTCACAAATCCACTTCTCCCCTTATGCCCCCCAAATGTGTAGAATGAGAAAAATAGTAACATGGAGCCCATACTCCATGCAATATCCCTCTCCTTCAGAAGGGGAGACTCTACACTATTTGGACATTCCCATCTCTTCACCCTCAAGGTTCTCTTCCCTTCCCAAGGGTGATTATATCCTTGCACACCCAAAATAACATGAAAACAAACAATAAAATTAAGAGAATCCATTAACAACATGAGAGCAAGATAGTATTTTCACACTAAAAAATTTACAAACACATGCACAAGTAACATAAAAATAGAACACGAAAATATGGAAGATTGTCGAGGATGGGGGTCTGGTGGCTTATATGGGGAGACTGCATGGAGGGAAAGTTGTTGTGACCAAAAATTTCATCAAAACTTGGAATAAGGGGAGTGTTTTGGTTGGTACGCAAAATATGGAGGTGCCTGAGGATGTGATTGTTGAAGCAACTGGCTTGATGACTGAGGGCATCAACTTCTACAGGGATAGGAAGATTTCGAACAAAGATTTGGAGGCATTTTTGCCCATGGAGTAGGAGAGGAATCAAATGGTTAAGGTGGATAAATCATACTTTGATCCTAAGTGTATTTCCAGGCCTTGGCGCCTTGTTTTAGTTGTTATTATAGGCTATATTACCCTGGATGGTCGTTATACTAAAATATACAACCATCATCTTATCCTTCTGAGCCACTTTAGGCATGGGGTAAAAATAAACTTTCCTTTTTACTTGCTGAGCTCTTTGAATGCCTCTATCCTCCACTGGCAAAGGGACTCGAAGGGTGATCACGCCTGTCATGAAGGGCTCATGGTCCTCATCTTTTTCGTGTTGAAATCAAAGAAGGTAGAAAGACCCCAACTTAACAAAAAAGGCCTTGAAGATTATGACACAGATGAGAAGGATTCTGAGGAGTTTTTTATGGAGGACACAAAAGAGGAAGAGGGGGACTCTGAGGAGTTTCTAGAGTCCAGCCCAAAGAAAAACAAAAAGAAAAGGAAGGTGGATGTTGAGGATGATGCGAGCAGGGGGGAGAGTTCTAAGAAACAAGGGAAAAAAATAATGGAGCCCATCCGCAAATGTACCAGAGCCAAAAAAGAGAAGAAGAAAATTGTGAAAAGGGTTGTTTTATCCTCTGATGAGGACTTTTCCTCTCAGGAAAAGAGTAATTAGGATGACCGAGTGGACACCAACCCTATTGTGGAGGAGAGTGTGGAAGCTAGAAAAAATGTGTGGGTGGAGGAGAATATCTTGCAAGAGGTCACTCAGGCTGTGAATAACATTGGGAAAGATGGGTATGAGAAGGATAAGGTTAACATGGAGAAGGAGAATGTGGAGAGCTCTAAGGAGAAAATGGAGGAAGGGAATAAGGGTTCTAAGAATACAGAGGGAGGGAATATGGATTTTGAAAATCCAGGATGTTTGGCTTTTTTTACTACCCTCAGTATTATGAAGAATGACATCATTGCGATGAAGACCCATATTCACCAGTTGCAAAAAGAGACGAAGGTTCTTAAAAAGATGCACTTGGGGGAGAAAATGATGGGCCAAACAATTGATCAGCTCACTGATACTATCACCAGGGCTAAGGTTCTTGCTATTTTCAATGACAGAATTACTACCATGGAGGTCAAATTTGAAAACATTAACGGTATGACAAGGAAAATTGAAATTATGGAAAAGAGAATTGACAAGCTGGAGAAGACCGTGGGGAATATTGCTGAGCAGAGCTATGCTATCCTAAAAGCATCAAATGAGCATGTGAAGATCCTGGTGGACAAGCTCGACAATGGGAAAGGAAACCATGAGGTTATGGAAACTAAAGACACTAAAGAGGATCAGGGCCCTAGCAGGCGTACGAGGTCCAGGTTCAAGAAGATGGAGGATGGCAACAAGAACGACATGGAGGATCTGAAGTTTTCTACTGCAAACATGCAGATTCTTGCTAATCAAGTAGCAGAACTGATGAAATGTGTTTAGAAAACATCTTGTTGTCTTGCTTTCCTTTTGTTGTCCTTTGTCTTTTGGCTGTTCTTTTTGTTTAAAGACTAGTTTGTGTGGTGTTTTTTGGTGTTGTTGCACTTATTTTGCTGGTTCTTAAATGCCTATTCTATTCTCCTTTTGTACAAGGTTTCGGGTCCTTTCAAAACCTAATTTTACGTAATCAAAACATAAAACAAAAATTCTTTCATGATAGGAGCACCAACCTTGCTCCAATAAATGGTGAAAATGAAGTTGAGGTTGATATTTTTCTCTCCTTAGCTTTTCCTTCCTTAGCCAAATCTCCCAAATCTCACTAACTCAACTAGAAGTCTCTAAGTTTGGAGAGTGGGAAACCAAACCTCAAAATCCTCCAAATTTTCACTAAAAGGGAAACCCCTACCAACTTCCCGCCTACCAATCTTAATGAGAGAAGAATTTGGAGTCCTCTTCCATCATTTGGTTAGGATTAACAAGATAGAAATAATAGTTACATGCAAATATAACCAATATCAGAAAATAATAAACCACACATAATAGAACACAAGATGCAAAGATTTAACGTGGTTCACCCAATCCCTGCGCTATGTTCACCAACAACGAGTCCAATATTCTTATTATCTAGCTATTACAACTTGATTACAATCTGCAATCCCTTACAACTCAATACCATCACAAGAAGCTACTAAAAACATACATCATGAAATCCCTAACCTTAAGTTATTTTTTACAAGATTTTTGACACTTTAGGGTTAGAATGTGGAGAAAGGGATGGGCTTCACATCCTCTGAATTTTGCCACTTTCTAAAAATGTACTTTATGGAAGGCCATAATTGAGTTTTGGACATGTTTTTGGTCTAGAATTAACCCCTAACCCATAAACACCTATAGGGATAGCTAATTTTAGTTATATTAATCCTAACCATCCCCTAGGGATCCATTTAACCCCTCAAAAACCTTCTAAGAGTTAACCTATGGGTTTGCATGATGGGACTCCTATTTTGACTCCTCAAACAAGTAACCCTACATGGGAACACTACAAGGTGACCTTGGGGTAAGAGTCTAATCCCAACTAACTCACTTGGTCATGCCAACTCATATGTAAAAATGTCAATTGACACAACATAAACACATCACATTAAAATTTACACATGGCATGCCAAATGGATACACATTTACAATTTTACAACAATACAATTCACCACACATCATATTTACTAAATAAAACACATGGAAATGAGGTTACATCTCTACATAGAGTTAACCTTGGCTTTACATGGAATTCACATTGATCCATCCTTGATTCCCCACATTTAAAAACCATGGTCAATTTCCACAACACTCAATCAAAATATCAGTAGCTCAAGAATAACCATATACATATATCAATGAAAAATTTATGATAACATTTAAACACATATTCATTATCAACTAGCATTCTACAACTCATCATAATTTGAAACATCATCTGAAATTCAATTTCCATATGCAACATTTATATTCTTAATTCTACTATTTCAAGTAACCCTAAAGAATTTTCAGAATGAAGTTAGTGCGTATATCATTTCAAATCATATTTAATAAATCAATGTGTACCAAAATATAGGATTCAAAATTTAGTTTTGCATCTATATCATGAGCATATAAAAGTGTGTCTAAACATCATCATCAACATAATATAAAAATCATCACATAATGTCTAATGATATAGAATCATAGTCCAATAAGTCTAATATGCCAAAATAGTGTATCATCGAGATAATACAAATATGAAAATGCATGCTATGCTATGATTGTCTGAGAGGGACCCCACATCCTCTCCCCCTAGGCATGAACTTCCTCCTAGAGTTCATCAAAAAGGTGGGAATATTGAGCTCTCATATGTGTTGTGTTCTACCATGATGTTGTGACCTCATCATAATAATCCCACTAGACTCTAACTTGGTCCATCTCTTAGCCTTGAAGGGCCACTGTCCAATGAGCCAATATATGAATGGTCTCCAAAGCTAGTTGTTTGTCTGAATCCACCTATAAGGCATCCCAATAAATAATATGAGACTCATCATAAATATATCTCCTCAAAATAGAAACATGAAACACATTGTGGATGCATGATAGGCTAGGTGGTAAGGCTAGACAATATGCAACTGGACCTATCCTCTCTAAGATCTCAAAAGATCCAACAAATTGAGGTGTGATCTTAGAAACCTTTCCAAAATGTATTGGGCTCTTATGCAGCTGCACTCTCAAGAAAACTTTTTCCCCAACCATATACTCATGATTGGACATCTTTGCATTCACATACTTCTTTTGTCTATCATGAGCCTCTCTAAGATGTTGCATGATCAAGTCTACCTTTTGCTCCATCTCTCTGACTAACTACGGTCCGAAAAATACCCTTTCGTCAATCCTATTTCAACTCAAAGGTGTCCTATAAGGCTAACCATAAAAATCCTGATAGGGAGCCATACCCAAAGTTGTATGATGCTCATTATTATAGGAAAACTTGACTAAATGTAGGTACTCATCCCACCTAACCTAATGGTCCATCACATACATGTGTATCATGTCCTCTAACACCCAGTTGACCCTCTTTGTTTTTCCATCTATCTCAGGGTGATAGGTTGTACTGAAATTGAGCCTAGTGCCCAATGTTGCCTGTAACTCTCTCCAAAATGAGGAAGTAAAGAGAGAACCTCTATCAAATATGATCTTACAAGGAATGCTATGAATTCTGACAAAATCTCACAAGAAGACATGTGCTACTGATGGTGTTATAAATGTGGTGCGAATGGGTGAGAAGTGATCCAATTTGGTCAACCTGTCAAATTTCACCATAATAGCATCATAGCGGTGAGACGACATAAGAATACCAACAATGCAATCCATAGATATGATGTCCCACTTCCACTCAGGTACCTCATGAGGCTGAAGAAGAAAACCTAGATGGTAGTGCTCCATCTTAACTCTCTAACACTAAAGGCATCTAGCCACAATCCTAGCAATATGCAACCTTATACTAGGCAAACGATAAAGTTTCCTTAAGTTTGCATGTAACTGTTATACACTAAGTTTGCACCCTTGTTTCAAGCTCTCTTGGTCTTGATAACCTAATATAACATGGGAATGATCTCCAGGTTGTGGGACATATGCTAACTAAGATGAGACCTCCAGGTTCTAGGCTAGTTCCTCTTGGATAATCACCTTAATTTGCTTCTTGACAGGAAAGTAAATCTTGAGGGGGAAAGGGATAGAAGGAATGCTGAAAGGGAAATGACTGAAAGCAAACTACCTACTAGGTGATACACCGAAATGAAATGAACACAATACACTGACCAAACTAGCATGAAAGCTCCTAGATCTAAAAAAACACAATCTTTCTAAATAGGCTTGCATAAGTATTTCACAGAGAGGCCTGAACAAAAGACATGAACGGTGACCTGCAAGAAAATGTTCTCTTCAGCAAAAGGGCACAAGAATGAGATAGAATGATAGGGGGTTGAAGTATACCCACAAACTCACTCAAATCAGATCAAACATAATAGTACACATATAAGTTGAAAGAAAGAAGGGCTCTAAAACTCCAAGGTTTCTCTAACAAAGCTAGTATATTATATTCACTAAGAGAAATACAGATAAGGGAAAGACCAGAGGGTAGAACAAATGCCACGGATAGCCTCTATCAAGTCTGAGATTTCAATGAAAGGTTACAAACTGTAAAAGTTAGAGGGTAGAAAGAATGCCACAGATAACTCCTAGAAATAGAAAAACTCCTTTTACAAAATGTAAACTCTGAGCTTCAAAAATCCCCAAAAAACAATATATACATCTCCTTTTTTGCACACAGGCAGGAGCAAAACTTAATTAGGGTTACAGATTTTCATGATAAAAACCCTAATTCTGTCAAATCTGATCATAAATGTCCATGAAAATATCTCAACCAATCAGATATCATGTTTGCGTGTCCATCTCTGTACTACATCTACCTACGGACAAGCCGCCTTGATCTATCTACCCTCCCTGTAATTCGGCCTTGCCATGAATGCTCAAAACTGGTCCACTTTTGATTTGTATTTTTTAAGTACAGAAGGCCATAGGTGGCGCCACCTTTTAATGTTTCTTCGGCGCGAGAAAAATCAACATGATACTTGAGAAATCCCAGGAGACGGCCATCAGATCTTCTCAATCATCCTCCCAACTACAACTGTCCCTTCTGAGCTACCCGCAGCCTCGCATTCAACCGCAACCAACCAACAAGAACCCTAGCAAAAGATATTTAAATTTGAAAAACAATGGCTAGCTGATCAAATTTAAAATGTGACCATCGATATTTATCTTTCTCGATAGATGAATGGCCCAGATCATCCTTGTAACAATCGGGAGACCCTTTGAAAAGTCAAACACCAACTCATTGGTCGGAACCAATGAGAAATGAGCACCTCAGCACAACTGGCACCTCACTTAAGAAAGAATTCTGACTCTTCATCGGATGGTGGTCACATGATCGCAAGAGCCAAGAATATCCTATGCGATCATACGACAACCGTAGATCTTCATCAACTCTGCGGATCCTCTGACAACTGGAACCACTGTTCTGCCCAGCAGCCAATAAGAATCAAGCACATCAGGGCTAGGTAACACATTGGACCCACGACATACTAAATCTTTCATCAGATGGTTGTCGTTATACCGTAATGCTAAAGATCATGTATATTATTTCAACAGTATAATGACAACCGTAGATCTTGCTCGGATCTTAACATGCCTCAAAAGCCAAAGACCGTGAGCCCGCTAACAAACTATCAATTTTAAATCGGACAGTGGTCGCATGATCGCAAAGGGGAAGAATATTCCTTACGATCATGCGACAACCGTAGATCCTGCTGCACTTTAACCGCCTCACAACTGAGACTGTCAGACATAACATTAACCGCCCACTAGGGTTGCGTGTACATGCGATTGTGAAAACCCTGGGTCACTGAATGGAAAGCACTTAACTGCCAAAGATAAGAGATTAGGTGACCGCACAGTCGCCTAATCACTGAAATAAAGGCTTGACCACCAGAAAAACTAGAGATCAAGCGACTGTACCCTTGAAGACCTGGGACCCACTTTGGTCACAACAACGTACATAGGAAAAGATGACACCGAAGAAGAAATGCAGGGCGCGAAAGGTCGAAAACAACCCGGGTTTTTAAGCTTGACCAAATAAAGTAGAAAACACCGAGGGTTTTATGCTTAGACAATTTTTTAGAACCCTGCGACATAAGTATTCCCTACAGACCTTGAAACTTGAATATCTTCCTGGGTTTTATGAATTAGCGCATGCGATCAGAACTGGAGCATGGTAGCGCATGGAGGAATATGGGGCCAAGGTCACAAACCATAAAACTTTGAGGATCAACTTCGCAAGGGAAAATAGGATTGTGGCCAAAATTGTATGATAGAAAATTTTGGGTAACAGTAACTTCTTAACCCCAGGATCCACTGCATAGGGTTCACTATGAGCCTCAAGTATAATGGAATCAATAAATCCTCTAGAAGAAGGTACATAAATGCATCCTCTATGATGTAGGATTCCATCAGACTCTAATGACTAATCATCACATTTACTCTTAAGGAGTCTCTGAGATCGGACCAACTGACAAACCTCTACATATATATATATATATATCATCCTCGTGTAAGTAGAGTAGTATATGATCTCTCAAATATGTGTCAGTGGTCATAGAATAAAGCTCATGTTTCCTCCTACTCAATACATCTTCCACCACATTCTCATTCCCCTTAATGTAGTGGACATCAAAATAATACTCACACAAGAACTCCATCCACCTTCTCTGATGAGCATTAAGGTTCAGTTGAGTGAAAATATATGGTAAACTTTGATGATATGAGTGTAACTCAAATTGATGCCCCAAAAATAAATGATGTCATCTCACTAAATAATGTACCATTTTTGTGAGCTCAAGGTCGTGGGTAGGGTAGTTGAGCTCATGAGTCTTAAGTTTCCTAAACTCGTACGCAATGGCTCAACCATTATGCATAAGAACTTCTCCCAAACCATCCAAGGAAGCATCTATGCATACTAAAAAATATGTTGAGGGATTTGGCATTGCATGGATAGGTGCATTGGCGAGTGCTCTCTTGATCTCATGAAAGGCTCTCTCGCACTTCTTCATCCACTCAAAATTATTTCCCTTTCTCTAAAGGGATTTGATAGGATGTGCCACTCTGGAGAATATCTCAATAAAAAATCTATAATAGTCTTCTAAACCCACAAAACTCATGACCTTAGTCACAATGGTAGGTGTTGGCCAATCCATAATGGCTCTAATCTTTGATTGGTCAACTACGATTCCATCTCCTGATATCACATGGCCAAGGTAATGGACCTCTTATCTAAAGAAAGAACACTTTGACAAGATGTTATATAAATGATTATCCCTCAAACACTACAGAACTTGTCTCATGTGCTCCTCATGCTCCTACTCATCTCCTAAATAAATTAATATATCATCCATGAACACTACTGCAAATCTATCCAAGAACGTATAGAATACTCCATTCATGAGACTCATAAATACAGTTGGAGCATTTGTGAGGCCAAGTGGAACCATAGTAAACTCATAGTGGCCATACCTTGTATGAAAAGTGGTCGTGTGGATATCACTCTCCACATTCCTCAACTGATGGTACCCTAACTTCATATCTATCTTCAAAAACACTCGGGCACCCTGAAGTTGATCAAACAAATCATCTATCTTAGGAAGTGGATACCGATTCTTTATGGTTAACTTATTTAAATGTCAGTAATCAATGTATAACCTAAGAGATCCATCCTTCTTCTTGATGAAGATAATAGGTGCACCCCAAGGAGAAACACTAGGGTGAATGTTCCCTTTCTCTAAAATCTCCTCTAATTGAATCTTGAGCTCACTGAGCTCATTATTGGTCATCATGTAAGGTGCTCTAGAAATTAGAGTGGCTCCTGGAATAAGATCTATGTGAAATTCTACTGCTCTCTGAGGAGGCATATCGGGTTACTTGAAATAAAACACATCTGCAAAATCCTAAAGAATAGGATGGTCATCAAGTGAAGATTCATTATCCTCTCCATCATCTCTATCACTGATGGTGATGGAAAATAATTGACATCCCTTTCCATGTTTCACTTAAGTTGCATAGCAAAGATCATATGAAGAGATATGCGTCTATGAATCCTAGAAATCACTGATGGGGTACCATGGTCATCTAAACACTTAATCTTCTTTTGAAAACAATCCAAATTGGCTCTATGGGAAATCCATGTCAAGTACAATACCATAGGATCCAAGAGGTGTGATACAAAGGTCTGATATAGTGGTCAAATCACCAATCTGCACCTGAAAATCCCTAACCAATGATTTGACTGACACACTAGCTTCTGAGGCTAACTCAACCTCCCAACAGACATCCTTCCTAATTGCCACTAGCCTGCAATGCTCGAAAACCAATGGAGAAATAAAATATTCAATAGCTCCTTAATCAAACAAAATGGTAACGCTACTGGCTTTGATCATACATATGGCCTCTATGACTATGGATGGATGCTCTGCCTAGAAATTATCAACCACTCCAAAAACCTTGTGGTACTTACCCAAGTCCCCAACTGTAGGCTCTTATACTTCCATGCGCTAACTACCTGCCAACTAGCCTCGTGGACAATCTCTACCTAAATACCCCATGGAACCACATGCATTACATGGCCCAGGTGTCTGAATCTGAACTCTGTGTGCCCTAGAGTACTGTTGTCCACCAGTCTTAGTAGACCCACTATAACCACCCCTAGAGGACTATTGAGTCTGATCCAAAGGTGTATTTGAACTGTGTGGCCTCTGATCTCTCCTAGGGCCCTGTGACAGCACTACTTGGGCTTAGAGCCCTATTGTCCATATGGAGTCCTCTATCTCTAACTCTACTAAGATTATTGTTGATGGGGGTTCTTATGAGAACTAGATGACTGTCTATTATTAACCTTTCAATGATTTTTATGATAACCAGATGTCTCAGGTGTAGAATTATGGTTCTGAGACTGATCTCAAGCATCAAGTGTCCTACCCCAAATCTCCTATGTTATCAGTGCCATCTCTATGACCTCTTGAAGGCATCCTGGAGTGGTCATGTGAACCTGTCCTGATATCCACTCATTAAGTCCCTTGAAAAAATGATTGACTCTCAACTTCTCATCCCTCATATAGTTTACATAGGGTAGAATTTTAAGAAACCGACTCTCATACTGGGATATTGTGAGTCCCCTCTATTGAAGGTCATGAAAATAATCAATGCGGTGCAACATAAAGTGCACTAATAAATATCTATCCCTAAATCTATCCCAAGTAATGGTGTCCATAATCATATTGCTCTTAAATTCCTCCTGTCTCCACTATGTAGAGGTTGATCCTCTCAGGAGATGTATCACAAATCATGCTCTGAGGTTTCTCTCATAGGGATGTAATCCAAAGCACCACTCTAAGCTCAAGAGTCATGCCTCAACCTCAATCCCATCAGTATCTCTTGTAAACAAGGGCGACTAAAGGTGAAGTAACTCTTGAATCTAATCCCTTGTATCCTAGGGTGCTCTCTCAACCACTCAAGGTACTATCCCTGGTGGTGACTCTGGTATGTGCACTGACTCCCCCTCATGGTTTGCCTGACCCTCTAGTTGTCTAGGACAAGGGCTCCTACTCCGTTCTCGGCCTACTACATGTTGACCCCCTAGTGGTAGTCTATCAATAATAATCCCAATAATATTTTAGAGTGCATTCAATACCTCCTGATTTGGGTCTGGTGGTTTGCTCAGGAGGAGGTCTCTACTCCTCACCAAAACCCTCTACTTCCTACTCTACATTCTCTACTACCGCACAGGCACCCCCAGCACCTCGGCCACATCGGTGAGCATTACATGTGATCAGAGACATCCTACACAAAAGTTAAAAGGTTATGAGTTGGAAATGTGCTTTGATACCATAATGTCATACCCAAAATTCAAAGACAAAAAACACACCAATTTTTTTTAAGTCATTAATTAACTAATGTTGCAATTGTATAAGTTTGATGGCTACTAGGTTTACAAAAGTTATCCATAAGTATTCATCACCGGAGAATTTGATACAATCCTTCGATATCTGACAGTGGCTAAGTTGATGACGAGGGGAATCGTGGCTACGACCAACATCCCTCGCAAAGGTTACATAGGTCTACACAATAACAGGTTTATTAACTTAACCCAGGTTAATCTTCTTAATTAAATTTAAAAATAACTAAATGTTAAATAGGTTTATTAATCGACATAATTTCTTGTCCAAGGTTCACTTAAGTCCAAAAATAATTATTAATTAATTTACAATAAAATAATTTTACTAAACAATAAACATCATTTGGTCTTTCCAATAACAATTCAATTAATGTTTTCTCGTTTAATTACCTGACTAATTAATTAATAAGGTTTACCCTAAGGGACAAATACCCACTTAAAAATTAATTTTATTTAAGGTGAAATTTCTATTCCAATATAAATTATCATTAGTTTACTCAAATTTCTTTTTATTTTATTTCATTAATAATTTTGTCTATTTTTAATAAGGATAAAATATTAAGATGTGAATAATTCAATTAAATAATCTGACTAAATTTAAAATAATTTATAACATTTCACTATTTAAAATAAGGTAGTCTAATAAATTAAATAATTAATTTATCTTACCCAATATTTCAAAAAGTATTAAATTAAGTTTAATTCTAATAGTTTTCTAATAAATTAAAACCCATTAAAAGGACAATACAAAAAGAAAATTCATTTCCCACAAAAAGGCCCATTCAAAATTTGAAATCTAAAACACTTAAAATAATAATAAAGTTTTAAACAACCCTTATAGGGTTTATCTCCAACCAAAAGAAGGAAAGAGAGGAAAAATAAGACATTTCACTTGTCTCATTTTTCACTCTTGTTCTATCCTCTTCAACCCCAACCCTAATTTGAAATTAGGGTTTGGGGAGGATTTTGGCATTCATGTCAATCCACTATTCTTCCCCCTCTCCTTTCAATCTCATTCTTCTATATGTAGGTTTAATGGAGGAATTTTGAATGGCAAGGCTCGTGCATGTTTGTACAAAGGTATAATCATTTTTTTGTTTCATTTTAGTTTTTTTTCTTTTGTGTTATTTTGTTTTATGCATTTGTTTATTAAAAACCCTAGAAGCATTTTTTTTAAACATAATATGTTCATTCGTTTTTAACAAAATAAGCAAATATATATATATATATATATATATATATATATATATATATATATATATATATATATATATATATATATATATATATATATATATCTATATATATATATATATATATATATATATATATATCTATATATATATATATATATATATATATATATATATATATATATATATATATATATATATATATATATATATATTTGGGGGAGGGTCGTAGCCCTACTCGCCGACCGCAACCCCAAGTGGTTGGGTGGCCGCCGGTTGGCAGTGCACCACAACCTAGCAACCAACCTCTAAACCGCAACAATCACTGCCACTGGTGGGCCACCAAGACAGTCGTTATGGCTCCCATCAAGGGAGACCACAGAGCTATGAGGTTGGTGATGTAGCACACAATCCTTTGTTAACAATAATATTCAATTACCAGATAAAGACACAGATTTGAAACCTTCAATATTGTTCATTCATCACTAACCGCCTCTACAATTCGCTGCAAAGTCTTAAGTAACCAAAAAAGTAGAAAAAAATAAGAAATCCAAAAACTACCATTTTTTGGCAGTTTTTTTCCACAGGTGTTTTTTGCCATTTTTGGTAATTTTCAAAACAACACCTAAAAAGCTGAGATTTTCCCTAAACATGCCCTTGACTAAGTTAGAATGAATTGCCAACTAATATCCGAGATTTGATAACATAAACTCAAATTTATTACAAAAGAGAACTTTCTAAAAACTAGAGAAAAAACACTAAAAGCTGATTTTGAAGCCCGAGATGAGACTTTCAGATCTCAAAAATGTGCTAAAACAGAGCACAATCAATCTGAGATCATTGACAAAACAAATGCCACCACCTGAGGCACACACCCGAAAATTTTTAGCAAAAACCCAAACCTAAGTCAAAAGTTATGGCCTCTGAAAGTTTTTGTATGAGATGATGACCTACGGAGGGCCCTACATCAATTGGGGGGGCCACGCCTCCCAAATCCCACCCCCCACTAATTTCTTTTGATTTAGTTTTTTTTATAAGTTTATTATTATTATTATTATTATTATTATATATGTGTGTGTATACATATATATGTGTGTGTGTGTGTGTGTGTGTGTGTGTGTGTGTGTGTGCATATATATATTGTATACATATCTCTTTTTTAAGGAATGCGTGTTGGTTTTTTTTAACAACATTTTTTTTTTAAACAAAATTCAAACTTTAACTAATGTGAAGATATATTGGGAAAGCAACAAAATTAAAACACATATATCTTTTTTTTTTTATAACTTACTTAAAAAACTACATTTCACAATTAAAACATTCTCTAAATCTTACATACACAAGGCTACAATTAAAATTTCTTCTTTTTTCTTTGCATAAAAATAAATAGCAGTTTTAAAATCTGATTTTTTTTATTACACATAAAAAATGACAGCAACTACATTTTTTTTTGAAACATTAAACAAACATGAAACACTACTTGAAAACAACATAATAACCTATTTTTAAAGTACAAAAGAAATGTCATAAATCATTTTTCCTCTTACAAAATAATCTCATTCAAAAATCAGATTTTACAAAAATATATACATTTCAATGTATCATTTTCTTTCCTTAAAAATTTACAATGCAACTTACAATATTAGCTACTCTCCATTTTCAAAAGAAAATTTAGATAATAGAACAATACACAAGTCCTCTTTTTTTCGGACAATGGCATAAGCCTTCAAGAAATCTTGCAACACCATATAAAATTCTTCTTCAAGAATGTCTTCAACCAAATCCAAGCAACATGCATTTTTTTACAAAAGGATTGACCATGAGAGCTCGCCTCCCAACCTAGGCCTTTACAAGGCCACCCTCGAGCTTGGAGAAACAAGAATGGATGGATAACACACAAACTCTTTCAACACACACAAACAACAAAGAGGCCACAATATTTTTTACTCAATCTCTTGACTTGCACAATGGATCACTTTGGACCCATGAGAGGGATGAAGGTGGAAAGTGAACCCAAATAGGAGAAGCCATACCAAATACATAGATCAACAATGCCTTTACAAGGTTACAAAATACATTTTGTCTTTCTCATTTCACAAATGCACTTCCTTTAAGGCCCCCAAATGTGTAGAACAAGAAAAATGGTAACAAGGAGCCCATACTCCATGCCATATCCCTCTCCTTCACAAGGACAGGTTGTACACTATTTGGACATTCTCATCACTTCACCCTCAAGACTATCTTCCCTTCCCAAGGGTGAGTATAGCCTTGCCCACCCAAAACAAACATGAAAACAAATAATAAAATTAAGAGAATCCATGAACAACATGAGAGAAACACAAGATTTCCACACTACAAGATTTACAAACACATGCACAAGTAACATAAAACACAAAGTCTTCCATGATAGGAGCACCAACCTTGCTCCAAGCAATGGTGAAAATGAAGTTGAGGTTGATATTTTTCCCTCCTTAGCTTTTCCTTCCTTAGCCAAATCTCTCAAATTTTGACTAACTCAACTAGAAGTCTCCAAGTTTGGAGAGTGGGCAATCAACCCTCAAACTCCTCCAAATTTCCACTAAAAGGGAAACCCCCACCAACTTCCTACCTACCAATCTTAATGCGAGAAGACTTTGGAGTCCTCTTCCATGTTGTCTCCTCTCATAAATGAGAGGTAGACCAAAAATGTGGAGAAAGGGATGGGCTTCACATCTTCTCAAATTTGCCACTTTTTAAAAAGGTACTTTTTGGAAGGCAATAATTAAGTTTTGGACATGTTTTAGGTCAAAAATTAACCCCTAACCCATAGTACACCTATACGGCTAGCTAATTTTAACCCTAACCATCCCCTAGGGCTCCATTTAACCCCTCAAAAACCCTCTAAGAGTTAACCTATGGGTTTGCATGATGGGACTCCTATTTTGACTCCTCAAACAAGAAACCCTACATGTGAACACTACAAGGTGACCCTAGGGTAAGTGTCTAATCCTAATTAACTCACTTGGTCATGCCAACTCACATGTACAAGTGTCAATTGACACAATATAAACACATCACATTAAAATTTATACATGACATGCCAAATGGATACACATTTACAATTTTACAACAATACAATTTACCATGCATCACATTTACTAAATAAAACACATAACAACGAGGTTACATCTCTACATAGAGTTAACATTGGATTTACATGGAATTCACATTGATCCATCCTTGATTCTCCGCATTTAAAAGCCATGGTCAATTTCTTGCACACTCGATCAAAATATTAGTAGATCAATAATAACCATATACATATATCAATGAAAAATTCATGATAACATTTAAACACATATTCGTTATCAACTAACATTCCACAACTCATCATAATTCGAAACATCATCTAAAATTCAATTTCCATATGCAACATTTATATTCTTAATTCTACTATTTCAAGTAACACTAAAAAATTTGCAGAATCAAGTTAATATGTATATCATTTCAAATTATATTTCACAAATCAATGTGTACCAAAATACAAGACTCAAAATTCAGTTTTGCATCTATATTATGAGCATATAAAAGTGTGTCTAAACATCATCATCAACATAATATAAAAATCATCACATAATGTCTAATGATATAAAATCATAGTCTAATAAGTCCAATATGCCAAAATAGTGTATCATCGAGATAATCAAAATATGAAAATGCATGTTATGCTATGATGGGTCGGGAGGGACCCCACATTAATATTTATGATATTCAAATATTATATATTTATTGGGATATGGAATGAAGGCACAAGATAGTGGTGGAAAATTGTATTTGTAGGCAAATATTTACACTGACTATAGTTGGGAAAAAATTTACAAAGAAGCCCTTCCTATTGGTTGAGGTTGTCGAAGACGAGTTTACTTTGTGCGCAGACTCTTGATTGTTCAAACCGTAAGAGGACTCATGTATGTGTGAAGAATCAATAATTGCATTTCTGATATAGATACATTTTCCGTTAGTGTTGTGACTCATATCTAGGCACGACTCTTCATATACCTGACAACAAATGTAATGTCACATAATGTTTAGCAAATTGTTTAGTCTGAGTGATTATCAGATTTCTTCAAATATTGCATACTAATTGAATTACCTTAGAGGAGGCAAAAATTATATGAACTGTGTGCCCCATCGTGGGTTGTCCCAATTAATTTTTGTGGAAGTCACAGAAATCACTTTTGAATATAGTCGGCAGAGGTATTAATTTTTTAATTTTGGCTTTGGTTGCAAATATTATTACAACTTCATACTATTTTTAAGGAAAGATTTGTTGTGAGGTGAATATATTGGAGGGCATCGAAATAATCAAGCCTATTGTTTGAAATGATATTTGCCTACTAACTATTGCGGAGACTTTAGGCATTGGGGAAAATACTCATGAATTTCCTTGAGAATAGGTGTTGTGTGGAACTAGGAAATAATTTGGAGCTATAGTTTTTCCTTACCATGACAAGTCATGTGATTTTGGGATTTTACGGGAGATAATTTCATTACCGTCTGGAGAGTTAACAAATTGGTTGTTGGTGTTTGAACAAGCTTTCTTTTCGTTACTTTGAATCTGCAGATGCTTTCCACTATGGAAGAGTAAAATTGTGTGAACTAGTAATGTTGAAGTAGGTCGGGTGCCTCTATGTCCAGCAACGTAATGTAACTACAAAATAATAACATGAAGTTTTGGCATTGATCTGAGTCTAATGGTCAGCGAGCAATTTGTAAACAGGTGATAGATTCAAATAAAGCATTTTCTTGTTAGAAAATACTATTTTCTTGTTGCCTCACAAGTGGTTGAGATTAAATAAAGTCAAAACTCAATCTGTATATATATATGGTGCCCATTGAGTTTATTTTCATAGGGACCAACACTCATAAATTGCATACCACAAGCTATCAAACTCATGATGAATGCAAATTATTAACTCAGAACTTAACTTGAGGTCCAGATTAAAATCTTTTTTCTTAGTTGTTGAAGATTTAAGATTGGTCAACTACAACCCTGAATCATTTCTGTAGAGATTCCTTAAAAGTTGCAAAAATTAAAGGTGTAATTATACTCTTGCAGCAAGGATAGCCTATTTCATATATTACTCTGTTTCAAATTTGTGCATGTATAGAGGCTAGAGTGTTGGACATGACTAGACTAGTGTGTGGAAGAATACAAACACTTTGTAAACATCATCAAATTCAACTACTTTAAGTTAGTATTGAGGTCAAAAATAGCTCCTTGCAAGTGGTAGATTTCAATCTTAATTTTAGGAAGGAAAAGAAAATATATTTGGGGTTAGATTAGGGATGTCTTCACTAGATATTTGGTGGTTCACGTCTTCAATGTTATGAACCTGTCAATTAAGGTACTTACTATTGTACTTTTTGAAGTTATATGAGATAATAAGAATTTATTCTCTCCATTCTTGTGAATTTAAAGTGCAAATCTCTTGATGACTCATTCGAGATTGTAGTCATTTATAAGCAAGCAATGTGCAGAAAATAAACATCAAAACCATCAGAAAAATCTCTCATACCCAAAGCAAGCAAACTGTTTGACAAATTAACGCAGTTGTGTGCAGATTAAGACACGAGTTCTTTGAGTGACAAAAGGAAGACAATAACATATTCTCAAGAGAATTTAATGACACATTTAATGGTGAAAAACTAAGAGACTTGCAAAAAGAAAAAGTAGGAGGAAATGGGTTCTACAATTGATTGTGAAGAGCTTTCATGGGTTCCATAATGTCAAAGACCCTAACTTTTTTAAGAGTGCTAAAATTTTAGAAATAATGTCAAAAGTCAGATCATTTGTCATTATGATTGATCTTGAATGTAACAATTTGATTCTTCAAATGTTTCAATGTTTCTTAACAAAAATCAAAAAACATCATCCGAACAATGTGAGAGCTTGTGTGCAAACCATGATGTCCTTAATCCTAGATGAGGATGATGATATTGTTAGCTTGTGGTGACTGATCAGGAAAGTACTGTATACTTTTCCTCCTGCCCTCGTCGGGGTTTAGGGCCAGGTCAGGCCTCGAGCAGGGGTTTGGGGGCGCAGCCCCTGAGGTGAATTTTTTTTGAGGCCGACATATTTTTGGCTATTTTTAGGCTGACATGTTGTAACTCCTTCTAACCCTAAAGCGGCAAAATATTGTATAATATGGTTTAGGGTTAGGGATTTCATATGTATGGTTTTAGTACTTGCGGCAGAATTGAGCTGTAAGGGATTACAGATTGTAATTAGGTTGTAATCACTGGATAATAATAATACTGGACTCGCTGATGGTGGATGTAGCCCAGGGATTGGGTGAACCATGTTAAATCTTTGTGTCTTCTATTCTCTTCTATGTGGTTTATGTTTTTCTGATATTGGTTATTTTTGTATGTGATTGTTATTTCTGCATTGTTAATCCTAACAAGTTGTATCAGAGCGAGGTTGTTTTTAGTTATCCTCTACAGGAAGATCTCACGGTTTAGTGGGAGTCTCACGGTTGAGTGGGAGCAATGGCAAATGAGGGTAGGCTGAAAGTTGACAAGTTTAATGGGCAGAACTTTCAGTTATGGAAAATGCAAATGGAGGACTATCTCTATCAGAAGGATCTATGGCGGCCATTGGAAGGAAAAGCCAATAAACTAGCAAGCATTTCTGATAAGGACTGGACAATTCTTGATAGAAAGGCTCTTGGTAGTATTCAATTATGCCTGACACAATCGGTGGCATTCAATATTACACAAGCAACGACGACTGAAGATTTGATGAAAACCCTAGCGAATTTGTATGAAAAGCCCTCCGCTTCAAATAAGGTATTTCTCATGAAGCGTTTGTTTAATATGAAGATGGTGAAAGGTGGGTTAGTTGCTGATCATTTAAATGAGTTTAATACAGTTATCATTCAATTAACTTTAGTCAATGTTATTTTTGATGAAGAAGTCAGGGCTCTCTTGATTTTGTGTTCTTTGCCTGAAAGCTAGAATGACTTGGTAATGGTTGTTAGCAACTCTGTTTCTGGTTCTAATACCCTAAAATTTGATGATGTTATTGGTGTTATTTTGAGTGAAGAAATTCGTAGGAAAAGCTCAGGTGGATCCACATCAGGTAGTGTCTTAAATGAATAAAGCAGAGGTACAACCAATGAGAGAGGAAACAACTCTGAAAATCGTGGGAAATCAAGAGGAAAATCAAAGGGAAAGAGGTCTGAATCCAAAGGGCCAAATGATTGCTAGTACTATGGAAAACCAGGTCATAAGAAGAAAGATTGCTGGTCTCGAAAGAATTAAGAAGACAAACAAGAAGGTAACAAGGAGGCAAATGTGGTAAGTAATAAACCTAAAGAGGATGTCTTGCTTCTTTCTTTAAAAAGTATTAATGATTCATGGGTTTTAGATTTTGGGGCTTCATTTCATGCTACACCACATAGAGGTTACTTTCTTGATTATGTCCAAGGGGATTTTGGGCTAGTTTATTTGGGAGATAATGAACCCTGTCAAATTGTTGGAAAGAGAAAAATTAAGATTAAGTTGCAGAATGAGAATCATTGGCTACTACAAGAGGTAAGACATGTTCCAAGACTGAGTAGGAATTTAATTTCAGCAAGGCAACTGGGTGATGAGGGTTGCAAAGTCACTTTAATGATAGAAATTGGAAGGTTTCAAAAGGTTTCTTAGTAGTAGCAAAAGGTGTGAAAGTAGGCACTTTATATCTTTGTACAGGTCATATTGTTCCTTCTACTTTAATTGTTTTAGAAGATAATGAATGTTCAAGAACAGTGGCTGCAGTTAGCAGGAAGAACATCAAATCGTTGCTGTAGATTCTGACACGGCACTCTAGCACAACAGACTCGGGCACATAAGTGAAAAAGGTATGAAATTACTTCATTCAAAGAAATTTTTATCTGGTCTGAAATGTGTCAATATGGATTTCTGTGAAAGTTGTGTTTATGGAAAACAAAAGAGAGTTAGTTTTGTAAAGAGTGGGAAGGAAAAGAAAAATAAGAGATTAGAGCTTATGCATACATATGTATGGGGACCAGCTCAGGTATCTTCCTTTGGTGGCTCTCTGTATTATGTTACATTTATAAATGATGCAACAAGAAAAGTATGGATTTATTTCCTTAGACAGAAATCTGATGTATTTCAAACTTTTAAGAAATGGAAATGCTTGGTTGAGAATGAGACTGGTAAAAAGCTAAAATGTCTCAAATCTGATAATGGTGGTGAGTATTGCAGCACAAAATTTGAAGATTATTGTTCCTCTAATGGTATTCGTAGGTAGAAAATTGTACCAAGGACTCCACAAGAAAATGGAGTGGCTGAACGCATGAGCAGGATAATAATCGAATGTGCAAGGAGTATGAGGTTGCATGCTAGGTTGTCCTTAAACATGTGGGAAGAGGCTATAAACACTGTTGTTTATTTAATCAATAGAGGTCCCTCTACTCCTTTGGACTGTGGTATTCCAGAGGTAGCATGGAGTGGTAAGAAGGTGAGTTATTCTTTTCTCAAAACCTTCGGTTGTGAAGCTTTTGCACTTATATATTCTGAAAATAGAACCAAGTTGGAAGCTAAGTCAAAGAAATGTGTATTTGTTGGATATGGCATTGATCAATTTGGTTATAGGCTTTGGAATTTTGAAGATCATAAAATTGTAAGAAGCGGGAATGTCATATTCAATGAGAAAGTGTTGTACACAGATCTGTTGCAGCAGCATGAGAAGAAAGAAAATGACTATGTAGTACTGGATGATACTTCAAAAGATGATGTTCCAGTAATTCCTTATGCTTCGCAACAACAGCAACAACAAATACCACATACCCTAGTGAATGTTAGATGGTCAACAAGGCTAAGTAGACCTCCAAAAAGATTTTCTTCATCTTTGTATTCTATTTTGTTAACAGATGCTGGTGAACCTGAATGTTATAATGAAGCTGTGTAGGTGGATACAAAGATTCAATGGGAGTCTGCAATGATAGAGGAAATGGACTCCTTGCTGAAAAATCACACTTGAGATTTATGCAAGTTACCTGCAGGTAAAAGGGTTTTACAGAATAAATGGGTTTACAAGCTAAAAGAAGAGGATGAAGGTAAGAAAAGATTTAAAGCTAGGTTAGTTGTAAAAGGATTTGCACAGAAAAAGGGCATTGACTTTGATGAGATATTTTCTCCAGTTGTTAAAATGACTTCTATTCGTACTGTTTTAAGTATTGTGGCTGTTGAAGATTTGCATTTAGAGCAGCTTGATGTTAAAACAATTTTTCTTCATGGTGACTTGGATGAAGAAATATATATGGTACAGCCACAAGGATTTGAGGTCAAGGGTAAGGAGAATTTGGTGTGCAGATTGCAGAAAAGTTTATATGGCTTGATGCAAGCACCTCGACAATGGTATATTAAATTTGACACTTTTATGAATGAGCATGGATACACTTGGTGTCATTCTAACCATTGTGTTTATTTTAAGAGGTTGGATGATGATAGCTACATTATTTTATGCTTATATGTTGATGATATGCTTGTAGCTGGGTCTAACATGAATCACATTAAGGGATTAAAATAACAGTTAGCACATTCATTTGCTATGAAGGATTTGGGGGCAGCAAAACAAATCCTTGGTATGAAAATTTGTAGGGATAGGAAAAATAGGAAGTTGTCTTTATCTCAGGCTGATTATATTGAGAAGGTGTTGCAACGTTTCTCTATGGAGAATGTCAAAGCTGTCAGCACACTTTTGCCTAGTCATTTGAAATTGACTAAGGAGATGTGTCCTACGACATTAGAAGAAGAGGCTAAAATGTCTAAGGTACCTTATGCTTCAGCTGTAGGGAGCTTAATGTATAATATGGTATGTACTAGGCCAGATATTGCACACACAGTGGGAGTCGTTAGTCGATATATGAGTCACCCTGGTATTGAGCATTGGAATGCAGTCAAATGGATTCTCAGATATTTGAGAGGTACATCCAATAAGTGTTTACACTTTGGGGGATCTACTACTACTGTACAAGGCTATGCTGACTCAGATTTGGCAGGAGATATAGATAGCAGGCGAAGTACTACAAGCTATGTATTTATTGTTGGTAGAACAACAGTGAGTTGGATTTCTCGACTACAAAAGGTGGTTGCCTTATCCACTACAGAGGCAACTAAGGAGATGATATGGCTTCAATTCTTCATGGAAGAATTGGGACATCCATAGACGGATAATTTTCTACATACAGATAGTCAAAGTGTCATCCATCTTGCGAAGAATTCTGCTTTGCACTCAAAGACAAAACACATACAGTTGTGGTACCATTTCATTCAGTCAGTTTTAGATGATGGGAAGTTAAAGCTAGAAAAGATTCATACAGATGATATTCTAGCAGATATGTTTACAAAGGTAGTAACAATGGAGAAGTTGAACTCATGTTCAGCTTCGGTTGGTCTTCTAGACTGAACAGAATAAAGGAACAGCTGAGTCTAGGGTGGTTCAATCCAGTGGGAGCCTCATATGGTAGAAGTATTGCTACATGATTAGTCTCCAAGTGGGAGGTTTTTTAGTGTGGATATTAATCAGTCACCAAGTGGGAGATTGTTAGCTTGTGGTGACTGATTAGGAAAGTACTGTACACTTTTCCTTTTGCCCTTGTCGAGGTTCGAGGTCGGGTTGAGCCCCAAGCAAGGGTTTAGGGGCGCAGCCCTTGAGGTGAATTTTTTTTTAGGCTAACATATTTTTGGCTATTTTTGGGCCGAGATGTTGTAACTGCTTCTAACCCTAAAGCAACAAAATATTGTATAATATGGCTTAGGGTTAGGGATTTCATATGTATGGTTTTAGTACTTGCGGCAAAATTGAACTATAAGGGATTACAGATTGTAATCAGGTTGTAATCATTGGATATTAATAATATTGGACTCGCTGATGGTGGACGTAGCCCAGGGATTGGGTGAACCACATTAAATCTTTGTGTCTTCTATTCTCTTCTGTGTGGTTTATGTTTTTCTGATATTGGTTATTTTTGTATGTAATTGTTATTTCTGCCTTGTTAATCCTAACAGATATCTGCAAGCAGTTACAATCAAACTTGTTGGCCATTTGAAGGAGCTTAAAATCTCACCTATTGCTTATGAGCTCTTAAAAGGGTTGATTGGGCATAAATTTGAAAGGTTCAAGGGGCACGCGACTGAAGTTGAACTAATATCAATGGGCATACAGGGTGCAGGATCCTTCAAGAAAAGTAAGAACCAAATGCGAAGGGAGCATGTTTGTTTCACATGTCAAGACACTTGGACACCTAGTCACAATTGTGGGGTTGGTAATGAAGAAAAGGTAGCCAAAGAGGTTCTAATCAATGATGAAGAAGATATGAATCTTGCAGTTTTTTTCTAAGAAAATATCACAAATGTTTTTGGGGAGATGGATTCAGCTATTGTTATTGATAAGGGATATACAAATATCTGTATTGGTGACTTGGAGGTGGTTATTGACAAACATCTTGGTGAGGATGGTCTTACTCAAGGAGAGAGCGTGTTGGAGTCTTCACATGATGAGAGTTTTCTTGAAAATGATGATATAGCATCAGCCTTAACTATATATGCAGATCAGTCAAACGAGAATGTGGAGGCCTATAATGATATCGACAACACCTATGAAAGGTATGAATCATGTGTTCTTTATAGCAGCAGCTCACTTATGCATGATAGTGATTAGAGGACCAATCAAATAAGGCATTTCAGGATGATAGTGTTTTGGACGAACAATCAGAAAATGCATTTCAAAATGACAATGCTACCTTGAAGAACCAGTTGAAAGTTATTGATTATAGGGTTGTTGCAGCCTTAGTACATTATGATGACACTCACAAGATCATTGAAGATCTCTTCGGGGAGGTTCGAATTGAAAGGAGACAAAAGGGCATGGAATGTGATTTTATTTTGTAGAATTGCAGGTGGTCAAAGTGGCTCTTGAATCAATGAAATCTGGTTAGTTGAGTTTACTTTCAGATAGGAATCGAGTTTTAAAGGTTGCTGAAGTATATGCTGATAAATTGAAGGAAAAGGAAGATGAGGCAGATAAGTTCATCAGGGAGCTTAACGATACACGAGATATGGGAGAATATGCAAATTTCTCTTTAGGAAGCAAAAAAATCAGATGTTCATTACTAATCAGTTCGGGGAGCAAGAGAATAGAGGAAGGACTAAGTTTTTTAGGGAAGTGATTAAGGAACTTGACAGTATACAACAAACTTATGATTTGGATAGCTTCCCCAAAAGCTCAAGTAGTAAATTTAGATTGAGAATAAAGATTTAGATATATCAACTTTAAGCTGCCACTCCTTGGAGACATTGAGATCATAATCTGAGAAGGGGACATTTGGTCTATTCAAACGAGTGATATTCTCCCCAAAAGCTCTAAAGATTTTCTCTGAGACCACCTTAGGCAGAAGAGCAGTATCCCTAAAAATTTTGTTGTTTCTTTCTTTTCAAATTCCCCAGATAAGATGCGGAAAAATATATGACCAAAGAACCTTGATGATTTCATTAGAAGAAGGACCGATCCACTGATAAGAAAAATCTTGAACAGACACAAGGAACACCCAACATAGTTTCCATTTTTTTAGAATTCTTCCCCAGATTTCATGTGTAAAAGCACAATGGAGAGAAATATGTGAAGCAGATTCCTCATCATGCAATCACAGATAACACCTATTGGGTAGCATGAATCCTCTGTGACAGATTATCAATAGTGAGAACCTTGTTTTGGAGGAGCTAGAAGAAAATGTTCACTTTCAAGATAAGATCTTTGACCCATGCTTTTGCCCAAAAAGGCAGGGGCAAAGAGGAGGAAGAAAGTGAAGAGATAGCAAAAGTAACTGAATAGCGACCAGAAGAGGTACCATACCAAATCATCATGTCGTCAGAGCTAGGATCGATCACCCAAGAATTGAGAGAAAGCTAAATAGGCAAAAGAGCATCACTCACTGAATTCAAATTGACCCATGAATTTTCCTACCAATAATCCACCACAAAAATACCAAATTTGGCCTTGCATTCCTCCATAAAAGGGGAGAAAGAAGATAAACAACATAATAGTTTGTTTAAGATCCATGTATCTTCCCAGAATCAGATATTCCTACCATCCCCAACCTTCCAGTAGGCACCCATAGTAGAAACTTCTCTTGCCTTATAACTATTATTCCAGAGTTGGGAACTGATAGGGATCATAGAGGAATAGAGGAATTCCTTGAACAAATATATGGTGTGAAAGTACTTTCTATGCAAGATAGAATTCCACTCCCTTCTATCTTCAAAGGTTCTCCAAATTTGTTTTGCCAGAAGGGCCTTGTTAAAAGTATTAATACTTTTGATACCAAGTCCCCCAAGTTTCTTAGGTTTGCAAACATTCTCCCAGGCAAGTAACAATGTACTCTTCCTCTCCTCAACCCCCGACCAAAGAAAACGCTTGTATATTTTATCAATAATGTCCACCCAACAAGCTTATTGCTAAACCTGTCAATCAGAGAGTTCCAAAAAGAATCTGGCGGCTTAGAACAAAGGGGAAGACCAAGGTAAGTGGAAGGGAGAGATCTTATCTCACAACCAAGGATATCAACAATTTGTCTTTGTCTCTTCGCCGGAGTATTATAAATAAAAGAGAACTCTTTTTCCAGTTTATCAGTTGACTAGAAGCTTTACCATAAAGATTCAGAGTATTCTTCAAATTTCTAGCTTCCCGAATAGAAGAGCTTCCCATCAGTATGGTATCATCAACAAATTGTTGGTAAGATCACGCCAAGTTAAAGAACCAAGGGATCAACCCTTTGAAACTCCCATCAGAGACCAACTTATGCAAATATCTTTCCAAACATTCATCCATAAGGGTAAAGAGGATGGGAGAGAGGATCTCCATGTCTGAGGCCTCTAGAAGGCTTAAAGAAATGAGAATGTGAGCCATTAACAATGACAACCATGGAAGACGTACATATCAACTGCCATATAAGTTGAAGAACTTTGTCCCCAAAACCAAAGGCCCTTGAGATTTTAAATAATAAATTCCAATCCACCTGATCATAGGCTTTAGATAAGTCCAGTTTCATTAGAAATCCTCTCTTTTTAGAAACCTCCAAGGAATGAATATTCTCATTAACTGTGATAATAGAGTCAAGGATCTGTCTTCTCAGGAGAAATCCATTTTGCTAAGGGGAGATGATAGTTAGCAAGAAAACCAACAACCTCGAAGTTAAAACTTTAGAGATAATCTTATAAAACGATTTGCAAAGGCTAATTGGATGAAAACAATCCAAAGAAGCAGCCCCAGAAGACTTTGGAATCAAAACAATAAAAGTTGAGTTCATCTCTTTCAACAATTTCCTAGCTCCAAAGAATTCTTTAATAGCATTAACAATATCCATTTCCACAACATTCCAAAAGGTCTAAAAAAAGAACATTGGAAAATCGTCAGGGTCCGAAGCTTTGTTACCTTCAAATGAGTAAACAGCTTGTTTTATCTCATCTAGTGAAGGGATGACAGTCAGAAATTTATTCTGATCATCCACAAGAATCATAGGAATAGCATCTCAAAATTGTCATTGAACTTCACCATCTAGATTAGGGTTAGTAGAAAGAAGGGAAGAAAAGATGCAAACAACTACCCCACAAATATCTTCTTCTTTCTCCAGAACCACACCATCACAAGAGATATGAGAAATCTTATTCATTGCTTTGTGTTTGAGAGCTGTCATATGGAAGAATCTAGCATTTTTATCTCCTACCAACAGCCATAAAGATCTTGATCTTTTCTTCTAGAATTCTTCGTCCTTTGCAATAATGTCATGATATTTAATTAGAATCTCATTTTCCTTGGCCAAAGAATCAACAATATAGCCCTCCACTTGAGTCTCCTCTTGAATCTCCTCTTGAATCTCCTTAAGCTCAAGCCGAATAGCAACCTTTGAAGCAAATATATCTCCAAACACCTCTTTATTCCAGCGCTTCACACTATCTTTAACAAACCTTAATTTATTAGCAACCTTGAACATCATAGTACCATCCACAAAGATATTCCACCAACTTTTAATGTAGTCCTCAATCTTGGGATGAGAAAGCCACATTTTTTCAAATCTGAAGTGGAAGTTCCTCTTACCCGAAACATCTTCAGCGACAAAAGTAATGGGAAAATGATCTAACCCAACTCTAGAGAGAGAGCCAAGAGGGAACAAAAAAACTTAACCATTCATTCAAAATAAGGGCCCTATCCAAATGCACTTGAATCAACTCATTCTTAGCCCTCTTATTAGTCCAAGTATAACTAGCACCTTAAAGATCAACATCATGCAGTGCTTGGTTATTAGTGAACTCCATGACATCCAATGTGCTCTCCACCTAAACTTGAGAACCACCAAATTTTTCCGATTCTTGTAGAGGGGTGTTAAAGTCCCCCATTATAAGCCAATTCTCATTTTTAAATTTAAAAATGACATGACTCCATCCTTTTCCAAAATTCACTTCTAGTAGACTAAGCATTGGGAGCCCCAGAGCATAGATGTTAGATTAAACCCAAGTAAAATCATCTCTAATGTGATGAAACTTAACAGAAACAATATTCACCTCAGCATCAAGAGGCACACCTTGAATATGGTTTTGATTCCAGAAAATTGTTGTACCTCCAAAGGCACTCTTTGAGCTGCTACCAACAACTCCACAATTTTTGAACAAGTTAATCTTTTCCACCTTCTCCTTAATCATTTTCGTCTCCTGAACAAGAACAATATCCAGTTTATGGTCCCTAACAAAATTATGAAGAATATCTTTCTTGTGGGAGCCATTAAGCCCCCTCATAATCCTCGAAATAATCTTCATTTCTTACTTGGGGAACAAATGTCCAGGATGGTTTTTTGGCTACTATCTACAATATTCTGACAACACTCCTCTCTATGCCATTTAGACGATTTTATGCCTACAGAGGGCTTCGATGTACCAACATATACCTTAAGCTTGTTCCTTGTAGAAACACCAGCCTGAGGTACAGCTTTTCTTCCCTAGTGAGAAGGATCCCTCCTCCATTTCATTATCTACACCTATCTAATTTTCATTTCCATCCTTCAATATACAACCTTTACTTTTCTCATCATTCCATTTCAAATTAACATTAAGTGTACCCAGGGACAAAGGAGGATTGTAAAAAGGGTCACATTTTGAAAAAGTAGACTTCGACAATATCTGGTGACCTTTGAGTCCCAATTAAAGGGAGAGAGCCAAAACCCATTCCAGCTCTTGGTTGATTAGCACTCGTCCCAATCAACATCATTTCCTTTGTAACCACTAAAGAAGGAGAGACACTGACCACGTTTCCTTTCTCAAGCGACCCCTCTGAGATTTCACCCTCCTATAAAGACAGATCTACCTTCATTTCTGGAAGACGTCCTTCTGACTCCTTTTGATGTTCCTCGTTTTGAGCATTCTCCTGATCCAGATTACACTAATTACTACCCTCGGGATTTCTAACTTGAATCCTTTCCGCCTCTATCCCATTCCTTTCTGGGTTTTGCATAGGACGGGGATCTTCCCTCCCTGTCTATAGATGTCCTTTTGGGACCTCCTCTTGACCATGGTTCTCCTCAGTATTACTATCAAGATTGTTATCTTGACCCATTTCACCTTCTATCTGATTTAGATTAACTTTCCTTTCTCTCCAGACCTTCTTCATAGAAGCTTTCTTTTGGTTTTTCAATTTGTTTGCCTGCAATGGGCACTTTTTCGCCCAATGCCCAGATTTCTCACAAAGGAAACAAACAAAGGGCAACGATTCAAATTCAACTGGCCGAACCCATTTCCCCAACTTAGACACAATTTCTATAGAAGGGAGGTATGTGTATTGAGAAACACTTACACAGATTCTAGCAAAAACCATTCTCTTTCTAGCAGCTGTCATGGGATCTGTGACAAAAGCTCACCAAAAGAGCTTGTTATTCCCCTAAACACATCGTCATACCAATACTCCAGCAGTAAGCCCACGAGTCTTACCCACACAGGAACGAAGGCAAAGATAGTGTCATTTAAATCAAGACTTGGGGACCATTTCTTCAAAGCCAAAGATGGCTTCCCAATCACTCATGATCCACCACATAAAACACCAGATAAATCTTCTTCACAAGAAAATGCAAAGGAGAAAAATCCTTTCGACATAGTAGATATCTCAACTTGCCCCTTCAAACGCCATTTCTTTCTAGCAAAATCTCTAACCTGATCAATATTGGCTCTAGTGCCCATGAACTTTACTACCAGTAAAAGGGCCATAAGGGAGATATTATGGTCAATCACCGGATCAGGTACAGAAATAGCATACCTTCCTAAAGTTGGGTCCAAAATGTTGTTAACTTGAGGAAACATCAACTTCCCGCTAGGTTTAAGCCCGAAAAGGGAGGACCAAGGTCCTTACTTAGCTTGAGCACAACCCAAGGCCCCCAACATACCTCCCGTCCAAGGCCCATCACATGGCCCAACAATCCCTCTTGGATCATTGGGGAGCCCACCCTCCTGTGGGTCCCCATCTTCAAATTTTGCACCACCCTGGCTATCTTTTTTCTTTTTTGCTTCTAATGATGCATGTCGCACGCCCACCTACGAACCTCCAACAATCAGGGACACGTGATTCCCCAATCAATCACCCTAGGCAAAGTTCCCTCCTAACTCCCCATTCGAATACGTTAATTTGTTTACTAAAATGCATGTTACTAAGACCAACAATCTCTAAAATTTTGTGATGTAGTTATCCACTAGCCATGTCTAACTCAAGTGTGCCAAATCCTTGAAGTTGAGTTCCAGATCCCTTCCATCAAAATGATCAATGAGATGCTCCGTGAAATCCATGTAAGAAATCACTTGGTCATGTCCAAGTGTGAACTTCCCATGGTGCCACCACTCATGCAATCCCTTCCAAGTGTAAGGCTACAAACTTGATGGCTCTTTCTTTCGACATCAAGTTGAGCTGAGAGTATTTATCCACCTTCTGCACCCATGCTCTTGTTGACATCTTCCTAGATCCATCAAATGTTGATAGGTCCAATTCGCCAATCTGGAACACTTCATTCACAATTCTACATATTGACTGAGAGCCATGACCCCTTCATATCCCACATCAAACCAATCTTATTTCAGTTGTTCGTACATCTCAAAGAAAGTGGGCTCTCGCTCTCTATGTTGCTCCATTCTCTAAGGGAATGTAGGCATAAGTGGGTGTGTATAAGAGCATCAAGTGTTTGTCCTTTCACTAATTGAGTTGTCACTATTTCCATTGTGGTCTCCATTATTCCTCCCTTCTGCCAATTGTCACAATGTCTCACCCATTTGTTGTCCTCTTGCCATGGTTTCATTGAGTTGTCTTTGCCCTTTCGTTATGTATGTAAGCTCTCTCAACAATGCCACTTTCTCAATATTGTTCTCCCACATTTTCTCTGCCAAAAGGGAGCTCCTTGTGTGCATCCAACATTTCCCAGCAAGCTGGCAAGATCACTAGATTTGATACCACTGTAATGCACCAAAACAATGGTATTTCAGAGAATTAGAAATCACAAATCTTCAAAGCAAGAAACAAAGAACCAATCCTCTATTATCAATATGAAACTAGTACAATTCAGCTCACATTATTAATGATACCATTTGCAGATAAATCAAGAATACAATCCAATTACAATGACAATCTAGCATGAATCAATCAAGGATTTGTAGATGTATTTAGAGGAACTTGGAATAGCTTCAATTATCACTGAGATATGAAATAATACTCTCTAATTATGATATCTGTGGGATGTATCAGATTGCACAAAGTTTCCACTACATTGCTTGATAGGCTTGCTAGTAGACAGATGATATGATTTTCAAATGTCTCAGTCCACTGTAGTCGTTGAATATGAATTTGTATTGTCTTGTTGTGGATACTGAAAGAATGGACTGATGTGATTATATATGTGTGGTATAGTGTAGCATGGATAGGCCGATTAAGCAAGTTTTTGGTTTCAACATTGCCCAATAACTCAAAGCTGGAAGACCTGAATATGGTTTGGAAAAAAGGTCCTCAATAGACACCCAAATATATTTATCCAGAATTTGTGAAGATTTGTGAAACTCCATTTTGACCTGTGATAGTTTAATCCTTTAAATGTATCTTATGTGGGCTAGGTACAGAGATCCTGTATTGTCTTGAGTTTGATCAGTGTTGAGAGTTCAAACGCAAGTGAATATATTGTGTTTAGTCAAATGTTCTGATCCTTTGATATTAGCATTGGCTAGCAATTGTGACTGGCTTCAAGTATCAAGGAACCAATGTTACCTAGGATGGAGTCACAACAAATTGTAACAATGCTCAATGTGTCACCTAATGTCCTCAGATTTAATCATTGCCAATATGATCACTAGTAGAGTGTGTTATGTGAACAAGAGTGATGCTATGTTGGGGTGTACTGATCCTTCTCTGAAGTTTGTCGCTGAAATCCAAGAAGGAATTGGCGCAGATCTGTGATTGCAAATATGAGCTTCAACAAATCCACTATATTTGAAAGCTACTAATCTTCGCAAAGGGCGAATTTGGATAGTCCAATAAGGTCGCAGAGTGACTACACCTTATTGAAGAAGCCAACAAACTAGGGATGATATCTCACCTTCAAAATTGCTTCTCCAAGCTTGACTCCTAGACAAGAATCGAAAACAAGAAAGATGATCTCTAATATGATGCCAATGAACAAACAATGAGCTTACTTATATATGACAAGGCTAGGACCTAAATCTCAAGAAATGGCCCCAAAGTGGTGCCAAAAACACAAATTATGAAATTAAATCTTAAACTAGATTAAAGTGATGCACAAGTACATCCCTTTAATTGGACCCCCTTGTTGAGACAATTAATCCTCGGGGAACCATAAGGATTAATTGCAAATTGGGCATTAATTGCAAATTGGCCCCCCTTGTGTGATAATTAACTCCCGAGGGACCAAAAGAGTTAACTGCAATAATGAAATGTTCCCAGACTAAATAGGGGACATGTGACTCTCCATTGCAAAGTTAAGCCCTTCCTCCAAAGCAATCACCTATGTTTCATTATCATAAGCTTTTCCTAAGAAGAAGCATCTTTGCTAAAATTGCATGTTGAGTCTCTCAAAAGACACCCTGATAGTACCTTTCCTAGATCGTGTTTTCTCCATCAGAATTCAACTTAACAAAATCCAAGGATGGGCATCATTATTTTTATTCTTGCCTTTTTATGTGTCGTCAATTACCTCATCAATGAGGATCAATCCCATAATGTTATTTATTATTATTATTATTGGTAGTCTATTGCTTTCCCACTAAATTCTATGAAAAAAGCATGAACATATTAATTCAACCCCATGTTGAAAGGTCCGATAAGGCATTGTACTAATTCATTTTTTCTTTAACATACTAAAACTTGAACACTATCACAACACATCACTCTCTATACGTGTTTGTTGTATGATTACAGTGTAGAGAGGTGAGAGAAGAGGGGAGAACAAATAGAAATTCACATGTACTTGTTAAAAGAAACATCTTTTACAAAAGTAGATGATCAGTGTCATGGTCCTTAAATATTTGTAATCCTATAACAAACCTGTGCCCTACTAGTCTTTGGTAGAATAGATCTAATGCATCCTATGGGTGACTGCATTCACCTTTTAATTGAAGTCACATGACTTCTTACACAGTTATACAATTTATAAGAGTGATAGTGGCGTTACTTTTTCCCCATAACAAGTTCTCGTAGCTTAATTGCATTTGAAACTGCATAACCACAATAGTCATTGTTGAAGTATGCAAACACATCAACACCTGCTACAAGGTGCTTCTGAATCCAACTGGCATGTTGCTGAAGTTGCTTCATATTGTAGCAATGCTTATAATTTTTTCCATGAAAACGAAGATAGATCCAGTCGGCAGTCAGGACCTAATTTCATTGAAACGTTTTCAGTCATACTTTGTGAAAGAAGAATTCTAGTAGCAAAAACTAATAATAATAATTATAAAAATTATCTGATGATATTTGTCACAGATGCGCTATGCAACCAGATCTATGTTTCCTCAAGTGCATGTATTTTGACATCTGAGTTCTATAATTCAAAACAAATACTACCTGTGGATGTACACAATTGATATCTTCATGATCATGTATACAAAGTGAAGCATTATGGGCCCGAAGGAGATCATATACATCATCACAGAACCAACTTGTGTCCCTGAATTCGATTGCCCAACGATACTCTTTGGGAGCATATTTCAAGAAATCTCTAAGACGCTCCAAATTCACATCAAATTTAGGAGGAAGCTGAAACAACTAAACATGTTATTTATCATGACATTCTGCAGTAGAAACATTTTCAGCTTTTCTAATCTTGAATAGCTATATTGAGAAAGATTGAATTAGTATTGCATAGTATAAGGCAATTCCACTGCAGAATGGTTTGGATAATAATTCTTAATATAAAATTTATTGGAAAACTACAATGCATGGAAATGACGAAAACCTGCACAAGAATTGGTCCAAAAAGATCCTTCCCTAATCTGGCAGCACGATCAATGAAAAGAGAGATTGGCTGATATGGATCCTTCAAACGCTTTAGGTGGGTCCCAAATCTGAAATTCAATCCAAAGATAAGAAGGGTTCTAAATATTATTTTACATAATCATATAAAAGTGAAGATTAGACCAAATCAAACAATAGAATCAAAATCACTTAAGATCTGTAACTCGAAATAAAAAATATATATGCCCTCCAAAAGAATCTGAAAAATGGATTGCATCTAAATCAAGGTCCTTGCATCCGTTGTCGGCCCATTGACTATACTGGTAAGAATTCTCACCACTGATATAAACTGCAATAAAAAAGAGTATATTTTTTCAGACAACCAAAAAGACCTGCTGAACTTCAATGCATAGCAGAAGCCTGATGGAGCTTGATCACGCCAAGATTCAAATACTTTATGGGAAGGTAGACGATAAAATGTGTTGTTAATCTCCACAGTGTCAAATATTCCTGTATAATATTCAAACCATTTCTTCTGTGGCACTTGTTCTGGATAGACTACACCTTTCCAGTGTTTATATATATAGCCTGAAGTCCCTATCTGAAACTTTCCTGAGCTCTTTCCTAAATGATTGAGAACTTGTTTAACCACAGAGATCTCTAGTTTCACTCCTACAGTAGAAACAGCTTCTCCAACAGTGCCATCCTCATATTTCATTACCGGTGTACTCTGAAGAACTGAGAAAAGGAAAGCCCCTCATCAGGTAAACATGTCAAATTCTTCATTCAACTCAGAGAAACGAAAGTAATTGAACAGAGAGAAATGGAATCTTGTCCAATGCATTTATATAGGAATAGAAGCACAAACTCAACTTGGCAATAGTGAGTTAAATATCCACTAGAAAAGAACTCTGATATTTTTATACATGTCATAGCATATAATAACATGTTTCTAAGCTTGTCTATGAAATAGGGTAGGCTATAGCTAAAATGATTTAATGAACTGGATTTTAAAATAATCTGTGTTAAGACTGATCCTATCTCCCATATCATCCTCTCAGAACTTTGCGGCACTCAATCTTAATGAGACAATTCCCTTACAATGATCTCTTTAGTAAGTTGCCAATCATTGCTCTCAATTTGGAACCAATGACCTTGCCAATTGGAGAGTTGGGTTAGGATCCTGAGTTGGATGCCGATTAAAGGAAATCTTGGGATGATGAAATATCCCAAGGTTCATCTCTGAAGCACCAGATAATTGAACAGAAGACTCCAGAGGTGCCTCACCATCTTTTGGGTAAGGGAGCATTCACAAATAAGGGACTTATTTCTGCGGCTAAGAATGTGACTCTGCAATACATACAAACTCAATATGTTAATATTATTACTGCTTGCTGGTAATCATGTGCACTAGGAAATTAGAAATTATTATTTTGTGCAACACATTCATACTCAGTATATTTTATTTATTTCTACATTTGATGCTCCTCATTCTGGAAAAGCCATCCTTGTGGGCACTTAAGTAGCAGATATAGCTATAAGTTGTTATGGCACACAGTTCAACTGCTATTAGATTCCTGTGCAGATAAGGGGCAAGGCTTAGTTTAGTAAGGACCACCCGTCCCCTTTCAGCATAAGGAATAGAAGATTTTCATGAAAGGTTTGGCTTTGCTTGTCAAAGTTAATTCAATAGTTTCCACCAAGATTTAGATTCATTGCCTCTTGAGGTAGAAACCCATATATTATGTTGGTTTTTTCAGAAAGAGGTCTTCCTCATAACCCTACTGTTAAACATTATTTAACATTTTTGTTCCCTTAAGAAATAGAAGATGAACCCTTCAAAAAAAGGTAAATAATAAGATTAGCCATACAAACTGAAATAGCTGCATCAACCACAGGACATACATCATCAACCAAAGAATCTATGCAATTTATGAGCAGATCAAAGTTAAAACTTTTGGTTCAAACAGCAGTAAAGATGCAAAAATGTGATTCAGAAAACCTGAGGAAAGAGTCAAATTTGCATCTATACATTTCAGTGTTCCTATAACAACCTGAAAACCCGAAATTTTTTGGCAATCAACTGTGAGATTGATATATAATAATGAGGTGGAATCGTAATAGTAAACAATAAGTGCAAAGGATTTTACAATTAATCTTGGAAAGAATTTCAAGAAAGTCATAAATATAATAGAGTACACAAGAATACATACCGGATAATATAAATGTAGTTATAATTATTTAGGAACTGTAATCTCCATAAATGAGTAGAGTAAATTATATACAATTTAGCATAAATAAATGTATATTGTCCTAAATGTGGACTACGATAGAATAGTTGTAATAATAAACTGTAGGTACAAATTTGTGGGTGGAATCCATATACACCAATGTTGAGTAGATGACTATGAAGACAATCATATTAAGGGATTCAAATAGAAACCTTTACATAGAATGGGGTAGCATTTGTGAAGGAATGGGACCAAGTTATGTAATGATCTATTTACTCAGTAGGAACAAAACCTGTAAGAATCCCCTCTATTTTTTCTCTGTTACAAGAGGTGGATGTATAGTTGTGTAAGATATAGAAGTGACATACTGGAGAACTTGACTCAAAAATCCAAATAGAGGTCAAAGTTATATATATATATTATACATAGTCGACTAATCATAATAATAATATGATCAATCAAATCAACACTATAAGTTAACACTCCCTCTTAGTGTGAGAGGATTGATAATCACAAGATGTGAGTGCTAATCATTATGTATCAAAGTGTTGACATAACAAGTTTAATGTGCTCAACCTGATAGAAGAATTTCATCACAATCCCCGACTGAATTCGGAACTAGATTTAGTGATAGATGTAAAAATATTCGGCGCAATCCAAATAAAAAACTAGGAATACTAGTTGTCATAATCCCCGACTAAATTCGGAATTGGATTAGTGACGGTTTCAAGATATTCGACGCAATCTGAATCAAAACTTGAAACACTAGTTATCATAATCCCCGACTAATTTGAAACTAGATTAGTGATAACTTAATTAAGTCAAACTATTGAAAGGTTGTCACCTTACAATAGTGACCTTACACACAAGAAAGATCATCATCTTTCAAAATACACAATATTGCAATATTTAAATTTTATTCATGAATACATTAATTTACATATTTAAAAGATAGGATCTCATAAATTTAATCACAACTTAAGCATACCAAGTTTCTGTCTGAAGTACTCGATTTTCAACTTCGCAAGAGGCTTGGTAAAAATATCAGCATTTTGTTCTTCAGTACTGATGTAGACGACTTTGATAATATCTCTGTCTACCATGTCTCTTATGTAGTGTTAAGGAATTTCTATGTGTTTGGAGCGATTGTGAAAAATTGGATTTACAGAAAGCTTAATGCAACTTTGATTGTCACAATAAATTACTGTAGGTTTTAGAGGCTTGCCAAACAATCCAAATAGTAACTTCCTTAACCATACTGCTTCTCGAGCACCCATAGAGGCGGCCATGTATTCTGCTTCGGTAGAACTTTGAGCAACAGCTGACTGTTTTCTACTAAACCATGAAATCGTTGTTGATCCAAGGCTAAAACAACATCCTATAGTGCTTTTACGATCGATTGAATCTCCGGCACAATCGGAGTCAGTGAACCCTTGAAGTTGTATCTCAACATTCTCATATTTTAAACCCAACTCAATTGTACCACATAAGTATCTCAGAATATGTTTGGCAGTTGTTAAGTGGATCTTCTTAGGTTCACACATGAAATGACTTAAAACGTTTGTAGCATAGCAGATATCAGGACGAGTGTTTACCAAGAACATAAGTGATCCAATTAGTTGTCTGTAATATGAAGGATCTGTAGGTTCTGAATTTGTAGCTTCTTCTTTGAGTTTATGAAGATTTGTTTCTATCGGAGTGGTTAGAGGTTTACACTCCATGCCAAATCTGGTTAAGATGTCCATAGTGTACTTCTTTTGATTTAGAAAGATATGATTCTCTTTCTGTACTACTTCTAATCCTAAGAAGTAGTGTAACAACCCTAGATCCTTCATGTCAAATTCATTTGTGAGTTCTTGTTTGCATTTAACAATAAGATGATCTTCTCCTGTTATTAATAATTCATCAACATAAATAACTATAATTATCATTTCACCTTTGGATATTTTGAAGTATATATTAGGATCAACTTCATTCTTGGAGTATCCTAACTTGGAGAGATAATTGTCTATGCGTTCATACCAAGCCCTGGGGGCTTGCTTGAGACCGTACAATGCTTTCTTCAATTTGCAAACATAATTATTGTCATGGGTGATGAAACCTTCTGGTTGTCCTATGTATACTTCTTCAATAACACCATTTAGAAATGTTGTCTTTACATCCATTTGATGTATCTTCCACCCCTTGGATGCTGCAATGGCTATAATAGTTCGTACAGAAGGGTATCGAGCAACCGGGGCAAAAGTTTCTTCGTAGTCAATCCCGGCCTTTTGAGAGAAACCCTTGGCAACAAATCTGGCTTTATGTTTTTGAATACTACCATCAGAAGCATATTTGACTTTGAATAACCATCTAGAAGAAATGACAGTTTTCCCTTTTGGTCTAGGCACTACTTCCCAAAGATCATTTTTTACAATAGATTGGTATTCTTCGATCATTGCATCTTTCCAGGCTTGGCATGCTAGGGCTTCTTTAACATTAGATGGTTTTGATTTTGTAAGTTCTGCCATAAGTGCAAGGTAGCACTTCTGATTTCTTGTCCTTTTACTTTCTTTAGACATTTCATCTGGTTCAACAATGGTCTTTTCTTGTTGTTAGGAATTTCAACATCTTCAAGGTGAGGTGGAGGAAGTTCATTGTTTTCTATTATGTTTTCTCTTTGATTCACGTTATCTTGAAAAGCATTCTCCCTCTGATTCTCAAATTCATCATATTCTATAGTATTCTTCCTCTGATTCTCATTGGATCCTTCTTCTATAAGAGTAGATATTTTCAGAGCAATGTCCTCTTCAAATTTGATATCTCTGCTAATTTCAATGGATTTCTGTCCTAGTATGTATACCTTGTATCCTTAAGTATTTTCACTGCAACCAACAAATATTCCTCTCTTTCCAGAGGGATCTAGTTTGGTTCTTTTCTCTTTGGGAATGTGAATGTATACTGGACATCCGAAGATTCTAAGATGACTTAGATCTGGTTTCTTTCCTGTAAATGCTTCCTCAGGTGTGATGTTTTCTAGAATGGAGTGAGGGACATTTGTTCTGAATGTATACAGCAATATTGGATGCTTCCGCCCAGAAAGAGGTATGAAGATTTTGGTCATGCATCATAGCCTTGATAGCTTCAATAATAGTTCTATTTTTTCTCTGCTACTCCGTTCTGTTGAGGTTTATAAGGTACTGTATACTCCCTCTTAATCCCAACAGAACTACAAAATTCTTTAAAATTTTCAAAGATATATTCACCTCTGTTATCTGATCTTAGAATTTTTATTTTCTTCCCAGTTTGGTTTTCAACTAATGCTTTGAATTCTTTGAATTTTAATAATACTTCATTTGATTCTTTTAGTTTAAGGAAATAAATCCAAGTTTTTCTAAAATAATCATCAATGAAGATCACATAATATGAAAAACCTCCTAGTGAGATGGTCGACATAGGTCCACACAAGTCAGTGTGAATGAGTTCTAATGCAACTTTGGTTTTATGTTCACTAGAGGGAAAAGATCTTTTTATATTTTTTCCTAGAGCACATCCTTTACAAGTGCTTATATGTTTTGAGTTTAGATTTGATATCCCTGTAGTGATTTTCTTAAGGGAGGGAAGAGTGCTAAATCCAAGATGACCTAATCTTCAGTGCCACAATTCATTAGTGTTGGATACTTCATGACTTAGAGCTGATTTGGGACTATTTCCTACTTTGTATAGGCTTCCATCTCTATACCCTAAGGAAATAACATTTTTAATATTAGAGTTCTTTGTCCATATTAATACTTTATTTTCTTGGAATGTGACTCGATAGCCTTGACCGGCTAAGCCTGAAATAGAGACTAAGTTCCTTTTTATGCCTAGTACAAATAGAACATCTTTCAATAGTAGAGTTGTCCCTGATTTCAACTTGATTGAGCAGGTACCAAATCCTTTTGTTGGATAAGAGGAATTGTCTCCAATTGTAACTTCTTCAGAGGAGTCTTCTTCTAGAGTCTCAAATTGATCTCTAAATCTTGTTATATGCCGAGATGCTCCACTATCAATTATCCAAGTGTTTTTGCTTGAATTAACTTCACTTGATAATGCCAAGAAGAATAATGATATTTTTGTTCCTTTGACTTTAGCTAATGCTGCTTCAATTTTCTTCTTCTCGGGACAGTATCTATGTGTATGTCCAAACTTATCACATTTGTAACATTGAATTTTGGAGAAGTCTCGGTTTTTGTGACTTTTATTGGGATTCCCTACATGACTTGTGTTAGAGTTTCCTTTCTTATGTTTAAACTTCCTTTTATTGCTTTTGAAGTTTGAATGGGTATGTAGGGCTTGAATCTCATTTTCTTTGGTAGGCCCGATCCCTCTTGATATTAACCGAGATTCCTCTTGAGTGCAATCATTCTTGAGCTGATCGAACTTGGGTAGAGAAAAACGTCCAGTTATACATTGAATAAAAGATTCCCATGTGATGGGTAATCCTCTAAGAGCTATTAATGTTAACTCCATGTCATCAATATTATTTCCAATAGTGGAAAGTTGATCTCTTAATTCCGAGATCCGAAGAAAGTAAGATGTAATTGTTTCCCCTTTATTCATTTTTAAATTTAGAAGTTGTTGTTTGAGAGTAAGTAATCTACTTGTATTGTTAATCTCAAATGTTTCTTGAATAGTTTTGAATACGTCATAGGCGGTTTTAAGTCTCGCTATCAAGGGGAGGATATGATCTTTAACAACATCAATTATGATTTGCTTTGCTTTGTTGTTACGTCTTTTCCAAGTTGATTTTTCTGGTTCTTCTCTTGGCATCTTTTTGTCTTCCTCAACATACGAATCTAACTCAAGTTCTTGAAGTAATGTAAGAATTTGAATTTTCCATGAGAAGAAGTTAGAAGCACCTTCGAGTCTGTCTTCTACCTTAATACCGCTGGCCATTATAATTTCTCTTTTGTTTATAATTTATCTATAAGGAATTCAAGGTTTAGTTTTAATGATTTTCCTTTATTAAGGCTCTGATACCATGTTAGGAATATAAGATCTTGTAATAGGCAAAATCTGATTCCTATAAATGTACTGTTTATATTTATTTTTCTATGCAAATGTATATTTACAAATACTATGTTGTATGTTTGCAGAGAGAAGACAATGCCATATTTATTGATTGTCTTTCCCAGCCCACACAACGATTATTAATATCAAATGAGGAGGCACGACTGTGTAAGGACATGACCCTATGTGGCTTGGGCCACGTCGGGCCATGTCTTACATAGCCGTGTGTTTGACTGTGCACCGTTTCATATTTACGCAATCCTTAACTGTGTTACGAATAACCATTAGTTAGTGGTTATCATAACACATTTAACAATGTGTTACAATAACCACTAACTACTGGTTATCGTATAATCGATAAAGTCGATTTCAACAGCGACTACATAACATATAACGCGAGCCCTGATTTAATATAATTCTCAATCGACTATGATATATTATCAATATTAAATTATATATATATATATATAGTCGACTAATCATAATAATAATATGATCAATCAAATCAACACTATAAGTTAACGAACAATGCCAAGAATGTTATCTTTTGTGTCCAAAGGTGTTAAGGGGGTAGGGACAGCACTATGGTCAAAAACAAATCCATCACAAGTAGGATTCTCACCAAAATTAGGGGCCAATTCACCCGATCCAATGAGAGCATCAACACTAACAAAGGGGTTGGAGACTTCGTCTTTAGCTGATTGAATTACGTACTCACATGAGCTGATGACATGCTCAATAAGTGCACTAGTATAAGCAGCCTCGTAGGATACCTCTACCTCCAAGGTACCTATTAATAGACTTGTGCAATCTCTTACATCTTTTCTTAGATCAAGTGCAGGCTGAAAATCAATTGAAGTTGGTTGCTCTTCTTCAATAAACCATCCTGTAACCCCTAGATTTGTTGCCTCCTCTTTAGCCTCTCCATCATGTATTGACTCCTTATTTGTTTTACACTTTCCTACTTCGATGACAACCTCATAAGGCTTTTCTTCAATAGTTGGTTTAGTTTTTTGTTCACTAGCGGGCTGATTAATGATAGCTGGAGACTAAGCATATAAATTTTTGCACCTATCTTGTGCAAGTAGGTCTCGAGCCAATTCATGGTACTGCCTCTTTTCCATTACAATCTTGTGTTGTAGCTTTGGATGAAAGTCCATGAAACTTGAGAAAGTTAAATCTCTCCGAACCTTTGGAGGAAGTGAGTTATACTCATCATACATGTTGAGTATTTCTGTCCTTTTATCAAGTTGCAAAATTTGGGTTAACTGTTGCTATACCTTAGCAGCTTCCTTCCGGGCCTTTTCCAAACCATGCATCTTTCCTTTTTTAGTCTGCTTTCCAACCTGAGTAAACTTTCCATCTTTAGAATCCAAATTTTCTTTCTTCTGGCTATCTCCAATAATTTGGCAAACTTCTCTCCTACATTCACCATTTTCAAGCTCATCTGGAATTGATTCAATAGAATTCAATACATCTGAATGAAGACAAGTTGTGCTACCCAATGTATCTAACTCTGTCACTTTAACATCATGTTCACTGAATGTGTCATTTTTCAAGTTAAGAGAACAATTTGTGCTACCAAAATCTAATGAGATAATTTCTTTTAGACTTGCATCTGAATGAAGACAAGAAGCGTCGCCCAATGTATCCATTTCTGTCACTTCAACATCCCTTTGGCCAATGGTGTCCATTTTCATGTTACGAGAACAAACCGTGCTATCAAAATCTGATGAGATAATTTCATTTAGATTTGTGTCAACTTCAGTTTTCCCTGGAACAGCTTCTTCAATATCTTGTGTCCTGAAATTCTGCTTTCTATAAGGTTCTTTTGATTTCATGCCCTCGATAGAGAATGGAGAAACCTTTTGAAATACAGCAATAAAAAAGCCTCTTGTATCTTGATCATGAGGCCCAATCCTCATGCACCGTTCCAAAGGAAGAGTAGAAACTTTTGTCTCTCCTTCAAAGTTATCATCCTCTTTACTATTTTCTTCAAAAGGCATTTCAGCCACGTCATCTTCTTTCTCATTCACAACATTTTCTGAAGTTGTTTCCATCTTGATGTCATCTCCATTGAACTCAGAACTTCCGCAATCTGCTCCCCTATCAGGAACAACTTTTTTCAACAAGCTATTATGCAGCCAACATCCTGGAAAGTTTTGTGCTTCATAATTTGTAACCATCAAATTAGCACTACACATCCTCTTTGTCTGATGAATAAGAGGATTGCACCTCTGAACATCAACATCATTTACTACGACCATTCCCTTGGGTAACGAACTAGGCTTAACTAGTTTGTGAATCATTTCTAATAGTTGGAATGTTTTTGATCCAGGTGCTGCACACATGTCAAGAACATAGTGATTCGATTGTACATCCAACAAAAGGGCTGGAACCATGCTTACAGCCTCCTGCCAAGTTATATTCCCTATTTCATTCTCTTGCTTCAAGAATTCATGAATTCTTTCAAGTGTTTAGTTTTTCCTTAGCTGCATGCAAGGGAAGTTCAAGTGCCATGCAAGCTTGTCTGGATACCATGGTAAAGGCTTTACAAGTTCAGCAACATTGCCACCTATGTCCTCAGCATTGACAGATGTCAAAAAATCATTTTCCAGTTGGGAAAGAATGTCATCAACAAACTGTGCACTAGAATTTATTCGAAAAGTTGCTGGAAGAGGCTTTTGAAGTATCGAAAGAAATTCATCCCATTCCTTTTTTGGGTAAAATGCCTTGCTCCTGTAAATTCAAACTGTACGTTTTATTGCCAGGAAAGGTTTCCCCGTATTAGAGGAAATTTGCATTCAACGTAAGCCTCAAAACCAAACCTCTCAATTTAGCTACAAACAGTCTTTGGAATTCCTTTCAATAATAGATTTCTTGTCGAGAGAACGCAACAACACAATCTCCTGTGCAAATCTCTAAAAAATGAATACAACGGCCTTTCCAATGGAAATAATGGAGATAACCTATTATAGTATTCAGCTTGGATAATATCACCTGTAACACTAAGTATTTCCTGAATAAGAGAAATAGCGGCTTGTTCCCCACAAAGGTGTAACTCGTCAACCGGAATTCCAAGCAAGGCACGAGTAAATGAGAAACCTCTCGTTTTGCATCCAATAATCTGTATAACATATTCTTCTTTCTTGTTACTGTGTGCCCATTTTATCCTACTCCTGGTGATCCACCAGCTCGGATTGGTGGTGCAGAGCACTTGTCGTATGCTAGGCACTGCCTCTGCTGTAGTCACAACACTCAACTGGAACTAGAAGCCAGCGCTAGCAGTCGTGTGGTTTGATGGTATCACTCTAGGACTCCCGTGAGTTGTAAACACCAGAGTAACAAGAATCGCCGCGATTCAGGCGATTCGACGATCCGACTTACCCCTCCCGATTTTTTCTGAGTCGGAATCGGAATCAGCCGATTCAAACCCCAAAAATCACATGAATCGCGATTCATGGGCGATTCAGGAAAAAATCGCCAATTTTCGGCTTCGTGAAACAGCCGCGGCAGCATAAAAGTTTAACTTAAAAAGTTAAAAAAAACACAACTTTTTTATTATTTGTTTGGTCGTTTTCCTTAGTTATACTTGTAAGTTTATACAAATATAACATTTAAGTATAAGTTTGATTTATTTAATTTCTTATACTTTAAGTTATATTTGTATAAATTATAAAATATATATACTTCAGGATGTTTGAGATAGGTTCCAGCTTCATAGGAGTTAAGATGCAGATTCTAGATTTTGAAAATTCCAGACTTAACCAAATTTCAGGATTCAACAAGCCTTTAGCAGGGTTACCTCCCACAATCCATCATGGCTTTCTAAGGTCAAACTGAAGCTGGGAAAAGGATTCTCAAAGGGTTTTAACTCGTTTTATCACAAATCACTTGGTTTTGACCCCATCTCTATGACAAACTTAGCTTAGCTCTCGCCCAAATCCCAGACAAACATGACTTCCCAATAGGCCAAAATCATTCAAACTTCATTTGCTGGACCTAGGGACTTGAAAACAGCCACCAACAAAGACTACCTAAGATCTAGTTATGAAGACTTTGACATTTGGCATTGACCAATGATCAAGCATCATAGATTCATACTATGAAACGATTTAGTTTTATGGATCTTACAAATACTGATAGACATATGTTTCATGGATCTTCATCTTACATACATTTATGATTTGATGTCTTATGGATCTTCATCTTACATACATTCTAAGATTTGACTCATTACGATCCTATGATTTCTATTTACTTTAGCTACAATTTACATTTTACGTGTAATGTATGTGATGGACAGTTATAGTGTGCTTATTAAGTCATATTCAATAAATGGTGCATGAAATAAGTTTTAAATCATTAAAATCTCTATATTTCAAGGGTTTTTTCACTTTGCCAATTCGTAGCCGATTCACTGCCGATTCGCGATTCAATTCGGCCTTGCCGATTCTGATTCTCGTTACTTTGGGTCAAACAGATGTCACATTCACAGGTGACCGGTGTCCATTGTCATGACTTGTAGTGATTAAACTAGACACTATATTTTTTGAGATTCCTGGGAATTAGTGGGAGATGCTAATCCTCAAGCTGCAAGAATCTACTGCACCTTGATCCCACTAAGAAAAAATTAACAGAAAATAATAATTGTTTTTATTGGTGTGTCCAGCATTCTGCACAAATCATGCTAACAGGAATTTGGATCTCTACTGCAAACGTATATCTGGTTATTGTTTACAATATTACAATATTTTATATGCATAAATTCAGATTGTCTAATATGAAGTCTTAGACCCGTGTTATTGAGGGATTAAAGGTATCCTATATGACATTGTGAATGATTCCAATAAACTTGTGTCCTGAAAAATAATAAATTAAGTTTCTGCTTTGCTTGAAAATGCAGTGGCTGACCTCTCTGTGGAGTGTGGATCCTCTCTAGAATGTATTACTATTGCCCTTCTTGACAGCACTATTCATAGAAACTTCTTTTGATTCACCCAGTCGCATGTTTTAATGTGCTTGCTAGTATCACTGTCATCAAATAGCCTTGTATTTGAATAGGGCTGGGTTATGTTAGCTATTTTACTAATGACAAAGTAAGTTGGCTCAGTAGCCGTACTTAGGATTCTAGCACTTCTTATGAGATATTACAGTGTGAAATAGCATTTTATGGAATATTGGAAATATAATGACATTTCAGCTTTTGCAGGATTATTGACTAATTTTTAATTGAATATTGCATTTCAATTTTCTAGCAGCTGGATGGCCTTGTATGATAATGTTATTTAGCACTTGTCATTTTGATTATTTCATCTACCGAACAGGTGGTGCTTTGATCCTTGCAACTTGCGAGTGACATTTGCAAGTTATGGGAGCCTGTAGAAGAATATTCAAGGTCTGTGAATACACAAGGCATAAAGGTGAATTTTCTGACTATTGCAGAATGCACCAAAAGTAAACTATATAATCACAACAGGACATCATGGTGCAGATGTATGCTCCGAAATCTAGTTGTAAAAAAATACCTTTCCTTTCGATTGCACAGTTGGTGTAATTGGATAGCGTGGCATGGTATGATGTATGAGGTTTCCATTGAATTGTCCATGATAGGTGACATCGAAAATGTGATCTTGACGGATTCCATATAAGGCATGACCTTGGGGTAGGAAAAAGACCTATCAATAAAGTGGAGACAGACTTTTTATTTTGATCTTCATTAGAGATTTTGAAACACAGCAACATATGTCATGCCATTTTAGAAAAATGACTTCCCTCATGACAGGCAAATGGAAGGCTTGCAGGCATACTTTAGTAAAAAAATGGAAATGAGGAAGCAAGGCCATGCAGGAAATGGATATCTCACACATTGGTAGTAAGCATGCCAATGTATGTAGTTTACTAAACCAAATAGGAAGGCATGTAGGACTTCGCAGTAATCATGGAAAGAAAATCACGAAAATGTGTGTAAATTCGTAGGAGAGGAAAGGATAGGGAAAAAACATCCACTTTTGAGATTTCCAATTCATTCTCACTCAGTTTATGAAGTTTTGTGGGTATATGAGAAGAATTGTTTAAGGACCATACCGAAAGCTTTCTTGGCAATGGACGGCAGAAACTTTGTGGAGACCAACCCCAACCCTGGGAGGATCGATGGGAAGCTTCCAGACTTTCATATCTTCATCAAAACCCAGAGTTCCGCCGCATCTTGAGTGTACTTGCTGATTTCATTGTATGCTTTGGTGGTTTCTTTCCTATTTTGAATGGAAGAATGAAATGTAGTAAATGCATGCTTGATTGGCCTCTTTTTTTTTCCTTCTTTCCTTCCACATTCTTGTATTTGTTTACTTTAATAGAGGAAAGTGAATTGCATGGATTGTGGACACAAATCTCTTCACATGTATTTTAAAAGGGGAAGAGTTAAGTTGAACATAATTAAGATTTGGGAAAATAAATTCATTTATGGGATGATGAGAATTGATAAGTCTGCTACTTTCTCTATGGTGGTTGGACTCTTGGTATAACTCCTTTTTTATTTAGGCTTCCACGCATATAAAATTTCCTTGGGAAGTTAGAATGATCTAAATGGATTTCTCTTTCTCTTTTGTTTTCTTTCTTCTTGCTACTCAAGTTGTAGGTTCCCAAATCCCTAAAGCCAAGCTGTTCTCTCAGCACCAAGGCTGTCAAACTTAGAGCAACAGAACTCTTAACTTATGATCAGGCAGGGCAACAATGGACCAATTGCTAAGAGTGGGTAATCTCTCCTCCATTTCAGGCCTGGCTAGACCAAAAGGGGCTTCCTAGAGGTATCCTCAATAAGATTAATCACAACCAAAGATGAATACAGTATACAATAGAAGAGCTGAAGTACTACCCCATGTACGCTTGGTCCCAAAGACAGACACTAGGCCAAAGACTAACCTACTGCACATAAGACCTCTTATTAGCTAATATGAACATCATTGCATAACAACAAGATGTAGGTATGCAGAATGTGATTCCTAAATGATAAGAGCAGTATGGTTCGCTATAGATGTTTTCTGTGGGTACAATACCGAATCATGAGGTGCGTACAAACTAATTTCTTAATCCTAATGAACTGGTGAAAGATGTTTTCATTTTGAGTGCATGGTGAATCATTAACTTCCTTGACTGGTACCTAATCCATTAGGTTACTGAGTCATGACATACCAATAGAAACACCATATAGAAATCACAAAGAAATGAGTTGTGTATACACCATAAATATGATATCTAACAACTAAGCATACTTAGTCATCCACCCCCAAACAGCAAAAATCTGTGTAATAGAGAAATGACCATTACAAAGCTTGTAGCAAATTGGAATGCTGCAACATACATCAAATACATATTATAGTCATACCAGCACATGTGGAAAGAGAGAGTTAAGCATAGAATTCCCTTGAAGATCTACAAATGGAGCCGTGGAGACATTGAGTTACATAAACCATTTACAATACAACAACTTCCTTGTGTTTACAGAAGATAAAGCTCTAATGACAACTAGATTTGCAGCAGCTGAGAACCTAGAAGCTCCTCGGCACTTGTAGTTCCATGCAAAAAGAAATGATCATTTGAATGACAAGAGAACTGGTCTATGTAGCATTTAATTTGGTCATCTATTTGCTTGCGGAAATTTAACTAAGAAATAGATGTCACTAATATGGCATGCAAAGCAACTCAAGATCCCACAAAATTTGTTGAATGGATGATCTAGATCAGGGGTGAGGACATTGACATCTAGAGCTCAACAACTGCATTAATGGCATTAGTTGGGTAGTTGTGTGTAATAACCACCCTGAAATGTGCTAAGGTAAATTTTTGTTATATAAATTGGATTAACTCTGATTTCAAGGTGCTTCAATAAAATTGACTGTTGCTGATTGTTTAGTCTGTGAGTGAATATAAGGTATCCGTATTTCCAGTTTGCCTTGGAACTTCAAATAAGTTATTCTGGACTGTCTGGCTTGCAATGATTATGAGCTCTCAAGAATGCGAGCACCCAGACTTTGAATATTCTTCCAACACACTTAAAGCAATATATATTGAATTCACAGAAAATTTAATTCCAAGCAAAGTATTCGAAATTACAACCCGAGTTCTTTAATATATCTATAGCAAATCGCATTGACATATATGCAGATAAAAATCTGGAAACAATCTTATTCAAATAAATCTTTCCACAGCAAGTAGATAGCAGTTTGTTTCATAAATACCGTCCAGATGTCTTGGAGGTCATGTGTGAGGATTGTGGGATGCTTTACCAGTGCGAGCACATGTGCTGGGAACCGCTGTATATGAAGACCGAGCCTGGTACAATGCCAATGCCGCTACCTTACGCTGGGCGTGTTAATTACTGACTGTGAAATGTCATGGACTCCGTTCAGCTCCCTGTCTCCTTCCACTGCTGGATGCCGACTGGGTAATACACGGCTGAATACACCACGTGTAGCTAGGGACCTACTCCCGATTTCTATGCAGCTCTCACGCGAAACACCTGCGTCCAGACATAACAATCTGCCGCAAATGATCCGGGCACTCTACATACTGTGAGCGCGTGACTACAGCAGGTGTGCGGGCTCCTGCTTGAACGCAACAGCTCCAACCTCAAACAACTGCGGAATCCAATCTTGGTCGCCTTGCCTCCTGGACCAATGTATGCACTAGACCTTCTGCTGGAAATGAGTTTCCTATCTCCTGTGACGGCACCTGTATAAGTAAATGCCTACGTGGTATTTGCTAGTTGCTGGAAATGAACAATCTACTACCCTTCACTATTCTGACTTGAACACACTGAAAATCTACTTGCCTACCTTTGTGAATAATTCCCAAACACTGAAATGCAAGTACCTTACTGCCTGTATACTGAGGATATCTTTCTTTTCTTATCAACCAATGAAGTTCTTTGTGAAAACTGAATGCTTCCACCTTGAAGAGAGCTGGGGCTACGTCCAACTTCTTCTTAAATTCCTAACGGTTTGCGTCCTCGGAATAACCAATTACATAAAAGCAACCAGAATATATATTTCGTATTTTATAATATCTCATGGTGCTTTTACCGAGATGTACTATTCATATTTATAACCTCGAAGTGAGTGCAAGTACAAAAAGCTAAGCCATGTGGGATTAAAGCTCACTTAAGTCACTTTCATAACTTAAAGTGACTTCATAACTTAAAGTAACTTTATAATAAGTCATAAAGTGACTTTATAACATGCTTTATTAAATAAAGTGATTCTGACTATAGAAACTAAGCCCCGTATATAAATATTCACTCATGCAACTAAGTGGCTAGCTAGCATCCTCTGAAAAGTGGCCATTAGTCCATCCGGATGGATAGATAGACTAATCAGGCATCTAAATAGCCTAGTGCCGAGAAGGGGACATTACAGTCCTCCCTTCCCGGGATTGCTTGCCCTCAAGCAATCTCAAAGCTGGGTGTTGTAGGATCGACTCACCTCCCAAGTGGCATCCTCGTAAGGTAAGTCCCTCCACCGAATCAGATACTCACGGACAATCCTGTTCTGTAGCTTCCTCTCTCTGACCTCAATAACCTCTGCTGGAACTAAAGTCAATTTACCCTCCTCATCCAGTGGGGGTAACCCGTCTGAGACCACTATCTACTGCCCTATTGCCTTCTTGAGGCAAGAAACATGGAAAACATTGTGGATCCTGCTGTCTGATGGGAGCTCTAGCTCGTAAGCTACCTCGCCAACTCAAGATGCGGAAGGGGCCATAAAATATGGGCCTGAGCTTCTCTGATCCACTCCGCTTCAGAGAACTCTGTCGGTAGGGTTGTAAACGACCGTAGACCATATCATTTATCTCAAAACTCCGCTCCGTCCTGTGCCAATCAGCATACAGCTTCTGCTGATTCTGAGCTCTATGGATGTTCTCTCTAAGAGATCTAAGTGTATCCTGGTGATCTTGCAACCAATCTCTCGCAATCGGCGCCCTGCTATCCTATAGAGCCAGGTCTATAAAAGAAAGTGGCTTGCTGCCATACAGAGCTTGAAAGGGCGACATGCCAATCATCATGTGATATGTGGAGTTGCAGCATAACTCCCCCAAGTACAACCATCGGACCCAAGCTCTCTGCTGTCCTGCTACATAGCTCCTAAGATAGCCTTCCACCCATCTATTCACAATCTCTGTCTGACCATCAGTCTGCGGGTGGTGACTGGTACTAGGAGTCAATTTAGTGTCGACCAACCTGAACAACTCCTGCCAACAAATGCTAAGGAATTTGTTGTCCCTGTCGCTCACAATGGTCTTGGGGAGACCATGCAATTTGAATACCTCGCGAAAGAACAACTCCGCCACCTAAGAAGCTGACCAATCCGCGGCAATAGCAAAGAAGTGAGCAAACTTGGTGAGTCTATCGACCACCACATAAATGTTGTCCCTGCCCCGCACTCTCGGTAACCCCGTGATGAAATCCATCGATATGCCTTCCCACTTCTAAGCTGGGATGGGAAGGGGCTGCAATAATCCTGCTGGACGCTCATGCTCTGACTTGTTCTGCTGACAAGTCTGGCACTCTCTGACATACTGGAGTACGTCATCCTTGAGGCCCTTCCAAGAGAACCTCTCTCTGACCTGCCTGTAAGTCTTGAAGAATACCGGATGTCCTGATGTGGGCGCATCATGAACAGCCCTCAAAATCTTAACCTTGAGCTGAGAACCAGGCACTAGGTAAATCCGGTCCTTATAAAGGATGATATCATCAACCACTCTGTACCTGCTATTCAAAAACTGACCATCCAAAATTTGACAGGCCTGAGTATTCTTGGAATACTCAACCAGCAAAAGGGATTTCCAATCAGCGGAAATCTATGATAAGACACAACTCGCCTCTGAAGGTCTCCTAGAGAGTGCATCAGCTACCACATTATTCTTTCCCTTGACATACTCGATGTCGAAATTGTAGGCCTAAATCTTACAGACCCATTTTTGTTGTCTCTCATTCAGCTCCTTCTGCTCTAGGAAGTAGCATAAACTGTTGTGGTTTGTTCTGACTGTGAATTTGCCACCCACCAAATATTATCTAAATTTAGCCAAGGCGTGCATGATGGCAAGCATCTCCTTGTCATAGGTGGAAAAAAGCATCTCATTATCCTTGAGCTTCCTGCTCTCGAAAGCTATGGGGTGCCTGTCCTGCATTAACACAGCGCCAATTCCATTCCTCGAGGCATCACACTCTAAGACGAAGAATCGAGAGAAATCCGGTAGAGCCAAAACCAGACAAGTGCTCATAACGGTCTTGAGCCTGTCGAAGACAGCCTCGGCCTCAACTGTCCACCTGAAAGCTCCCTTCCGGGTAAGGTCAGTGAGAGGAGCCGCTGTCTGAGAGAACCCCTTAACAAATCTCCTGTAGTACGAACATAACCCCAGAAATCCTCTCAAATCTGATACATTGCGTGGAGGTGGCCAATCCTAAATAGCCTGAATCTTCTCCTGGTGCACCATAACCCCGTCTGCTCCTATCACATGCCCCAGATAGAGAATCTCTGTCAGTCCGAACTCACACTTGGATCCTTTCGCAAGTAGAGACTGGCTCTCCATGATGCTCAGAACCTCCTCCAAGTGCTACAAGTGCTCCGCCCATGTCCTGCTGTAGACTAGGATGTCATCAAAGAATACAAGAACGCTCTTGCGCAACTGTATTTTAAAAATACGGTTCATGCAGGACTGAAAAGTGGCAGGTGCATTAGTGAGCCCAAAAGGCATCACTAAGAACTCGTAGTGTCCGTAGTGGCATCTGAAGGCTGTCTTGTGGACATCCTCATCTCGGACACGTATCTGATGATACCCGGATCGAAGATCAATCTTCGAAAAATAAACAACCCCATGTAGCTCATTTAGAAGCTCATCAATCCTGGGAATAGGGTAAATGTTCTTGATGGATCTCTTATTCAAGGCACGGTAATCAATACACATGCAAAGTGTACCATCCTTCTTCACCAAAACTACAGAAGAAGAAAAAGGGCTAGAACTAGGTTTGATGTGCCCCATGTCCAATAGCTCCTTAATCGTCTTTTCAATCTCCTCCTTGTAATGCCTAGGATGATGATAAGGAGTGGTGATTACGGGTTTGGCCCCCTCCTCCAACTCTATGATATGCTCGAAGCCCCTGTCTGGAGGTATACCCGAAGGGATGTCCTCAAAAACCCGCTTGTGCCTATCCAACACCCCCTGTATGTCAGCATGAATCTGCTGCCCTGAATCCGGTTAAGGACTGGAAGATATGAAGCACTGAGCTGCCCACTCCATGCTGCCATGTTTGAAGATGGCCTCCATCCTGTGAGCTGAAACTACCTGTGATCCACTATCTGACATGGCCTTAAGTGTAACCAACTGATCATCCTTCATAAACTCTAACTGCCTATGATGATGATCAATTGTATACTACTCGAGGGTCTGTAGCCACTGCATGCCTAGAATGGCATCAAGACTATCTAAGTCAATGACGTAGAAATCAGCCTCTAAGAGATAATATCTGAAATGAACCTAAAGACCTGAGATCTTCCCTGTGCAACTCAGTAAGTCTCCCCCGGCCACCTTGACCTCAAACTCTGAAATGCTATCTATCGGAAGTCCCCTCCTAGAAACCAAACTGGCGCTAATGAAATTGTGTGTAGCACCCGTGTCCAGAAGACATATGATCTGTTGTCCTCTAACCACTCCCTTGAGCCAAAAAGAGTGACAGGTGGGAATACCCGAGAGGGATGCTAAAGTAATAGGGGGCTGCCCTGTACGCACTCCCTTCTTCTTCCTCTCTACTGTATGCTCATCCCGAGCCTCTGCATCACTGCTCTCATCTCTACTGTCCTCCTGCTGATCATCCTCATCATCAGTTACCACCTCAATATAGTGTACCTGGCCCTTCGCACGGCACCTGTGATCTGGAGCCCAAGGCTCTCTGCATGTGAAGCATAACTTCTTCCTTCTTAACTCATTCCGAGTCTCAAAGTCAAGTCTGGGAGGTGTGCTCTTATCCTGATTTCTATTTCTCTGAAAAGAAGAAGACCCCTAAAAGGTTTTCTTCGGTGGCTGTAGGATGGATGACGGTGAGTCCAAGTCATGTGCCAATTTAATGGCGTCATCTAAAGAGTCTGGCTTGAGGACTCTAACCAACCCTCTGAACTTATCCTGAAGTCCCTCAATAAACAACATTATCTTCCTCTTTTCTGCCATATCCAGAACCATAATAGATACCCTCTGAAACTCATCAATATAGTGATCCAATGATCCACTCTGCTTCAGCTGAGCTAACTCCTTGTAGTAGACCTCAATGTCCTTTCGGTCAGAGAGGGTGATCAATTTAGTGTTGAAGATCTCATAGGATGTAATCAACCCGTGATCCTGGGTGACGAGACCAGGATGCCACCAATCATATGTTGCACCCTCTAAGTGCATGGTTGCGAACTTAATCGCCTCCATCTCTAACATAGGCTTTAGGGTCAGGAAAGTATCTAGCTTGTGAATCCAAGCTCTGGCAGAAGTCTTATCGCTGCCATAAAAAATGGGGAGGGTTAATTTATTCATAGCATGCTTAAGATCTCTGTTGGGTCCCCTGGGCCTCCTATCCTATTGTGCTCTCTCAAAATCTCCTCTGTGTCAAATACTGCACAAATGACAAATCAGCCTTCACTCTGTCAGGTAACAAGTCCCACTCATTATGTGCGGCTGCAACATTATTGGGAAGTGCAGCTGCTGCCTCGGGCTGGGCTACTTCTTCCTCAGCATGATTCCTTGCAAACGTAGGCATAAGGGGCCTATCTGTAGTGTGAGTAGTTGCTATAGCAGCTCTAGGTGATCCTACCACACTGTTACCACCACTGTGGTGGCTTCGGGGTCTCGCAGTTGCCACTATCAACTGCTGCATAACTCCTGTGATTTGGTGTAACACATCAGCGATGTGATTCTGTCCCTCACGAAGAGCCCTCATGGTCTCTCTGACCTCTCTGTCCTCATCTGCCATACCTGTACCTCTAGTACCCTGTTCAAAAACAATATGCTCGTCTTCCTCTGTATGACTATTTTCAATGTCTATCTGTACTGACGGTTCAGACTGTCCCTGTTCAACCCTATTATATCTGAAGTTATAAACTTTGTGTCTACCGTGCATGCCTGGACTGCATTACCAAATACTGAAAACAAAAGCCCACAAGGTTGGCAAGACCTTAGGCTTTGATACCACTAAAATGTGCTAAGGTAAATTTTTGTTATATAAATTGGATTAACTCTGATTTCAAGGTGCTTCAATAAAATTTACTATTGCTGATTGTTTAGTCTGTGAGTGAATGTAAGGTATCAGTATTTCCAGTTTGCCTTGGAACTTCAATTAAGTTATTTTGGACTGTCTGGCTTGCAATGATTATGAGCTCTCAAGAATGTGTAATGTCCCCGATTTAGAAGGTCTCTACAGTTGAGTATAGTCAGTTCATCACTGCGACACTTGTGAGCTGACAGTGTGTTTTGAGTGTCTTTGGGAGTTTCTGGGACGGACTTACTATTTTGGGTAAGTCTATTTTTAGTTGTGGCTATTTCTGGTAGGACAGTGCCTGTTTCTGGTTGGGCAGTTGGTCTTGGTGCTTGTCAGAAATTTGTTGATTGTAGTCAGATTGTTCAGTGGCTATTATTTTAAATGTGTTATTAAATTAAATTATTTTGATTTAATTTAATAACTTATAACTTTATGTTATAAAGTGGGGTTATTTTTTAAAAGCCATTTAAGTGAAATTATTAAAAAGTGCTTTTTCGAAAAAGCTATATAACATCCTCGAAAAAGCACTTTGCACTATCTTATGCAATCATTATTATTTTCTTGGAATTTGGGAAGAAGACAAACCTGGCTAGGGTTTCGAGGACAGATTCATCATCTCGTAATTTGAGCCATCTTCTGTCAGTGGTGAATTTTACTTTTGATTAATTTTGTTTTTTCTCAATTCAATGCTGTGGTATATTGGATTGATGAAAGTTTCAATTCTGGAATTGGAGTGCTGATATTTTGTGTGAAGAATAAAATCAATTTGGAATTCTGATATAGATCATTGGCGGCTCGTTAATCATTTTTAAATTTGTGGAAGTGTAATGCATTCCTGGAATTATCGAATTGTGGAGTGAAATCGAATTTACATGTGCTGTGATTTCAAAAGTTTGTTCAAACAAAAAAAGAGATAAACGTCTGGGCTGAAGGCGGAATTCTGTTACTGCTGGCATTTTCATATTTTCTGGGCACGTGATCACAGCCTGGGCCGTCAGCAAATTCCTTGGCTCTCACGTCAGGGCTGGAAGTCTTCATTATTTCTGGGCACGTGTTGTAGTTTGGACCCTCAGCAGTTCTTTGGTCTCCACGTCTAGGCAGGAGCTCACGCATTGGATACCATAGCAGACTGTCGTTCTTTCCCTTGGCACAGTGTGCACATACAGACATCCCACGTGCTGTATTCTGCAGTCACGTGAGTCATTTTTTTCAAAGGTGGCGGTTACATTGCAAGGGAGACGTGAACAGCTGAATAATAACATTTATCATAGGTGCTCTTTGCTTGTTAACAAAACTAATATTTTGTAGTTCATTACTTTGCAATGGCTTAATAGTTTATGTTATGACAGAAAGATTTTATTGAATTAAAATTCGATATTTACAAGTTGGTGATCAAACATATTTTATAACTGTCTTGTTTGAGTGATAATAACATATAGTTGCAAACATTTCAGAGTTAATATTAATTATCCGGGAAGAATATTAATTATGTCTCTTCTCAATAGCGGGCTTGGGTGAAGTGGATACATTTATGTGAGTTCTGTTATAATTCCACTCATCACATGACTATTCTAATGTCACCGTTCCGGGCTTTGTATGGGTATGATCCACCTAGTTTCATGGATTTATTATGCAGTGACAGTCGGGTGCCCAGTGGTGGGGATATGTTACAGGATGGACAAGACGTCATAAGGACATTAAAAGACAATATTCAAAGGGCTCAGAATCAGCAAAAGTAGTATGTTGATCAGAAGAGGATTGCTCATTCTTTTCAGGCGGATGATATGGTTTATTTGATGTTACAGCCCTACAGGCAGTCTTCTATCAAGAAGAGCGGAGCCGAGAAGCTCAAGCCCCATTACTATGGGCCTTTCCATGTTGTTCGCCAGGTGGGAGAGGTTGCGTATGAGCTGGATTTACCTCCTGACAGCAGGGTTCATAATGTTTTCCACGTCTCACGCCTTAAGAAGGCATTGGGTCAGCATGTTGTACCATCTTCTATGTTACCTCCTTTGGATGATGAGGGCAGATTGGAGTTGGTTCCTGAGGTTATTTTGGAGACCAGAGAGAGGAATCTGCGGCATAGAGTTGTTAGGGAGTTTTTGGTGAAGTGGCACGGACTTCCTGATGAGGATGCCACTTGGGAGCCTGACGATATTCTGCCGCACTCGGGATTGCGATTGCTTGGGGACAAGCAATCTTGGGGAGGGAGGACTGTAATGTCCCCGATTTAGCAGGTCTCTGCAATTGAGTATAGTCAGTTCATCACTGCGACCCTCGTGAGTTGACAGTGTGTTTTGAGGGTCTTTGGGAGTTTCTGGGACGGACTTACTATTTTGGGTAAGTCTATTTTTAGCTGTGGCTATTTCTGGTAGGGCAGTGCCTATTTCTGGTTGGGCAGTTGGTCTTGGTGCTTGTCAGAAATTCGTTGATTGTAGTCAGATTGTTCAGTGGCTATTATTTTTAATGTGTTATTAAATTAAATTATTTTGATTTAATTTAATAACTTATAACTTTATAACTTTATGTTACAAAGTGGGGTTATTTTTTAAAAGCCATTTAAGTGAAAATTTTAAAAAGTGCTTTTTCGAAAAAGCTATATAACCTCCTTGAAAAAGCACTTTGCACTATCTTATGCAATTATTATTATTTTCTTGGAATTTGGGAAGAAGACAAACCTGGCTAGGGTTTCGAGGACCGATTCCTCACTCGTAATTTGAGCCATCTTCTATCGGATGTGAATTTTACTTCTGATTAATTTTGTTTTTTCTCAATTCAATGCTGTGGTATATTGGATTGATGAAAGTTTCAATTCTGGAATTGGAGTGTTGATATTTTGTGAGAGAACCGAAATTGGCTCTCTTGGATATTCACTATTTGACTTTGAAATACTTGAAAACTAAATCTTAATATTGCTCCAACAAGAAAGTTATAATAAATATTTATATTCTCAATCTTGAAATATCGGATTTCAATTCAATAATGTCTTCTTGATATATCATAAACCATTAAACCTTTGCAAAGGAAATAAATGACATAAAATATTATTTTCCAACAATCAAATGAGCACCTATTATTGATAGTATTTTCCAGCTCTTATATCTGTTTTGAAATGAAACTGCCACCCTAGAAGAATATTTCACGTGACTGCAAAAAAAAGCACGTGTGGAGTTTATACAAGGATGTCGCGCCAAGAAGAATTAACGGACACCTGCTACAGTAGAGACACGTGATCTCCAACCTTTGCGCAAGACCCAAGGTGATGCTGGACGGCCCAGACTGTTAACGCGTGACCAGGGAATGAGATGTCAACAACAGCAGCCAGACTTCCGCTCCCAGTCCAGACACCTTAAGAAAATATAATGAATCGCAGCTCTATGTATTTCTGCTTCACTTCCGCTCCCAATCCAAACGCCTTGAGAAATTATAATAAATCGCAGCACTATGAATTTCTACTTCACTTCACAATTTGTAAATTCCAGTGTTGTATCACGTTTCCACGAATCCAATAATATTTAGCCAGCCGCCTGAAATCTAAATCAGGACCTCAAATTGATTGAATTCTCCACACAACTTTATCAGCAAATTCAAATTCCAAAATTGAATCCCAAACCAAAATCGATATACATCAGCATCGAAATTGATAATCACAAAATAATCAGTTGTAAAATTCACCACCACAGAAGATGGCTCAAATTACGAGAAGAGGAATCCGTCCTCGAAACCCTAGCCAAAGCTATATTCTTCACGAACTTCAATAAAATAATGATTGCATAAAAGATAGTGCAAAGTGCTTTTTCGAGGAGGTTATATAGCTTTTTCGAAAAAGCACTTTTTAATAATTTCACTTAAATGGCTTTTAAAACATAACCCCACTTTATAACATAAAGTTATAAAGTTATAAGTTATTAAATTAAATCAAAATAATTTAATTTAATAACACATTTAAAATAATAGCCACTAAACAATCTGACTACAATCAACGAATTTCTGACAAGCACCAAGACCAACTGCCCAACTAGGAATAGGCACTGCCCTGCCAGAAATAGCCACAGCTAAAAATAGACTTACCCAAAATAGTAAGTCCGTCCCAGAAACTCCCAAAGACCCTCAAAACACACTGTCAACTCACGAGGGTTGCAGTGATGAACTGACTATACTCAACTGTAGAGACCTGCTAAATCGGGGACATTACAGTCCTCCCTCCTCAAGATTGCTTGTCCCCAAGCAATCGCAATCCCAGGTGCTGCAGAATATCTTCAGGCTCCCAAGTGGCATCCTCATCAGGAAGTCTGTGCCACTTCACCAAAAACTCCCTAACAACTCTATGCCACAGATTCCTCTCCCTGGTCTCCAAAATAACCTCAGGAACCAACTCCAATCTGCCCTCATCATCCAAAGGAGGTAACGTAGAAGATGGTACAACATGCTGACACAATGCCTTCTTAAGGCGTGAGACGTGGAAAAAATTATGAACCCTGCTGTTAGGAGGTAAATCTAGCTCATACGCAACCTCTCCCACCCGGCGAACAACACGGAAAGGCCCATAGTAACGGGGCTTGAGCTTCTTGGCTCTGCTCTTCTTGATAGAAGACTACCTATAGGGCTGTAACATCAAATAAACCATATCATCCACCTGAAAAGAACGAGCAGTCCTCTTTTGATTAGCATACTGCTTCTGGTGATTCTGAGCCCTCTGAATATTGTCTTTTAATGTCCTCATGACGTCCTGTCCATCCTATAACATATCCCCAACACTGGGCACTCGACTGTCACTGCATAATAAATCCATGAAACTAGGCGGATCATACCCATACAAAGCCCGGAACGGTGACATCAAAATAGTCATGTGATGAGTGGAATTATAACAGAACTCACATAAATGTATCCACTTCACCCAAGCCCGCTGCTGAGAAGAAACATAATTCCGCAAATAGCCTTCCACCCATTTATTCACTATCTCAGTCTAACCATCAGTCTGAGGGTGGTAGCTAGTGCTGGGGGTCAATTCCATCCCACATAACCGGAAAAGCTCCTGCCAGAAATGACTCATAAAGCGACTATCACGATTGCTCACAATAGTCTGGGGCAAACCATCTAATCTGAATACCTCCCGGAAAAATAACTCAGCTAACTGGATAGCTGGGAATGTAGTGTCCCCGTTTTTAGACTCATGGGATTAGCTTGGTTTGTCGACCCACACAGGCTAATCGGGTGTTCAGAGGGGGTCAGATTGTGGAGCCAGCATTGGGATTCCATTCTGGAGATCTAGATTATCAGTTATGCTCCTCGTTCGGGTCATTTTGGCCAACTTACTATTTTTAGTAAGTGGGGTTTCTAGTATGGCCAAGATTGGCAGGGTGTCTGCATGGAGCGTCAGACATCTCAGGATTGAGTTTCAGGGAATTTTCAGTTTGTGTGACTTACTATTTTTAGTAAGTCTAGTTTTAGCAATGGCTATTTCTGGCAAGGCAGTGTCTATTCTCGGTTGGGCAGTTGGTCCTGGTGCTTTGCCAAAATTTCTTTGATTGCAGTTTGTCAGTGCAGTGGCTTTGAAGTTTAAATGATGTTATTAAATTAAATTATTTTGGTTTAATTTAATAACTTTTAACTTTATAATATTATATTATAAAGTGGGAGTATTTGTTAAAGCTAATCAAGTGAAATATTAAAAATGTGTTTTTTCGAAAAAGCTATATATTTTGCTCGAAAAAGCACTTTCATTCATTCATTATGCAATCATTATTTTATTGAAGTTTGTGAAGAATTGCCCTGGTTAGGGTTTCGAGGACGGATTCCTCTTCTCGTGATTTGAGCCATTGCCTGATAATGGTGAATTTCACAGCTGCTGATTGGTAAGCATTTAAAACTGATTACTGAGTTCATTCTTTCCAGTGCTGAGGTATACTGGATTTGTGCAAGTTATTTCTACAGGCAAAGCGAAGTATTCTAGAAGTTTAGAAATTATCTTCATACTGGAAGTCTGAAAGTTGGTGGAAATTGTTGTTTTCATCCTCTGTGTGTGGGAATGCGGAATTGTGGAAGTTTGAAATCTGAAGTTTGTGTTTGCTGGAGAAATCGTGTTAATTAATTCAACCACTAAAGGGTTTGGTACAATTCTGGAAGCTGATTATTTATTTCTTGATTATTGAAAGTGATTGGCAAAGGGAGATTATCGAATTTATTGACTATTATATTGTATTCATGCTGCGACTACAAACAAGGTGATGACGTCACTTATAGCAGCGTATTCATTAAATTCTGGGCTGTGTCTGCATATATATTGGAATGCACTCATTGCTGATTGTTTTCCAAAGGCTCGTGTACACCCATTACATTGCCGTAATTCATTTCCCAGCAGCGTATTAATTTTTGGGCAGTCCCGCGTTGATTGAGAGCAGTCACGTGCGGCATTGGAGGAGCTGTGACAAGTTCTGGTCACGCCATTGCAATATTTTGGGCCTGCGATCAGATTCAGGCCAGTCACGTGCTGGCTATGGCTGTCACGTCCTGAATATACAAGGTGGCGACTATCTTTGATGGAACCGTTTTAGCATTATGGTGGAATAACAGTGATACAGGTGCTCCTTTGTTTGTTTCGATTTTAATATAGTATGTAATTTCCTCCGTTGCAATTGATAGTAGTTTATGATTTGTTTGGTGGACACAATTGAATTGAATCTGATATTTCAAGAGTTGAGAATTTTAATATATCTCTATGACTGTCCTGTTTGAGCAAAATTAAGATATAGTTGCAGTATTTCAAATTTTTTATTGAATATTCAGAGAGAGCCAACTTAGGCTCTTCACAGAGAAAGTAGTGGAAATCGGAAAGAAATGGGCGTACTTGGTAAGATGATCTACCACCACGAAAATACAGTCTTTACCTTGGGCTTTCGGCAAACCCACAATGAAATCCATAGATAAACAAGCCCACTTCCGCTCAAGAATGGGAAGTGGCTGTAACAACCCGGCCAGATAAGTATGCTCCTGTTTGTTCTGCTGACAAACAAAGCACTCACGGACATACTGCTAAACATCTGTCTTCAATCCCTTCCAAGTGAACCTCTCACGAATCTGCCTATAGGTTTTAAAGAAACCTGGATGTCCCGCAAAGGGTGAATCATGGAAAGCCCAAAAAATTATTTGTCTGACACTAGACCCCGAAACTAAATATATCCTTCCCTTGTAAATGATCAGCTCATTCACAAGGGTATAATTGCTATCCTGAACACTGCCATCAACAATTCCTGAGGCCCACTGATCCTGAGCATACTTTGCAACAATCAGATGTCTCCAATCCTTAGTTATTTCTGAAATCAAATACAAGTGGGGTCTCCGTGAAAGGGCATCAACTACCACATTCTGAGTACCTTTGATATAAGAAATATCAAAGTCATAGGACTGCAACTTGCTAACCCACTTCTGCTGCCTCTCATTAAGATCACGCTGTCCAAGGAAATGCTTCAAGCTGTTATGATCAGTTTTAATACAAAATTTGCTCCCCACCAGGTACTGTCTGAATTTGGCCAAGGCATGCATAATGGCCAACATTTCCTTGTCATAAATACTAAACAACCTCTCAGGTACCCTGAGCTTACGACTCTCAAAAACAATAGGTTGACGATCTTGAGATAGCACCGCTCCAATACCTTCCCCTGAGGCATCACAATGCAACTCAAAGGTTCTCGTAAAATCCGGTAGTGCTAAAACCGGGCATGTAGTCATGATGACCTTGAACTTCTCAAAATACTCCTGTGCCTGATCAGTCCAGATAAAAGCACCCTTACGAGTCAAATCAGTCAGCGGTGCTGCATGTCTAGAAAAACCTGACACAAATCTCCGATAGAAAGCACATAAACCAATGAATCCCCTCAGCTGTGTCAAATTTCCTGGTGTCGGCCACTCCAAAATAGCATGGACCTTTTCCGGATCCATGCGAACTCCCTCTGCACTGATGATATGTCCCAAATACAATAACTCTGTCATGCCCAAAGCACACTTGGACTCCTTGGCAAACAAGGCCTCATCAAGAATGCCAAGTACTGTATCCAAATGTGTCACATGCTCATCCCGAGTCTTACTATAGACTAATATGTCGTCAAAGAAAACAAGAACAAATCTCCACAACTGACCATGAAAGACTGTTCATAGTAGACTGAAATGTAGCAGGAGCGTTAGTCAAACCAAAAGGCATGACCAGAAACTCAAAATGGCCACAATGACACCTGAATGCCAGCTTCTCCACATCCTACTCTCTAACTCTGATCTGGTGGTATCCGGATCTCAAGTCAATCTTGGAGAAGTATTTGGCCCCATGTAACTCATCAATGAGCTCATCAATACGAGGAATCGGGTACTGGTTTTTAATAGTTTTCTTGTTCAGCATCCGGTAGTCTATACACATCCTGAGTGTCCCATCTTTTTTCTTCACCAAAACAACTGATGAAGCAAAAGGAGACTTACTCGGCCTAATATGTCCCATAGCGAGCAGCTCCTGAATAGTCTTTTCAATTTCATCCTTCAATCGCTTAGGGTGCCGGTAAGGAGTAATCATGATGGGTTTAGTGCCCTCCTCTAACTCAATAATGTGTTCAATTCCTCTATCAGGTGGTCTGCCATAAGGTAAATCATTAAACACCTTGGAGTGTTTAATTCTGAGCTACTGAATATCCGGATGATAAGCTGGCCCATTTGTGTTCTCTGATATAGACAACACCCTACACTCTGCTGCCCAATCAATAACATCATCATGCCTCACCAAACGCTGCATACGGTTGTAGGAAATAGTTCTCAAATCACCCCCCTGAATGGCCTTAAGAATGTGTCTTACCATCCTTAATGAACCTCAATTCCATCCTTTCCGTATTCATGTAGATATCTTTGAGTGAATGCAACCAGCTCATGCCGAGAACTATATCTGTACTGCCCATGTCCACAACATAAAAATCTGCCTTGAAGGAATAATTATTCAGCTTTATAGGAAGCTCAGAAATCTTTTTATTACACTTGAGCGAGTAACCATCAGCTACCTATACTCTAAGTCCTTCAAAATCTTCAGTTTCGAATCCCCTCTTGGCCACCAAACATGAGTCAATAAAATTATGAGTAGCTCCTGTGTCAAAGAGAGCGATGATTCACTGCCCTGCCAAGAGACCATGCATCCTAAAGGAGTCTTCCTTTTTCATGCTCGTGAGGTACACAACCTTGAAATCAGAATTTCCCACCTGTTCATCATCATTTACTGGAACCTCATGTGAATCATGCTCATCATCAACTTGCTGTCCCGCAAATTCAGAATCATCTTCATCATCATAAAACCATTCCATCATCTTATTCTTTCCCTTAGGTTTCAAGTGACAATCATGATTCAAATCATAAGGCCCTCTACAATGAAAACATAATTTCCTTCTCCTTAGATCATTTAATGTTTCTTGATCCAAGGGGCCTGCTATAGGACGACTAGAATCAGCTCTATCGTCCCTTTTAGGTGCTGTCCTGTCATAAGAAGTATTGGAAGGTCTCGCAGAAAATCTGTTCAGCGGAGTTGATGCTTCCAAATTCCTTGCTTTTTTCATAGCTTCTTGCAAGGTAGGTGGGTCCAAAGACTTAACCCATCCTTTAGTAGGCTCCATCAGTCCCTCCACAAAGAGCATGACTCTCCTCCTCTCTGAAATGTCATAGACCATAACGGACAATCGCTGAAACTCACTGATAAAGGTCTCCAAGTTACCTGTCTGTCTCAATTGAGCCAACTCTCTGAAATATTGTTCAGGGTGCTTATCAAACCTTTCAATCAATCTATCCACAAACTCCTGATAATAAAAGATCTGACGTGTCGAAGTGACACCAACCCATGGTACCACCAGTCATGAGCTATACCATCCAGATGTAACACAACAAAGCGAATGGCATCCTCCTCAAACATAGGACATAAAGACAGATAGGTGTCCAACTTGTGAACCCAAGATCGTGCTGTCACCTTACCACTGTCATCATAATGATCCAAAATCATTTTGTTGGTTGCCTGTCGTAAATCTGTATCCCTAGGCCTCTATTTGTCAGGCACCGGTCTACCCCTAGTGTGCTCGCGTTTCTGTGAAAGAAACCTGTCAAAATTCAAATTTTGTTTTATAGCATGTGGTAGGGCATCCCACTCAGCATAATGTGCAACAATATCATCTACAAACGGAGCAGCCTCAGATTCAGTGCTAACCACATCCACCTCAGGTCTCAAAAATACAAGACGTTGTGGTCTATCATATATACCAGCATGCCCTGCTCTGTCATGTCTGTCCTCCTGCCTAGGACGATCCTTAGCTCTCATCCTGTCACCCACACGTGACCTGTCATCTGCTCTAGATCAATGAGAACTAGCTGAAGCACTCCGAGCACCTCTGTCCCGTCCACGATCAACAGGAATTGTCATCCGCTGTAATGTATTAGATAACTGTTGTAGTACAGTAGCAACATGATGTTGACCGTCTACAATGCCCCGGAAAGTATCACGGACTTCTCTATCTATTTCCGAAACAGAAGCAGCATCTCTATATTCTGAACCATCTGCATTACCTGAACCACCTGCATTACCTGTACCACCTACATTACCTGAACCACCTGCACCCCTGTCTCCCATGCTACCAAACTGTATCTCAGGTTCTCTCTCACCAGGAGGAGAATTAGGACCTCTGCGGGAGTAGAACAAGCCAGGTCTAAACCTCTGTGCCATGCTGAACCCAAATTACCCTGTAGGCTGGCAAGAATTTTGGCCTTGATACCACTGTGAGAGAACCAAAATTGGCTCTCTTGGATATTCACTATTTGACTTTGAAATACTTGAAAACTAAATCTTAATATTGCTCCAACAAGAAAGTTATAATAAATATTTATATTCTCAATCTTGAAATATCGGATTTCAATTCAATAATGTCTTCTTGATATATCATAAACCATTAAACCTTTGAAAGGAAATAAATGACATAAAATATTATTTTCCAACAATCAAATGAGCACCTGTTATTGATAGTATTTTCCAGCTCTTATATCTGTTTTGAATGAAACCGCCACCCCAGAAGAATATTTCACGTGACTACAAAATACAGCACATGTGGAGTTTATACAAGGATGCCGCACCAAGAAGAATTAATGGACACCTGCTACAGTAGAGACACGTGATCTCCAGCCTTTGCGCAAGACCCAAGGTGATGCTGGACGGCCCAAACTGTTAACGTGTGACCAGGGAATGAGACGTCAATAGCAGCAGCCAGACTTCCGCTCCCGGTCCAGACACCTTAAGAAAATATAATGAATCGCAGCTCTATGTATTTCTGCTTCACTTCCACTCCCAATCCAAACGCCTTGAGAAATTATAATAAATCGCAGCACTATGAATTTCTGCTTCACTTCACAATTCGTAAATTCCAGTGTTGTATCACGTTTCCATGAATCCAATAATATTTAGCCAGCCGCTTGAAATTTGAATCAGGACCTCAAATTGATTGAATTCTCCACACAACTTTATCAACAAATTCAAATTCCAGAATTGAATCCCAAACCAAAATCGATATACATCAGCATCGAAATTGATAATCACAAAATAATTAGTTGTAAAATTCACCACCACAGAAGATGGCTCAAATTACGAGAAGAGGAATCCATCCTCGAAACCCTAGCCAAAGCTATATTCTTCACGAACTTCAATAAAATAATGATTACATAAAAGATAGTGCAAAGTGCTTTTTCGAGGAGGTTATATAGCTTTTTCGAAAAAGCACTTTTTAATAATTTCACTTAAATGGCTTTTAAAACATAACCCCACTTTATAACATAAAGTTATAAAGTTATAAGTTATTAAATTAAATCAAAATAATTTAATTTAATAACACATTTAAAATAATAGCCACTGAACAATCTGACTGCAATCAACGAATTTCTGACAAGCACCAAGACCAATTGCCCAACTAGGAATAGGCACTGCCCTGCCAGAAATAGCCACAGCTAAAAATAGACTTACCCAAAATAGTAAGTCCGTCCCAAAAACTCCCAAAAACCCTCAAAACACACTGTCAACTCACGAGGGTCGTAGTGATGAACTGACTATACTCAACTGCAGAGACCTGCTAAATCGGGGACATTACATATTTTGTGTGAAGAATTCAATCAATTTGGAATTCTGATATAGATCACTGGCGGCTGGTTAATCATTTTTAAATTTGTGGAAGTGTAATGCATTCCTGGAATTATCGAATTGTGGAGTGAAATCGAATTTACATGTGCTGCGATTTCCAAAGTTTGTTCAAAAAAAGAAAAGAGATAAACGTCTGGGCTGAAGGCGCAATTCTGTTACTGCTGGCGTTTTCATATTTTTTGGGCACGTGTGAAAAGCCCAGTTGGCTCTCAATAACAAACTAGCTTTTTTCCAAATTAAGAACAATTTGTTTTGTATTTTTAATCATAATTATGACAATTTTCCAGATTTATAAAACATTAACAACAATTAATTTACCAAAGCTCACAACTGATTTAACATATCAAGAAATAACAAGCAAAGATAAATTTTAATGGCACCTTTAATGTTTGCCAAACAACACAAGTAGTCTCCCAGCTGGTGACGTCAACTACAGGAGGCACACAGGTTGCTAGAAGTAAATATTCTGACTTCAAATAATACACGCAGCCTTGGATAGATGCTCACATTTACCAAAGAAGAATACAATCTCCGAATGCCCCTTACACTGCTGAATAAAACAATATATATTAACGCAGCCTCCTTCAATTAAACACAGCTCCTTAATTCGCACAGCATAAAAAATACTATCAAATTTGTACGGCCCTGCTGTTCTCAGCCACAACAGTCAATAAACGTCTCCCTATCAAATTCGCAGCCAGGAGCAATTGTTGGTTTCCAGATTTTAATGAATTCAATCTCAATATAATTAATTCAGCATCCGCAAGAAGATCTCTGCCAATCTCTCAATCAATTATTAAACCTCAGCCATGAAACAATTCAGAATCCTTAAGAACAAATGATTCACCTGTAGAAATAACTTCACCAAAAATCCGAACACCAATTTATTAATTGCAGCATCAGCAATTAATTAACAGCAGATTTCCCAATAAAAACAACCTCAGCAAATTCGAATGCAATTACCAAATGAAGAAACACAGAACTCCTCCAAACAATTTCAGAACTCCAGTAGGAAGACAAATCAAACCCCAGAATGAATAAATTGATTTGCCTGCAGAACAAACTTCTCATAAACCCAATATACATCAGCACTGAATTTAATTCAAAATCAGCAGCTCCAAAATTCACCCCCAATCTGTGATGGCTCAAATTGTTAGAAGAGGAATCAGTCCTCAAAACCCTAGCCGGTTTCTCACAGCCAAGAGACTTTATAAATTTTATCAAATCAACAATGAATAAAATGAAAGTGCTTTTTCGAGTTGTACTTATAGCTTTTTCGAAAAAAGCACAATTTCACTTTTTTCATATAAAAGGCTTTTAAATGATAATTTCACTTTATAACATTAAACTTATAAAGTATTTAAATTATTAAATTAAAATACTTTAATTTAATAACAATAACTTTAAAAACAAAAGCGATTGAATTCTGCTGACTGAAATAAACTCATTTCCAACACCAGAGCCACAACGCCAACTGCCCTGCCGAAAATAACCCACTGCCAAAAATAGCCAGCTGCTAAAAATAGACTTACTATAAATAGTAAGTCTCTCAAACTGGAGATTCCCTGAAGCTCGATCCTGAAACATCTGACACTCTGTGCAGACACCCTGCTAATCCTGGGCATACCCAAAATACCACTTACTAAAAATAGTAAGTCAACCAAATTGACCCGAACGAAGAGCAGACCTGGTAAACTGAATCTCCAGAATGGAATCCCAACACTGGCTCTGACATCTAACCCCCTCTGATCACCTAATTAGCTTGCGAGGGTCGCCAAACCAAGCTAATCCCAAAAGCCTAAAAAATGGGGACATTACAGTCCTCCCTTCCCAAGATTGCTTGTCCTCAAGCAATGAGGGAAAAAAAAACATCACAATCCACCCGGATCCCAAGGATGGTCATGAATAATGTCACGATCGACCTCATACTCCTGTAAAAAAGTCAACAACGTTAACGGTACCAACATCAGCAACTGGAAACCTACACTCAACCCCTGAACTGATGATGCTGCAACAGGATCGCCACGTGGGAGAAACTCAACCGAGAGTAACTCACACGGGAGTAACTCAACCAACAGACTGGACTTACTTCCAGTCCTCGAACTAACCAAAACATCACACCAGTCATCAAAAGGATGCATTGAAGAACTCAATGACTGATAGATGACCTGAACGTGAGGGTCAAATGTAAAGCTATAAGCACTCCTCACCATGTACACCTCAGCAAACTGTCCAGCTAGGCCTAATTGACCTCTCGTAAAATCTTCCTGATACCCGAGTGTACTAATAGGATCCCAAACATCATCATCATCATTGTACAACAACTGTAAGGGATCATCACTAAGCTCAAATAGCAGGTTGTCATAAGTCATAACATCTGCCTCAAATAAAGGATTGTTCACAAAATGAACAACACCCATCTGCTGATCTGAGCCATAATACGGTGAACTTTGAGAGACATGATGTGTAATCTGCTCTATCTGAATTGACTCATGCCTCCGTAAATCCTCCCTATCTGCAATAAGTCCTTGCAAATTATGATCTAGGGACCTATCATCATCCGATAACCACTCCGAGTCATCATCCAAAATCTAATATGATATACCAAACTCGCTGCAGCATGAATCATCCTCATAGATAACATCGCTAGTGTCCACAACATCCCCTACACTTGCCATGTCATCAACGTCATCAAATGGCTCACACATAAGACTATTGTCATAAAAATCAAAACCTATATCGTTGGTAATTTTATTGCTACCAGTAGATGTAGGGCTGCCATCACTGGTGGCTATCATGACATCAGCATTCTCTTGATCACGAGCTCTTGTCTCATGGATATGATGAGATGCAATGCAACTGTCCTCAAGCAAGTCTGTCATTGCCACATCCTCCTGAGAAGAGCCTCTGGAATGCTCTCTCTTATGTATCAAGTACCTATCAAAATTCAAATTCCTCTTAATTGCTTATGGAAGAGCATCCCACTCTATAAACTGTGCCACCATGTCATCAACAAATGGTGTCGGCCTAAAATAAATACCTGTATGGTCAGCTCTATAATCACTCCTGTCATCGGCTCATGGCCTGTGTGGTCTAACTGAAACACTCCTCGCACCTCTGTCTCTAGCATGATCACCTGGTAATGCAATGTGATGTAGAGTGTCTAAAAGCTATTGCAATACATTTGCAAAATGATGCTGACCATCTGCGATATTCCTAAAGGCATCTCTGGCCTCCCTGCCAACATCATTTCCAATATTATTTCTATTTCTATCTCCTGCCTGTTCATTCTGTGGGCCCTGTTCATTACCTTTAGAAGATGGTGAATTTCTCCCCCTGCGGGTATAGTGCACACTTGGTACAAATCTATCAGCCATTATTTATTTCATACCCTTACAGAATGCCAAAATCTTTGCTCTGATACCACTGTGAAGAGCCCAGCTGGCTCTCAATAACAAACTAGCTTTTTTCCAAATTAAGAACAATTTGTTTTGTATTTTTAATCATAATTATGACAATTTTCCAGATTTATAAAACATTAACAATTAATTTACCAAAGCTCACAACTGATTTAACATATCAAGAAATAACAAGCAAAGATAAATTTTAATGGCACCTTCAATGTTTGCCAAACAACACAAGTAGTCTCCCAGCTGGTGACGTCAACTACAGGAGGCACACAGGTTGCTAGAAGTAAATATTCTGACTTCAAATAATACACGCAGCCTTGGATAGATGCTCGCATTTACCAAAGAAGAATACAATCTCCGAATGCCCCTTACACTGCTGAATAATCCAATAAAAATTAACGCAGCCTCTTTCAATTAAACACAGCTCCTTAATTCGCAAAGCATAAAAAATACTATCAAATCTGTACGGCCCTACTGTTCTCAGCCACAACAGTCAATAAACGTTTCCCTATCAAATTCGCAGCCAGGAGCAATTGTTGGTTTCCAGATTTTAATGAATTCAACCTCAATATAATTAATTCAGCATCCGCAAGAAGATCTCTGCCAATCTCTCAATCAATTATTAAACCTCAGCCATGAAACAATTCAGAATCCTTAAGAACAAATGATTCGCCTGTAGAAATAACTTCACCAAAAACCCGAACACCAATTTATTAATTGTAGCATCAGCAATTAATTAACAGCAGATTTCCCAATAAAAACAACCTCAGCAAATTCGAATGCAATTACCAAATGAAGAAACACAGAACTCCTCCAAACAATTTCAGAACTCCAGCAGGAAGACAAATCAAACCCCAGAATGAATAAATTGATTTGCCTACAGAACAAACTTCTCATAAACCCAGTATACATCAGCACTAGATTTAATTCAGAATCAGCAGCTCCAAAATTCACCACCAATCTGTGATGGCTCAAATTGTCAGAAGAGGAATCAGTCCTCAAAACCCTAGCCGGTTTCTCACAGCCAAAAGACTTTATAAATTTTATCAAATCAACAATGAATAAAATGAAAGTGCTTTTTCGAGTTGTACTTATAGCTTTTTCGAAAAAAGCACAATTTCACTTTTTTCATATAAAAGGCTTTTAAATGATAATTTCACTTTATAACATTAAAGTTATAAAGTATTTAAGTTATTAAATTAAAATACTTTAATTTAATAACAATAACTTTAAAAACAAAAGCCATTGAATTCTGTTGACTGAAATAAACTCATTTCCGACACCAAAGCCACAACGCCAACTGCCTTGCCAGAAATAACCCACTGCCAAAAATAACCAGCGGCTAAAAATAGACTTATTATAAATAGTACGTCTCTCAAACTGGAGATTCCCTGAAGCTCGATCCTGAAACATCTGACACTCCGTGCAGACACCCTGCTAATCCTGGGCATACCCAAAATACCACTTACTAAAAATAGTAAGTCGACCAAATTGACCCGAACGAAGAGCAGCCCTGGTAAATTGAATCTCCAAAATGAAATCCCAACACTGGCTCTGACATCTAACCCCCTCTGCTCACCTGATTAGCTTGCGAAGGTCGCCAAACCAAGCTAATCCCAAAAGCCTAAAAAACGGGGACATTATAGCACGTGATCACAGCTTGGACCGTCAACAAATTCCTTGGCTCTCACGTCAGGGCTGGAAGTCTTCATTATTTCTGGGCACGTGTTGTAGTTTGGACCCTCAGCAGTTCTTTGGTCTCCACGTCTAGGCAAGAGCTCACGCATTGGATACCAGTGTTAGGAATGAATGCTAAAGCCTTTGGCAATCATTCTGTAGCAGTGGTTGTTGCATTCATGACTATGATTGTCATTGATGTCAACACAATGATATTCTGGAGTTTAGCAGAGTAGCAAGCACAGTTTTGTTTTGCGCACATGTTATATTGCAGATTGAGTTATGCGCAGTTGATGGTATGTTCTTTGGTGTGTTATTAGCCTATGGTTAAGAGCGCAAAAAGAAATTCATTTATTCATGAAAGTTATAAGCATTTTGGTGGAAGCAGTATTCTGGCAGTATTCCTGTGTAGCGGTTTTTGGTAATCGGAGGATATCTCCTAACCGGAATGGAATCTGATTCTGCGCAGTTAAAGGGAAGTTTGAGACTCATTGGTGGTGACGTGGTTCATAGCGCAAACTTCGAGGTCACACGATTGGAAAGTTATTGTATCTGGAAACCGACAGTTTTATGTAAATTTGATGTAGCGTGTTGAAATTATTATTTTGTATTTACATGCTGACTCATTTGTAATTATTTGAGTGTGGTATAAAGGAAGGAATGTTTTCCTTGTTATGAGATTGTTGTAATAGTTGTAATATGAAGTAATAATAGTTGTAATATGAAGTTGTGAAAGTTGTGATGCGAATGTATGCATGAAGTGAAGAAAAGAGCTAATTCAATGATGAAGGAAGACTTGCGAAGTACAGAGATCTAGATTTGTGATCTTGTGTAGAAGAGAGTGCGGTTTTGGCACAGTATGGAGGTAACATATTTCATATTATTCTGTTGAATAATCCTAAGATCTGTTGGACAGTGAGTTCAAAGATCTTGTCTTGAAGCTATTTGGGCAGTGGGTCCTTCTGTCTTCCATAACTCCTAACAGGGTTAGAATCTTTTAACAAGGATTCAAAATCTCCTAACAGAGATTCATATGTACTGAATGTATTTCATAAGACTCCTAACAGGGTCCATCCTCTAACAAGGAACTTTCATATTAGTGCATCATTTTGTGGGCATCATTCCCACCGGAGTTTACTCTTTGATCAAGAGGTTCCCTAGTTAACATATCTTGTGTTATTATGTCATTGTGTATGGTTATCTTTCTATGGTTGGTTACTGCATTAATTATATGGTTTAAAGCTGTTGAAGTTGATATTGAAGTTAATGTTGATAAATGGTTTAATTATCAGATAACTAATTCACCCCCCCTCTCAGTTATCTTAGTGGTCTTTACTTTCTAACAATTGGTATCAGAGCGGGAGGTCCTTGAAAGAGAAGTTTAACAATTTAAGGAGATCTATGGCGAATTTCAGGAAAGAAAGCCCTAAGTTTGATGGAGTAAATTTTGACAGCTGGAAAGAAAAGATGAAGACACATCTCTTGTGTTTAGGACCAAGTTATTGGTTGATTACAAAGAATGAAAGGACTATAATTGAAGAAGATAATCTTGAAACAAGTTCTAAAGATGAGGTAGATCTATTTATGTGTAACATACTTGCAAGAGAAGCACTTTTATCAGCACTTCCGGAGAATGAATAGAGTCAGGTAAAAGGTTTAACTAAATCTCATGATACTTGGAAAGCTTTACATTCTACTTTTGAAGGTGATGAACATGCAAAGAAAGCTAGGTTACATAATTGGATTTGTGCATTTGAAGACATAAGAATGATGGAAGATGAATCTGTTAGAAGCTATATTGGTAGGATGTCAAAAATTGTTGCAGGAATAAAGTCTTGTGGAGGTGAAAAGACAGAGAATGAAGTAATATGGAAGATTTTGAGAACATTGACACCGGTATTCAGGCAGACTACACAAATGATTGAACAAGTGATACCTTGTACACCAAACTTTTCAAGAGAGACTCTTCTTGGAAGATTGGAAGCAGCGGAGATGAATTTGAGATTATCAGGAGAACTACCTAGAGTGGAGACAACATTTAGTGCTCTTAGAATCAGACCTACTTTGTCTAGAAGTACAAGTGTGAATGGAGATTATGCCAGCAGTAGCAGATCCAAATCTGATGAAAATAAAAAGATTGAATAAGGTATTGCCTTGCTTGTGAAAAGAGAACCAGATGGTAAGAAAATCTTTAAATGTTGGACGTGTCAAGAATATGGTCATTTTGCATCTAAGTGTCCTAAGAGAGTTAAGAAGTATAGAAACAATTTTAAGCCTAGAAGATCTAAAGAATGTTATTATGCAAATGATGAAGAAATTGAAGCAGGAATTGAAAGACATTTGAGTGACAGTGATAATGATAACTTTGATGACATAAGATTTGTAGCAATTAAGGAAGAAAATTCCGAATCTGATATTAAAGAAGAAAAAGCCTTAGTTTCCCAAGTTGAAAAGAAAACTGATTGGATTATAGATAGTGGTTGTTCATATCATATGACTAGTGATAAAGGAAAATTCATAAAGTTTAACAATTATGATGGAGGAGTTGTTAGACTTGATAACAATGCACCTTGTTTGATTAAATGTATAGGATCTATTACTCTTGATGGAAAGACTAATACTGATGATGTTTACTTTGTTGATGGATTGAAACATAATCTTTTGAGTGTTGGATAGTTAGTGGATAAGGGATATCAAGTTTGGTTTACTGAGAAAACTTGTGTGATTAAGGATAAAGATGGAAATCTAATTGGAACTGGATCTAGAATCAGAGGTAAAGTATTTCAGTTGAACCCTACTAAGATGACATGCTTGATGACTAAGATTGATGACAGTTGGTTATGGCATAGAAAGTTTTGTCATATAAACTTTGGTAATATTGTGAAAGTAAGTTCTACACTTGCAGTAAGAGACTTACCTAAGATTATGAAGCCTACTAACATGATTTGCAAGGAATGTGTGATGGCTAAGCAGAAAAGGAGTTCATTTCCTAGCAAGAAGTTCACATCTACAGAGAAGTTGGAAATTGTTCATACAGACTTGAGCGGTCCTACTCGGACTAGAGGATTCTATGGAGAAAGGAATTTTATGATTCTTGTTGATGATTTTACAAGAATGATGTGGATTGCATTTTTTAAAGAAAAATCTGAAGCATTTGATAAGTTTAAGGTCATGAAGAATAAAGTTGAGAATGAATCAGGAATGAGGATTAAATGCTTGAGATCCGATAGTGGAGAATTTACATCTAAAGAGTTTAACACTTTTTGTGAAGTAAATGGTATTAAGAGACAGTTATCAGCCCCTAGAACACCTGAACAAAATGGTATTGCAGAAAGAAAGAACAGATCAGTAACTGAAGTAGCTAGAGCTATGTTATTTGAAGGTGATTTGCCAAAGACATTTTGAAGAGAAGCAGTGAATACAACAGTATATACAATGAACCGAGTTCAAATCAGAGCAGACACAGACAAGACACCTTATGAATTGTGGTTTGGACATGCACCCTCAGTTAAGTATTTTAGAATTTTTGGAAGCAAATGTTATATTAAGAGAGATGATGATATAGGAAAGTTTGATCTTAGAAGCAATGAAAGAATTTTTCTTGGATATTCTTTGAAAAGAAAAGCATATAGATGTTACAATAAGAGAACTAAAACTATTGTTGAAAGTGCAAATGTAAAAGTTGATGAGAAGTTTAAAATTCAGGAAAGAATGTTTGATTATGAATCTGATGAAAGAACTAACCCTTAGCCTAACATTGAAACTACTGAACAATTTTTTGAGACTGACAGTGAATTGTTGAATGAAAGTCATGCTGAAGAAAACAGAGAAGAATCTACAGTTGAAGAAAGATCAGTGACTATGACACCTAACAGGTATATATCAAGACATCATCCTGTTGAGCAAGTTATTGGAAGTTTGGACAGAGGAGTTATGACTAGAAAGAAGGTACATTTATGTTTGATTTCTCAAATTGAACCTAAGTCTACTAATGAAGCTTGTGAAGATGAACATTGGATTAAAGCTATGAAAGAAGAATTGGATCAGATTGAAAAGAACAAGACATGGGAATTGGTCCCTAGACCTAAAGACAAAAATGTGATTGGAACTAAATGGGTATTCAGGAACAAGATGAATGAACAAGGAGAAGTAATTAGAAACAAAGCAAGATTGGTATGTAAGGGATACTCACAGCAAGAAGGAATTGACTATGAAGAGACTTTTGCCCCTGTGGCAAGACTTGAAGCAGTAAGAATATTTTTAGCTTATGCAGCATTTAAGAAATTCAAAGTGTATCAGATGGATGTGAAGTCAGCATTTTTGAATGGTGAATTAGAACAAGAAGTCTACATTGAGCAGCCTGAAGGTTTTCCTTTGACTCAAGAAGGAGACATGGTATGTAAACTAAAGAAAGCATTGTATGGACTAAAGCAAGCACCTAGAACTTGGTATACAAGATTAGATAAGTATTTGTTAAAATTGGGATTTACAAAAGGAATAGTTGATAGTAACCTATACACAAAAAAAATTGAGAATGGATTGTTAGTTTTGGTTATTTTTATTGATGACATTATTTTTGGAGGAGAAGATGAAGCTAGTGACAAATTTGCTAATGAAATGAAGACAGAATTTGAAATGAGTGTGATTGGAGAAATGAAATACTTTTTGGGATTACAAATAACACAAAACAAAGATGGTATCTTTATAAGTCAGACAAAGTACTTGAATGTGTTGGTTCCCAAAACCGAAGATTTGAAACCCTAGAGCCTGCCAATTCTCCAATAAAATTCCAAATCAATTCTAGCCAACAAATGGGAATACTTCAAACTCCCCTGCACTTCAAGCTTCGCTACACCTAGGCGGGTAAACCTTTACTTCAAACTTGATCACTTGGTTCGAAGCTCTTCTATAGCGAATTTAAGCTGGCGAGTTCTTCGGTAGGCAAAATCCTTGAACTCGATCAAAATAAAGTGAATGCTGAATATATGAATTGAAGTATTGTGTAATGATTTAGTAAGTGTTGTAGGAAGGAATTGATAGATTTTCTGACTTCATATATAAACCTAATATTTCAATAATAAGACCAGTGCCTCTGCTTACTCGGGCGATAGAGTCAACTTCAATGAAGGTTTACGTACAACTTTATAATGTTTAGCACATTTATATTGTTAATCAATTCAATAATCAAGACGCGACAAATCAAATATTTATGCAATCCTAAATTATTTCAGCGTGAGTTTAGGATGCTATCTGACTATATCCACTTATCCGATATTTAAATTGCACATAATATTCAAAAATAATAATTATAAAGGACGGTTCATCAATAATTTAATTCTCTATGCCTTTAATAAATAACAAAGGATGTTTTATTTTATTATTAAAATAAAATAAATTTATATTTATAAAATCATACTATTTCCCTTATCCCTCCATACAAAATATATAAAAAATGCTTCTATCTTCCAATGTCTCCCCCTTTTTGCCGAAGATACTTCCCCTTATTTATATCTTAATAATGAGGGAATATGACTTTTCAATTTGAAAAGTCATTTCTCTTCAAAAATAAATTACATTTATTTTAATGCTAAATAATCACTCTTTCGATGCAACAATATCATCATGTTTTGCTTGAATTTTTTTTTAATATTCCTTTGAGACAATACGGTAGCGGCATATTAGAAGACGACCATTCCTGTTAATTCCTTTAGAGAAGGAACAAGCTCCTCAAGGGATACGACACTCTTAAATCCGATAACATCAATGATTATTTCTGCCATCGTATTAATCCTCCACGATGTCCATGGAACAATAATGGTTTGTTTGCGGCCCCACTTCAAATACGCACAGCAAAAGGATGAAAAGCACATTCCAAGGTAAAGCCAGGGGACTAAGACTCCTGATATATCGCCTCCTTCATATGATAGAACTGATCCAAGGCCGCCCTGCCATGTCTTGATTCGGAGGCCGTTGTCTGAGATAAATAAGCGTATGGAGTTCAATAGATGCTCGACTAGCTATTTGGGCATTTCGATGACAGTAGTTCAGATTGTCCGCAATACTTGTCAATTGTGCCCGTTCATGAAACACGGCAGGTAACTTGCTCAAACCCACAGCCACAGCAAGTAATCTATGAACTATAACATCTCTGTTTGTCGCTTCCCTGAATATGCACTTCCAGAAACATCAATTAACAGTTCCTTTTCATCCTTAGTCTCACTAGAATCATCTACCTTTTCATGCCGGTGAGCCTCAGAATATGACTTCATACGTTTTTGACAAACTCTCTTTATAAGCTGTTCAATTGTAATCTGTAGTCCTCCTTTTGCTCTTTATCGTGTCAAGAGACGATCCTTTTGTTGCTCTGCAGTACCCTTTGAATGGCAGATAACACAAAGTGTTCTCATGTTTTCCAATTTGCATTCACCGCCTCCTTTATGAGCAATCGTTGATGCTTTACAAAATCTGGGGCAGCCTTGAGTATGTGCTCTCTTCGTTGATCAACTGGCAACGGTTGAATGCCTTCACTAGCCTAGTTTGCAACTAGTACATATTCCATGCTCCATATTGAAAAGTTCCTCTCGCAAAAACTGTTGGCTTGTCCTCATACGGTACTCTTCAAAACAGCTGATTTTGCAAAATAAATCCTCGAAATATTGAGGGCATTTTGCCTGGATTCCTAAGCATGGATTCTGACACAGTTTGCAGAGAAAGTAGTGCAGTTTTTAATGTCAGTGCTGGACTCCACTGATCTTTTAAAATATCAGGCATTTTGCACCATTTTGACTGCTAATATTCGGATGCCAGACTTTTGTTATAAACTGCGTCTTTGGAGGTTCAAATGGATATGCCCCAAGCAAGCGAATGTCTATCTGGAAGGTGCCCTCTTCATAAGGAGTGTCCATGGAACTTGCAATTGTGCCACATAGATGACTAATATCATGGTCTCCACATAGCTCGATGCTCATTCTCGATGTCTTCTTCAAATGGCGTCTATGCTTCTTCCATATTGCTCTTTATCAAACATATACTCCTGTCACCATATCTTCGACAACAGGAAGTGTCTCACATAACCTTCTGAATTTTGAGCCAATTAATGATAGGTTATTAGGGAAGACAGAATTAAATGCAGCTGCAGTAGCTCCAATCACCCCAGCAGAATTGTCATTGAACAACACTCCAATCAGCTCTTCCAGAGCAGTATTATTTTGCTCCCGGTCCAAATCATAAAGCTTTGGAATAGCATTTGCAGCACACCTCCTGACATAAGGAGAAAGATCTCTAGCACATTTCATAACAGCCATTAAAACCAAAGGTGCCATGACATGAACATGGATCCCTAACATTGTTTCACAAATGGAGGTTTTGCAAAAATTAAAGCTCCATCAGAATGATTTGTTGAAAAGATTCAGTATGGAGAATTGTAAACCAGTTGGAACACCTATGGTTACAGGACATAAACTATCTAGTAAAGATGAGACACCAGAAGTTGAGCAAATGAAATACAAATCTATGATTGGTGGATTGCAGTACTTGACACACACTAGACCAGATATACAACATTCAGTCAGAATGGTAGTAAGATTTCAAGCTGAACCTAGAGAGTCACATTATGCAGTAGTAAAAAGGATATTGAGATATCTTAAAGGCACAATGGACTATGGAGTGTGGTATGAAAATTCTGATATTTTACCCTATGTGCATATACTAATGCTGATTGGGGAGGCAGCGTTGATGACAAGAAAAGCACCAGTGGTGGAGCCTTTTTTCTTGGAGGAAGATTAGTTTCTTGGTTGAGCAAAAAGCAGAATTGTATCTCACAGAGTACAGCAGAAGCAGAATATGTAGCAGCAGCAAACAATTGTAATTAGATAATTTGGATGAAGCAGATGTTGATGGACATTGGAATCAAGTTTGATGAGCCTATTGTCATATATTGTGACAATACAAGTACAGTTAGTATGTCTAAGAATCCGGTTTTACATTCTAAAACAAAGCATATAGAGATCAAGTATCATGTTGTAAGAGAGAAAGTTGCAGATAAAGAAATCAGATTGGAGTACATAAGCACAAAGGAGCAGATAGCAGATATATTTACTAAGCCTTTGCCTAAGGATACATTTAAGTATCTGAGAGGTATGCTTGGGGTTATGCCCCAACCTACTTTTGAGTAATGATGCAGTTGGTTGCATCCGTCCAATTGTTTATGGCCCTATCTATTTTCTGGATTGGATGTTGGTACTTCCTCTATGGAGGAGTATGTGTATCTGAGCTGAGTCATTGAGGACTCTTGTGAATGTATTTTTTGAATAGTGTCTTTTAACATTGAGCTATTGTTTGACATAGTGATAGAATTTCTGTCATTGATGTCAATGGGGGAGAGAATCATGAAAAACATTGAGGAACTGAAAAACATTGAGGAAACATTGAGGAACTGAAAACATTGAGAAACTACATTTGTTGGAGAGATTGAATAGGATAACGAAGCAAGATTTGATTGATAATGAGCAGCAGTGATTGGATTTTTGGAACATTGGATGTTTTTCATCTATGTTGTCATCAATGCCAATGGGGGAGATTGTTAAGAATGAATGCTGAAGCCTTTGGCAGTCATTCTGTAGCAGTGGTTGTTGCATTCATGACTATGATTGTCATTGATGTCAACACAGTGATATTCTGGAGTTTAGCAGAGTAGCAGGCACAGTTTTGTTTTGCGCACATGTTATATTGCAGATTGAGTTATGTGCAATTGATGGTATGTTCTTTGGTGTGTTATTAGCCTATGGTTAAGAGCGCAAAAAGAAATTCATTTATTCATAAAAGTTATAAGCATTTTGGTGGAAGCAATATTCTGGCAGTATTCCTGTGTAGCGGTTTTTGGTAATCGGAGGATATCTCCTAACCGGGATGGAATCTGATTCTGCGCAGTTAAAGGGAAGTTTGAGACTCATTGGTGGTGACGTGGTTCACAACGCAAACTTCGAGGTCACACGATTGGAAAGTTATTGTATCTGGAAGCCGACAATTTTATGTAAATTTGATGTAGCGTGTTGAGATTATTATTTTGTATTTACATGCCGACTCATTTGTAATTATTTGAGTGTGGTATAAAGGAAGGAATGTTTTCCTTGTTATGAGATTGTTGTAATAGTTGTAATATGAAGTAATAATAGTTGTAATATGAAGTTGTGAAAATTGTGATGCGAATGTATGCATGAACTGAAGAAAAGAGTTAATTCAATGATGAAGGAAGATTTGCGAAGTACAGAGATCTGGATTTGTGATCTTGTGTAGAAGAGAGTGCGGTTTTTGGCACAGTATGAAGGAGGTGTAACATATTTCATATTATTCTGTTGAATAATCCTAAGATCTGTTGGACAGTGAGTTCAAAGATCTTGTCTTGAAGCTGTTTGGGCAGTGGATCCTTCTGTCTTCCATAACTCCTAACAGGGTTAGAATCTTTTAACAGGGATTCAAAATCTCCTAACAGAGATTCATATGTACTGAATGTATTTCATAAGACTCCTAACAGGGTCCATCCTCTAACAAGGAACTTTCATATTAGTGCATCATTTTGTGGACATCATTCCCACCGGGTTTTACTCTTTGATCAAGAGGTTCCCTAGTTAACATATCTTGTGTTATTGTGTCATTGTGTATGGTTATCTTTCTATGGTTGGTTACTGCATTAATTATATGGTTTAAAGCTGTTGAAGTTGATATTGAAGTTAATGTTGATAAATGGTTTAATTATCAGATAACTGATTCACCACCCCCCTCTCAATTATCTTGGTGGTCTTTACTTTCTAACATATAGCAGACTGTCGTTCTTTCCCTTGGCACAGTGTGCACATACAAACATCCCACGTGCTGTATTCTGCAGTCACGTGTGTCATTTTTTTCAAAGGTAGCGGTTACATTGCAAGGGAGACGTGAATAGCTGAATAATAACATTTATCACAGGTGCTCTTTGCTTGTTAAGAAAACTGGTATTTTGTAGTTTGTTACTTTGCAATGGCTTAATAGTTTATGTTATGACAAAAGGATTTTATTGAATTGAAATTCGATATTTACAAGTTGGTGATCAAACATATTTTATAATTGTCTTGTTTGAGTGATAATAAGATATAGTTGCAAACATTTCAAAGTTAATATTAATTATCCGGGAAGAACCTATCTGGGATATTCACAGAATGCGAGCACCCGGACTTTGAATATTCTTCCAACACACTTAAAGCAATATATATTGAATTCACAGAAAATTTAACTCCAAGCAAAGTATTCGAAATTATAACCCGAGTTCTTTAATATATCTATAGCAAATCGCATTGACATATATGCAGATAAAAACTTGGAAACAATCTTATTCAAATAAATCTTTCCACAGCAAGTAGATAACAGTTTGTTTCATAAATACTGTCCAGATGTCTTGAAGGTCGTGTGTGAGGATTGTGGGATGCTTTACCAGTGCGAGCACATGTGCTGGGAACCGCTGTATATGAAGACCGAGCCTGGTACAATGCCAATGCCGCTACCTTACGCTGGGCTTGTTAATTACTGACTGCGAAATGTCACGAACTCCGTTCAGCTCCCTCTCTCCTTCCGTTGTTGGATGCCGACTGGGTAATACACGGCTGAATACACCGCATGTAGCTAGGGACCTACTCCCGATTTCTATGCAGCTCTCACGCGAAACACTTGCGTCCAGACATAACAATCTGCCACAAATGATCCGGGCACTCTACATACTGTGAGCGCGTGACTACAACAAGTGTGCAGGCTCCTGCTTGAACGCAATAGCTCCAACCTCAAACAAGTACGGAATCCAATCTTGGTCGCCTTGCCTCCTGGACCAATGTATGCACCAGACCTTCAGCTGGAAATGAATTTCCTATCTCCTGTGACGGCACCTGTATAAGTAAATGCCTGCGTGGTATTTGCAAGTTGCTGGAAATGAACAATCTACTACCCTTCACTATTCTGACTTGAACACACTGAAAATCTACTTCCCTGCCTTTGTGAATAATTCCCAAACACCGAAATGCAAGTACGTTACTTCCTGTATACTAAGGATATCTTTCTTTTCTTATCAACCAATGAAGTTCTTTGTGAAAACTGAATGCTTCCACCTTGAAGAGAGGTTGGGCTACGTCCAACTTCTTCTTAAATTCCTAAGGGTTTGCGTCCTTGGAATAACCAGTCACATAAAAGCAACCAGAATATATATTTCTTATTTTATAATATCTCATGGTGCTTTTACCGAGATGTACTATTCATATTTATAACCTCAAAGTGAGTGCAAGTACAAAAAGCTAAGCAATGTGGGATTAAAGCTCACTTAAGTCACTTTCATAACTTAAAGTGACTTTATAACTTAAAGTGACTTTATAAAATAAAGTGACTTCATAATAAGTCATAAAGTGACTTTATAACATGCTTTATTAAATAAAGTGATTCTGACTATAGAAACTGAGCCCCGAATATAAATATTCGCCCATGCAACAAAGTGACTGGCTGGCATCCTCTGAAAAACGGCCATTAGTCCATCTGGATGGATAGATAGACTAATCAGGCATCTAAATAGCCTGGTGCCGAGAAGGGACATTACAGCACAATTTTTTTTTTGGAAATATCTGATGCTAAATATGAAACCAAAGAAGATAGATTGTTGTTTGTTTATTTTAGATTGCATTCATGATAATAATTTGACATATAACAAGCTACACTCAAAGAGACTTCAGATAAAGAAAAGTGAGGGGGGTGTTGGGTGGGGTAGGCGGGTTACTTGATGCCAACACCAACCAATACTACCATAACAAAAAATACTTGAGTTGATAGCAACTGGACTTAAATCAGACTTCATAGAGCATTGCCAAACATTACAAGTCAGATTTGCATTCAACTCCATACTGAAAGCAGACTTTTTTTACAAAAATCAGACCTTAAAATTGTTAATAAATGTAGCTTCGATCAGATAATAGAATTATTATGATATATATATAATAATATTATGTAGATAATAATAATAATATTATTATTATATACATATATATTAAATTATATTATCATTATTATTATATCTATATATATTAATATATATAGTAGTTATGATCGAATGAATCGACTATGCACTACCTGGTGATTACTATTATCGAACATGGTTAATACCAATTTATATCAGCTATTCATATCGATGAGTATTACTTATCACCATGTGTATGACTGTGCTTAGTCACAGATCGATCTTCATAAACTGTGATTTGTGATTGACGTGAACCGAGTGACTTGAAAGAGGTACCGATTACTATCGGTTTAACTTAACAATGGATATTGGTTGACATGTAAACATTGAGTATTGTCATCGCTGATTTATATTAGTTAGTTATGAATCAACACCGATTAACAGTGTGGAAAGACATGTTGATGAACAAATATGTCTCCACGTGTGGAGACATGTCTCTTCATCAACATATCTTCACTTATATATAGATATTCTAATATGTAGATTCAATCAATAACGAAGGCAATTGAAATCTACTACATATATTCAGGTTCCATCTTATCTTCTGATCTCAAATTATTTAACATGGTATCAGAGCCAAGTTCCTTCTATAGAAGCTTAAACCACTTGAAGGAAAGACCTGGGCATAGAAACAGAGTATCACAACACCGAGTATATCAGCGATAATGAAATATGCAACTCAAAATGCCAAGTATCGCAGTGGCTATGAACACGTAGCCGAAATCAAATATACGTTGATCAGTAAACAAATGCATCTACTAGCATGCAAGACATCGATCAAACAGCGCAACGATGAAGAGATCTCTGCTTCGGAGGCATTGCGCAGAGTCGGGTTACGGCCTTTTGTCCTCCAAGCAAAATAAGGGCTCGCACTCGTCAATGGTACTTCCTTCGCCACTGCTCTTGCCTCTACTGTTGTCTACGACGCCAATGTGCTGCTACTGCTGGTGGAGACGTTGTGTGGAACGTTCTGTGAAGTGATATTTGGTCGTGAGGAATTTGCGCACCCACTGATACACAAGGTGAAGCTGCATCCGGGACAGATTGAATGTGCGGGTTTGCTGGAGTGGCTTCTGAGGAAGAGTCCTTCCAAGAGCTTTCTCGGGTTTATTACTCCATTGATAAGCTGAAGAAGCCAAAGCAAGATCGGTATGCTCTGAGGTCGTGCCCGCAGTGGTTGGGCCTTCTTGTTCAAACAATCCGAGCTGCCACGGCGAGTGTAGAGACGGAGATCAATTCGGCCAATGACAATCCTATCTTCAACCATGCCGTGAACACTCCCGAGACAGAGTCGAGGGTAACAAGGCCTGTGAATGGAAGATTTGTTATAGTCATTCTGAAAATATCTTCAAGCCGCGACGGTCATGGGTCAAGGATGAGATGGATTGCATTTCCTAGGAGATAGAATGATGTCACATCGTGAGGACCTGAGGATTATGTATTTGCAGAGTATTTTTATAACAATAGCGATGGTTGTCTGAGACAAGGTTGATGAATGCAAGAGGCAGATGGAGCAAATGGTTCAGTCAACTTCTGACAATCTTGATCATGTTGATTGAGAGGGAGTTCACTATTGAAGGTGAAACACTTCTGATGTAAACTTGATTGTTGATTATTATGTTAATATTATTTATATGGGCCCTGTGTTAATCATAAAGAAGTGACGACTTCCAAATGATTATCACTTGTATTTGTTAAAGTTATTGGAAGGTGACGATCTTGCAATAACTTTTCATTTGTAATAGATATATCTTACTTGTGGATAGAATCACCGATAGAGGCAATCCACTTTGAAGCTCATGAGTTTGTGGATAGAATCGCCAATAGAGGCAATCCACACAGGAGCTTGTGGATAGAATCACCGATAGAGGCAATCCACACCTTAGCTTGTGGATAGAATCGCCGATAGAGGCAATCCACACCATAGCTCATGAGTTGTGGATAGAATCGCCGATGGAGGCAATCCGCACAGGAGTTTGTGGATCAAATCGCCATTGGAGGCAATCCACCTGGGAACTATGGATAGAATCGTCAATGGAGGCAATCCACCTGGGAACTATGGATAGAATCGCCGATAGAGGCAATCCACCTGGGAACTAACCCTCACAATGTATGAACTTATTGTGAGTTACATTTTATCTTCCCTAGCTAAGAGGGAGTGTTAATAAATGTAGCTTCGATCAGATAATAAAATTATTATGATATATATATATAATAATATTATGTAGATAATAATAATAATATTATTATTATATACATATATATTAAATTATATTATCATTATTATTATATCTATATATATTAATATATATAGTAGTTATGATCGAATGAATCGACTATGCACTACCTGGTGATTACTATTATCGAACATGGTTAATACCAATTTATATCAGCTATTCATATCGATGAGTATTACTTATCACCATGTGTATGACTGTGCTTAGTCACAGATCGGTCTTCATAAACTATGATTTGTGATTGACGTGAACCGAGTGACTTGAAAGAGGTACCGATTACTATCGGTTTAACTTAACAATGGATATTGGTTGACATGTAAACATTGAGTATTGTCATCGCTGATTTATATTAGTTAGTTATGAATCAACACCGATTAACAATGTGGAAAGACATGTTGATGAACAGATATGTCTCCACGTGTGGAGACATGTCTCTTCATCAACATATCTTCACTTATATATAGATATTCTAATAGGTAGATTCAATCAATAACGAAGGCAATTGAAATCTACTACATATATTCAGGTTACATCTCATCTTCTGATCTCAAATTATTTAACAAAAATGTCTTTAGAAAAATACAAAAAAGCTGCTCAGAAAAGTTACCCATATCCCACCAACAAGCATCAAGATAAGGGCAATAAGTGTGAAGGTTTTTCAAGCCTCCAAAGTCATAGAAATCTGCTTGAGTAATATGAAGGCGCCCAAGAAGGAGAAACAGAGCCAACAAGTGCAGATTTCAGACCTGATTCAAATCCCAAGAAACAAGCCAAAATGTGCGGCCTTCCTGGAGAAGGGCGAATTTCCTAGTAAATTCTACCCTTCACCAAAATTTGCAAAAAAGCACTCAAAAAGAAGCACCCAACAATGAGGAAGACTCGGAAATTATACCCAAAATGATTGTCATTAACCTTCAGAAGATATGAGCAAAACCTTGGTTCCCAACTACTCAGAAAACATTTATGAGAACTCAGAAAATTCAATCCAGCACCCAGGAATTGAATCTAATTTTCTCTAAACTCACATCACACTACCAAAGTCAACACACGACGCCAAAACTAAAAAACCCATATCAAAATACTGAAAATATTTTCAATTTATTCAACTCAATAATCACCCAAAGGTCAAAAATCACTGAAAGATCTGATAACTTGAACAAAAACCAGCTAGGGTGGTTCTATCACCACCAAAACCAGCTATCTAGCATAGGATTTCCTTCCTCCAACCAGCAAAATGAACTCTAGAAGCATTCCAGCAGCATTACCTTACGTTGTCAAAGCAAATAAATGAAATGAGAGCTCAAAATGTGAATATAAAGAGTAATAGAGAAATTAGGGCAACCAATCTTCAATTTGAATTCTTTCCCTCCAAAACTGTATTTCCAAAGCTCACATGAATAACCCCAAAAGGGTTGAGCTTTTTGGGAGCTCTCAAAAATAACATTTTAAATTTACTTTATCTACTTATGTCATGGCATCACATTTGGGGAAGCTTAAATAATAAACCCTATAAAACATACCATATCCCCTTTCCTTGGTGTCACCTTAGGATGTCTAATTGGTCCAATTTTAAAAACAACTAAGTTGTCACTTCACTAGACACAGCACAAGAAGTACATTTTTATAAAGCAACTTTGTAAGAGACTTAGCGATAAAAATCAAATCACTCCAAAGACAATAAAACTCACCAAGGCCAGAACTACAAATAACTAAATTGAACTAACAAGGAATGGACTTAGACGCCATGACTAAGTGCTAAAAATAGCACTTACGAAAATTAGATGTTATATTCATAAGGCACTGAGAGGGGGGAGTGAATCAATGCAACCACAGATCTTAAAACCTTTTTTAGCAACTTACAAATTAGACAACATGCAAAAGATATTATAACATAAAAGAAAAGAAAATGAAACATCCACAACATGCAACACAAGAACACCAATATTTTTCTCGTGGAAACCCTTGGCTATAGGGAAAAACCACGGTGGGAATTAGTACCCATGACTTCTCACTACTACAGCAATAAGATTTGTCTTGTTAATGGCATTACATCACCCTATTAAGGGCATACCCGATTAAGAGTATCTATAGTCTTGTTAAAAGCTATTACAAAAGCCCTGTTAAGAGCTACTCTGTTAAGGGATTTAGAAAATCCTTCTGAGAGTCACCTGGTTAGAGGATTTAATCTTTGTAAAGAACCCAACTGTCTCTCAACTGGAAACTAACTCTTTCTCAATTTCGTTTGCCACTTTACAGAGATCCAAAATATTTATAACTTATTTGCAAATTTTCAATTAGATCATAGACAATAATTCACTGGATTTCACAACATAAGCAATAAGAACACTAGCATTTTACACCAACTTGACTGCTTATTAATACTGAAAAATTCAACTAGACTTTCATTAACAAAACCATAACAAATTAACAATTCAGAAAAAATGGCGACCTGGACAAAACGTGACTATTGTAGAATAAAACGCAGCTTCATGAAAATTTGGTGCCAGCCATTAAATTACTCTCCTTTGCAGCTTGGACACTACAAACTAATCAATGGAGAAGTTTCGGTCCACACACAACAGCTCCAACCAATACTAAGCCTCCAATTTGCTAACCACAATGCATAAATCTATACGGCCAGACATATCCGTACAACAACAGAAGAATTCTGTACGGCAGCATAAAGAATTCCGTACGGCAGCTTGAATGCTCAGAATTTATGAAAAGAACACACTCCAGCCATTAACTTTCAGAATTCAATCAAACTTAACCCAAATCCAGCTAGCAATTTGCAACTCTCTCCAGATTTGAAGATCGAACCACCAAACCCTAGCCTTCCCAAATTCGATTTCCTGTGATGAATATCTTCAGCCAGCCACTTTAATAATCTTCTACAAACCGGTATACAACAGCACCAATTTGTATTTCCTCAAATAAAATCAGAATATAATTCTCAGAATTCAGAAGCAAGATTCATCATCAATCAGTGATGATTCAAATTGCAGTAAGAGGAATCATTCCTCAAAACCCTAGCCATTTCTCACAGCCAAGAAGCTTCATAAATTTTATCAAATCAATAATGAATAATGAAAGTGCTTTTTTGAATTGAATATATAGCTTTTTTGGAAAAAGCTTCAATTTCACTTTTTTCACTTAAAAGGTTTTTTAATCACAACTTCATTTTATAACATTAAAGTTATAAAGTAATAAAGTTATTAAATTAAAATAATTTAATTTAATAAGGATAACTTTAAAATAAAAAGCCACTAAAGCCCACTAACTGCAACAAACACATTTCTGATAACAGAGCCTCAAACTTCAACTGCCCTGCCAAAATTAGCCAACTACCAAAAATAGACTTACCATAAATAGTAAATCCCTCAAACTGGAGATTCCTTGAAACTCAGTCTTGAAACATCTGACACCCTGTGCAGACGCCCTGCTAAATTTGGCCATACCCAAAAATACCACTTACTAAAAATAGTAAGTTGACCCAATTGACTTGAATGAAGAGCAGACCTGGTAATTTGAACCTCCAAAATGGAATCCCAACACTGGCTCTGCCAACTGACCCCCTCTGATCACCAGATTAGCCTGCGAGGGTCGCCAAACCAAGCTAATCCCAAAAGTCTGAAAAATGGGGACATTACAATCTTTAGACCTGTTAAAATCCTACTCACCCTATTAGGAGTGACCCTGTTAAGGGATTTAACTTCCAAACCTGTTAGGACTCAACAGGTAATGGCGATCTGAAAATAACACTCACTGCTTGACAGATCTGTTGTAATTCTGCTTAATGCGCTGGTCAGAATATTCTCACACCCCTTCCCTAACTCTTTGAATCACCTTCATTCATCGCCTTCTCTCATATTACGATTTACATCTCCTTTTATAGACCTTTCCCTATGTCAGTGGAAACCCTAAAACGTGTTACCAAAATCGACTTCCAAATCAACTAAAACAATTGAGCGAGCACGCCAAATCATCATATCAAATTCCTTGATTCCGGCCCTAAACAATTCAATAAGAAATTAAAACATACTTTGACTTTTGCTCAACCGGTTTACTGATTCCATCAGACTTACTCTGTCGGTACTCTGTTCTAGCCAATATCACCTATTCTTTTCCTCAAATCTCTTCCCGTACTGCAAATTAGCCGATGCGATTACACACATAGATTTATATGATAGTGTTAATGCTTCCACATGAACCGCATAACCTGCAACCTCCAAAATCTTTATCGTTGATCATTTGTTCCACAAATGAGTATCCTGCAACTGGTACACTTGAACACTGTGTAACTTTACTTAATCAATCCAATGCACTTTCGGTATGACTGATCTATCACTCCCAGTATGCTTTGTTGCCAGGAATGACAACACCACTTCAACACTTCGTGATATCTTGGACTCAAACATCTTCATCAAAATGCCAACAATCTCCCCCTTTGGCATTGATGGCAACACTTAGTGAAATATTTGACTAAGTGTCCACACTAGCAAAAATGTATCTCCTGAACTGTACATGACTCCCCCTTCGATGACTCGCCCAGTATAGTCATAGTCACAAAACAATTTTTCACACCACTAACTCCCCCTTTGACAACAATGACAAAGATATGCAAAAAGTACCAAAAACCCAAAAAATGTATTACCAGTATAGTAAATGCCATCTTATATTCTGCTAAATACATTAGCAAAATTGGTCTTTAAGACCTAAAGATCATTTTTCCATGACTTTTGTAGATTCTCCATGATTCCTATCTATCCACATAACAAATAAGCTTAGTTCTCCTAGTGCATCTACAATGCTCATATCCGGTAAGGCTAAAACAACTTCAGCCTCCTTTATTCGTTTTTGCAATATCTCCATTTTGGGGATCAAATGATTGTGTAGCTCTAATAATGTTGCTACCCTTTTCTCCTGCTCATTATTGTAAGTTTTGAGCTTATGATTAACAATGCTGACCAAAGCTCCAAAAATTGTTACAGAATGGTTCACTGGATCAAAATTGGCAACTCACTTCTTTAACTCCTGTTGAGCTTCAACTCTTTTCTGCTCAATATCTTGAATAAACTTTGAAAAATCACAAATTGTGGCAAATAGCTTACCACCTTCCTTCAGTGCTTCCCTCACCTAGTTCACACCTACTGCTAATGAACCTCTATCAAGTGCAATTGACTGTACTAGTTTCTCTGATCTTTTCTTCTCATAGTCCTTTTGCACTTTGTGCATAGCTGCATCTTCAAGACTTTGCATTTGTTCTCCTACAATTGTCACTAGTTTATCCAATTGCTCAATAGGTGTAGCATTTGAGTCATAATCGATCTTAGACACCAAATCAGATAATATGTCTCTTGCTGATTGGATTACTTGTGCCTCTTTCTTCTGAGCCTTCATCTTTTCCCTTTTAGCCTTAGACTTTATTTCCATAGCAATGTCCATGAGTTCATTAGGGCTCAAGGCACGCAAATCAATTGGCCTTGAATAGCTGGAATATCATCTTGATCTTCTCCATCCAAACTTGGCTTAATAGTAGACATCTATTGTGAATATGCTACCTATCCTTTCTCCTTATCTGCAATCCCTTCCTTTTGTTCTTGCTTTCTTTGCTCTCCTTCCATCTCCACATCTTTAGTATGTGCTTGTTCTTTTTTGTTCTTATCTCCTTCGGTTATATCTCCTATATGTGCTTGTTGTTGCTCTCCAGTTGATGCATTCATTGTGGTATCATCAGTCATAACATCTTTGATGACTTGTTTTGTCCCTGTATTCTTCGAAGCGTCCACCTATTCATCTGTAGTAACCTTGGACTTGTCAAGAACATTCAAGATGGGAATATCATCTATGGTAACTTCAACACCATCAATCTTCCATCCTCCATTGGTATGAGTTATCTGTGGCTCATCATGTTCATGTTCTTCAAGACCCAAAAACTTCTTCAAGATAGCCTCTATTTCATCTTGAACTGATTGAGATTCACCATTGAGTAACCTTGTCAACCTTTTCTTGGTCTTGAATGTCGGTCTAGTTTTCCAAAGAATCTCTTTGATTTCCTCTTTTGACATCCCCAACTATAATTGGACTAAAACATATTCTATCAATTCTTTATCTTGCTTTAATGTAGCAAGCCACCTAGCTTCAATCTTGTTATACAAAGATGTCGGGATATGTCCTTACAAATCAATAAGAGCTTTGCTCAATTTATTCATGCTGAATACAACTGCATCCTCAATTTGCTCCTGCTCTTCTTTATTGAATTTATCAATGCTTCCGAATACCAATCAATATACCCCACTTTCTAACTTTATCCACTATTTTATCTATTGAAATAAACTTACTGATATCCGGTTTGTATCTACCATAAAGCAAATAGCATCCTTGTACTTCTCTACTATCTCAGATGGGATTATGTCTCTGATGCATTTTCTTCTGAAATTCTTTTAAGTAACCCCATACTACACCGGTGAACTTGTCGCCAAGAACTCTAATGCAATTCCTAATTTGTATGACTGTCGGTGTATCCACAGACCAAGTAATATTTCCAATATAGGGAAAGAAATTTTGAAAATAGAACAGTCCCATAAGTACTTGACCATATTTGAATTGTTGTCTCTGGTCCTTAATCTTCTCCATGTTGAGGAACAAGTCCTCTCTCATTGCCTCGCATAGGTCATAATCAGCATTCTCCTTATTCATCCAATATGCAATATGAATAGAAGCTCCAAGAATACTATTCATTCTACTAGAATGGTAAACTTTGTAACCTATTACCATTGCAGCAAACTTCACCTCTAGATCAACTATGTCATTGACTGTCATTGCTCGTTTATCCCATTTTGATCCAATCAGCCTAGTGACTTCATCCTGAGGTACAGACCTCAACACCGGTACTTTTCTAGTTGCACAAAAGTTTGTAACTGCATGAATAGCTTCCTTTGTGATCTTATGTGGTTGGTCAAGCCACATGAACTAATCATGCACTCTGCTAAGAACATATCTAACTTGTTCATCATCAAAATCTGTGGGAAAATTGATCGCATACTCGAAACCCTTGTCTGAAACCCTCTTATGTTCATCCTTTAACACAAGATTATTACAAGTCTTCTCATATTGCTCGAAAATGACTAAAGAACCCAAATCCTCCAGTTTGAAATGGATGTATGCTCTAACGTCTTCAACATGAAGCACACCGTAGGGCACACTGGATCATCATCTATTGACTTAAATGGATGTCTCTTGAATTTTGGTTGAGGCCTCTTAGTAATATCAACTACTACAGGTGTATCCATTTCGAGAATAATAGATTCAGATTAGAAATTTGGATAAATACCTTTCAAACTTCTAATACTTGAGTTGCGCTTGAACATTGTTTGTTTCTTTCAACAAGATCACTATAAACATGCCTATCGATCACCTTGATTGTTGATAAATGCTCAACTATCACTTATGTCACTCTATTACTGCTCTTTGAACACATAATTTGCAAAATGAAACCTAAACAACTTTATCTTCTCTCGCACACTAGCATTAAATACTCACAGGTTGAACATAACCATACACCGATCACTTCAAAAATCTCACTTGCGATAGTACAAAACTTTATGTTAATCAGAAAAATTTCACATCATACTTTCAAAACATCATTATGCATCTGAATATGCAAATAAAATTTCCCGCACACACTTCTAGGGGATCCGAAAATAGATCTAACAATGTTTGCTCCCCCTAAGCCAAAAACAAGCTTAGTTAGCTGATGAGTTCTCCACACCTATGAAGATGCGGATCCTTCTAATGATTTACTATCACCCTTTTTCATCCAAGTTTGATTCATCTGCCTTCTAGTCTCTTCCATTGTTGCAGTCTACTTGCTTTTTTGATCATTTAACTGATTAACTGATTGATTTGCTTTGTTGCTTCTTGACCTGCAAAATCTTGCAATATGTCCAATCTTGTGACAGTGAAAACAAACCATTCCGTTTTCTCTCCAAGATTCTACATTACCTCTATTAGTCCTCATTCTACACTTAATGGCCATGTGACCATAATTGTGACAATGTGAGCATGTAGCATTCCATTGGTTCTCATTCTCATAAGAACTTTGTCGGTTCACATATGACCTTTGATTGCTCACTCTTGTCTAGCACTCATTAACTCTATGACCATACTTGTTGCAATTGTAACAATAGCCATCAAAAGTACTAGGTCTAGTCCTGCATACAATAGCAAGGTGTCCCACCTTATGACAATTAAAGCACACATGTTTATAGGATTTCTTACCAGGACTTCTTTTGGTTTCCTTTGGTCCAGACTTAACATCTTGCTTAGTCCTTTTGGTTTTAGAAGACTCACCAACTTCATAACTGGTATAGCCTAAGCAATGACTCTCTCCATGCATTCTCTGATTCTTGATTTGCTCATGAAGCTTTGCAGAACTTTCATTGAATTTGTCCAGCAATTCATTTGCAACCTTCAATTCACCTTTCAATTTCTCATTCTCCTTTTTTAGATTTCCATTTTCCTTTAGGACTTCTTGCTTTTCTTCATTTGATTCATGTAGATGTGCATGCAATGTACCAACTTCTTGTTCAGACTTGAAGAGCTCATCCACCTTAGCTTTTAGGGCTTCTTCTACAACCTTTCTTGCTTCCATCTCTTGACCCATTCTTAAAGATAAAGCTTCCAACTCTCTCTTTATATTCTTCTTGTCTTGATTCAGCTGCTCATTCTCCAAGGACATAGCCTCCAAGGCTTCAGATTCCTCAAATCCACTACACTCTGATAGTTGTTCAACAACCTCTTGTCTCTTGGCTCTTGATTGCTTGAGTTGTTCTTTCAACTTCTCAATAAATTCTTCAGCGTCTACAAGTTGCTTCTCAAGCTATCTTTGATATCTCATTGATCCCTCCATATCTGCCTTAAGGATCCTTCCCAGTTGTTAGGCTTCTTCAAGGGAACTTGGTTCTGATACCAATTGTTAGTGTTATAAGGCACTGAGAGGGGGGGAGGGGTGGGAAGGGGGTGAATCACTGCAACCACAGATCTTAATACCTTTTTCAGCAACTTCCAAATTAATCAACATGCAAGAGATATTATAACATAAAAGCAACCACAGATCTTAAAACCTTTTTAAGCAACTTCCAAATTAATCAACATCCACAACATGCAACACAAGAACACCAATATTTTTCTCGTGGAAACCCTTGGTTAGAGGAAAAAACCACAGTGGGAATTAGTACCCACGAATTCTCACTACTGCAGCAATAATATTTGTCCTATTAAAGGCATTACATCACCCTATTAAGGGCATACTCAGTTAAGAGTATCTATAGCCCCATTAAAAGCTATTACAAAAACCCTGTTAAGAGCTACCCGGATAAGGGATTTAGAAACTCCTTCTGAGACACCTAGTTCGAGGATTTAATCTTCAGACCTGTTAAGATCCTTTTCCCCCTGTTAGGAGTGACCTTGTTAAGGGATTTAACTTGCAAACCTATTAGAATTCAACAAGTGATGGTGATATAAAAATAGCACTCACTACTTGACAGATCCGTTGTACTTCTGCTTAATGCGCTACTCAGAATATTCTAACACCTCTGCCCTGACTCTTTGAATCACCTTCATGCATCGTCACCTCTCATATTACAATTTACATCTCCTTTTATAGACCTTTTTCTATGTCGATGGAAATCCTAAAATGTGTTACCAAAATCTATTTCCAAATCAACTAAAACAATTGAGCGAGCGTGCCAAATCATCATTTTGAATTCCTTGATGTCGGCCCTAAACAATTCAATAAGATATTAAAACATACTTTGACTTTTGCTCCACCGGTTTACTGATTCCATCAGACTTACTCTGTTGGTACTCTGTTCTAGCCAATATCCCCTGTTCCCTTCCTCAAATCTCTTCATGTACTACAAATTAACTAATGCGATTCTAGATATAGATTTATATGATACTATTAATGCTTCCACATGAATCGCATAACTTGAAACCTCCAAAATCTTTATCGTTGATCATCTATTCCACAAATGAGTATCCTGCAACCAATACACTTGAACACTTAGTAACTTTACTTAGTCAATCCAATGCATTGTCGGTATGACTGATCTATCACTCCCAGTATGCTTTGTTGCCAGCAATGACATGTATTGTCCCTCCTTGGGACCTAACACCAAAAATCTATTTTCTATCAATCAATTCTCTTGGATACTAAAATTTATGTTTCTATTGTGAAAGTTACGAGTTGGAATGTAATCTAAAAGCATCAACATTCTCAAATGTAATTGTGGCTGATCAAAATTATGCTAGGTATGAGCAGCACATAGACTCCGAAGAGTAATAGTGATATCTTTTTGGAGTACAATAGCAACAGTAGCAATCTGCTAAAGCTCGTACATGATCTCGATATGGACATCCTTAGATGAATATATCACTATGGGGATAATAGTAAAGGCTCGGTTCACAAGCAACTTGTATAATGACATAAACATATTGTGTTTTATCAATAATGATTCCAAATTTGAAATGGCAAGGTTTAGTACAGGTTCTGGAAATTCTGGCCCAAGTGAAGGTGTAAAGTAGATTCTAACTTCAAGATTATAAAATTTGATAGTAGTATTAAATCCGATATATCTTTAATGAATTCCCCGATTTTTCCAGTTGTATATGGCATGCCGTTAGCCTTTGAACCTTTGAATTTGATAATGGTGATCATGCTTGAGACCAAGATGGACTGTCATCTTACTTAAGCTATGTCATTTCCCACTCAGCAAAGATGGTGCATGGATTATCTTCTTTGTTGTAAAGAACCTGTCTGGCTCTCTTCTTTAAATGACAAATTTCTTCTATAGAATTATCAATTTCACACAACAATTCTTTGGACTTTTCAAATATGTGTATTCTCTTTTAATAAATTTCACCATTAACAATTAATTACATTTGAGCCAGCTATCGAAATACTGAAAGAAATCTGACTTGATCATTTAATAATAATGAATTCAATCTTCAAACAAAATTAATACATTGGCACCTTATTATTCACGCTGGCAGCAAACTATATTCTTCCTGAAGTTCACGGCACTTATCTCTTCCTTGGGCGGCGGCTACAACTGGACATTCTCAATGTGCCTCATCAGCAACAATGAAACCAACACGAAACCCTCTTCTGGATTTGCGTACAGCTGGCCCGCAGATCCGCACAACCCTGTGTGTAATCCGTACGGTTCAGAATTAAAACACAGCCTATAGATATTTATTCGCTGGCTTTCACAACACAATTCCTTGGTATAATTTATTGGCATTTAGTGAGCCAATTTCAAAATGCAATCATTTCTAGAAGTCAAACTCAAACCCTTGTCTTCCTAAATTCGATTTCTTGTGATGAATATCTTCAGCCAGCCACTTAAAAATCTTCTACAAACCGGTATACAACAGCACCAATTTGTATTTCCTCAAATAAAATCAGAATATAATTCTCAGAATTCAGAAGCAAAATTCATCATCAATCAGTGATGATTCAAATTGCAAAAAGAGGAATTAGTCCTCAAAACCCTAGCCATTTCTCACAGCCAAGAAGCTTCATAAATTTTATCAAATCAACAATGAATATTTTTCTTTCACAAAGCATTGCTTTTATAATTCAAAAGTGTCTTCTCTCACACACTTTTCACTTAAAACACTTTTTATACTTAGGCACATATTGAATAATATAATTGATTAATTCATTTGGCTCCAAAAAAAACTTTTTCACCAATATCATGAAATTATGACACACAAGGTCCCTGTTTCTTGTGCCCAAGATTTAAAACTTTTCGTCCTGGTTCCAACGAGCTATAACACTAAGGTAACCAACATATAATACCAACAAAAATGGCAACCTTAGCAAATTTAATTAAATAATAATAATAAACCACCTGTCTTGCGAAAACAACTGAAGAAGCGTCCAAATCGAAATCTGTCTGCACAGGATTGATCCAGATGATGAATGAACTTGACGAGGTGACTTACTAAAAATAGACGCTCTCTCCAAGATTCTCGGAGCCCAAACCGAGAGCATCATTCAACTCCTCTAACTCATCTGAGCTCATCAGAACTATCCATTGACTTACTATAAATAGTAAGTTCACACCAATGACCCTCTAACACCTCGCCAGACCACGAGGATCACAATAATGACCTGGCACCATCAGATCAATGACCTGCAAAACAAATGGGGACATTACGTTTGTTATATCCTTTAAGCTTGTCTATACATCTTGTGTTTACTAAGAAACCATCAAAACACTTTTGTGACGCATTGAAACATGAATCTCAACATACCATTGTCGTTGTCTCAAATTGTATTAGGCTCCAAAACTATCACTACTATTTTGAATGTCTCCATAAAGGATAACTATGTTGGTGTTACAACATATAAGTCTAAGCACTCATATGAAGTATGATGTCTAATGTTTCCACAAAATAAATTGTAGTTCCAATGACCATACACCAAAATATTGTCCCGGTTTCCTCCTGTTTCTTTTCCCTTATATTGCTGATAGTCGTAGAGATCTTACATGAAGTAAATTATAAGAATTTGAGAAAGTTCCTCCTTTATACAGTGATAAGTGACACAAAGGTCGCAGCCTTTGGTTGCCAACAGCAGTAAAGCCGTCAATATAGAGAATGTCTTTTTTTTTAATTTTATATTAATTTTACTATGATTGAATATATATAATATGAATGTTATAATATTAATATTATCATATACATTATTATATATTATAGTATCGATATTAATAAAATATAAATATGAAGATTATAATATTAATATTATATTATATATAATATTAATATGAATATTATAATATCAATATTGACATTATATATTATAATATTAACATTATCGTATATTATTATCATAGATGTAATAATAATATATTATTATATTAATAATATATTGTATTATTTCTATTGGTTCTTTTATTTATTTAAATTTTATTATTATATGTTATCATTCAATCGTAGTCTGAATAGGGGACATCACACAACACCACTTCAACACTTCATGCTCTTGGACTCAAGCATCTTCATCAAAATGCCAACATTAGAAACATGCCAAAAATAGAAAGTTTTCTAGAAAACTCTTAAAATCACTCCTAGAGCTCATCTCAAGACACTAAGTCCCCCAACCACATCCACTTAGCCTATGAGAACACGAGAATAAGCTCATGGAAAGCTCATACTAAACTAGGGGCAATAAAGGGACATTACAATGTGAGGATCAAGTCTATAATTAATGGCAAACTGGAAGGTTCAAAAGAGTGGTTAGGGTGAACAAAGGGAAATGTGGAGATACAAAGAGGAACAAATCATGAGAAAAGGCTATGCAAGGTTTTGGGTTACGACTTCAAAACTAAATACAGGAATGGAGGTTGCAAGAAAAGTATGTGGAGCTGCATAGTAGGATAGGATGATAATTTTAAAAATAAGATATTTAAAAGTTGGCTTAAACAATACACGAGGAAATAAATACATAACGTACGGAGAAGCTTTGTAGGATTTCAATGTGAAATGGACATGGGAAATGCAAATTTGAAATGATCTTGAAGTTCTCTTAAATTCTACATGCCTTGGAACATAGACCAGATGCAACTCCACACCTCTACGTGCATACCAATCACCATGAAGTGACTCTATGATATGAGTCACAAGCTCTGAAATTGGGGCAGCCTCATACCCCACCAAATTATGGAGTAAAAAGCTATCACTATAGGTTGGGATACCAATGCCATCATACTCACTAGAATTACAGCTTCCCTGTACCCATGTTTCCCTAAGTGTATTCCACAAATGGGTAAGTGCCTCCATCGGAAATCCCTAAAGCAAGGAAGCTGCAAACTCTACCATGTCATGTCATACTAACTTGGTCTTCCTATGTCTTGGACATACAAATGAGACACCATGTTTGTCTCCCAAGTGAATGCCAACAATAGAAGAAGACTTCTTAATATCACTCTCATGAGTAGGAATTGCCAACTCAAAATTATGCCAAAGCCAATGACTGTTGTTCCAAATCAGAAAACCAAAAAAATTGTCATACTTTTCCATAGTGTCTTCACTCTTCTCACACATCTTCTTCCTCCTTGTTGCATCAAGTGTCGAACTAACATGAGTCTCCCAAAGGAAATCACAAGCCCCCAGACTAATCCTCTTGGGTGGTATATCATGACAATATGAAGATAAGGAACTGCTACAATACATCATAAAATAGGCCCTTACCTCATGCCAAAGTGTCATGCCTTCCTCAATCTCAATCATCTCTCTTTCCATGAGAGGATAGATATCAGCAAGTGCTGGTCCACAAGATGTCTCCAAGTGAAAATAAAGTGTATCTCGAGTCACAATCTTTGTCCCATAGTTGCAAGATGACTCTTCATGTGTATGTGTCTCTTCTACCTTCATGTCCTCATCAAAAAACCCTTCGAGTCCTTCCTCTGTGTCTCTACTTTTTGCCATCTTCATATTGCATTGTTTTCATCGGGTGTGTCTGACATAGAAGATGAAATTCTGCTGTGTATAATGAAGAGTGTGCCATGCCCAACTCCTCACCAAGCTTACCCACATCATCTCCTTTTCTTCTCAAGGCATCAAAGTATATCTCAGCAAGTGTGAGGAGATGATCTCTATCAGCAAGTAAATGTAGGTAATTTGATTTCACTACTACCAAGGCCTCCTTGAGCTCATGAAAGTTAGCAAGAGATAGACCTGTTTTATGGGTGTTTTGTGATCACACCAACACAGAATAAAATACCAAGGTATCTTATCCTCTCTTGAGAAAACTCTCGTGTATGCTAAGATTGCGAAAGATCATACAAGTGACTCCAAGGTTCTTTTATGTCAGGTCTTGAATGTGGATAAACTCAATGGTTATCGTGATATGCTGGTAACAAAAAGGGACATACGTTTGAATTGCTTCTTCACTGAATATTGCAATCCTATGATGCTTGTTCAAACATACACAACTGAAATGAACTGAAATTAAAAAGGGAAAGGGTCAGAAGGATCTAAATATACTCCCAAGGATAATGATACCAATGGATAGTGTTGCAGTGGACAAATTCCAAAATAACCAAGTTTTGCTTCATCAAGATCAACTACAACTCCACAAGAACAGGTGCAAATCTTCTAAGGGTTATGCAAAGAATTTTCATATCATAACGACCAATGCACATTTAATGATTGAAGTTAAGCATCCACATAATAGGGCCTCGAGCTAACTTTACACTGCAACTTATAATCAACAAGGTGCTAAAGTATGAGCGACGGAAATTCATCAAACACCATTACATTTCTCCAGTGAAATCAAAGCACTTTACCTAACAATTGAGAAATTGGAAGAACACCATGCAACACGTTGAAATAAACATGAATCCACCATATCATCAATGAAATCAATTTTTTCTTTCCCCAAGTCTTACAATGACGTCTTCTCCTTCTACTCTACTTTCTATTCTAAAGAGTCAGAGCTAACTATCTACCTATCTAGCTCTCTTTTGAATCTCTCTATGAATTACAAATGAAATGAGAAGGATTTATATAGGCACCCAAAAACAAACCAATGGTCTAGATTGATCCAAGATGAATGGCCAAGATTACAAGATAGAACCCTAATTAAGGTTTACTACAAAAGCACAAGAAAGAAGAGCCATTTGGAATATAGATAAGGATAACACCTAGCGAGCTAATCTATAGAATCAGACTCCAAGATGCAATTCCATTTTCTTTTCTCTTTATCCACGAATGCACTAAATGTGACCATAAGCGAATTAAGTTCATTTATCTCTATGTTTGGTAAGTTATCCAATTGCACTCCCATCATGGCCAAGGTTTCAATGTATCGGTTAAAAGTACTTTCCCACTTGTTCTCTTGCCTCTTGAAATTGTTTATGTAGATCATAAGGGAAAACGTATCATCTAGCTAGCCCTCTTGGATAGCTTCGATTTCTTTGAGATACACTTTTTCCACATTTTTGGATTTTCCTTTAATTGTTCCAAGTTCAAACCATTAGCATCACTGCACTGAATAGTGTTGTGAGGTTTTCACACCATCGCCCCAAAATATTTGGGAACCCCCAATATTTTTTTTGAGCAAGCCTTGGATATTTTTCCTAGATCCGAGAGTTTGGGTGCCTTAGTGAATTTTGGGCGATCTAGAGGTTTTGGAATGAGAATTTTACACCTTGGATATTTTTGAAGTGCCTGGGGGGGTATTGCTTGTTTTCACCTTGTGCGAAATGTTGATTTTCTTAAATTGTCGATTTTGTCTCCAAGCCAAATGAAATTCGATGAGAAAATTTTATTTTAATATCTGGTGGGATAAAATTGCAAATTTTGGACTTGATTAAATTTTGAAAATTGATGAAATTGAATAACTTGAGATTTTCAAAATTTAATTGTAAAATTGGATATTTTTGGGAAAATCTTGTAAATTGTTGGTGGAGAAAAGTGGAAATTAAATAAAAATTTGATATTAAATTGCCAAATTTGAGTTTAATTGCCAAATAGAGATAATAAATTGCAAAATATAAAAAATTAATGGCCAAATGGAAATTAAATTGCTAAATGATTTTTTTTGGATTGCAAATAATTAAAAAAAAATTAAATTGCCAAGTGGGATTTTTGAAATTTTAAATGAGAAATGAATAAATGAAAATTTGAAATTGTTTGAATTGTGATTGGCTTGCAAATTTTAATTAATTTTGGTGAGGTTGTTGTGATTAAATGCATTTATTTGGCAATAATAAAATAATTAAAATCATATTTTTGGACTGAGTGTTTGTAATTTAGAAATTTAATTTGGGCTCCTTTGTGTGTTAAATTCAATGTATTTTAAGGCCTAAGAGGTGTGAAATTCAAGGCAAGTTATTGGGTCCACAATGGGGAAGGTTTAAACCTATATTAGAAGCCTAAATGACCTTTTTTCAAAATTTCAATTTTTGGGCCTTTGATAATTTCGGATTTGGCTAATTTAAATCCATAATTTTGCACAATTCAATGCAAGTGGCTTTCTTAATTTAAATCTGCCCTTTCCTTAAATTAATTTAATTTTTTTTGGGGCCATGGCTTGGTTAATTTCAATGTTTAGGGGCCCCATATGGATTATTTTTTGGAGTGGCCCAATTTCATTTTAAAAAGGAAAATTAACATGCTATTGCACAGATTTTTGTTTTTGCAATGGGCTGGCCCAATTTTAAATTAAAATTAAATACCCAAGGCTATGTGATTTAATGCATTTAATTTGGGTTATATGTTTGGCAATTTAATTAATTTTATTTTCCCTCCAATGCAGGTCAGCCCTATTTGAAGAGGCAAAAAATTAGTATAAAGGGAGGGCTTGTCTCCTCATTTTCTCATTCATTTCTTGCTTGTCTCTTGGCAGCCAAGGAGGAGCTCTTGGAGCAGCAAAAGAGCAAAATTTTGCAAGGAGTGCATTTTTGGTGTTGTCTTCTTCTTCTTTGGAGAAGAATTTGTTGGTGTAGAGGGCAGGAGGTTCAGATTTGCAAATATTAAGGCTCAGATTTGTCAATTCTCAGGCATCCACACTCAGATTTTCAATTGGCAAGGTGGCAAAGTTCAGATTTGTGATAGAGTAGGAGTTTATTGATAGTGATTCATAGCGAGATTTTGAAGGGAAGAGATTCTCTTGTGGAGACAGAAATTTTTTGAGAATCAAGCTAAGCCAATTACATGGAGAAGGAATTCCAAGCTTTGTTTTTGGTGAGTGGCCTATCTTTTCCTCTCTCCTTAATTGCTTTCATTTCATTGGTGCTAGTCTAGGTGTTGAAAACTAATTTCAAGAGTAGAGTTAGGTGTTTGGTTAGTAGGTTGATTACTCGATTGTCTTGATTGGCTTTTTTCCCTCAAGTTCTTGCTTGCATTCCATCATTGAATTTCATTTTAGGGAGAAGATTGGAGTGATAAGTGTAGTCCATCTTAAGACAACGGCGGGGAGTGATAAGTGTAGTATTCCACCCCTAGGGAGAAGATTGGAGTGATAAGTGTAGTCCATCTTAAGGCAAAGGCGGGGAGTGATAAGTGTAGTTTGCATCATTGCATTTCATTGTAGGAAGGAGAATTGGAGTGATAAGTGTAGCCCATCTTAAGGTAACGGCGGGGAGTGATAAGTGTAGTATTCCATCTTATAGGCGAAGTTTGGAGTGATAAGTGTAGTTTCATCATTCATTGTAGAAAAGGCGGGGAGTGATAAGTGTTTAGGATGGCTGATGTTAATGCAAGCAAGTGACCCAAAGGAATTAATGCTGAAATAGGAGACAAGGAAGTCATGATACCCAATTCCAACTTCCGCTCAAAATTGAAATACGTTGGAGACACCAACATTGGTACCTTTGATATGATTCAATTAAGAGAGAGGTTGAGAGACAGCCAATCACCTGTGGCAAAGAAGATCAATCAGTATGGATTTGTGCAAGGAAAGGTTCAATCTACCCCAGCAGCGGATATGATACAGCAGGATTAGTTAACACCAAGTCATCAAGGCTCACCCGATCAGATCAGCAAATCAAAGTGCAGCGACTTCATCATGCTTCTCAGTCAGAGCCCAAGCTATGCTAAAGGTACACAGTTTGATCCTTGGATGTTTTATTTTATTGAAGAGATTAAGAATGGTTAAAGAAAATTGATTGGATTAGGATCACTAGCATGAATTTAGAGTTGCAACTTAAATAGTACAAATTCGGGGGCAAATCTACATGGGGTCCTACTTTTTCAATTCGGGTGCAAGACTACTAGTGATGCTTTGCCAGTCGAACCAAATCTAATCTTGGGGAGATCCATTGCACCACTATGGTTGAGGCAAGTACTTATGCCAAAAGGGCAAGGTTGTGGTAGTTCGAACAGCGAAAGGCAGTCAAGGGTTAACCAAGGAGGAAAGCAGTTGATGAACTCAGTGATGGGTGGATTGTGGAACAATCAAGGAGGTATGGTGAGGGCAGGTGCCCCAAAACCCAAGGTTATTGAAACAAAGATGCATGCATGCAGATCAAATCCAAATAGGAAGGTTAAAAATGGCAAAGTATTGAAGTAAGGAGGAAAGTGATTGAAAGGTTGAGAGAGGTCAAGTTTGATTTCAAGGCGGTGGCTAAGAGCAAGACTCTTAAATTGCACAAGGTTCACATCCAGGCAAGCCACCAAGGTCAAGGCAAGATTACCCCAAGTGCATGGAGACCTCACCCTTTCGAGGTCAGGACATCAAGTACAAGAAAGTTCAAGTGGTGGTGAGAAAATTTCTAAGGACAAGCTCAAGCATCCAAGGCTTCATCTCATCTCAAGGAATAAAGAACTTTATAAGACAAGGTTGATGAGGTGACAATTTCATGTGCATGCAATCAAATCATGCCAAGTGTCCTATGTTCTCATTGGTTGACAGATTATTGTAATTTTCTCATTGGCCCACAAAGTTGGTGCCCTCATGTAATTGGTTGAAATATGGTAACCCTAATTAGGGTTTGTAAGGTTTAATCTTGGCCCTTGATTTTGCCTCTTAATCTTGGCCACTCGTTGTAATTTTGAGCCTCTATATAAGGCCATTTGTTCTCATTTGTAAAGGGAGTTATGTTGAAGAATTGTTGCAAAAATACTATCAAAATTGTTCTCTATTCATTGTTGTGGTTTGCATGGTGGATATACATGATCATTTTGGTGTATTGCATGTTTCTTCTCATCTCTCAAATTAAAGTAGGATTTCATTTCATGTTGTTAAAGTAAGAATAGAAGTAGATGATTAGTTGTAATGGTGATGTTGGTGAATGTTTGATGAGGACCTTATACTAGGCCACTAGCATCTTGGCGGCTTGTCAAGGAGCCTTGTGTGGTAATCTAGTCAATTGCTCCCAAGTTCTACTTGCATTTCATCTTTCCACTTGTACTTCAAGTTGGGTTGGAAGATAGGTGTTAGTGTGAAAATCCTAAGAATATTCCCTTAGAATCATTGCATCGATGGAAGTAGCGCCGCTGGTAAGCTTTCATTCTGTTTGACCTTCGTCCATTTGCCAATCTTTCCATTCAACAGGAGTAGTGGTAGAAGTAATCAGTAACTCAGTAGTTGAAGTTGAGTAGTTGAAGTTGAGTAATTGAAGTTGAGAAATTGAAGTTTGATGATGTTTGAAGAGCAAAGCTGGAAGTGATATAAATTAAGAGATCCTTTAAGTATACATCACTCCCATTATCATCATAGTAAGAATTCAACATCTTTGAGTGAACAACGTAAGCCCGCCGAAGTGATTACCAGCAAATCACATTTATATAACTGAGTTAGTATCCACAGGTGTAAGGAACCTTGGAGTATCCTTGTATACTTTTCAAGAGAGGGTTGAGTGTTTGGTACGCTGTATCAAGTATTTCAATTGCTATATGTTATGTAGTGGTACAAAACTCACATCAACAAATAGCTGGTGGAAAGTCCGCAGCTTGATGAAGTCCACACTTGATTATATTGTTTGTTTTGGATGAAGGCATCTACCAAGTGTGCCAAATAGTCTTTTCTTATATTGAACAATTTTGAATTGTTTGAGATTGGTGTCTCCAATCATCCGTTTAGATGACATCTAGGATTTAGGATAATCATAAACCCTTTAAGCACCTCCTTAACACGTTCTTTCCTGATTGCAGTTCCATTATTTCTTGGTGCAGACATAGTACCTGCATGAAACTCGTAATTAGTGACATTTAAAGGCTGCAAAAACATTTAGGGCACGTTTGTTTTGTGGAATTGAGCTGGAATTGGAATTTTCAAATACTGGAATTCCCAAATTCCATATTTGTTTTTCAAAAATGAAAATGGAATAGATATTTCTAAATTCTAATTTTAACCCAAAACGACCATATGGATCTTCCACCTCAAACCCTAGAATTGGGAAACCAATTCCAATTCCACTTTTCGGTAAATCAAATTCGATAAATTTTCCAAGTCCACATATTGTCCGTTGATAGTTAGGGCGTTATTTTTTGAAAAATAGAAACATTGGACAAATTTATGGTCCGTCATGACTATTTGCAAATTAACCTAGCATTTGTTGGAATCATTTATTTTTCTCTCTAACACGATACAGTCAACAAAAATCACATTTAAATCACATTAAAAAAACCACATTTTAATCACATTTTGTTCTTGTTAAAAAAAAAACCCTTATTTAGGTGGTATTCCAATTCCAGATTTACGGAACCAAACGCACAAAATGCATCTTTTCACTCATCTTCCAGGTGAACCAAACGGTTCCACCCATATTCCAAAAACCATTTTCCAGATTTAAAACTTCCTGAATTGGCAAATTCGGGTATTTGGGAATTCCAGCATTCTGTAATTCCACGAAACAAACAAGCCCTTAAGGAAGAAGAATATAGACCTGTTCCGATCTTATTGATGAACTTTAAGCATTTTAACATTAAAAAATCAGAAAGAAATGAATTAAGGCTGGAAATTTCATGAAATCTGCAGATAACATTTCTAGAATCTGATTTCAAAAACTCAAGAATTATCCTCTTTCCATGAAAATTTAGGAAACCATCAAAGGAAAATCTGTGATTTAGAAGTAGAACTGATTATTATCACTGCAAGCTTGAAGGAGGGTTTAGAAATCGATATTCTGCAAGTAATTAATGGATTTGATCTTGAAAAGGTCTTTCTTTCTCCCTTCCTTCTGCGATTTTGAACTGATTATTTCTTTCCTTGCTGTGATTTTGAGTTGAGGACTTATTTCTTCTACTAACATGTAAGATGACTTATGTTGAAATGAATTTCATTCTCTATCAATATCCTTTTATAATGATGTGTGCTTTCCTTGCAAGGGTCGACTTGTTGCTTTATTTTCTTTTGTCTCAAAAAAGAGTTAAAAAAAACACTTTATTGTCTTTCTCCCAATAAGCAATTTCATCTTTGCTTTTATCTAGTCAGTGATTTCTCCTCAAGAGGTTGATGTGTCATTAAAGAAAGAAAAACTTAGAACTTGCCCAAATTTGTCAAAGCAACACAATGTGTGATTTGGCTTTTCTTTTATTTATTTTTTCCCTAGACCCCTTGGAAAGTCCAAACCTATGTGTCCCTTTCCCTTCATTCTTGTATTAAGTTTCAACACTTAGCATTTTTAAGCATTTGTTAAGGAAATCACTTCTTGGTACCTCTTCAATTTCTTGCATAGATTTTCAACACTTGGGTTTTTGAGAACTTGTTGAGGAAATCATTCTTTTTTAACATGCTGATTTGACCAGTTGACCAGTTCAAAATTCCTTTGGGGAGGCTCTTCTTAGCTATTTCATCAATTTGCCCAGCCTTTGATATTGGCATTTCTTTGAAAAAAAAACAATTTCCAAAAAAAAGCAAAAAGCAAAAAAGCAACTTTATAAAAATAGACGTTTCTCAAATCGTCGACCAAGAAATGCTAAAAACAAAACTTTCTAAAATAGGAAAAAAAGCACTTTAAGAAAAGCAAATTTCTAAAAATAAAAAGTTGTCAAAATTGGTCCCAAAAAATTGCATTCTTTCTCCCTTGACCTATCTGAACACATTTGTAGCATCAAAATATTCGTCCAACTACATTAGCACTAAGTTAAAGACCAACAATTAGCCACAGCAGTGTGAGGGTGCCTTGTTCACTCTTCTTAGTTGAAACATTGAAGAATTGTCTTGACAACATCTCTGAACCTAATTGAAAACCTACTACTTGACCCATTTGTAGAGGCAAGAGACTAGAGACTAACACTAAGACCCCTAAACATTGACCTAAAAGCAAAAACAGGGGGTCCGCATTTGCTATGGGGAAATGTGTGAAAACGTCACAATAGGACCCCCTCTCAAAATCATTATGATTCCCTAAAGCCTTCCAACACAAACCTGCCATCATCTTATGAACATGATCAAAATGGTTTAGATCTGCCACAACCATACCTTCATTTACCCTTAATTGACCTTCCAAATAATGTAACTTATGAGACCCAACTCTTCCATGCAAAATTTCTGATTTGTCTTCATAATCTTGCACCTCCAAATCAGCTACCATCTTGGTCTCTTCTCCAATATGTCTGTGTGAAAACTAGGGTATCATCGTGCTCCATTAAAAGTTCACCATCAAAGTAATCATGAACTTCCTCAATAGCTGATCTAGGCAGTGTATGGATACCTAAAATCTCCTTATCTTGAAATGTCAAGTCAGACTTATTATCAATGTTTGTAACCATACCAACAATGCCATCAAAGTCGTCCCTCATACTCAGCTGTGTAGATGAAGTAGGAACTGCAGTATGGACATAAGTAGATCCATCCCAAGCAGGATCCACAACATATGTAGGGACCATCACACCTGGATCCCAGGTGCAAAAATGTTGATTGCTCTATTCAGAGAATGTGTGATCCAACCCTCCCTGTTCACCATATACTGAATTTTCTGAATCACCACCATATGTATAAATAGCATCTATCTCAATGACACGCAAACCACAGTTTAATTCCTTCCTAAGATGAGGTAAGGGTGATGAAGCAACGCTAGCTCAATTAGAGGAAAATTAAACAAACTCATACCTTCTTGTATCTGAACTAATATGGCTGATTTGATAGTCTCTATGGCGGTATCTTCCTTGATCTTTGTGTGCTCTTCATTTGCAACTTCATTTTCTTCAAGGCTTAGAGTTCAATCTTCAATGCACGTTGACTGATTTTTTACTCCTTCAAGATTAGTTGTTGGCTGCAAGTCGCATACATGTACTCTTCTTCCCTCTTTAACCTTTCTTCAATGATAACTTCTGATTTTTCTTTCTTAGTTCTAAAGTAGTTCACCAGGCCTAATTTACCAGGCTTCAATGTTACAACAATACTCAAGAAGAATAAAAAGAAAAGTGTTTTCCAAATCCCTCAGACATGCTTTGATAATGTTGATGTTTGTAGCATCGCTCAGATAAATAATATTGACTATATGATTATTATGAGAAATGATTTATTATAAATATACATATATATATATATATATATATATTGATATTACTATATACATTGATATATATGTATATATAAAGTTAGATTATAACTATTCTCATAATAACTAAATAGTTAAATTGATAAAATAAATATTATTATGTAAATATTAGAGAAATTAATATAATACTCAAGAGATGTTATATATATATATATATATATATATATTGATATTACTATATACATTGATATATATGTATATATAAAGTTAGATTATAACTATTCTCATAATAACTAAATAGTTAAATTGATAAAATAAATATTATTATTATTATGTAAATATTAGAGAAATTAATATAATACTCAAGAGATGTTATATATATATATATAATATATATATATAATCATAATTATCATTATATTAGTTAAATAATAATGAATAGATATGTCCCATGAAGGGACATGTCTCTTCTTGACTCATTCTCAATATAAATGCAAGAGATTGTTGCATTTGGAAAACATACAATACAAGAAGTGCTATTACATTTGCAATGATCCTAAAAAAACTTTAACATTGTATCAGAGCCAAGTTGCAAATGTAAGAGAGTAGTTTGTTGATGGTGAATGTGTAACTGTCTCAGAAAATACAATCTCAATACGAGGACCATATCTCACAAATGCACTATTGGATTTTGCTAAATTTTCGATATGTTGGTGATAAACAAATTTAGAAGACTCTCACCAGAGCAATTGGAGAAAAACTGTCAGATTCAAAAGTTATGACCGACTGTGTACGGGTCTATGCAAAAACGAAAAAATATGTAAAAGAGCGAGGTTCCTTCTTTAAAAGTCTAACCACTTGAAGGGAGATCCGATCAAATTGAAGGTTTTCATAGTGTATAGAACCTTTGGATATTCAAGACAAGTCATGTGAATAATTCTAGTAATGTTCGAGAACAACGACATCATTCTTTGAATTTGCATGATATTTTCTATATGGGCTCACCTTACAGAATGAAATACTTGAAATTTATAAAAGATAAGTATTTCATGTTTTATTAATGCACATAATTTTTGAGTTTGTAATTCATGCTCTACTATTGGTTAGTAAAATATGGTATGCTTCTATCATTGGTATTTACGGTCGAGATAGTTTAGTGAGCTAATTGTAATCTCTCTCTGACATGCCTTCAGGACAGAAGCACAAGATAATTGCATTCAAGGGAGAAAGAACTTGATGCTTGCAAAAAAATTGATGATTGAGACTAGATGCAAAGGGAGTCTGATATTTCAAAAGAGGTCAATAAGTTGATAAACTTGAGCTTCAAAGGGAGTAGATGGTTCAGTCAACTTGTGACAATCATGATCATATTGATTGAGAGGGAGTTCACTATTGAAGGTGAAACATTTATGAGGTAAACTTGATATAATTGATTATTATACTAATGAATCATGAATGTTTTTAATGGGCCTGCCTCCTGTGCAAATCATGAGGAAGTGACGACTTCCAAATGATTATCACTTGTATTTGTAAAAGTTATTGTAAGGTGACGATCTTACTATAATGTCCCTAGGGCGTCCACCTAATTCATCCCTAAGGACATGATCATATGGATTAGTACACTAGTAATCTAAATCCTTATATTTCATTTAATTTAATTATTTTATATTCATATTTCATAGAAATCATTATTTGTTTGAGACAAGACATCTTAGCTTTGGGCAAGGAAACCTGTATGGGTTACTTCCCTTCAATAATGGTGCCTTCTCATTAATATGGATAGGTCACCTCAGAGTCAGACAAGGAAATCTCTATTGATTACTTTCCTTCCCTGATGATGCCTTCCTTCCACATTGACAGGTCATCCCGGAGTCGGACAAGGAAACCCTTACCGGTTACTTTCCTCTCTTAAGGATGCCTTCCTTTATACTTAGACAGGTCATCAAAGAGTTCGACAAGGGAACCCTTATTGGTTACTTTCCTCTCTTAAGGATGCCTTCCTTTATACTTAGATAGGTCATCAAAGAGTTGGACAATTTAACTCTTATTGGTTACTTTCCTTCTCGAATGATGCCTTCCTTTTTACATTAAATCATAACTGACTATTAGTCTTATGTAGTAGGGTCTATGGCTTTTATAAACTTAAGCTCAAGATCTACTCTCTTCCTTTTTAGGCTATGCATGAATTTATTCGAAAATACTGATTTAGAACTGTAATGATTTATTAATGTTACTGGTACGTATTATCATAAAATTATTTAGTAAACAATTGAAGGAAATGGCAATGACTCTATTCTTCCCGATATCTGTTATATCACAGTTGCCCTGCTAATTTCTTTATTGTCTTATCATCATTGATACATACCTGGTATATATTGGCTTCTCTCTTTATTCGGCTGTCTAATGATTTGCTGCTCCCTTCAATGTATTCTAACGCCGTATGAGTACATATGAAGTATGTGCGCACTTATTCTCCCACTACGATGTTTGGATTTTGAGTTTGTTGCTGTGATACACCTGTATGCGTGTCTACCGCTGGTGAACAATTCCGGAGATGTGCTTTCCCTCCTAATATATGGATGCTCGCTTTCCCTGAAGACTCATGTTCACTTCCTTTTTGTTCGATGCCTATCCGTTTCCAACTATTCGCCATTTATACTTAGATGGGTGCCAGCCAATGTTCGTGACGTTTCATCAATAGTTTGATTGTCTTCTATTTGTCGGCTTATCCCCGCCTTTTGAAACGTAATAACCATTATGCGATTTATCTAGATCGTTTGTTTGTTAGCTGATATATTAGATTAGTTTTATTATATTGATTTATTTGATTATCATGATATTGATAGATATCGGTTTGATCTTTCATAATATGTGTTTTAATTTATTATTATTAATGTGTTTATATATATATATATATATATAATTAATTTAATTTAGTTAATTGCCATTACTATTAATATTCTTTAATATATTGGATTATGACAAATTGATTTAATATCCACTATTATGTGTTAATATATTTAATTATAGTGATATTAATTGATTTAATATTAATATTATTCATTCTCTCCCTATATATATATAAACATTGATTGACAATAAATATTAACAATCATCATTAATATTCTTTATACATATATCAATGGTGGCTCATGATAGTCCACCCCTCCCGAATTTGCTTGTCCTCAAGCAATTTTGGATGAGAAATGATTTCCTCTCCCACCCATGTAGCATCTTCCTCTGGCAGATTTTTCCATTTAACCAAGTATTCTGCAATAGTCCTATTCCTCAATCTCTTCTCACGGTGATCAAGGATCAGTTCCGATTCTAGGATGAGCTTCCCTTCATCATCCAAGGGTGGTAATTCCATGCATGGGTTGATTTGCTGCCCCAAAACTTTCTTAAGTCTGGATACATGAAAAGTATTGTGAATTTTGCTACTCTCAGGTAACTCGATCTCATAGGCTACTTCTCCTATTCTTTTTAGGACTTTGTATGGCCCATAGAATCTAGGTTTTAATTTCTCTGCCCCATTTGTCTTGATTGATGTTTGTTTGTAGGGTTGAAGTCTTAAGAAGACCATATCTCCTACTTCGAATGATCTCTCTATGCGCTTCCGATTGGCATAGATTGTATGTTGGTTTTGAGCATGGTGAAGATTGTCTTTTAGAGTTTTCATTAGATCCATATTGTGTTGTATTAAGTCTTTAGCTCCGGGTACTTTACTATCACATGATATCAGATTTCCAAAAGAGGTGGCCTCATATCCATACAAAGCATTAAAGGGGCTCATGCCGATAGACATGTGATAGGTAGTATTATAGCAATATTCTCCCAGGTGTAACCACTTGATCCACGCGTTTTTCTGGCTTGTGACATAATTCCGGAGATATCCTTCTATCCATTTATTTGTGATTTCTGTCTGCCCATCTATCTGAGGGTGATAGCTGGTGCTTGGAGTTAGATTGGTCCCTGCCAATCAGAATAGTTCTTGCCAAAATTGACTTAGGAATCGACTGTCTCTATTGCTAATTATGTTCCTTGGTAAGCAATGTAGTCTAAAGATCTCTCTGAAAAAGACTTTCCCTATCTGTGGGGCCTTGTAATCAATTGCTATCGCAAAGAAGTGTGCATATTTGATTAGGCGATCAACCAATACATAAATGCAGTTCTTTCCTTGTACCTTAGGCAGACCTGTGATGAAGTCCTTCGAATGCTCTCCCATTTTTGGTTAGGAATGGGTAAAGGTTGTAGAAGACCTACTGGAAGATTATGTTCTATTTTGTTCTTTTGGCAAGTCATACATTCTTGAACATATTTCAACACATCCTTTTTGAGACCCTTCCATGAGAATTTTTCCCTTATTTGTTTATAGGTTTTGTAGTACCCTGGGTGACCTGCCAGAGGGATATCATGGTATTCCTTCATAATCTTCCATTTAAATTTTGAATTAGGAGTGAGAAAGATTCTTATTTTATACAGTATGAGTTCATCAACTACCTTGTACTCATCATTTGGTAGTTTTCCTTCGAATATTTCATTAGCTTGAGAGTTTTTGGCATACTCCGCAATAATGTCACTTTTCCAATCTTTTGAGATGCTAGATATGGTATGAAGGTAGCCTCGTCGAGACAAAGCATCTGCAACCACATTATTAGTTCCCTTAACATATTCGATGTCAAAATAATAGGCCTGTATTTTGCTTACCCATTTTTGTTGGCGATCGTTAAGGTCCTTTTGGCTCATAAAGAACATTAAGCTATTATGATCTGTTTTAATATTGAACTTTCCACATACGAGGTATTGTCTAAACTTAGCTAGAGCATGCATTATTGCCAACATTTCCTTGTCATAAATAGAATAGTGTTTCTCAACATCGGTAAGTTTGCGACTTTCAAATGCTATGGGGTGCTTATTTTGCATGAGAACTGCTCCTATCCCTTCACCCAAAGCGTCGCATTGGAGTTCAAAAGGCATTGTGAAGTCTGGGATGGTTAGAACCGAGCATGTGCTCATTGCTTCTTTTAGTTTCTCAAAAGCTTGTTGCGCTGCATCGCTCCATCTAAACGCCCCTTTCTTGGTTAGATCTGTTAAGGGGGTGGCTATTTTGGAGAAACCCTTGATGAAACGCCTGTAATAACTGCATAGTCCCACAAAACCCCTAAGTTGAGTTAGGGTCTTTGGCTTTTGCCAATCTTTAATAGCTTTAATTTTTTCATCATCGACACTAACTCCTCCTGCATTGATCTTATGGCCTAAATAGAGGATCTCTTCTAATTCGAATTCACATTTTGATTCTTTGGCAAATAATGATTATGATTCCAAGATGCTTACGACTTCTTCAATATGCTTAAGGTGTTCTTCCCATGTTCGGCTATAAATGAGGATATCATCAAAGAATACCAATAGAAATTTCCTCAACTGTTTCCGGAAGATATGGTTCATGCATGATTGGAAAGTGGCTGGAGCATTAGTGAGACCAAATGGTAAGACCAGGAACTCAAAATGCCCATAGTGACATCTGAAGGCTGTTTTGTGCACATCTTCTGTTCTCATCTGAATTTGATGATATCCTGATCGTAGATCAATTTTGGAGAAATATCGAGATCCATGTAACTCATCGATTAGCTCATCGATCCTGGGTATGGGGTATCGATTCTTTATTTTCTTTTTATTGAGAGCTCTATAATCTATGCACATTCTAAACGTTCCATCTTTCTTTTTCACCAATACCACTGAAGATGCAAAGGGACTGGTACTAGGTTGAATGTGACCCATCTCCAACAATTCTTTAATGGTTCTCTCGATTTCTTCTTTAAATTTATGGGGGTGTCTATATGGTGTGGTAATTACGGGTTTGGTACCTGCTTCCAACTCTATTTTATGTTCAAAACCCCGTCTAGGAGGAAGCCCTGGGGGAATATCTTGAAAAACCTTTTTATGTTTCCTTAAAATAGTTTGGATGTCCTTATGAACCATTTGATCTTGGGCTGAAGGTTCATCCAAAATTAAACATTGTGCCACCCATTCTGCTTGACTGTGCCTGAATATTCTTTCCATTCTATTACATGAAACTATCTTTGGGGATCCATTGGGTAATCCCTTTAGGGTAACTTCTTGCCCATCATGCTTAAAGCAGATTTCTAAGTTGGGGTGATCCATTATAAAACGCCCTAATGAATGTATCCATGGCATTCCCAAAATTATATCATATTGTAAATTTACTACATAAAAATCTCTTAATTGTGTGCTCACCCACCATGATTTCTAGTTGGGGTACAATCTTCGTACATTGATCAATATCTCCATTTGCTAGTGCTACATTGAATCCTTTAAAGTCTTTAGTTACTAACTTCCTTTTTGTGACGAGGCTTTTACTAATAAAGTTGTGGGAAGCTCCGATGTCAACTAAGGAAATTACCCTTTGTCCCTTGATGTTACCCTTGATTCGGAATGGCCGGTTTTCATTGACTTGTGAAATTGTGGCAAGAGATCTGTGTCTTTCTTCCTCTATTCTTGCTTTCTTTTGAGGGCCCCTTTCCTCTTCGTTTGTTGTTCTTTCTATATTGTGTACGTGGTTTCCCTTTTTGCATATATGATAGTGGTCCCAAGGTTCTGAGCATTTGAAACATAGGTTTTTTCTTCTTAGTTCCTCATGCTGTTTTTGACCTTCTGTCCCTTTACATTTATGACCTTTTTCCCAAGGTTCCTTGCAATGGAAACATGGACTCTTATAGGCTGATTCCTTTTTATATCGATCCTCCCTTGCTAGAAAGTTTCTGCTGTGATCTTTGTATGGTTGGTGGTCGAATTTCTTCGCTTTAGATATTGCTTCTTCCAAGCTAGTAGGTTCTAGGGCACTGACCGTGCTACGAATTGATTCCTTTAATCCTTCTACAAAAAGGTATGTTAGCCTTCTTTGTGAAATTTCTAGTACCATGACGGATAACTTTAGGAAGGCATTAGCAAATTCCTCTACAGATCCTTGTTGTCTTAGTTGAGCTAGTTCCCTGAAATACCATTCCAGGTGTTTGTGGTCAAATCTCTTGATGAGCCTTTGGGTAAATTCATCATAAGAAGTTATAAATTGATGTCCTTGTGTGATACGTCCATGCTGCCACCATTCATGGGCTATTCCTGTTAGGTGTAGTGCAGCAAACTTGATTGCATTTTCTTCTGTCATGGAGCTTAATGATAGATAGGTATCCAACTTTTGTACCCATTGTCTTGCTGAAATTCTTTCAGACCCATCAAAGTTAGGAAGGTTTATTTTATTTATTTTCTTCTCAAGGTCTCTATCGTATTGTTTCTTTCTCTTGCGGTTAGAATTATCTTTCATTTTAGTATCATAGTAGTCCTTAAAGGACACATTATTCCTTAATTCAGGATTTAACTTAGAGTAAGCTTCTAAGATCTCATCCACATTATCTCCGGATGGGTCATCTACTTCACTATTTTCTTCTTCTTGATTTTCTTGAGGTAAGAAAGGTGGTCTTGTGGTTCTTTGTGGGGATGATCTTGGTGAAAGGTTATGATGATTGTTTTCTGAATGGTTAGAGTTGATATCTCTTCCATTGGTTGGGTTGGGTCTAGAATTATTATTGCTCATGTTTTGAATGGCTTGGAGAAGAAGCTGATTTGTTCTTTCATTTTGTTCCATGAGGGCTTGGGTGGTTTGGGCTGTATGCTCCATGAATTCTTTTAATTTGTTGCTTAGTTGTTCACTCATTTTCTTACCCTTCCTTTGATATGTTTTCATATACTATTCCCACAGGCTGGCAGGAAAGTTGCTCTGATTCCATTGTAATGTCCCTAGGGCATCCACCTAATTCATCCCTAAGGACATGATCATATGGATTAGTACAGTAGTAATCTAAATCCTTATATTTCATTTAATTTAATTATTTTATATTCATATTTCATAGAAATCATTATTTGTTTGAGACAGGACATCTTAGCTTTGGGCAAGGAAATCCGTATGGGTTACTTCCCTTCAATAATGGTGCTTTCTCATTAATATGGACAGGTCACCTCAGAGTCGGACAAGGAAATCTCCATTGATTACTTTCCTTCCCTGATGATGCCTTCCTTCCACATTGACAGGTCATCCCGGAGTCGGACAAGGAAACCCTTACTGGTTACTTTCCTCTCTTAAGCATGCCTTCCTTTATACTTAGACAGGTCCTCAAAGAGTTGGACAAGGAAACCCTTATTGGTTACTTTCCTCTCTTAAGGATGCCTTCCTTTATACTTAGACAGGTCATCAAAGAGTTGGACAAGGAAACTCTTATTGGTTACTTTCCTTCTCGAATGATGCCTTCCTTTTTACATTAAATCATAACTAACTATTAGTCTTATGTAGTAGGGTCTATGGCTTTTATGAACTTAATCTCAAGATCTACTCTCTTCCTTTTTAGGCTATGCATGAATTTATTCGAAAATACTGATTTAGAACTGTAATGATTTATTAATGTTACTGGTACGTATTATCATAAAATTATTTAGTAAACAATTGAAGGAAATGGCAATGACTCTATTCTTCGCGATATCTGTTATATCATAGTTGCCCTACTAATTTCTTTATTGTCTTATCATCATTGATATGTACCTAGTATATATTGGCTTCTCTCTTTATTCGGCTGTCTAATGATTTGCTGCTCCCTTCAATGTATTCTAACGCCGTATGAGTACGTATGAAGTATGTACGCACTTATTCTCCCACTGCGATGTTTGGATTTTGAGTTTTTTGCTGTGATACACCTGTATGCGTGTCTACCGCTGGTGAACAATTCCGGAGATGTGCTTTCCCTCCTAATATATGGATGCTCGCTTTCCCTAAAGACTCCTGTTCACTTCCTTTCTGTTCGATGCCTATCCGTTTCCAACTATTCGCCATTTATACTTAGATGGGTACCAGCTAATGTTCGTGACGTTTCATCAATAGTTTGATTGTCTTCTATTTGTCGGCTTATACCCGCCTTTTGAAACGTAATAACCATCATGCGATTTATCTAAATCGTTTGTTTGTTAACTGATATATTAAGATTAGTTTTATTATATTGATTTATTTGATTATCATGATATTGATAGATATCGGTTTGATCTTTCATAATGTGTTTTAATTTATTATTATCAATATGTGTTTATATATATATATATATATTTAATTAATTTAATTTAGTTAATTGCCATTACTATTAATATGCTTTAATATATTGGATTATGACAAATTGATTTAATATCCACTATTATGTGTTAATATATTTAATTATAGTGATATTAATTGATTTAATATTAATATTATTCATTCTCTCCCTATATATATATAAACATTGATTGACAATATATATTAACAATCATCATTAATATTCTTTATACATATATCAATGGTGGCTCATGACACTTACAACAACTTGACCTTCTATTGTGATAGACATCTTGTGATGGCTGAAACTGATCATAATAGATAGAACTTGTGGATGGAATCGCCGATTGAGGCAATCCACATTAAAGCTTGAGAAGCTTGTGGATAGAATCGCCGATTGAGGCAATCCACCTAGGAACTTGTGGATAGAATCGCCGATAGAGGCAATCCACACTAAAGCTCATGAGTTTGTGGATAGAATCGCCGATGGAGACAATCCACACGAGAACTTGTGGATAGAATCGCCGATTGAGGCAATCCACCCAGGAACTTGTTGATAGAATTGTCGATAGAGGCAATCCACAGTAAAGCTCGTGAGTTTGTGGATAGAATCGCCAATGGAGGCAATCCACACGAGAGCTTGTGGATAGAATCGCTGATGGAGGAAATCCACTCGAGAGCTTGTGGATAGAATCGCCGATGGAGGCAATCCACATATTGAGACTATGTTTCTATTGATTACATCATGAGGATTCAATGCCTTTATTGCTTACATCATATGATTGATGTTGTCAAGTGTCATAAGTGTTGACATTGGATTGATTTATCCTCCCTAGCTAAGAGGGAGTGTTGATGTTTGTAGCATCGCTCAGATAAAATAATATTGACTATATGATTATAATGAGAAATGATATATATATATATATATATATATATAATAATTGATATTACTATATACATTGATATATATGTATATATAAAGTTAGATTATAATTATTCTCATAATAACTAAATAGTTAAATTGATAAAATAAATATTATTATTATTATTATGTAAATATTAGAGAAATTAATATAATACTCAAGAGATATTTTATATATATATATATATATATATATATATAATCATAATTATCATTATATTAGTTACATAATAATGAATAGACATGTCCCATGAAGGGACATGTCTCTTCTTGACTCATTCTCAATATAAATGCAAGAGATTGTTGCATTTGGAAAACACATAAAAAAACATACAATACAAAAAGTGCTATTACATTTGCAATGATCCTAAAAAACTTTAACAGATAATCTTCAAAGAGTTGGATCGCTTACTGTTCATAACTCATTAATCTAATCTTCAACCCTGCTACAACCCATTTTTATAACACTGAATTTTTATTGAATCTTCCAATAGGATGGCAGGAAACTCTGCTCTGGTACCACAGTAATAACCATCCCCGATCTGAAAATACCAAAATTCTGATTTTTTGTGTTTTCCGAATTTCTGATTTTTTGGGGAAGTTTTTGTAATGTTCTATTTTATTTTTGTTTTCTAAATTTTTGGGTTTCAATCGCTTGCTTTGCAAAATAATGGAAATATAATAAAGTAATGCTGATAAATGCAAAATAGAAAAGAACATGCAAAATGAAGTATTTTCTGAATTTTATTTAGATTAGTTATCCGTACATACCAGGACTTATCAGTACAGATCTGATTTGCTAAGTATTTGCTAAGTTTATCTCTGAAACATATAGATGTGATATCCTTTCTTGAACAGCAACAAACAACTATTTTCCTCAATCGCCTAGTATTGCCAGGCTGCTTAAATCCCATGCCCAAGAGGATAATAATGATCTACTGATAATGAATTGTATTTGGACAGTCTGATTCCTGTTGTAGTAAGTCTGATTGTTCTGAAACCACATGCCCAGCAACTGGAGTGCTGTAGCTAATGCCAAGAAAGGATCGGCTGGCTCAAAAGTGATTAATGCTAATGGAGAGTGCCTGAATTGGTCAGAATCTACTCCGGATCTGAAATACAATTAATTTCTGCCAATACCCTAGGGTGCAGTCTGAAAATGAATCCTCACTATTGATCGCTCTGAATAAAATGACAAATCAAACCCTTGGGAGGTGTAATATCCTATCTCTGATTTTTAAAATATTTCTGACCCTTTTGTTTCCAAATGTTCAATAAAAATCACTGGTGCTGGTTATTGGGTTTCACTATAGGTAATAATCTGCGTATAACTCCCTCATAGGAATTTCATTGCAAGGTTGACACCACTCTGCTGTGAATTTAGTTTGTCGGTACGTACTTTTCTAAGCAACTATTCAGTGCGCAAGTATTCTCATACCAATAGAAATAAAACACCAAATAACAACTTCAAAATGCTAGTAACATTTATTGATTCAGCATGTTTACTATGAATCACTATGACATGAATAGAACAAACAGATTCACTGTCATTTAATACAAGAGGAGGGTAATGCAGTTATTCCGACCTGAGATTAATAGCTTCCGCAGTATAGGGTCCTCTGCGAGGCACGAACTGGAAGATGCCTGCTCACGTAACCAAGTCGAGTGTTTATAAGCTCGAAGTGAGTGCAAGAACACAAAACTAAGCCATGTGGGATAAAAGCTCACTTAAGTCACTTTTATAAGATAAAGTAACTTTAAAATATAAAGTGACTTTATAACAACACTTTATAAATAAAGTGATCTGACTTTAGAAACAGAGCCCAAATAATAAATATTTGCCCACGCAAACCTGTGACTAGCTGGCATCCTCCGAAATGAAGCCATTAGCCTATCTAGATGGGTAGATAGACTAAACAGGCATCGAAATGGCCTACTACTGGGAAGGGGACATTACAGTCCTCCCTTCCCGGGATTGCTTGCCCTCAAGCAATCTCAATGTCGGGTGCTGCAGAATTGACTCACCCTCCTAAGTGGCATCCTCGTAAGGTAAATCCTTCCACCAAATCAAGTACTCACAAACAGCTCTATTCCGCAATTTCCTCTCTCTGACTTCAATAACCTCAGCCGGAACCAAAACTAGTTTACCCTCCTCATCCAATGAGAACAATCCATCCGAAACCACTACCTGTTGTTTGATTGCCTTCTTGAGGCAAGATACGTGAAAAACATTGTGGATCCTGCTATCTGACGGAAGCTCTAGCTCGTAAGCCACCTCGCCAACTCTCCTCGAGATGCGATAAGGACCATAAAATCTAGGCCTGAGCTTCTCTGACCCACTCCTCTTCAACGAGCTCTGCCTGTAAGGCTGTATGCGAAGGTATACCATATCTCTTGTCTCAAAACTCCACTCTGTCCTGCGCTGATTAGCATACATCTTCTGTTGATTCTATGCCCTCTGAATGTTCTCCTTGAGAGATCTGAGAATATCCTAGTGATCCTATAACCAATCTTCTGCAACTGGGGCCCTGTTGTCCTTTAGAGCCAAATCTATGAAAGAGAGTGGCTCGCTGCCATAGAGAGCTCGAAATGGCAACATGCCAATAGTCATGTGATACGTTGAGTTATAGCAAAACTCCCCCAAGTACAACCATCGGACCCATGCTCTCTGTTGTCTGGCTACATAACTTTGGAGGTAGCCTTCCACCCATTTGTTCACAATCTCCGTCTGACCATCTGTCTGCAGGTGGTAACTGGTACTAGGAGTCAACTCAGTGCCTGCCAACCTGAACAACTCCTGCCAGAAGGTGTTGAGGAACTTGTTGTCCCTGTCGCTCACAATGGTCTTAGGGAGACCATGCAATCTAAAAACCTCTCGAAAAAACAACTCTACTACCTATGATGTTGACCAGTCCGCAGCAATAGCAAAGAAGTGAGCGAGCTTGGTGAGTCTGTCAACCACCACATAGATACTGTCCCTACCCTGCACTCTCAGCAAACCAATGATGAAATCCATCGAGATACCCTCCCACTTCTGAGCCGAAATGGGAAGGGGTTGCAATAACCCTGCCAGATGCTCGTGCTCTGACTTGTTCTGCTGACAAGTCTGGCACTCTCTGACATGTTGGAGTACGTCATCCTTGAGGCCCTTCCATGAGAACCTCTCTCTGAACTGCCTGTAAGTTTTGAAGAATCTTGGATGTCCTGTTGTATGCGCATCATGAACAGCCCTCAGTATCTTGGATGTCCTGCTGTAGGCGCATAATGTCATCAACTACCCTGTACCTGCTATCCGGAGACTGTCCGTCCAAAACTTGACAAGCTTGAGTATTCTTAGAATACTCAACCAGCAAAAGAGATCTCCAATCAGCGGAGATCTCTGACAACACACAACAAGCCGCTACTGAGGGTCTCCTGGAGAGTGCATTAGCCACAATGTTATTCTTCCCCTTGACATACTCGATGTCGAAATCATATGCCTGAATCTTACTGACCCACTTTTGCTGCCTCTCATTCAACTCCTTTTGCTCCAGGAAGTAGCGTAAACTATTATGGTATGTTTTGACTGTGAACTTGCCACCCACCAAATACTGTCTGAATTAAGCCAAGGCGTGCATAATGGCAAGCATCTCCTTGTCATAAGTGGAATTAAACCTCTCACTATCCTTGAGTTTCCTGCTCTCGAATGCTATGTGGTGCCTGTCTTGCATCAAAACTGCACCAATCCCGTTCCCTGAAGCATCACACTCTAAAACAAAGGAGCAAGATAAGTCCGGAAGAGCTAAAACCGGACAAGTATTCATGACGGTCTTGAGCCTGTCAAAAACTACCTCAACCTCATCTGTCCACCTGAAGGCTCCTTTCCAACTAAGATCGGTGAGGGGAGCCGTTGTCTAAGAAAATCCCTTAACAAACCTCCTGTAGTAAGAACATAGCCCAAGGAACCCTCTCAAGTCTGATACATTCCGCGGTGGTGGCCAATCTTGAATTGCCTGGATCTTCTCCTAGTGCACCATAACTCCATCTGCCCCTATCACATGCCCCAGATAGAGAATCTCAGTCAACCCAAATTCGCACTTGGATTCTTTTGCAAATAGAGACTGACTCTCCATGATGCTCAAAACCTCATCCAAGTCTTGTAAGTGCTCTGCCCATGTCCTGTTGAAGACTAGAATGTCATCAAAGAATACTAGGACGCTCTTGCGCAACTGCATTTTATATGTGTGATTCATGCAAGACTGAAACGTGGCAGGTGCACTAGTGAGCCCAAATTGGATCACTAGAAACTCGTAGTGTCCCTAGTGGCACCTGAAAGCTATCTTATGGACATCCTCATCTCGGACACGTGTCTGATGGTACCCTGATTGAAGATCAATCTTCGAGAAATAGACTACCCCATGCAACTCATCTAGAAGCTCATCAATCCTGGGGATGGGGTACCTATTTTTGATGGTTCTCTTATTCAATGCACGGTAATCAATACACATGCGAAGAGTGTTATCCTTCTTCTTCACCAAGACTACTGAAGAAGCAAAAGGGCTGGAACTAGGTCTGATGTGCCCCATGTCTAAAAGCTCCTTAATCGTCCTCTCAATCTCCTCCTTGTAGTGCCTAGGATGACGATAAGGAGTGGTGATTCAGGGCTTGGCCCCCTCCTCCAACTCAATGATGTGCTCGAAGCCCCTGTCTAGAGGTATACGTGGAGGGATGTCCTCAAAAACCCGCTTGTTCCTATCAAGCACATCCTATATATCTATGTGCATCTGCTGCTTTAAATACGGTGAGGGTCTGGAGGATATGAAGCACTGGGCTGCCCACTCCATATTGTTGTGTCTGATGATGGCCTCCATCCTGTGAGCTGAAACCACTCGTGATCCACTGTCTGTCATGGCCTTAAGCGTAACCAATTGATCACCCTGCATAAACTCTAACTATTTCGGCTGATGATCGATGGTATATCTCCCTAGGGTCTGTAGCCACTGCATGCCTAAGATGGCGTCAAGACTATCCAAGTCAATGACATAGAAATCTGCCTCCAGGAGATAATCTCCAAAGTGAATCTGGAGTCTTGAAATCCTCCCTATGCAACTCAACAAATCTCCCCTGGCTACGTTTACCTCAAACTCCGAGATGCTATCTATCGGGAGTCCTCTCTTGGAAACCAAACCGGCATTGATAAAATTATGTGTTGCACCTATGTCTAGAAGGCAAATGATCCGTTGTCCTCTAACCACTCCTTTGAGATGAAAAGAGTGACAAGCGGGAATACCTGAGAGGGATTCTAAAGTAATAGAGGGCTGCCCCGGGTGAACCTCCCTCTTCTTCCCCTCTGCTGCATGCTCGTCCTGAGCCTCCTCATCGTTGTCCCCAACATCGCTGCCCTCCTGCTGCTCACACTTATCATTAGAAACCACCTCAATGTAGTGTATCTTTCCTTTTCCAAAGCACCTGTGGGCTGGAGCCAAAGGCTCTCTGCATGTGAAGCACAACTTCTTTCTTCTCAACTCATTCCTTGTCTCGAAGTCAAGTTTAGGAGGTGTGCTCTTATTCTGATTTTTTATTTTTCTAAAAGGAAGAAGACCCCTTAAAGGGTTTCTTTGGTGGTTGTAGGATGGAAGATGGCGAATCCAAGTCATGTGCTAACTTAATAGCGTCATCCAGCGTGTCCAGCTTGAGGACTCTAACCAATCCTTTGAATCTATCCTGCAGGCCCTCAATAAACATCATCAATGTAGTGATCCAATGACCCACTCTGTCTCAGCTGGGCTAACTCCCTATCGTAGACCTCAATGTCCTTCCGGTCAAAGTGAGTGATCAATTTAGTGCTGAAGATCTCGTATGATGCAATCAACCCGTGATTCTGGGTGACAAGGCCATGATGCCACCAGTCATATGCTGCCCCCTCTAAATGCATGGTTGTGAACTTAATCGCCTCCGTCTCTGACATGGGTTTCAGGGTCATGAAGGTATCTAGCTTGTGAATCCAAGCTCTCACGAATGTCTTACCGCTGCCATCAAATGTGGGAAGGGTCAATTTGTTCATTGCCTATTTTAAATCCATGTTCAGACCCCTGGGTCTCCTATCCTGCTGTGCTTTGCCAAAATCCCTCTTTTGTGCCATGTACTAAACAAAGGTCAAGGTAGCCTTGACTCTTTCAGGTAACATATCCCACTCGTCGTGTGCGGCTACAACATTATCTGGGAGTTCGACTACTGTCTCAGGCTGAGCTACCTCTTCTTCTGCATTGTTCTTTGTGAACGTAGGCATAAGGGGCCTATCTGTAGTACGAGTGCCTGCTCTAGCAGCTCTGGGTGACCCTGCTACACTACTACCACCACTGTGATGGCTTTGGGGCATCCTAGCTATCACTGCCAGCTACTGCATAACCCCTGTGAGCTAGTGTAACACATCAGCGATGTGGTCTTGTCCCTCGCGAAGAGCCCTCATTGTTTCTCTAACCTCTCTATCTTCCTCTGCCATACCTATACCTCGAGTGCCCTGCTAAAAAATAATATACTCGTCTATCTCGGTATGGCTGTCCTCTATGTCAACCTATACTGAAGGCTCTATCTGTCCCTGTTCAGCTCTGTTGTGACTAAAGTTATACTACCTGTGCCTGTTATGCATGCCTCTACAGCATTGCTAGAACCTGAAAATATTGCCCACTAGGATGGCAAGACCACTGGCTCTGATACCACTGTAATATCCTATCTCTAATTTTTAAAATATTTCTGATCCTTTTAGTTCCAAATGTTCAATAAAAATCACTGGTGTTGGTTATTGGGTTTCACTATAGGTAATAATCTGCGTATAACTCCCTCAGGAATTTCATTGTAAGGTTGACACCACTCTGCTATGAGTTTAGTTTGTTGGTACGTACTTTTCTAAGCAACTATTTAGTGTGCAAGTATCCTCATACCAATAGCAATAAAATGCCAAATAACAACTTCAAAATGCTAGTAACATTTATTGATTCAGCATGTTTACTATGAAATCACTATGACATGAATAGAAGGAACAGATTCACTGTCGTTTAATACAAGAGGAGGGGAATACAGTAATTCCGACCTGAGATTAATAGCTTCTGCAGTACAGGGTCCTCTGCGAGGCACGAACTAGAAGATGCTTGCTCACGTGACCAAGTCGAGTGTTTCTACTGACTATCCCGATCCCGTACTGGCACCCGCGTATATACATCTATCACTGAGGCGGCGGTTAATGTACTGTGAAGATGACTTTCTTCCCTGCTGGTTGCGCGCGAGAGGTGTGCTCGGCTACTAGTTAACATGGACCCAACAACTCACAACCCAGTCGCAGTGACACTTAGCTGTTGAAAACTGATGAAGCTCCCTCACCTACACAACGTTCATTGTCATTTGTTACACGCACTGAGAACCGTCATGCTTACTGGGCCTCGCGTTACAGACGGCGGTATCCAATACGAGCTGCAGGCGCAAGGAGTAAGGAGATGCCCAGTCCCGTCCTTGACCAGTGCATATATTCAAACAACCAACCCGAGGGTACTGAGACTAGGCTCGCTGGTTGCTGGTCGTGTTATGGAAAAAGTGTTCGGGAATGTGTGAGCATATTTCTAAAGATGGCAGTACTGAGTATATTAATCCTCTTCTTGTCACTGTATATGCAGACTTATTCAAGCCAGTCCCTCACAAATTGTCAACTTTCTCTATCAATAATGTTGTAAATGGAGATATCTTTCTCTTACCAATGTGCTTGATACTCAGTTGTGAAATTTGTGTGATCCCACCAAGTTAGAGATGTTGGGGCTACGTCCTCAAGAAAGACCAGTCACAAATGCAACCAAATTTTACTTCTCTTTGTTTTATAATATTCATGGTGCTTTTCCTGAGGTGTACTTTCTTCTTTTATAAGCTCGAAGTGAGTGCAAGCACACAAAACTAAGCCATGTGGGATAAAAGCTCACTTAAGTCACTTTTATAAGATAAAGTAACTTTATAATAAGGCCTAAAGTGACTTTATAATAACACTTTATAAAATAAAGTGATTTGACTTGAGAAACAAAGCCCAGATAATAAATATTTGCCCACGCAAACCTGTGACTGGCTAGCATCCTCCGAAATGAAGCCATTAGCCTATCCGGATGGGTAGATAGACTAAACAGGCATCGAAATGGCCTACTATTGGGAAGGGGACATTACAGGAGGTTTGCACTTCTGTAGGTCTCCAAAATTGTAAAGAATTTTATCTCTACAACCGATCTGCTAAAACCCTTGCTCCAGAGCTCCAAATCCAAATAAATCCAAAGCTGGAAATAACTTGTGAATGAATAAAATGGAGCCTCCAAACATCTTTTACCTCCTTCCCAACTAGGGCATACACTTTTAGGGTTTCTATTAGCACTTTATTCATAATATAATTTGCCTTAGTTTTTAATATAATCTCCACTAAGGCTTGGTTGAACCTCTTCATGATCCTTTATTTAATTTATTAAGTTGTCTTTTTTAAAACAACTTTAAGTCTCCGTAGGGTGGCATCAACTTCAAAGTGGCCCCTTTTTTATTATAACTTTATCAAATTATAAAGTTACTTTATAAATAAAGTACCTTTTCATTTTATTTAATTAAAATATTAAAGTAAATTCTTTAAAATTTTAATTAATTAAAATATTAAAGTAAATAATTGGATATTTTAATTCTTATTCTCAAATCATCACTTGACCACTTCAAGTGAAACTGATGATGCACCTGGTCTCCAAGTGATGTCTAAAAATGTCAGGTCAACTCCCAGTCTCCTAAAAAATAGTAAACTGTCTCAAACCCTTCAGAATGGCTCATAATTCATAACAAGCCATCTCTTAGTCTCCTAAAAAATAGGAGACTATCTCTAAACATCTAAAATGGCTCCACAAGCTTCCGATGGTCAACAGGTGAACGAACAGTCTCCTCAAAAATAGAAGATTGGTGCTGAGCTTCTGAAACGCCACACGAACCTCCCAAAAGGCCACAAGACCCCTGAATGGACTCCCTATCCACTATATTAACCTACAGGACCCTTGCCGATAGGTTAACCACTGCAAAACATACCAACCTAGGAAGTGGGGACATTACATAACCATCAAGCACACCATTTGCAACAATTTTTCATCAAGGAGAGAAGATTAGAAGAGATTTTTGGTGAATTTCAAAGGCAAATAGAAACACGAGAAGGTTTTTCGTTTTTCATTTTTTCTATTTTTTTTCAAAACATTTTACTTCATTTTTTTTATGCATTTTGGTTTTAAAAAAATCATCAATGCTAATACTAAGTAGTATAATTAGATTTAAGTTCCACAAAACAAGATTTATCACCCTTTTTTGACAATTTTTCTTCCTATTTTTTACTATTCTCACTGTTTTTTCTAATGCAACTTATATTTTTATTTTAATCCTTTATTTTTAAGGAAATCTTTGGAATCTTTAGATTATATTGAATTTTTACTAATTTAAATTAATTTAGGTTCTTGTAAAAAATATGTGTTGTGCTCACTTTATATGTTTAGGTTAATTTATAATGGCAAATAGAAAATCTTTTGCATCGGGTTCAGCCTCAAGCTTTGCCCCATCAATGCTGCCACAATCATTTGTAGGCACTTGTCCTACAGGAGCTAGAGACCCTACTTGGAAATATGGCTATTAAGGACCCAAACCTAGGTCGATTTATTGCATTATATGCCAAAAAGTAATCGTGGAGGCATAAACCACCTTAAATACCATCTTGCAAGCATTATTCACCGTGATGTTAAAGGTTTTCCTAGGACCGCTGAAGAAATAAAAAGAGAAAAGAATGCCCTACTTGCAATTGCAGAAGAAAAAAAGTTGCAAAAGGAGAGGGCAAAGGCAGCCATGGAAATATCCATAACTACTTCTCAAGGTGCTCCAATCAACTTGGAATCAAATGAAGATGCACTTCAACTCATATTGGGCTCTCTTTATGGTCCCTATGGTCCACATATTGGAAACAAATCCACCACCACCACCACCACCACTTCATCTACTTCTAGTGGAGTGCCAACAGCAATACCTACATGCACGCCACAGTTTTTTTCTGCCTAGAAACACTCCTAGAACACAAACATTATAGGAAGCTAGAACACATTCCTTTCAATGTGGCAAGTAATCCTTAGTAGGACAATTTGGTTACCGCATTGGCAATTGCAAGGAAAAGCTTCAAGGTGCCTTCTCGCAAAGACTTGGGTGGAAGGTTAGTTAAATTAAATTCTTTGATAATTTATACTAACAGTAATTAATGTTGAATTTTAGAAAAAAAATTGTGTTCTTTCATTTATAGTAATTTATGTTAAATTTAGGCTATCTTTTGTTTAAAAATAAAAAATTGTATACTTAATTTCACTTTGTACTTGTAGGTTGCTTGTGAATGCAACTAAAATGTCAAGGGTAGTGGTGGAAAACCAAAAAAAGAAATGGAGAAAACATGGCTGCACTAATCGTTCCAATGGGTTGATGGATGGAAACAATTGCACCACCATCATATTTTGGTAGCTTGCAAAAATGGGGTTAGTTTTTTTGAAATGAATGGATGCCTCCAACAAAGTGAAAAATGCAGAAAATAACTAATAATGCAGCAACATAAGTGGTGACTGGGAGTTTCCTCCAACACAAACACAGGACACTGTTTTGGTCACCTTGTGCAACATGTCTTTGACCTTCTTTTGGAAGACATAGGCGAACTTGATTGGGTGATACCAATTGCAGATAATGCAAGAAGCATCACAAAATTTATCTACAATCAGAGTTTTTCATTTGTTAAATTTAGGCTATCTTTTGTTTAAAAATAAAAAATTGTATACTTAATTTCACTTTGTACTTGTAGGTTGCTTGTGAATGCAACTAAAATGTCAAGGGTAGTGGTGGAAAACCAAAAAAAGAAATGGAGAAAACATGGCTGCACTAATCGTTCCAATGGGTTGATGGATGGAAACAATTGCACCACCATCATATTTTGGTAGCTTGCAAAAATGGGGTTAGTTTTTTTGAAATGAATGGATGCCTCCAACAAAGTGAAAAATGCAGAAAATAACTAATAATGCAGCAACATAAGTGGTGACTGGGAGTTTCCTCCAACACAAACACAGGACACTGTTTTGGTCACCTTGTGCAACATGTCTTTGACCTTCTTTTGGAAGACATAGGCGAACTTGATTGGGTGATACCAATTGCAGATAATGCAAGAAGCATCACAAAATTTATCTACAATCAGAGTTTTTCATTTGATAAAGATTACACCCTAAGGAAAGACCTAGTAAGATCAGGTGTCAAAAGGTTTGCAACGATTTTGTTAACGATGCAAAGCATTATTAAATTAATTAATGGCTTTGAAACAAATGTTTGTGAGTCAAGCAAGGCTAGGCTCATGTTATTCTAAAAAGCCTAAATGAGAGAGGTCACATGCATAACCTTTGACAATGTTTTTGCACAAAGAGTACAAAGACTGTGAAGGTAACTGCAAAACTTCAAATTTAAACTCAAATTGAATATTTATTTTTTAAGAATTTTAAGTCTTTCATTATAAGTTTGTAATTTTAATCTATTTTTAAGTAGTCGGTGTAGAAGCCCTTGCTTAGAGTTCTCCACTTTGTAGATGGGGATCAAACCCAAATGGGGTATCTTCATGAGGCCATGAATAGAGCCAAAGAGTCTATCAAAAATTATTATAAGGGAGATCGCCTCAAATTTTATCCCATATGGGAGATTATTGATAAGAGTTGAAACAATCAACTCCACCGACCCATCCATGCAACAAGATACTTCTTTAACCCGGTGTTTTCTACTCAGATCCCAACAGAGAGGTTATGGAGGGCCTCAGTTCATGCATTTAAAAACAAGCTCATGTCCTGATTGGCAACTTGGTAGATTTCAAGAGGACACTCTCTCCCTCAACACTTGATTTAAGGAAGTCAAATTGTCTTATTGTCATAGGTATGCTAATTCAGTGGCAAACTATTTATCTAATTGTGAGATCACTCAAGATCCATCACTTCTCTCTATAGTGCTCACCCTTTTGCTTGGGGTGAAATAGGCAATTATGTAAAATTCAGGCCACATTAATGTTTTTATACATTTTGGGAAATGGTGGCTCCCCTTACCAAAATCAAAAAATGTCAACAAATGTTATTAAAATTAGATAGGTTTTTATTAGTGGCAAGGTGGTGTAGGTGAAAACCTAAGGAGGTTCATGTGAAATAAGTCATCTTCACTAATATGTTGTTCACATTGCACTAGAAGTAGTGCTTTTTGGCATGCGGTGGTTTTTGGGTGCAGCAACTAATAAATCTCTGGCACTTGACTCTAGTCTGGGGGTTTTGATTAATAGTGTTTAAATGGTTGTTTGGAGTTATAGCATGGCATAGGTCTTTAGTAGCATTGGCTCCTCACAGAAAAAGAACAGTTTTAGATCGGGAGTCGAATTGAGTCTTCTTCTGCTCCAACCAGGCAGCTCTAAGGTTTGTCCAAGCAATTTTGGGTGAGGTAAGCATGGGTAGTGATTGACCTACTCATAAAAGGCCTCAATAAGTGAGAAATTATAGCAAAACTAATGGTGGAAATGCCCAATGAGCAGCAAATATTGTGGCTTCTCTGCCTAAACTTAGTTGTGCATTTTCGCACTTCTGCTGATGAGAAGCAAGGGATTGTAAAGAATGTTATGCCATCAATTAAAGTGAAGGCCACATCAAGGAAAGAGACATCTTCTGGAAAGAAGTAGATGTCTTTGGATGCAAGGTCAATTTGCAGGGAGCAATTGTTGTTATGGACATTCTGTTGTGATGTTGACAAAGTCCTAGAGGGGCTTATGGTAAACCCATGATAAAGGCCACCCTTAGGTTTGCAAAAACTTCACCATCCCTATATTTTGTGCAAACTCGATTCCCACAGCTCATCGTTTTCAGGAGGTTTTACATTGTATACACTGCCCTTCCTTGGACATGTTAACACAGAAGCAACAAGTGGCTGCAGCAGCATGAAGATAGAAGAGGTCACTGGATGGGGGAGGAGGTGTTTCTAGTATGAAAAGGTGGGGAATATGTTGGAATCATTCTTTGGTTCTAGTTCCTTGTGCCAGTGTTTCAGTCTGGGTATTCTTGAAGCATGGTGTCTTTTTGGGGCTCCTTTGAAGCTGTCAATTTGGACTAGTCCGTCTATGGCCATTATATATAGGTTTCTGTCATGTTGTCTTTCAAGACCTAAATGGTTGCTTTGTTAATTTGTATATCTATAAATGTACTGCTTATGCTTAGTTTCCATTTCGGGCAGGAGGCCATGTAGATTCCCCCAACTGATTAATCAAACAACCAAATAAAAATAGTTGGGGTGTTACAAACTTACTAAATATTTCAGTATCCTGAAATACTACAGTTATGCCATAATTTGGGTTCCGCATACATGATTTTTAAAAAATTTATTTGACCATGCAGTTGTGCAAAACATACATTAGGTGTAATAATAAAAATGTTTTTAGTGCTACAATATAGTTTAGAGTTCTGTTAAGTGTAATTTCCAAACAGCTCTCAGGCCACAACATATTCCAAAAAATCTGCAATGCCAACATTGAGAGGTGTTCATTTTTACCAATAAATCAGGTAAAGCTTTCTTTTTGCAGTTTCCAATAAAGAAAAGTATCTAATTGTTGTTGAGCAAAAAAAGATAAGAATCCAACCATCATACCTATGGATAAGCATACAATAGAAAACAATAACATGGCATACTTTACCAGTAGCTTCTTCCTTGGCTTCTTCAATAGATGTATCATCACCATATTTTCTTCGTTTCTGAGACTTCCTTGATTCTTTCCTTTTGTCTTTAATATATTGAACTACCTGTACAAGTTTGAACAAAAATTTTCGGCCCTTGATCAGGTAATATTTGCTTCATGTGAAATGCTAATGCCACACAATTTGTTTTTCAGACTATAATCATTCAGAAAATACTTGTAGCACATTTTATCATCATGGAAATTAAAATGGAGTTCATGAAAATAACTATGGCTAAGCATAAAATAGAAAACAATAAAATGGCATACTTTACCAGCAGCTTCATCCTTGGCTTCTGCAATAGATGTATCGTCTCCATCTTTTCTTCGTTTCTGAGACATCCTTGATTCTTTCCTTTTGTCTTTAATATATTGAACTACCTGTACAAAATTGATCACAAATTTTTGGCCCTTGAACTAGGTAATTTTTGCTTGATGTGAAATGCTAATGCCATGTAATTTGTTTTTCAGACTATAGGCATTCAGAAAATACTTGTAGCACATTTGATCATCATAAAACTTAAAATGGAGTTTATGAAAATAACCCTCTATGCCAATAATACAAGTAAAGAGAATTGCGTACCCTCCAGAATTTTTTTTTATTAATAGAATCTATTTTATCCCACAAAAAAATCAGATTTTTATATAAAAGTGAAAACCATAGTTCTTAATAAAATTGTCGTATTGCACTCATGTAATATAGACTTCTTTAATTTCACTTGGTGCTAGTAATATTGAGATATGAAGTGTCACTGTTTTCATCCCTGTAATTAATGAAAGAAGAGTGCTTATGTTAGTAGTTTTGTGAGTCATTTTCACTTGATATTTACTTGTTTATGCAAAGAAACATCTTCAGAAGGCTTCACATAAGGATATTTCCTCTTTGCAAGTAGGCATTCATGTTGTGTATATAGTTCATGTTAGGTCCTAGATCCTATACCTTTTCTCTACCTTCAAGGCCAAGGGTTTCTCTTCAAGAAAGTAAATAAAGGCTCAACAATAGATTTAAGATGGTAAAAGGGTAACTACTGACAGTGGGTAATCTCTCCTATGCTTTGAGCTCGGCTTAAACTCAGGACGGTGTTCCTAGAGGCATCTTTACTAAGTTTTTGAATCAATTAATGTACAATAAATAGAACAATCAACAACTATACCTAGATACACATTTGTCCCCTATACATGTCACTCAGTCAAGGTTAGTGAGCTGCAAAAGGCCTTTTATAAAGCTGACAAAATAGTCTACCCTATGTATCAACGGATAACAACAATAAGATTCTTTTAATCCCTTGAGATGGTTTTTCTAACATTTTATAAACATTAGCAAAGTGAAGACATTTTGGTAACGGTTTGCCAAAAGTTAAACAGTTTTGGTTTGAGTTAGATTTGTCTCTGGTTTGCAGTACTAAACCATAAAATGCATGTATAATTTCTAGTTTTCTTCCTACAACTACTGGTAAATGATTTTATTGGTTTGTTTATTGAATGTGGAAGGTTGGGGTCTTTAAGACCAGTGACTTATTTGGTGACAAAGTTTTATCCACCCATTACAAGCAAAGAAAAATAAATAACAGCAAAGGTTGTTCAAAGTTGTCATTGATGTCAAAGGCAGTTTAAAGTAAATCATCGAAGTAGATCATTTTCCAATGAAGATAGGCCGACTACATCTGCAAATATTGGCACCCAAATTAGAAGTCAACATCCATTAAATAAAAAAATTATATTTACTTATGGTGCCCAGACAACTCTCCATCTTGATGCCCACCTTTTATAGCCCTTAAAATTAAAATTAAAATATTTACAAGTGAGCCGACCACCTAGAGATGAGCACCCTATCTTGGGATGCAAATTAAATTAAATTTTTCTGCCTTTGCCAACCTGTTTTGGAGGGTTGCATCCCTTGGTAAAGTGGTGCATTAGCGTGTATAAAAGGACAATCATTTGAGGTTTACTTCAACAAACATTCATTGAATATTATTCCCATTTTAGAGCAGATCTAAGGTGCATGTATGAGCAGATATTACAGTGAATTTTGGCAGACCTATAAGCAGAAAATATTGAAGATTTAAAGAAGCATTTTTAGAGCAGATTTGTGGAGGAGAGTTAGGTCTGCTTCAAGAAGAATATCAAGTACTCATCACATCATTCTTTTGGAGGTTGGTGCCTCCTACTCAAGGATATTGGTGTCTCTTGCTGAGCTGGTGCTCAGTTACGGGGATTTGTGTCTCTAGTGGATTGGTGTGTATGTGTAATGACCCAAACCGGTCATCTTCCAAAATTTCACAAATACATCTCATGTAGATTTAAACAAATAGATACATGCAAATAACTGTTTGATTCAACAACAATAACTAGTAATGCAATGCATTACATAACTCAGAAAATTGTTATCGTATTTGTCATGTCCCCATTTTTTTGCAGGTCATTGATCTGATGGTGTCAGGTCATTATTGTGATCCTCGTGGTCTGGCGAGGTGTTTAGAGGGTCTTTGGTGTTAACTTACTATTTATAGTAAGTCAATGGATAGTTCCGATGAGCTCAGATGAGTTAGAGGAGTTGAATGATGCTCTCAGTTTTCATTTCTAGCTTCCGGTTTGGGCTCCAAGAATCTTGGAGAGAGCGTCTATTTTTAGTAAGTCACCCTGTCAAGTTCATTTATCATCTTTCATCATCTGGATCAATTCTGTGCAGACAGATTTCGATCCGAACACTTCTTCAGTTGTTTTCGCAAGACGGGTGGTTTATTATTATTATTTAATTAAATTCGCTAAGGTTGCCATTTTTGTTGGTATTATATGCTGGATACCTTAGTGTTATAGCTCGTTGGAACCAAGCTGAAAAGTTTTAAATCTTGGGCACAAGAAACAAGGACTTGCGTGTCATAATTTCATGATATTGGTGAAAAAAAAATTTTTGGAGCCAAATGAATTAATAAATTATATTATTCAATATGTGCCTAAGTATTAAAAGTGTTTTAAGTGAAAAGTGTGTGAGAGAAGACACTTTTGAATTATAAAAGCAATGCTTTGTGAAAGGAAAATCACCCATTGTTGAATGATGATTTTATTGAAGTTGTGAGAGAGACTACCCGGCTAGGGTTTCGAGGACTGATTCCTCTTCTGGCAATTTGAGCCATTACAGGTTGATGGTGAATTTTGCAGCTGTAGAACTGATTCTAAATTTTAATCCAGTGTTGATGTATACTGGATTTGTGAGAAGTTTAACCTGCAGGCAAATCGATTTGCTTTCGTAGGGTTTGATTTATTCTTCCTGCTAAGGAGTTGGGGTTTCGAATTTGGAGCCTGTTGTATCTCCACTGTTGAGAATTGAGATTTATTGGCTAAGGTTTGTTTGTATTGCATTGTGAACAGTAGAATCTTGCTTTGTTACAAAATCTGGAATTTATCTAGCAGTCGTACGGAATTCTAACAGTGTCGTACTTGGTATGGAAGTGGGCTGTGATTAAATTTGTGGGAGTGTGATGTGAGGCTCCTTCAATGCAAAGTTATTCAAGCAAGAGGGTTTTTCCATTGCTAACGTCAAGGAAGGAACAATATACAATTTGCTGCGTCAAGTATTAAGGGGTTACAGGTTGTGACACAAAGCTACGTTTTCAGCTACAACATGCCGAACATCATTCAAGGTGCTCTACACTTTGAAATTTTATTTGTTTTTTCTTGCAATCTGAGAGTTGTATTGTATGGATTCACGACACTTTGTTCATCATGATGATAGTAGTTTTGTGGTGGAAGAATTAATGATCATATTTGCTGCTGTTGTTTTATTTAAAAATTCTGGAAACATTTATAGAAATTAATTTGTTAATTCTGAAAACTCTTCCCAAAAGTGCAATTAAATTGTGAAAGAGTTAGATTTGTTATTGAGAGCTAGCCAGGCTCTTTACAGTATTATACAACAACAATACGAAACAATGAAACTACAACAATCCAATCTGAAATACAGAATACTACAACAAGATTGGATGATCAAGAACCTGTAAACCAATGGCGAACTCTGATGCGAATCCGCACCGGAGATGAACTGGGTTTCCGTCCAATCCACCGAGAAAGCCTGAAGGTTTCTGTCCTCAGGTTTCAGAATCGAAAGTTGAAGCTTCATGGATTCTCCAAGAGAAATAAATTCATAAACTAAGCATGTTCGAATGAGACTCCAAGCCTTCTTTTAAAACTGCAGTTGTGACTCTTCAATTTCCCCACTTTGTCTCTTCATATTCCACTTAAAGTCACTTTTTAAATAAATATAACCATTAAGTTATAAAGTGACATTATAAATAAAGTAAGGAATCTTTTGGCATTAAAACAAAGAACCAAAGGAACTCGGATGATGACATGTGATAGCTTGTCAGAAAGCTCTCGGCAAGACACTCCAAGTCCACTACTGAGATGCCAGGAAAACTGAGTTCTGCCAACTTACTATAAATAGTAAGTACCCTGGAATCCCTGTGGAAACCGCTCCGATTGGCCTGAAACTGAAATCTCCTAGGCCAAACACCCCTCTGATCGCTATCAAGCCTCGGTTAGCCCACCAGACCATGATGAAAAGGCTAAGGACACGGCACGAAATAATGTGCCCCGAAAAGGGGACATTACAAATCATCCCTTCACGGAGATTGCTTGCCCTCGAGCAACCGGTATCTACATGCTATGATCATAATACCAGGATCCTAAACCAACCTCAGGGAAGTTGCTCCCCCAATTTGTCGTGTAAAACTGAAACAGACATTATGCCCTGACCTGTGAAGCCATTCACACAGCAACAATACAACAACCAGTCTAATGTCAGGATCCCAAATCACTGCAGGATCAGTCGTACCAATCTACCCCATGTTGCCATCATCTGTGCGAAAGTCCTCAACCCAACTGAGAACCTCACTCCAACTGAGACCACCAACACCTCTACAATCCGATGCAGGGGGAAACCAAACCTCATACAAATCGGCTCCCTGAATAAATACCAACCGCGAGTATATCACTCCTGGATCCCATAAGCAAAAGGGCCATCCATCTCCCCAACTGGCTGAAATGTCCTGACACTCTATGCCCATACTGAGTGAATCACCAAAAATGTCCAACTGCCATAACACTGCCCCTCTGATCTGTAGCCCAAACTGGAAACTGTGCTAAAGAGGCAAACTATCAAGACTGTAGGACAAGGCTTCCTCCTGCAAGAAGGGAAGCATACCAAACCAATCACTCACCCCACACCTCTGCAATAATCGGAAAAGAAAGTCCTCCATAGCTGGGCTGAATGGAAAACAAAATGCATCCCATACAATGTGGCCAACATGTGATGCACTAATCAACTCTACTGGAGATCCTGAATCAACATAAGGATTCCATAACTCTCTCAATACCCGGAGTCATACAATGCACACCATGGTGTAAAAAATTCACCCCAACAAGCATAATCATCATACCCAGCTCGATAACCCCATACTAAATAAGCTCTACCCAATCATCATCATCATGCCTAAAATATGTGGTGATAGAATTACCATAAGCACTGGATGAATCGATATGATAATGTAGTGGAGTCATAGCTACGTGAAGAGAGGAATGAATCAAGGGATGCTCGCCAACACGAGACATCTCACCATCAGCGCGAGGTAGTGCAAGGAAAGGCATATCGCTCATCATGCAATAAGACATAACTGCCCATCCTGAACTGTTGATGTAGAAACTAAACTGATCAACAACTGAGCTCACCTTACTACTCCAATCTGCTGCCGAAGTCTCCTCTCTAGTAACTGACCCTGGGTCCCAAATCCTGCAACCAATCTCATCCTCATCCTGGGAATAGGAAGTGTCTCCCTCATCTATCTCAAAGAGGGGATTATCAAATGTCAAATCAGCACCCATATCAAACAAAGAATTATCAATCACCTGAAAGTGGTCTAACTCATAAAGAAACTCTGGGTGACCCAAAGATCTTTTTGGACAACTGTCCAAGTCATAGGTCTGTTGCATGCTATCAAGCTCTTGTATCACCTCTTGAAAGAATTCAGACCTTTCCTTGTCATCCTGCTCCCTGTACTAGCTAGAGACCACAATCTGATTTCTTGCCTCCTGTAAAGCAATATGAGTATGCTCCAAAGTGCCCTGAGTAGCACTAAGCTCCCTATTGAGCTTATTGACCTCATCCTTCTTTTCCCTCAACTACTCAGCATATTTCCCGGCAACCAGTAACAGGTGGTCATGATCGGTGAGTAAACTCAGATATTCTGATTTCCAATCCTCAAATGTTGTTCTGACCCCCTGTAAATCTGCAACATATGATCCAATCCTTATACCATCTTGCCCTTTATCCTTCTGAGCCTTTCTGTAGAGATCATCAATAATCTGGTGAGTGTTATCATGGTGAACAAGAGCTGCAATAATGGCATCGTCATTGACTTTCAGCTGACTTTTCAAGGCACGCTTCTCATCAATGTTTTCTGGGATGTACTACAAAATGGGTCATCCATATCAACATGATGCATGAGTGAGGTGTTGCTGAAGAAGTCACACGATTCCTCATTACATGAATCGCTAAAGGTCTCGAACTAGTTACCACAACCTATAACCATGGATTTGTCAAACTCAGCCACCAAGTCACCAAAGTAGAATTCTGAACACTCTCCACTATGTCCCGAAAGAGGTGTAGTCACAATTGTATTTTCTCTATCACTAGGCTGCAATTTATCTTCCCTTTGATTAATATTGCAAACGTGCCCCTTTGACCAGCTCTCTTGGCATAAGAAACAAATCTGCCCTGTACTCACTTGGTCCTGGCCCATCACCGGAGATCCTACAACCTGTAAGCCTAATAATACTTGTTCATTTTCAGTCAATGAACTCTTGAATCTTTTAGCCTGAAGCTTAATTAATTCAGTTGAGAGTTCACTTGCCACGGATGAGTATTTTATTTCTCCTCTCCAGATTGCCAACAATTCTAATTGCAATTGTTTGCATATGTCATAGTCCTCATCTAAGATCAAAGATAAGATAGTCTTTATGCATGCCTTCACCTCATCTGGATGACGCTCCCTGAAATTACTTAGGAGGCACTGAAATAATTGTTGAACCATTTTATCACAGCCTAGATTCAACATGTAACTGAAAATCCGAGTACTTGCCATTAACTCCAAGATTTTTACCTGCTTACCAAAGGTAGAATCTCTGTCATATTTCAGTCCACCTAAACTATCCACAATCAACTGCAAAACCTGTCTCCAAATGTGATCAGTATAAGAAATAATAGGAGCTGTAATCCGTGTGATCTCACTGAGACACGAGGCAACTACAAGTCTGACGTCCCTATGTGGATGATTCCTGAACCTGTGTTCCACCAAGGCAACCATTGAGGGATGCATGGCCCAATTGAATAGCCTGCAATCAGATTGATCTATCCTAGATAGATACAAATTTATTTCAACTAATTTGGCCAACATACCTTCCCTAAATTTCTGATCATCTAATTGCCATCCAAGACAACATAACTTATTTCCAATTTCAATTTCCTTCTGAATATCTCTTAGCTGCACATCGTAAAACAAGCCATTGAATTCCTTCATGAATATTGGGCTTTCCAAGGTCTCCATCCTTCAATTTTCTTCAAGGTTTGTGCAAGAGACTGAATAAGGTTTTAATATAAACAACCTCTGCAACTGAGAAACGTTGTCATCACAATGAAATTTCTGATCTCTTATGGCTGAAGAAGTTTTCCAAGAATTTACTGTTACACCAGTATTGGCCTTAATAATAAATAAAAATCTCTTTTCTCAATCTATCTGGCCAGTGACTGAATAATTCAACCAGAGTTGTTTTGGTTTACAACTTGCAGCTAGATGCTTGTTTCGAATGAGGTGTATGTTCAATTAAAAAGAATTCAATATTGTACATAGTACATTTCCAATAACAATAAGAACTCGACAAGAATCCAGGGCTAAGCAGTGAGATTGATATTTAAAATGCCAGTAAATTATTGCAGTCCCAATACACTTCAAAACTTGGGATTTTAATACAACAACGAGAGATGAGTTTAGGATGTATAACATGCACCTGATATCTCGCAACCACAGTGGTGACTGCACTAAACCGATAAAGGTTGTCGTTACAAATGTTTGACACAAAAGAATGGCCTCTCTTCAATCATCAGCTACACACAGTGATTAGAGGTCTACACCCAACACGTACACAACAGAGAGTAGGCAATGTCAAAGACAATCTCATAGGCCAATCTAGTGACTTCACCAATAAGTTGCAACCCCACCCATCAGGGGAATGATTATGGATGCCTGCTGATGCTAAAAACACGACCACCCATATTCCACACATGCAAGGAAGAGAAAGTACAAGTCTGTAATTTACAAGGGTCATGTCGCTGAAGGAAAACTTAAATGCGGTGACCATTGCGGCATCCAAAGGCACATAAACTAGAGTCTGTTGGTTTTCTAGGAACAAACAGTGTCATCATTGGTATTGCTATTCACAGAATCATGCAAATTGAGCCCACGGCAATAAATAGCATCTCAGCACTTAGTGTGAACATGAGCATTGCTAAACAACCAGCCTTCGAATAATCATTCCAACTCCGAATATTTTCATCCACGCAGAAGCACGAGTATGGGATTTGTAGTACCTTTCTTTGCCTGGAAAATAAACGGTTTCCCTTACACTTATTATCTGAATACCACTGAAACCTTCCACATAGCTAGCTCTTTTCAAAGAAATGTTGTAACTGAAAAAGGACCTTACAGGTTAACAAGATACATAGCTCTGATACCACTATAATGACCCGAACCGGTCATCTTCCAAAATTTCACAAACACATCTCATGCAGATTTAAACAAATAGATACATGCAAATAACCGTTTGATTCAACAACAATAACCAGCAATACAATCCATTACATAACTCAGAAAATTGTTATCATATTATACAACAACAATACAAAACAATGAAACTACAACAATCCAATCTGAAATACAGAATACTACAGCAAGATTGGATGATCAAGAACCTGTAAACCAATGGCGAACTCTGTTGTGAATCTGCACCGGAGATGAACTGGGTTTTTGTCCAATCTATCGAGAAAGTCTGAAGGTTTCCGTCCTCAGGTTTCAAAATCGAAAGTTGAAGCTTCCTGGATTCTACAAGAGAAATAAATTCATAAACTGAGCATGTTCGAATGAGACTCCAAGCCTTCTTTTAAAGCTGCAGCTATGACTCTTCAGTTTCCCCACTTTGTCTCTTCATATTCCACTTAAAGTCACTTTTTAAATAAATATAACCGTTAAGTTATAAAGTGACATAATAAATAAAGGAATCTTCTGGCATTAAAACGGAGGACCAAACGAACTTGAATGATGACGTGTGATAGCTTGTCGGAAAGCTCTCGGCGAGACGCTCCAAGTCCACTACTGAAATGCCAGGAAAAATGAGTTCTGCCAACTTACTATAAATAATAAGTACCCTAGAAACCCTATGGAAACCGCTCCAATTGGCCTGAAACTGAAATCTCCTAGGCCAATTACCCCTCTGATCACTCCCAAGCCTCGGTTAGCCCACCGGACCATGATGAAAAGGCTAACGATACGGCACGAAATATGTGTCACGAAAAGGGGACATTACAATATGAATCCTCTAAAAGAGATCAATGTCTCATGTGGGTTGGTGCCTACAAAGTTTTTAAAAGGCTTCTAATACAAGCAATGTTTTGTCATGGTTTTCTCCTACAAGGGTTTCCACATAAATCTTGCATTTATAATTGCGAGATCTTGCATATGCGTTACTGTTGTGAATGATTTAGTTTTGGAATACTTCTATAATGATGTTTGAACAGTAAAAGTTTGTTGTTATAAGTTATAACTTATACTGATTCACTAGTCTTAGTATAAATAAGTGCTCTTTGATTGGTATAGAAGCAGGTTCTTTTGGATATACCTAACCGCTTGAATGAAGATCTAAATGAGCAAAATATCGTTGTTCAAGAAGGATATGGATTCTCAAGAAACAAGGTACCATTGTTTGACGGAACAAATTATGCCTTTGGAGCATAAGGTTGGAAACCTATTTGAATGCCTTAGGGTATAGTATTTGGAAATCAATTGTAAATAGCTACATACACCCCTTCAACACCACAATGGATCAAGCAAGGAAGAAAGAAAGTGAGAACAATGCAAAAGCCAAGCATGCAATTTGTGTGGTTTATCTGAATCAAAATTTGTGAAAGTTATGTATTGCAAATTAGCCAAGGACATGTGGGATAAGGTGAAGAATATCTATTAAGGAGATTATAAAGAGAAGAAGGAAAAGCTTCAAACCCATCGAAGACAATTCAAAAGCCTCAAGATGAAAGAAGCAAAAAACATAGCCTCTTATTTGCCTTGTGTTGATGAGATTGTGTGCACTATAAGAGGTCTTGGTGAAGAAGTCATGATTGTTCCAAAGATTTTAAGGTCTTTATCCTTAAGATTTAATTCTGAAGTTTCAGAAATGAAAGAAATGAGAGATTAGAAAATATGACAAAAGACGAGCTGCATGGGATTCTTACCGCCTATGAAATGAGGATTGAAGACAGGTCATTAGAAAGGGAGGCAACGTTTAAAGCGTCAAGGGAAAGATAAAAGTATGCAAACGAAGTGAGAGTTCAAGCAATGAAACAAATGAGGAAGAAGCTCACTTCATGAGAAAGCTAAAGAAGGGATCCAAGAAACATCAAGGTAAGTTACCATTCAAATTCTTTAATTGTGGTGGAATAGGACATTTTGCTTCTAAATGTCAGCAGGGGATGAAGAGGATCACTACATAAAGAAAGGAAGAATGCATCATCAAAAGAAGAGCTACAAGTGAAGTCAATATAAAAAAGGAGGGTTCCCATGAATACAAAGAGTATAGACCTATTGTTGTAAATTCTTGTGATGTATATTTCAGCACTATAGAGGAAAAGAAGTGGCTAACTTTGAAATTCATATTGCCTGTATTAGAAAGTACATTGACTCTTATAGAAATCCTAAAAGTAGAAAAAAAGTTAAAACATATTTATATCATTGGGTTACAGGAGTTTCTTCTTAAACTTGTCTCATGCTAGTGCATATACACAACTAGAAAAGAAAATTGCCAAAGAAAGGAAGATGGATGAAATGGCATTTGGTAAATTTATTTGGAAAGATGTTCAGATTTGGAATTGGAGTAAACATACAAAAGGTTTGATGGATATCTTTGTTGGTTTCATGACAATATCACTCAAGAATTTCATCTTTCAAGTTTGCATATTGTCTCTCGATATAAGATGCTACATCCCACAAAAAATGGACCAAGGTTTGGTACACAATTTTTCATGAAAATATATTGTGACATTAGGAACCTAGAGCTCTACGTTCACAATTGCTCGAGGGCAAGCAATTTTAGGAGGGAGGATTTGTCATGTCCCCTTTTGTTAAAAATTGATTTTTGGTCAATATTAACCCATTTTATTCCTCTATGAGTTAATCATAAAAGATTAAGGGGAATAATTAATTTAAGATTTATGAATGTCCAAATATTCTCAATATCAAAAGAACATTCAAGTATCAAATTAAATGTTCAAAAATATTTAGTGAGGAGTTGGATTTTGTGCCATAATGGGAAGTTCAAAATATTTCTAATTAGTGATTTCCCCACCAAGCGCCAATTTGGAAAGCAAGAGAGGAGTGGGAAATTAAAACATTTCTAATAAATGATTTTCCCATCAAGAGCAAATTCAGGAAGCAAGAGTGGAGTACGAATTTGCAATATTTCTAATTAAAGACTTTCCCACCAAATTGGCCAAGGACAAGATAAATACAAAGCATATTTGGGGAAATGAATTTTCATGCCATTTTCTACTTCTCAATTTCTCACTCTATGAACTTAATGTTCTGCGAAATTCTTCAGTGGGTGGAAATCCATTGGAGATTGGAGGTTTGTGGATGAAAACCCATGAATTTCAGGTGGATAGTGGACGAAACCCCATCGTTAAGATAGAGCAATTTCATCCAAAGGTTGCATTCGAGCTTCAATATTTTAGCAGTTTCAACAAGTTTTCTATTGTGTATGTTTAGGGTTTTATTAATATTGTTGCAATAATTCTACATGTGTTTTGAGGGGTTTGTTGTTGTTATTAATCCTATATTAGATCATAGTCTATGTACTTTCCATTTCAAAATCAAACAATATCAGTTTGTGGTGTTACAGTGACATTGGTGATATTTGGTTGTAATAGTTTTTTGTGGGTTTTTCCTATGAACTGGAGTTTGAATATATTATTGTTGCTGTTGTAATAGATCACTTTCAGACCTGATTATAGGATGCACATATCACAAAAATCATGTTCAATGATGTTCTATAAAGATTCATTTTAATTTAGCCCTTTCTATGCAAGAGTAGCTAACTAGTTTGGGTGTTTCGAGTGAAGTTTTGTGTAGTATTTGTGAATCTATTTTCCAAATTTACAAGTTGTTAAATTTTGGGTTGATGAGATTACGTGAATGAAGAGGAGGAAGAAGGAAACCTTGAGAATGAATACGTTGAGATACCCAAGAGTAATTTACACTGCATAGAACCACCATTTATATCCGAAGAACCAAGAACTAGGTGAACTGAGCTGAAGATCCAAGAAAGAGGAAAAAGGAAACCAGAGTGCAAGGGATGGTAAGGGTGGACGTGTAGAGGACTTGTATGTGGCCGTGAGTGCAAGTGAAGTACCAAAACATCAAAAGCAAAACAATCCAACCATGTCCAAGGCACAAGGTGTGTAGCGATCGAGAAAGATGGTGACTCTCTCGGCGAGCCCAAATGTCAACAAGAAAAAACTCCCTAAGTTCATAGGAAATGGTTTAGAGGATCCTGTAAGATACTGTAAGACATGCAAAAGCGTTAGGACCAAGCTTATTGGTTGAAAGCATTTCCATCAACACTACGGGGAATAGTGATTGACTGGTTCACAGAGCTTGATGATGAATCCACAAAATCTTGGGAAGCGTTGAAGAAGGCATTTGAGACAAAGCTCAAACTATTGAGAGGCAAAAACAAGATTGTGACATAAATTTATAACACTAAACAAGGGAAGAAAGAGAATGTATGAGCATACAATCATAGGCTCAAGGGGTTGTCGGTCAAGTTGCAGAATCAACCAGCTGATGGGCTAAAGAGACAATGGTTCAAGGAGGGATTGATTCCCTAATTGCCCAGGAAAATGAAAGTCATACCTTCGTCATCGTACGTCAATGCATATAATTGGGTGCACATCGAGAGCGAATCCAAAATATCAAGGAAATCATTGTTGCGTTTATGTCATTGATACCACTAAGGAGCTTCCAAAAGAACACGTCCTGTCCTCAAGGCCTTTGTCTTTTTCGTGGATGGCCTGCTTTGTCATTCTCTTGTCCTGCCATGTGTTTTGGATTTGTCAAAGAATGTTTCGAATTGTAACATATCTCTATTGTAACTCCTGCGTAGAAATTCTGGTATTTGTTTGGAGTGTTTCTTTCCAGTTGTCGAGTTATTTGTCTGAAGCGTTTCATTCCTTGAAATGTCAAGTGTGTGTGGGAGATGTCGAGTGTATGACAGAAAAGAACACGCATCCTTCTGGACAGAGCCATTTTTAAACCAGAGAAATATTATAAGTTGTGAACATTTGGAAATACACGTTTGGCTCATGTGAGTGGACAGAACTGATAACTTACATTTTAATTAAGAACGTGTGCGGGCACAGAACATAGATACAAGGAGCTCATTTTTTTGTGACTATCATTACCTAGTGCGTGTGTCATTTTAAGCTCTCAAACACAGGACGGAAGTGAAAAGGAAGCATTATGTATAAATAGAACGTGTGCAACTCAATTAAAAAATGCATGTAATAGGAAACGGTCGTTTTATTAGCAAGCTAGGTGTACATGGATAGATGGTAAGGAAGAGCTGGGTGCTACCACATGGTATCCTCGAACTGAGGACTATCACAAAAACGGCAAGTTCAACGTTTACTGGATTATGCCGTGTTACTCAGGAAGCGTTTTTCGTTTTCATGCAGGCAGTGTTTGTTCCTTAAAAAGAACGGAATTATTAAGCAGTCGGGTAGTGACCAAAAAAAAGGGGGCGTAAGGTATCGGAATACACAAAAAATTTGTGTGAAGGATTAGAGCACTACGGATGGTTGTTGAAAAAAAAGGATCATCATCCGAACATAGGATATTCAAGTGACTCCCATGTGAAAAAATAGACCAGACTTCTCGGCATGGACTAATATATCGATCGAATGACAATATTACTGAGGGGAGCGTAGAACATTGGATATATCAGGTAGCAAGTGCGAAAAAGTGGGACGGTGGCTTTGGTGAATGGAACAAATAGGAGTTATAAAATATATAAAGAGAACTCAAATCTGTAGGTGGACAAAAACGTGAGCTGGGAGGGTGTGCTGTAAATGAGGAGGGAGATTCACCATTGAGTGTGTATTCATAGTGACAGGGGACTTGAAGAATTCAGACGTGAATGAGCAAAAGTTTAAAAGAGTGCATCAGTAGTGCTTGCTAAAGCAGCTTTGAAGAAGCAGCTAAGTCACAGTGAAGTTAAACTGTGAACCGAATTCTGAAGACAGACATAATTTCTTTTGGGAGTTTCAATTTGTAGGATTTTCACGTGAAGACAGTGGTATGGGGGAGCAGCTCTGAAAAAATCTCTAGGTGCAAAGAAAGGCCAATTTTTATGTATTAACTGAGAACTCCCTGGTCTTTTCAAATCTTATTAAGACACAAAACTTATTTTGCTTTTCGATGGTGTTCAAATGTTCCATTGAAAAGGTAGTTGCCTTTTGAATCAAGTTGGAGCCTGAAGAGTTGTAGTTATGTTTGTAAAACGATTGAAGCCCATTGAATTAGTAGAGCCGTGATTTTTTGACCCGTTTGGGTTTTCCACGTGAGAAAATTTATGTGTCATGTCTTCCTATATGTGTGTGCTTTCAAGTTTTCATTAAAAGTTTTAAATACTGATTCACCCCCTCCCCCTCTCAGTATTGTTCGTTTTTCAATTGGTATCAGAGTGGGTCACTCTCTTCTCGTTTTTAAAAGCTTGAGAGTTCAATCCTTGTGCCCGTCATGAGTGCCTTAGAAGGTCTTGCTACAAATCATGCTCCTCTTTTCGATGGAAACAACTATGCTTTTTGGAGTGTTCGCATGAAGACTTACATCATGTCTCTTGGCTGTGATGTCTATCTCAGTCTTGTCAATGGCTACATCATTCCTTCTACTCCCTATAGATGCTGATGGTAAAAAGAAATTTGAGAATAATGCCAAGGCCATGAATGTGATTTTCTGTGGTCTAACTAAAGCTGAATTCGTAAAGGTCATGCACTGTGCTACCTCAAAAGATGTTTGGGATAAATTGCATAATGCATATCATGGTGATGACAAGGTTAGGAAGGCTAAAGTTCAAACCCACCGGGCTGTCTTTGAAGGTCTTCGCATGAAGGATAGTGAAAACATTGTTGCGTACTTTCTTCGTGTTGATGAGGTCGTCAACGCATTAAAAGGTCTGGGAGAAAATGTTGAAAAGAAAACCGTGGTTCAGAAAATTTTTCATTCTCTTCCCACGAGGCTTGATGCTAAAGTCTCTGTTGTAGAAGAAATGTCAGATTTGGACACTCTGATAGTTGACAAATTGCACGGTATCCTGACAACCTATGAGATGAGAACTACAATTGATGGGCCTTCCAAAATTGAATATGCATTCAAGGTTTCTAAAAGAAGCAAGGACAAACAAGATAATCACAGTGATGGCTCGGATGAGGACTCCAATGAAGAAATCACTTACCTTATTAGAAGGCTGAAAAGGGGCCTTATCAAAAGTAAAGGCAAATCTAGTTTGAAATGCTTCAACTGTGGAAAACTTGGTCACTTTGCCTCTAAGTGTCCGTTTGATAAAGAAGATGACAGCAATGATGAGAAGGAATTTAAATTCCGAAAATCTAGGAGATTTGCCAAGAACAATTGGAAATCTAAAAAGGGCAAGAAGGTGTTGTTTTCAAAAAATGATAGCAATGATTCTTCAAGCAGCGAAAGCGATTCTCGAATTAATGAAGTCATGTTCATGGTTGTTTATGATGTGAGTTCCGAAGAAAATGAAGATGATGAAGTGGACCTTGAACTTGAATTGATTTCAGCTCTTTCTGAGATTAAGAAAATGAAAAAGAAGAATCTAAGTCTTGTGGATCTTCTACAAGTTGAGAGTGCTGAAAAGTTGAAGATTGCTACATCTCTTAAAGAGGTTGAAACTCAGCTTGTTGATTCTAAAATTCTGAAAGAAGAAGCTAAAAGGATTCGTGAGAATCTGGAAAATCAGATTCAGATAAAGGAAGAAAACATTGTTAATACTTACCAGTTACTAAGAGGGGGGGTGAATCAGTAAATACTCGCTATTATACTTTTTAATTCTGAACTCCTTAACTTTAATTGATAAGCAGAATATAACAGTCATTCAAAAGTATAAACAGAATCACACAGATCACTACAAGTATTTATATGTGGAAACCCTTGATTATAAGGGAAAAAACCACGGTGAGACAAAGCTCACAACTTCACTACTTCAGAATGAAGGTGCCCTATTAGGAGCTTACAAAGCATTGGTTAAGGTGCTACCCGGTTAGGGGATTTTACAAGAGATCTGTTAAGATCTAAACCCGGTTAGGAGCTGCCTGGTTACAGGACTTTAAACATCAACAAGATGTTACCCTGTTAGGGGATTATTACAATGAACTGATTAAGTCCACCCTAATAAAGGGATTTAAATATGCTTCTACTTCTAATAGAATTGATGATCTGTTATGACACTGAATGTCTGATAAGATCATACCTCTTCTATGGTTGCCTGGCTGTTGATCTCTGCTACCTCTATGTCTGCATCTCTTCTCTTAAAAGATGTCTCTTCTTTTCTCTATACAATCACTCACAATCCACAACAACTTTCTTTGCGTCCTATAACTTATATTTATATGAGAGTTCACCGTAATGAGACCCTTAACTCATAGAACCGTCAGGCTGCAAACTCTGCAATAAATCATGCAATCAGCAAAAGAACTATGCCCTCTAATCTAGAGTTTACCTTGCAAAACATCCGCATGAATAAAGCTAACTCCTGTTAAAAAGGTAACTCCACTTCTACGAGGTGGATGTCCCGTATAATCCTGCTTTTAACTCGATGATCCACTAAATCCAATGCGGATCTTTAGGCCGCTTTTAAACCGGTATAACCTCCGGTATAACATTATGCACACTAAGACCGGTGTGTGTTCTTAGCTCGGTCTACCGGTGTTCTTTATCTACTGGTGCATACGTTATGTTGCTTGTCTACCGGTGTCTTCTAAGTGTTGTGAGTGACCGGTGACCACTTACCGGTGCATAGTGTTTGTGGATGTTTGTATACTAATGACAACTTGAATTGCTAACAATCTTCCCCTTTGTCATTGGTGGCAAAACTATACACAAACTTCACTCACTTACTGATCACAGTGCCTTGTATCGGTAGAACACTGCTTCCCCTGTTCCAGACTTCCCCTGACTGAAAGTTCTGCACTGTCTAAATACTTCCCCTGTCTAAGTGCTTCGGTGTTCTCTCGTTTTTGTTGTTTTGTTTTTTTTTTGCTTCTCCTCTGTTCTCCTTCTGTTCACTCTCTATCTCTCTATCTTGCTGCTTTCTTCCCCTTTTTGCCTCCAGAGGACAAAGGGTTTTACTTCACTTCACATTTGTAGTTTGGTGAAGATATCCTTGTAAATTGTTTTGGCCGAGAAAAGGAAAGGTGCCCATTGATTGGTTATTTGTTCAATATTCTTGAGAGTTGCGGTGAGGGAAACGGCTATGTTTTCCATATCTTCAATAGTCTTGTAATCCGATTCATTTATCAAAGCTTCTGTTGTAGTAGCAATGCGCTGCATTGAGTCAAATGTTGAGGCGAGAAACATTTGAAATCCAATAATATCTTGGATTCTCTTACTTTCCTCTTCTGTAGTCTTCCTTTTGACAAGAGTCAGACTTGTCATTTCCCTGCTATAATGTACTGCAGATTTATTCTGTATATTAAACTGGAAAGATAAAGCTTTGACATCCTCTGTGGTCTTGACAGACTTCTCTGTTAGATCTTGCAAAAATAATTCAAAGTTTGAGGTTCTGCACATCAGACTTTTTGCCTCTTGAAGCTGCTGTTGGAGGATTTGCAGGTTGGTTGTCACATTGATTTTGATATCATCAACCTGTTTGTGGAGTATTTCTACTCTTTACTTTTCGTAATGGTCGGCTGCTATTGTTTCTGGATCGGTTAGATCCTCACCGATTGCTTGCGCCAAAACTTTCAGCTGATCTATGACCGGTTCATCTTCATCTATGTCAGCATCAAGGACAAAGTTGTACAGGATGTTCTTTACATTTGTCAGGACCATATCCTATTTTCTTTCGGTCAATTCTTTTACTTGCCTTGTTGACATCTTACTGATGTCTACCACTGTGTCTGTAAATCTGCTTCTTTTTGCTTCCTTTTCCTCGGCAAATGATAGTTTCCTTTTTGAAGAGGAGCTTGGAATGTCTTTGTGTTCTTGCTGGTCTTGCTCTTGCTCCGGTTTTAGCTGCTCTGGGTGGACAGGGATCTCTTCTTCTTGCCCCTAGTTGTCTTCCATTACTTGATGAACTCTGCCTTCCGGTTGGACTCCTTCTAGTGACTTACTACCTTCAACATTTTGTGGTTATTCTCCCGGTGGATCTTCTTTTTGCTGTTGCTCCTCAGTAGTATGGAGATTCTGTATGGGTATATCAATTTTTGTTTCTTGTTCAACATTTGTTTGTTCATTAGTTAAGAGCTCTTCTGTTTGCACAGGTTTGTTTTGATCCTGAGGACCATATTTCTCTAATGCCGCGAAGTCATAATTGTTCCAATAGTCTAGAGTGTCTTTGTAGACTTTATTCTCATATCCATTCAATATCTCTGCAACTCTATCAAATGTTTTTAGGTTCATGGATGCTTCTTCTAGAAGAAGCTTTATTCTTTCTTCACTAAAACCAGGTCGAACCTTAAGTAGTGTGTCTCTAGTGATTTGGTGTTCAGACCTAGACCGGTTTTCCATTTTTCTTGTAGCCTGTTGTTTAGTTTTGGTGGGAACTTGGACCTGTAGTACCTTGGGGTCCTATTATAATCCATGAAGGTCTCTACAATCCCGACAAAAAGCTTTTGTTTGTCTTCTTCATTTAGTACACTATACCATTTAGCTGCATTGTCCACTTCCCCAAAGTCCATAACTTCAGTTATTAAATCATCATCATGCATAGGTTGAAAGTTACCTTTGCTTGGTGAGATGAAAACCGTTGGATTCGTTTTTTGTTCCTTGGTTAAGTCCACTAGTATCGGTGCTTCTTCTCCAAGTACTCCTTTCCCCTTACCGATGTCAGGTGCCGGTTTGGCTATTGTTCTTTGTGCTGCTTCTTGTTCTACTTGTTGCTGGGTTTGAAGAAGTTTGGTCCATAGTGCGACTTCTTCATTGCGTACCTTCTCAATTTCTCCAATAAGCACTAGGCCTATCCTTCTTATAGTTGCAAAAGTTTTCTAATGCAGTTCTGCTGCCTCGTCCAGAGTAAGGTGATTTTGAACCTCCAGAAGAGCCCGTATCCTCTCCTCCTTTTCTCTTTCTTCTGAGGCTTTCCACCGGGCCTCAATATTCTGTAGAAGTTGTTCTGGTAGAGTAGTACGAAATCCATCGGGATGAAAATTGAATTTGTGGAGGCAAAATGCTACTGCATCCTCAAGTTTGTCCTTGTCTTCATCACTACTTAAGTCATATCTTCTTCTTACAGAGCCTAGATTTCCAGCCTTCTTCAATCCTTCCACAATTTCGTCAATTGTGGGCTTGACTCGTCTAGGTGGATCCTCCTTTGATACTTTTTCAATCTTCTTCTTCCTAATCAGAGGAACTGTGACTTCAGGGTCTGTTTCTTCTTGTACTTCCTCTTGGATGCTGGGTGTCGGTTCTTCTTTCTTCCTTCGGCCTTTGGGCCGTTCTGTCGCCGATTTCTTTCTTGGTGGAGGCGTCCTCTTATAGACGATTTTGATCGGTGCCCTTTTTGACAGCTTCTGAAGAATTTCAGTGTACGTGCCGAACCGAATAGCACCAAGATCCAAATTTGCATCATTTAATGCCTCAGCATATGCCTTCGCAACTTTGGCTGAGATCTTGTAACCCAGCTCAGGAGCATATGCATCTCTTGGTTCAACTACTTGAATAATGCAGTTGTCGATGGTGACCAGAAAACATACCTCATCTTTGTAATGTTCAACAATTGCCGACGGAATTCTTTCCCTCTTGTGCATCTCTAGTTGAAAGGCTTTGAAATGTTTGGTCATAGCATTGCTTAACTGGTCTCCCTGTTTATTTGTCATTTCAGTGATTTGATGCATGATCAGTTTGTCGGTTCTCCAATTCACTTTTCCGAAACCTGGGAAGAAATCCAGGTAGAAAAAGTATAAGCACATCAGAAGGGTTCCATACTTCATAGAATTCTTCTTCACAACTCCAAGCTTCTTCATATTTTCAAATATTTGATTTCGAAGCATTGCACAAATGTCGTATTGGACATTTTCGTGCATAATGCGATCCGCAACATGGATTGCACCACCTGGTACGCTGTTTAGGTTGCTTGACTGACAGACTTTATAACCGATAACAGTGGACGCGAAACGTACTCCTTCATCTTCAATGTCGTTTATAGTCATAAGTCGACCATCAGACTTCGACTTGGTCAGCTTGTTGACGACAGAATTGGAGATGGTGCGCAGGGTTATCGCTTCCCCTTTGTCACTGTACCCAGTCACTCTGTGGAGATCCTCTTTGGTGATCTCGTGACATGCGCCCTTGTTGAGCCAGAATCTTGGTTCATGAAGACAGCTTAGCACCAGTCTAACTTGGTCCTCTCGGAAGATTGTAGGGTAGCACACGCCATTTATTAAATCAGAGGATACCAGATTAGCATATTTGTCGAGCAGTTTCCCTTCTTCACATAACGACACATACTCTCCTTGAATAAAGGTTTCTCCGAGTTCTTCTTGTCTAGCGTGAATGAACGCTGTAACATCCTCGGTCAAGAGGACTCCTGTTGGTATGGAAGAGAGAGCACCAGCCATGTCATTTTCTCTGTTCTGCACAAGCAAGATGTTGTACACAGGTCTGTTCACTAGATATCCTTTGATCAACTTCACGGTAGCGGAAGATGAAGCCATTCTTGCTAACCGGAAATTCGCAGATAGTGATTTCTCAATGATCAAAGCGTGAGAATAACACTTAGCACAAGAATTCCTAAATTGCAAAGTAAGCAAAGTGAAAACTTGCGAGTAATTTCCCTTTCTTTTATAGGGTTAGGTTATAACGGTAATTACCAAATGGTAACTATTTGTTAAACGGCTATAGTAATAAATGCTTTACCAACTTTTTCCTTCCGTTTTGCCAACCGGTTGATTTTAATCTTGCCTTGCCGATTAATCTTGTAAACTGAATGAGTCCGACTCTCATCAGTCATACCGGGAATAGTAGTGGATCTACCAGTTCCCTTTAAACCCTCATGGTTTAGTTTGCCGAAGAAATATCACCATCAGCAAATGGCAATTTTTCCTCTGTCTTTTCTTCAGCGGAGATCTTTGATTCTTTTACGAACCAAATCTGTTTGACCGTTCTCTTAGTCTTTTCTTCCTTGTTGATCTTCTCTTCAAATTTAACCGGTTCATTCTTCTTCCCGGATGACCGGTTTCTGCATTCTTTGGCTTTGTGTCCCACTTTGTTGCAATGATAGCAGATTACTCCAGTTGCTTTCCATGAGTTCATTCTTTTTGTGTCAGTTGACTTGTTGCGTGAGCCGTTGTAGTTGTGCAATCCACGGTTTACTGTACTTAGGTTCTTGTTTCTTTTGTTGAGTATTGGTTTTGGGGATCTAAATGCCATTGTCTTGGATCTGCATTCTTGTGCTTTGTGCCCAAATTTATTGCATGCATAGCAGTATCCTCTGAAGCTTCCCTTGCTGCTACTGGACAAAGATGTGGGACTGGACCAGCACTCACTAGTCTTGTGGCCCTTTTTATAACAGTTCTTGCAGTAGCTATTGGTGGTCTTTACCGGTGCATTCTTGCAGTTGTTAGTCTTATGACCCGATTTCCCACAGTGATTGCAAGATGTGTTAGGGAGATTCTTACCTTTTTGCATCAACAATTTCATCTTATCCTTCTTGATTGCTTTTGCCCTAGAGGGCTCACCATTCCCTTTTGCATTTTCACCGGTGAAACCAAGACCGGTCTGATCTTTGTGTCTTCTTTGACCTTTGAGTTGCGCATCAAGCTTAGTTGAACTTTCATTGTATCTTCTCAGTATTTCATTTGTCTCTTCAAGTTCGTTCATCTGCTCCCTTAGTTGATGCAATTCTTGAGACAATCTATTGCATGCTTCATTCCTGTCATGTCAGTCTTTCTGCATGTGGACATTTTCTTGTGTGACACTCTGCATGTCTTCTTGAAGTTGTAGTATGATAAGTTCATTTGCCCCTACGGCCTCCACTGCCCCGTCCCTTGCTTTCTCAGAGGCTGACAAAGACTTGACTGTCAAATTTCTTTCGTCTTCAGCTTTTCTCTTTTTCTCGATTAGTTCGGTCATCCTCAGGGCATTGTCTTCTTGTTCTCTTTTGAGATTAGAGATCTCATCGGTCAGGATCTGATTCTTTTCCATGAGTTCAGATACTGCCTCCTCAACTTCGTCAGATCCACTCTGCCCAGAGAGTTCATCGATGGTTTCATTGCTCTCATTCAGCTGCAGCGCTAGTTCCTTTCTTTTTGCAAGTGATCTCCTCAATCTATTTTCTAGAGAGGTGATGATGTCGTTGGCTTCCTCTAGCTGCTTTTGATAACGGTAAACCTCCATGATCTTTGTCTCCAGCTGTTAGGCTTAGAAGCAGAGAGAACTTGGCTCTGATACCAATAGTTAATACTTACCGGTTGCTAAGAGGGGGGGGTGAATCAGTAAATACTCGCTATTATACTTTTTAATTCTGAACTCCTTAACCTTAATTGATAAGCAGAATATAACAGTCATTCAAAAGTATAAACAGAATCACACAGATCACTACAAGTATTTATACATGGAAACCCTTGATTATAAGGGGAAAAACCATGGTGAGACAGAGCTCACAACTTCACTACTTCAGAATGAAGGCGCCCTATTAGGAGCTTACAAAGCACTGGATAAGGTGCTACCCGGTTAGGAGATTTTACAAGAGATCTGTTAAGATCTAAACTCGGTTAGGAGTTGCCTGGTTACAGGACTTTGAACATCAACAAAATGTTACCCTGTTAGGGGATTCTTACAATGAACCGATTAGGTCCACCCTAATAAAGGGATTTGAATATGCTTCTACTTATAATAGAATTGATGATCTGTTATGACACTGAATGTCTGATAAGATCATACCTCTTCTCTGGTTGCCTGGCTGTTGATCTCTGCTACCTCTGTGTCTGCAGCTCTTCTCTTAGAAGATGTCTCTTCTTTTCTCTATACAATCACTAACAATCCACAACAACTTTCTTTGCATCCTATAACTTATATTTATGAGAGTTCACCGTAATGAGACCCTTAACTCATAGAACCGCCAGGCTACAAATTCCGCAATAAATCATGCAATCAGCAAAAGAACTATGCGCTCTGATCTAGAGTTTACCTTGCAAAACATCCGCATGAATAAAGCTAACTCCTGTTAAAAAGCTAACTCCACTTCTACACGGTGGATGTCCCGTATAATCCTGCTTTTAACTCAAGATGATCCACTAAATCCGGTGCAGATCTTTAGGCCGCTTTTAAATCGGTATAACCTCTGGTATAACATTATGCACACTGAGACTGGTGCGTGTTCTTAGCTCGGTCTACCGTTGTTCTTTATCTACCAGTGCATACGTTATGTTGCTTGTCTACCGGTGTCTTCTAAGTGTTGTGAGTGACCGGTGACCACTTACCGGTGCATAGTGTTTGTGGATGTTTGTATACTAATGACAACTTGAATTGCTAACAAACATTGCCAAGCTGAAAGCTGAAATTGTTGCTCTCAGAAACATTGGTAAAACTTCTATGCTTTTCAGTGAAAAACTATCTCTCAACAGTGGTAAAGTCACATTAGATGACATTCTTGGTTCTCAAAGATCCACCAAAGATAAGAGAGGAGTTGGCAAGCAATCTGATCAAAACTCTTCATCACCGGAAAGTAATCAGCCTACTCTTAACAAGGTAAATAAACCTTTTTTCTATGGCTATTGTTTTGCATGTAATTACTTTGGACATAGAGCTGTTGATTGTAGAGTTGTTCCCTTCAAGAATTATTTTCAGCATGAAAAGGATGTCTTTAGGAAGTACAACTTAATATGCTACAACTGTAAAAAGTTTGGCCATAAGTCAAGATTTTGCAACAGCTATAGTGCAGATTTGTTCTACAATGTTGAGCCTAAAAGGACTAAAGTGGCCAAGGTTTGGAGAAGAAAATTTCAAGAGACTCCTCTTAAAGCTCTTGTTGTTCAAACAGCTCTTCTAGCTAGCATTGAGAAGGACATTTGGTATGTTGACAGTGGCTGCTCCCGACATATGACAGGTGACTTATGTTAGTCTCATTCTCTTAAGAAAATGAAAGGTGGAAAGGTTAGATTTGGTGGTAGCTCTTCTGCAAAAGTTGTTGGTATAGGTACAGTCTTAATTAATAATGATGAAACCATTGTTGAGAATGTTCTCTATGTTGAAGGGTTGAAACACAATCTTTTAAGTCTAAGTCAGCTATGTGATCAAGGGTATGATCTTAGCTTTAACTCAAATTCTCGTATTATTAAAAAGGGAGTTGATGTCATAGCTAAAGCAACTAGAGCAGCAAATAATCTCTATATTCTTGATGACTCTATTGATGAGACTTGTTGTTTGAGCAAGGTAGAGGATGCTTGGCTTTGGCACAAGCGTTGTGGGCATGTTAATTTTGATAATCTTATCAAGATCAGCAAAAAGGAGGTTGTAAGAGATATGCCAATGTTAGAGAAACCAGTTGATGTTGTTTGCAAAAATTGTCAAGAGGGCAAACAAACTAGAGCTTCCTTCAAACCAAAAGATCATTTAAGCAGTAGGCCACTTGAGCTTGTCCATACGGATCTTTGTGGACCAACTAGGACAACAAATCTTCAAGGTGAGAAATACTTTATGCTTCTTATTGATGACTTTTCTCGCATGACTTGGGTTACTTTTCTAAAAGAAAAATCAGAGACTTTAGAGAAATTTAAGATTTTTAAAAATCTAGTTGAAAATGAAATGGATGTGAAAATCAAATGGTTGCATTCTGATAATGGGGGAGAATTCACTTCAAATGATTTTGTTAAGTTTTGTGAGCAACATGGAATCAAGAAACAGGTTTCAGCCCCAAAAACACCACAACAAAATGGTGTTGTGGAAAGGAAAAATAGAACCGTTGAAGAAATGGCACATTGTTTGATGAATGAAAGAAAGGTTAAAGATGTTTTTTGGAGAGAGGTTGTCCACACAGTAGTCTATTTTTAGAATAGAACGTCGTTGAGACCCAAGTTCAACAAGACTCCATATAAACTTTGGAAAGGTAAACCAGCTACTGTTAAGTACTTTAAAATTTTTGGGAGTCCATGCTATATTAGAAGAGATGAAGATAATTTGGGCAAATTTGAATCTAGATCTGATGAGGGAATTTTCCTTGGCTATTCCTCTAAAAGTAAAGCATTCAAATGCTACAATAAAAGGTTGCATAAATTAGTAGAGAGTGCTAATGTTAAGATTCATGAGGTTACTAATAAATTTGGTGAGAATGATGACAGCCCTGAAGAAGGAAAAACTCAAACCAGCACTGTTGTACCTTCTCTTCCTCATATTCAAGTTGTAACAGCTAGCAAAAGTGGTGAGAATGACAAAGGTAAAGTTCAATCTACTCATGAAGAAACAGTTTCTTTTTCTAATGATGTTGAAAGTTTACATGATAATTCCGGGTGTGATTCTCAAAGTGATCATGATGCTTCTAATTTCAAAACTCCTTCAAGGTTTGTTCAAAAGAATCACCCTATTAAACAGATTATAGCTGAAAAAAAAACTAGAAATGCTAAGAAAAATGTTAACTATTTTTAGGATGATGACTTCTCACTTATTTCCATGATTGAGCCTAAGTGTTTTGAAGAGGCAGTTGTAGATGAGCATTGGGTGGCTGCTATGAAAGAGGAGTTAGAGAAAATTAAAAAGAGCAATACTTGGCAGCTTGTGCCAAGACCTATCAACAAAAATGTGATAGGTAGAAAGTGGGTATTCTGAAACAAGGTAAATGAAGATGGTAAGATCATTAGAAACAAGGCTCGTTCAGTTTGCAAGGGTTATTCTCAAATTGAAGGTGTGGATTTTAGTGAGACCTTTGCACCGGTTGCAAGATTAGAAGCAATCAGAATTTTTCTTGCATTTGCTTCCTTTAAAGGTTTAAAGTCTTTCAAATGAATGTTAAATCTGCCTTCTTAAATGGGGATTTGGTTGAACAACCGGAAGGCTTTATTTCCAACAATGTGGATTATGTGTGCAAGCTGAAAAAGGCTCTCTATGGACTCAAACAGGCTCCTAGAGTTTGGTATGACAGGCTGGATAATTATTTGCAGCAACAAGGCTTCAAAAAGGGATATGTAGACAACAACTTGTATGTCAAAAAATAAGGTAACAGCATTCTCATTGTTGTGGTTTATGTAGATGATCTGATTTTTGGTAGTGAAAATGTCAAAATGTCTAAGACATTTGCTGCTTGTATGAAAGATGAGTTCGAAATGTCTATGATGGGTGAGTTAACTTACTTTCTTGGATTGCAAATTAATCAATCTTCTAAAGGTGTTTTCATTTTCCAAGCTAAGTATGTTAGAGAGTTACTTAAGAAATTCAAAATGGAAGATTGCAATCCGGTTAGCACTCCTATGGAAACCGGATGTAAACTAAGTAAGGATGATGTGTCTCTTTCTGTTGATCAGACTTTTTATAGATCTATGGTAGGGAGTCTGCTGTTTGTTACAGCCACTAGACCGAATATTAAGCAAGTTGTTGGCTATGTTGCTAGATTTCAAGCATCTCCAAAGCAAACACATGTTCAAGCTGTTAAGAGAATTTTCAAGTATTTGAAAGGTACTGTTGATCTTGGTCTGTGGTTTCCAAAGAGCTCTGATTTCTCTCTTACAGCCTATACAGATGTAGATTGGGGTGGCTCCGTAGATGATAAGAAAAGTTCTAGTGGATGTGCTTTCTTTTTGGGTGGTTGTCTGGTCTCATGGCTTAGCAAGAAACAGTCTTGCACTTCATTATCCACTGCTGAAGCTGAGTATGTTGCAGCAGTTTCATGTTGCACTCAGGTAATTTGGATGAAGAATACTTTGTGATTACAAGTTTGAGTTTACTGATCCTATTTGTATTTTTTGTGACAACACAAGCGCCATTGATATCTGAAGAAATCCAGTGATGCACTCTCACACTAAGCATATTCCAATCAAATATCACTATCTGAAGGAGCAAGTTGCTAATAACATTGTTAAGTTGAACTATGTTTGTTCAAGGAACAAGTCGCTAATGTGTTCACTAAACCTCTACCCCGAGATCGCTTCAAGTATTTTCGAAGCAAGCTTGGTGTTATTCCACCTCAGTGAAAGGTTAGTTTTCAGCAAAAGCACTTCATTGTTATATCTTTCAGACTGCAGTTGAATTGTTATATCGTGGTCATTGATGACAAAGGGGGAGTTGCTTCAGATTTGGAAATTGTTCAGTTTGGCTTCAGTTTGGTTCCGCTATTTAGGGGGAGTTGTTTCAGCTTTGCGATTTGTTTCAAGTTTGCCATCAATGACAAAAAGGGGGAGATTGTTGTGTTTATGTCATTGATGCCACTAAGGAGCTTCCAAAAGAACACATGTCCTGTCCTCAAGGCCTTTGTCTTTTTCGTGGATGGCCTGCTTTGTCGTTCTCTTGTCCTGCCATGTGTTTTGGATTTGTCAAAAAATGTTTCGAATTGTAACATATCTCTATTGTAACTCCTGCGTAGAAATTCTGGTATTTGTTTGGAGTGTTTCTTTCCAACTGTCGGGTTATTTGTCTGTAGCGTTTCATTCCTAGAAATGTCGAGTGTGTGTGGGAGATGTCGAGTGTATGACAGAAAAGAACACGTATCCTTCTTGACAAAGTCGTTTTTACACCAGAGAAATATTATAAGTTGTGAACGTTTGAAAATACACGTTTGGGCTCGTGTGAGTGGACAGAACTGATAACTTATGTTTTAATTAAAAACATGTGCGGGCACAAAACATAGATGCAAGGAACTCATTTTTTTGTGACTGTCATTACCTATTGCGGGTGTCATTTTCAGTTCTCAGACACAGCACGGAAGTGAAAAGGAAGCGTTATGTATAAATAGAACGTGTGCAACTCAATTAAAAAACGCATGGAATAGGAAACAGTCGTTTTGTTAGCAGGCCAGGTGTACACGGATAGATGGTAAGGAATAGCTGGGTGCTACCGCATGGTATCCTCGAACTGAGGACTGTCACAAAAATGGCAAGTTCAACGTTTACTGGATTCTGCCGTGTTACTCAAGAAGCATTTTTCGTTTTCATGCAGACAGTGTTTGTTTCTTAAAAAGAACGGAATTATTAAGCAACCGGGTAGTGACTAAAAAAAGGGGGCGTAAGGTATCAGAATACACAAAAAAAATGTGTGAAGGATTAGAGCACTGCAGGTGGTTGTTGAAAAAAAAGGATCATCATCCGAACATAGGATATTCAGGAGACTCCCGTGTGAAAAAATAGACCAGAATTCTCAGCATGGACTAATATATCGATCAAATGACAATATTACTGAGGGGAGCATAGAACATTGGATATATCAGGTAGCAGGTGTGAAAACGTGGGACGGTGGCTTAGGTGAATGGATTACGAATAGGAGTTATAAAATATATATAGAGAGCTCAAATCTGTAGGTGGACAAAAACGTGAGCTGGGAGGGTGTGCTGTAAATGAGGAGGGAGATTCACCGTTGAGTGTGTATTCATAGTGACAGGGGACTTGAAGAATTCAGACGTGAATGAGCAAAAGTTTAAAAGAGTGCATCAACAGTGCTTGCTAAAGCAGCTTTGAAGCAGCTAAGTCACAGTGAAGTTATACTGTGAACCGAATTCTGAAGACAGACATAATTTCTTTTGGGAGTTTCAATTTGTAGGATTTTCATGTGAAGACAGTGGTATGGGGGAGCAGCTCTGAAAAAATCTCTAGGTGCAAAGAAAGGCCAATTTTTATGTATTAAGTGAGAACTCCCTAGTCATTTCAAATCTTGTTAAGACACAGAACTTATTTTGGTTTTTGATGGTGTTCAAATGTTCCATTGAAAAGGTAGTTGCCTTTTGAATCAGGTTGGAGCCTGAAGAGTTGTAGCTTTGTTTGTAAAAGGGTTGAAGCCCATTGAATTAGTAGAGCCGTGGTTTTTTAACCCATTTGGGTTTTCCACGTGAGAAAATTTCTGTGTCATGTCTTCCTATATGTGTGTGCTTTCAAGTTTGCATTAAAAGTTTTAAATACTGAATCACCCACTCCCTCTCTCAGTATTGTTCGTTTTTCAATCATAAGGCAGATGACGAGGAGAGTACAAAGGATAGCAGTGGCAAAGAATCAAGGACTGTCCAAGCCCTATGGCAAGACATGATGCGCATGATTAAGGAACTAAAGGCTAAGAAGAAAAGTTCTAAGGAAAGCAAGGAACTATGGTGCACTAATTGCAAAGTAAGTCACATAAAAACAAATTGTGCAAACAAACTATTCTGGGACATTTGTCAAGTATTGGGAGATTCCTTCAAGGAATGTCTATACAATCTAAAGACAAGAAGCACACAAATGCTCTTTACTCAAGACAAACAATCAACTCCACCGATCACACCTCTAAAACCACCAACAATGCTAATGCATTGCTTGGTAGATACCGAAACAAGCGAGGAAATAATAAGTGGTGCAACAATAACGATAGTGGCCCAAGAAATATAATACAATACAAAGCCAAAGGAAGACCAATGAACCAATGTCGGAAGTGTAAAGAATGGGGTCACTTTGCCCAAGAATGCCAAAGCGGCCAAAACAATTCAGAAATCTTGTGCAAGTGGTGTGGACCAAGTAATGAAAAATACACCAACTGCTCAAAATAGAAAGGAGTTAATGTGCTGGTAATGGAAGATTTGAATGATGGATTCCAAGGATCACCAAATTATAGTTAAAGAAGGTAGCTTACCTCATTCCTATGGAGAAGAGACTTCGACAAGCCAAGGCCGACGTAGAATGGATGATGGTAAATGAGAGAACCTCGAATGAATCTACAAGTAACTCATTGTTGTCAAAGTCAAAGAAGAACATAGTACACAAGATGTTGCAGACAACAATACTTGTAAAAGTGATGGATTTACAAACTATGCCACAATTGAAGGTAGCAATCAGCAACATAGTTGGCGATAACAAATGCAAGAAACCAAAAGGCAAACAAGCTATTGATCAAATGATGATGATGATGTGCATTGGGAGAAAGTCGATCATCATCTCGATGGAAATAATGGGGAAAACTTGTAATGTCCCCTTTATTTGAACATTAAAAGTTAATTAAATAATTAAAATTTAAGTTGTCACAAAAATTATAAATTTAATGCCAACTTTATTTAATAATTTAATAGAGCAATTAAAGTGACTTTTTATGTCAACTAAGAATTATAAAATAAGCGTCACTTTATATTTGTTTCCCAAATTTCAAATTAAAACCAAAAGAAGGGGAAAATGAAGGGACAATGAAATGGAATACCAAGAATTTCTGGAGGATGCTATAAAAGAACAAGGAGAGGATTATTCAGAATATGCTTGGTTTTTTATTCATTCTCTTGGAGGATTTGGGAGCTTCTAGCTTTCAGTTTTGAAACTTGAAAAAGGAAATCTTCAAGATTTCTCAGTGGATTGGACGGAAACCCAATTCATTTCTTGGGTGGATTCGCCATGTAGTTTGCAGCTGGGCAAAATTGTGAAGTCTCCATTGAAGACAAAGCTGTAAGGTTCTGAGTTTGTTTCAGTAAGAGAATAAATATTTGCTTCCATGTTTTATCTGAGAATGAAAGTGATTGTATCCTGATTATTTCATATTTCTGAATATTTACCAGAGCAATTGATTTGTGGTCTCCACTATTTCTAAATATTAACGACAGTAATAAGGTTTAATGTTTGGCACCATAAACTTTAATTTGAGAAAAAGATTATATTATCCAATGTGTCATATCATTTCATCATAAGAGATTATAATGTTGGCTGAGGATATATAGTGTGAAATTTAATCAGGCTTTAGAGTATCAACGGCAATAATACTTAGGATTCTCCCCGAACAAATACTAGCAATGGTTATTGTTTGAAGAGGGCGGAGTTTATGGTTTTCAAGGTTCAGTTCATGTGCTGGAGGGTTACTTAACCACTACCGAGCAGCGTTTCATGTTTCCTAAGTTTTTCGTATCTGAGATTGCAGTACAGAGAATCGTGGAGACTTTTGGGATTTGAAAATTCCTTGGTTAATAGGTGTTGGTCATAGCAGCTTTGAACGAATAAGGTTTTTTGCATGGAATGCTATGCCTGAACAGAAAGATGAAACTAGTATGGAGCTTAGAATTGGAGGATATTATAGACAACATTGCTGAGAAAATTGTGGTCTTTACCTTGGTTCCCGGATTCTATGACAGCCATATTAGGCTCAAACTTATACATAGACTCCCATCATGGCTCAGAGCATAGTATTGGTTGCATGATTACGTGTTGTGAGGTATTTGCTGAATCTTATTTCATTCAAGAATCGTCATGCCGTAAGAGGAAATTAACAGAAACGGTTCAAGAATAAGTAACAGTTCACATTCTGCTAAAAGCCATAGACAGTAGTATATTTGTGAAAATGGTCACTATCGGAAGCAAGAGGTATAACCTTTGAAAACCGCACTGAATATATAAATATTGGAGGTCATGGTATGCATTACCGTGAAAAGGTATTGTGCCAACCATTATTTGGGCTTTGACATTTAATTCATAAGTTCTAAGTCTCTTTTGAGTTGATGTGAGCAGAAGAATAATTGTGGAGGTATCTGCAGAAATGGTGCAGGAAGGTCAGTTAAATATTTGGGCGACTTTTTAATTTCTGAACAGGACGTCCTCAGTCCAGTATTGAGGAGGAAAGTATGGTATATGCGAGCATTATAACTATTCTCTTGCCATCATTCATGTGATAAAATTGCATTAAAGGAGTTAGTATTCAGGTCTGAAGTATTCTGGAGGGTATTGTTCAGTTCTTTGAAGTGTTCGTTGATCCTATTGCTGCCCCTTGGAGGACTATTTCATGACAAATGAGGTTGCTGTTTGCTGCTGTTATTGACTGAGCTAAAATATAATCTACACCATATCTGAGAAGATCTTCCTGAAGGACTAACAAAGATTCTTATCAATTCAATCTGTGTATTGCAACAGCAGAGATCAGATATTTACTTGTGTATGTAATTCTTATAGTATGCTTTAAGTTACAAATCTCACACTCTATCTTGTTATTTACAATGCAGTATTTATATCTGCCAACCTAAAACCTAAAACCTTTCAATGAATCTGAGTCAAATTGAGCAAACTGTCTAATGCAATAACTCAGCTTTAAGTGTGTAAAAAAAAAGAGTGAAAAAAATGGTATCAGAACAGGGGTGAGATCTTACAAAACTTAACAAACACCATAATTGACAAAGGCTCGGGAGTCAATGTGTTTCCAAATGAAACTTGGAAATGCCTCAAGAAACCAAACCTCTGATTGCTGACATTCTGATTGGTGGGTTCCGACCAGCACGGTATCAAGCTGTTGGGAACGTTGATGGTGCAAAAGGTGACAATCGAAACATAGTGATTCCTCTTGGACTTTGTAGTCATCCTATTGCAGAAGAAGGCATACAACACATTGCTTGGGAGGGGATGGTTGATTACTAAAAAGGCAAACCACAACTAGAAGCAAAACATGCTCTCCATTGAGAGCAAAGGGAAGAAGTACGTCATCAACTTGAGGAATCGGGCAATGACCAAAGAGTTGGCATCCTCCAAGTCAGAATTAGAAGATGTACATTTGGGAATGGATAAAATAAATGTGTGGAACCAAATGCTGAGGGGATACTTGATTTGGAAAATTGCTCCAAAGATGAGATGAGTTCCTGAACGGATTTTTTCACTCGCAGATGGAAGATTAAGAAGTTTTTCACCCCAAATGCAACATGCTATATATTGGGGAATTTAAAGGATACCAAGGTATAACAAGTCATACATTTCCCTTGGAGATCAAAGAATATGAGTAAGTAGTAGCACAAGTGGATGATACACTGACTCATCATTTTGAAAGAGATTAAAGTATGAGGAGACAAGTGTGAAGAAGGTAAACCTAGGTAACAAGAACAATCCAAAATTAATCTTTGTCGATGACGAATGGGACCCTTTACTAAAGATAGTAGCATTCAAAAAATTCATGCAGTGTAAAGACACTTTTACCTGGATGTACAAGGATCTTAAGGGTAATACCATGGGCACTATGTGTTCACAGAATTGCTCTCATACCAAGTGCATAGCAAGGGAGAAAACGACCCCTAAAAATGAATAAGAATTATGAGACTAAAGTCAAGAATAAATTGAGAAGATGCTGGAAGCAAGCATAATATTCAAAGTAGAGACGAGCGAATCAGCTTCACCAATCATGATTTCCTTGAAGGAGGGAGAACAAATTAGAATATGTGTGGACTTCCAAAGCCTTAACGGAGTGACTATCAAAGACTCCTTCCCAATCCCAATCACAAATTCAATCTTCGAGGGAGTGTTTGGTCATGAAATATACTCATTCGTGGATGGATTCTTAGGGTAAAAACAAATAAATATCTCTGAAGAAGATAAGCTAAAAACAATGTGGTTGAAGATGGCATGTATAAAATCAAATAAATATCTCCGAAGAAGATAAGCTAAAAACAATATTTGTGGTTGAAGATGGCATGTATAAAATCAAATAAATATCTCAGAAGAAGATAAGCTAAATGTTATTACCAACTGGTTACTGAGAGGGGGGGGGTGAATCAATAAGAACTATTTTCTTGTCTAATTTCAATCTTGTTAAATACTTCTTGTAATCTAAGCAAAGTGTAAAGCAAACATTCACAACTGTAAAAGAAGTACACAAATCAACACAAGATATATACGTGGAAACCCTCGGTTAGAAGGAAAAAACCACGATGAGATAGAACTCACAACTTCACTACTGCAGAATGAAGGCACCTGTTAGGAGCTTACAAAGTACTTGTTAAAGTGCTACCCGGTTAAGGGATTTTGTAGAAGATCGGTTAAGATCTTAACTCTGTTAGGAGTTGCCTGGTTAAAGGACTTTAAATATCAACAATGATATTACCATGTTAGGGGATTTTACAACGAACCGATTAGGTCTACCCTAATGCAAGGGATTTTAACTTGCTTTCACACTTTACAAAAGCAATGATCTTCTATGACACTGATTGCCTAATCAGATCATACCTGTTGATCTTTCCCGGTCTGCCTGGTTGTTGAATCTTTTCCGGCTCTATCCTCTTTCACCTCTGGTGGTTGTGATCTCTGTGCAGACACCTTTTCTCTACTCTCAACAATTCTCAACAACTACTTTTCTTGCATCCTATGACCTATATTTATACAAGAGTTCCTAGTAATGAAACCCTTATCTCATAGAACTGCCAGGCTATAAACTCACCAATAAATCATGCAACAACCAAAAAGTTGTGCGTTATGAACTAGTGTTTACCTATAAAGCATCTGTAGAAATAAAGCTAACTTCCGTTAGAAAAGCTAACTCCACTTCTCAACGGTGGATGTCTCATATAATCCGGTTTTAACTCAAACTGCTTCCGCAGAATCCGGTGCAGATCTTTAGGTAGTTTAGACCGGTGTAACATTAGACCCGGTTCAACTCTGTATGCGCACTAAGACCAGTACAATGTACTTAGATCGGTCTACCGGTGTATTTCCTTTTCTTTATCTACCGGTGCGTACACTCTGTTTCTAGTCTACTGGTGTCTTCTAAGTAACATGAGTAACCGGTGAGCTTTTACCGGTGCATGGTGTTTGTGAATTTACACTAATGACAACTTAAATTGCTAACAATCTTCCCCTTTGTCATTGGTGGCAAAACCATACACAAAACCATTCTCACTTAATTGTGACAATATATACCTTGTTCTCTGTAGACTGCCCTCTTGTTCTCTGTGGACCACTTCCCCTGTTCCGGACTTCCCCTGTCTGAGTGCTCCGATCCGCTCTTCTTCTTTCCTCTATTCCTGTTTCTCTCTTTCTTTAGTGCGCTCTTCTTCCCCTTTTTGCCTCCATAGGACAAAGGGTTATGCTTATCTTCACATTTGAAGTTTTGTGAAGATAGCCTGATATATTGTTTTGGCGGAGTGAAGAAACGGTGCCCACTAACCGGTTACATATTCAATGTTCTTTTGGGTTGCTTTTAGAGAAACAATGATGTTCTCCATATCTTCCACAATTTTGTAAGCGGGTTCATTGATCAGAGCCTCTGTAGAAGTTAATGTTTGTTGCATGATGTCAAATGTTGGTGCCAGAAACATCTGCAGTCCAATAATATCTTGGATTCTCTTATTCTCTTCTTCAGCGATTTTTCTCAATGTTAGAGTTAAACTTGTCATTTCTCTGCTATAAGTAGTTGCAGTTTTGTTCTTAATATCAAATTGAGATGACAAAACTCTTATGTCCTCTAAGGTCTTAGCAAACTTCTCTATTAGATCTTGCAAAAATAAGTCAAAGTTTGAAGTTCTGCTCATCAAACTTCCTGCTACTTGAAGTTGTTGTTGAAGCACTTTTAGGTTGTTTGTCAAATTCACTTTGATTTCTTCAACCTATTTGTGGAGAATCTCCACTCTTTTCTTCTCATAGTGGTCAATAGCCACTGTTTCTGGATCAGTTAGATCCTCACCAATTGCTTGTGCTAGAACTTCTAGCTGATCGATGACAGGTTCATCTTCATCTATATCGGCATCTCGTACAAAGTTACTCAAGATGTTCTTTACGGTGGTCAGAACCATGTCCTGTTTCCTTTTGGTCAGCTCTTTTAACTGCCTTGTTGACATCTTGCTAATGTCCACCACTGTATCTCTGACTTTACTCTTTTGAGCTTCCTTCTCCTCGGTGAATGACAACTTCCTCTTAGATGAGGAGCTTGGTATATCTACATGTGTTTGTTGCCTTTGTTCTTGCTCCAGTTGAGCTTGCTCATTTTGGACTGGGATTTCTTCCTCTTGTCCTTTATTCTCATCAGCTCCTTGTTGAGCTATATTTTGTAATGTTCCTGACCACACAACTAGACACGATCCAACCAATCTGTATGGAGGAGGGAATGGAATCAGGTAGAAGGCCGTACTAAGAGGCTACAGGCAGTACGAAGTCAGTGGAGAAGGCCGTACGGTATGGAAGCCTAGAAGTACGAAGGTAAGTTTGCAGGTCGTGCAGAGAGGCAGTACGGATGGAGGTTGTAATCCGGAAGGAAGTGTGTGGAGTACAGAAGGAAGTGAGTTGGAGTACGGAAGGAAGTGTGTTGGAGTACGAAAGGAAGTGGGTTGTAGTACAGAAGGAAGTGTGTTGAGTACGGGAAGGAAGTGAGTTGTAGTACGGAAGGAAGTGTGTTGAGTACGGGAAGGAAGTGTGTGGAGTACGGAAGGAAGTGTGTTGGAGTACAGAAGGAACTGTGTAGAGTACGGGAAGGAACTGTGTTGGAGTACGGAAGGAAGTGTGTTGAGTACGGGAAGGAAGTGAGTTGTAGTACGGAAGGGAGTGTGTTGAGTACGGGAAGGAAGTGTGTGGAGTACGGGAAGGAAGTGTGTTGGAGTACAGAAGGAAGTGGGTTGAGTACGGGAAGGAAGTGGGTGGATGGAAGCTGGGGTGCCGTACGGATGGAAATTGGATGGAAGTTTGGGAGTACGCAGGAGAATGAGAGCGGTACGGATTAATGTTGGAAGTACACTGCCAAGGGATGAGGTTCGTTCCAATCTTTAATGCCACCACACAGATCAATCTTAAACACTTGCAAGATGAAATATGAATAATAGATATCGCTTCTGATTTGCCAAATCTGGAACCAAAAAGAAACAAGCAGAATAGGGTGAGGGTTGATTCCCACCAAAACTGCGTACAAACCAAATAGGGAGGATATTTCACCTCCGAAATGGCGGACAACAGAATCCCAACAGGAATTCGCAAAAATACAATAAAGTATCAAATCTCAACATCATGAAACTAACCTACACGCCGTGCATAAATACCCGTCGGGGAAAACTTCCCGAGAGTGCACAAAAGAGTCGATGGCGACAACTACACTACGCCAAATAAAATAATGGGCCCGAAATAAACTAAATCGATCGGGACCCAAATACAATAGTTTTATTAGTCATTTAATGACGGGGACATTACAATCCTCCCTTCCCAAAAATTGCTTGCCCTCAAGCAAATGTAACGCCAGATGCTAGAGAATGTGTTCACCTTCCCAAGTGGCGTCGTCCAGAGGCAAGTGCTTCCAACGTACCAAGTATTCCTTCAGGGTACGGTTCCACAGTGTCTTCTCCCGTACATCAATGATCTCAACTGGTTCTAATAGGAGCTTCCCTTCTTCATTCAGTGGCGGAAGGTCTGTGGTTACTACAATGTTCTGCCCCACGGCCTTCTTTAGGCAGGAGACATGAAAGACGTGGATGCGGCTCCCTTCTGGCAGTTCAAGTTCATAAGCAACCTCACCGATACGGCGAGTTACACGATAAGGGCCATAGAAGCGGGGCCTCAACGTTTCTTTCCCCGTTGCTTTCAATGATGACTGCCTGTACGGCTGGAGTCTGAGATATACTAAGTCGCCAACCTCAAAACTTCTCTCTATTCTGTGTCTGTCAGCATAGATCTTCTATTGATTCTAAGCATTTTGTAAGTTTTCTTTCAAGACTTTAAGAATGTCTTGCCCTTCCTCAAGTCAATCCTTTGCCCTCGGTGCGCGACTGTCACCCAAAACAATGTCGATGAATGAAAGGGGTTCGTATCCGTAGAGTGCTTTGAAGGGTGCCATCCCAATAGACATATGATAAGTTGTATTGTAGCAATATTCTCCCATATGCAACCATTTGACCCATGCCCGTTGCTGTGCTGAAACGTAGTTTCGAAGGTAGCCTTCTATCCATTTGTTCACAATTTTCGTCTGTCCGTCAGTCTAGGGATGGTAGCTGGTGCTGGGTGACAACTCTGTTCCTGCCAACCGAAACAATTCTGTCCAGAAGATGCTGAGGAACCAACTGTCCTTGTCACTAACAATGTTTCAGGGTAACCCGTGCAGATGAAAAACTTCTCTAAAAATAAGTCGGCTACCTGTGTGGCCTAGAAGTCTGAGGAGATAGCGAAAAAGTGTGCATACTTCATTAGCCTATCAACTACAACAAAGATACAGTCCCTTCCATTTACCTTAGGAAGCCTGGTGATGAAGTCCATGGAGATACCATCCCACTTTTGTTCTAGTATGGGCAAGGGTTGTAATAGTCCGGCGGGTGAGGTGTGTTCAGATTTGTTTTGCTGGCATACTACACATTCCCGCACGTACTGCAAAACATCATCTTTAAGTCCCTTCCATGTGAACCTCTCCCTGAGCTGTCTGTAGGTCTTGAGAAACCCCGAGTGTCCAGCCAATGGCGAGGCATGTATTTCCTTCAGGATTTTCTGCTTTATTTTGGACTCAGGTACTAGGTATATCCAATCCTTATAGTAGATGATGTCATCCACCACCTTGTAACGGTCATCTTGAGTGTCGCCGTCCATTAATTTACATGCAAATGTGTTTTTAGAATATTCCACGAGTAAGTGGGCTTTCCAGTCAACTGATATTTGTGACAACATGCAGATGGTCGGCTTTCTTGACAAAAGGAAGTGTGTTGAGTACGGGAAGTGAGTGGAGTACGGAAGGAAGTGTGTGGAGTACGGGAAGGAAGTGAGTTGTAGTACAGAAGGAAGTGTGTGGAGTACGGGAAGGAAGTGTGTGGAGTACGGAAGGAAGTGTGTTGAGTACGGGAAGGAAGTGAGTTGTAGTACGGAAGGGAGTGTGTTGAGTACGGGAAGTGTGTTGGAGTACGGAAGGAAGTGGGTTGAGTACGGGAAGGAAGTGGGTGGATGGAAGCTAGGGTGCCGTACGAATGGAAGTTGGGTTGTCGTACGTTGGAAGCTAGGTGGATGGAAGTGTGTTGGAGTACAGAAGGAAGTGGGTTGAGTACGGGAAGGAAGTGGGTGGATGGAAGCTGGGGTGCCGTACGGATGGAAATTGGATGGAAGTTTGGGAGTACGCAGGAGAATGAGAGCAGTACGGATTGATGTTGGAAGTACGCTACCAAGGGATGAGGTTCGTTCCAATCTTTAATGCCACCACACAGATCAATCTTAAACACTTGCAAGATGAAATATGAATAATAGATATCGCTTCAGATTTGCCAAATCTGGAACCAAAAAAAAAACAAGCAGAATAGGGTGAGGGTTGATTCCCACCGAAATTGCGCACAAACCAAATAGGGAGGATATTTCACCTCCAAAATGGCGGACAACAGAATCCCAACAGGAATTCACAAAAATACAATAAAGTATCAAATCTCAACATCATGAAACTAACCTACACGCCGTGCATAAATACCCGTCGAGGAAAACTTCCCAAAAGTGCACAAAAGAGCCAACGGCAACAACTACACTACGCCAAATAAAATAATGGGCCCGAGATAAACTAAATCGATCGGGACCCAAATACAATAGTTTTATTAGTCATTTAATGACGGGGACATTACATATTTTCTGGTTGAACCTCTTCTTTAGGTAGAACTTGCTCTTCAGGTGGTTCTTCCTCTGCCTAAGCACCATCTTCTGGTTGCTCTTCAACCTCTATATTCCATTCCTGTTGGTGTAGTGCATCCGGTTGCTCTGCAGCTGTATGAAGTTCACCCATTCGGAACTTCAATCTCTATCTCTTGTTCAATATTAGTTTGTTCACTAGCTGTGAACTCTATTGTTTGATCTTTTGCCTTTCCGGTAGAAGATTCTTCACCAGATGTGAATCTGACTAGTGGTGCTTGCATTTGTTCAGCTGGATCCTGAGGACTTCAATTGTACAGGGTACTGAAATCATAATTTTTCCAGAAATCCAAAGTCTCCTTGTAGACCTCATTTTCAAGTCCATTTATTATTTTCAAGTCCATTTATTATTTTGGCAACTCTAAGTCTGGGTTGCAAATTCATTGATGCCTCTTCTAATAGAAGTTTGATCCTATCTTCACTTAGGCCAGGTCTAACTTGAGACAAGGTTTCTTTACTTATTCTTGTATTTGTTCCTAGACTGGCTCTCCATATGATTTGAAGCCTAGAATTCAATTCCAGTGGAAACTTTGACCTGTAGTCCCTTGGAGTCTTATGAAAGTCCAGAAAGGTTTCCACTATTGCTGTAATAACTCCCTGTTTATCTTCTTCTTCTAACACACTATACCACTTGGCAGCATTGTCTAATATACCGAAATCCATTACTTCATCAACAATATCATTAACTGACATCGGTTTAGTGTTACCTTTGCTCGGTGAGACGAGGATAGAGGGTCGTGTAGCCTCTTTGCTTTTGTCGTCAGGGATCTCAATGACATCCAGTATGCTGGAGCTCTTTCCTTTGACCAATGCTTCTTCTCCAAGCACTCATTTGCCTTTACCGGTGTCAGGGACCGGTTGGATCGTTGCTCTTTGAGCAGCTTCTTCCGCTTGCTGCTGGGTATGGAGTTTGGTCCACATCACTACTCCTTCATTATGCACTATCTCAGCTTCTCCAATAAGCATGAGACCAATCCTCCTTTTTGTGGTGAAGGTTTGCTGATGTATTTCAACCTGTTCGGTGGCTTCTTCTAGAGTGAGATGGTCTTGAACCTCTAGAAGAGCTCGTATCCTGAGCTCCTTTTCTTTGTCCATAGAAGTTTTCCATCTAGCTTCAAGAATTTCTAGGAGATCCTTAGGTACAGTCTTGTGAAGTTCTTTGAGATGTAAGTTGAATTTATGAAGGCAAATTACTAATGCTTCTTCAATTTTCCTTTTGTCTTCATCATTGCTTACTTCGTACCTTCTTCCCACTTGTCCTAACCTCCCTGTTTCCTTTATTCCTGCTACCATTTCATCAATATCTTGTTTTCTTCGCCTTGGTTCAGGTTCCAAAATTGTCAAATACTGGAATTTGACAATTCTAGCATTATTTAATTCCAACAACCAAACGGACCCTAAGTGAAAGTCCACAATAAGAAGGAACCTTGAGGTTGTCTCTTTTGATCGCACAATCTATATATATTGTTTAGCATATGAGCATCCTTATTCAAGAGAGAGTTGGAGATTTGGTGTTTCATCTCGAAATACCAAGTATTCGATTTTGTATGTTGTAGTGGAACAAAACTCACATCAACAAGACTATTTCCTAATCTATTCACTTAACAAAACTCCTATAATAATTTAAAAATTAGGTGAAAAATTACAACTTATTGTCATTATCGAATTCATCCACGAATTGGATAAGGAACAAAGAAATACTATACACTTATTATCTTCTTCTAACTTGACTCCAATTGACATTAATTGACTCATTAAATTGAAAGTATTGAGATAATCATTTATAGAATCTCTTTTATCTTCAAAGAGTACAACTTTCTTTTAAGGAAAGTTTATTAACCAAACTCTCTTCCATTAATACAATGATCCTATCTTCTTCCACAAGAAATGTGCAATTAGTTCTTTTGACACATTCATAAATATAAAATCAGAACATAAATTGACAATACTTCTAACTTTCTTATCTAATTTATTCCAATCATCATCATACATATAAGTTTTGACAAAAAAGATGACATTGTCCACTAATCTCTCTCCACCAAAAGGTCTTCATAAAAAGGCAGAAGTAACTTTAAGTTGTTCATAAAAGGGCAATTTATGGAAACCTAACAAAAATATTCATAAAAAGGAAAGTTGTGTTTTATTATTAAAATGGAAGTTTTAAAAGAGAACCAAAAGAGGGGGGAGGAATGGGGTCCAAAAAGTTTTGTATTTTTTAAACATTCTTCTAATTAGTTTTCAAAAATCAAGTTTGGAGGCAAAGGGAGGAACAAAAATATTATTAATCCTCGAAAGGTCTATATAAGGAGATGAGCAATGGAGAGTGTTACCAATTCATATTATCAGCCCATTTCTCTTAAGATAAATATATGTATGTATGTATGTATGTACGTAATATATATATACAAAAAAAAGAGAGAAATATACAGGATTGTAAAACTAAATCATTTCATAGTATGATATTTGATCATTGATCAATGCCAAATGCCAAAGATAAATATTAAATGCCAATTGATAGTTGAAAAATATTCAAATAAGCCATATCAATGATATCATGTATGTCCATGTTCACGATTCCAATGAAAATAATTACAATTACTGAATTACAAAATGTAGTTCATGAAACATGATTCAATGTTCATCAATCATCAAAATGATTATCAAAAAAATCGTCTATTGGATTTTCGGCGGATGCAAGTTCAAGATCACCATCATCATTTGAACCCAAAGCAGTTCCACTCGCACTAGATGCACCACGTGGTATGTTACCATCATCGACCACATCATCCATAGTCTCTATCAAGATCCTAAATGGTTACATCCAAGTCGGAAGAATCCAATGTTGCATCCCAAAGCTTCACTACCCCCTGCTTGTATTGGGGATCCTTACGCAACAGAAGACACAAATTGGAATGAATATACACCAAGGCTTCAGCTCTTTTTGCAGCCAACCAGTTATGCTTCATTGAGTGGATAAGGCATATGTACTCCAATTCCGTTCAGAGACAGAAGAGCTTGCAGCACGGAGAGAAAACCAACAAAATAAAAAATGCAAGATAAATTCAAGAATGTTAAGTGTTAAATTCTATAAAAAAAGTAGCAATGAAAAACAAAAAAAACTTACTTGTGAGAGGATCTTGATTGCAAGAGGTTGGAGGCACATACAGTCTTGACCATGGAAGTACCACCATGTAGTAGCATCCATTCTGAATCGGTCTTTGACAGCACAAGGGGTCTGATTTTTTTTCCTAAGACAAACAATCCAGATTCTTTTCCAACACTTGCCTCCACTTCTCGATCTTTGAAGAGTCTACTAAATGCCCACTTGTACCACAGCATAAGCAGTCTGATTTTTCTCCTGAGACAAACAATCCAAATTATTTTCTAACACTTGCATCCACTTCTAGATCTTTGAAGTAGCAACACCATATAGAGATTCTCTTTTAAAACTTCCATTTTAATAGAGATTCCGAAGTTGCTAATGGGTACAAGAGATTCTTTACTAAATGCCCACTTGTACCCATTAGCAACTTCAGAATCTCTATATGTTGGTACTCACCCTGGGATAGAAAGTACATAAGTGCTATGGTACCTCAGAGATAGGGCGTATGCCAGGAGGTGCAATGGTGTGGTCATCTTGTTCCAATAATGAAGAATAGTTGCTTCCACCCTTTTGTCAAAGGTGTCTTTGGGATCATTCTCTCTCTTGTGTATTACCACTTTTATTTTCTCCAACATTGCATCCATGCTATTATAGACATCCCCCAAGCATGGTGCATCTATATCAGCAAAACGAAGCATAGACATGATAGGTTCAGTGAATTCCAATACATATTCCACATGAACCCACCAATCCTAATCCAAGATCAATGCCTTGACCTTTTGGGCCTCTCTGAATTTGATTACTTCAGTATACCCCATTAATTGCTTAAAACCATTTGACCCAATGTCTCTCGCACCTTTGCAAGTCATCTCAAAACAACTATGAGATGCAAACTAGGTCTTAGCAACCTAAGATCATGTTAATAGTAAGTTAATAACACATTTAAAATATGTAAATAACACAAAAAATATTTTATTCAATTATGTAAAACATGACATAAATGAAACTAAATAAATTAAATTTACCTTCAACAATTCCAATCTTGAGGAATTTCTAAAAATTGCTTATGACATATGGTGGTTCGTCACAAACATCTAGATCTCCTCAGCCTCTTGGTATATTTCTTTCACCCACTCTATTTGGGTGCCAATTGCTAGCATCACCAAATTGAGGGAGTGTACGGTGTCCAAAAAATGTGCTCCCAGCTTGCCTCTACCAAAACAACTCAAGCCTTGCAAACTTTTGTATTGTCCATAATTACTTGGACCACATTTTTATTACCCACCATCTCTATGAAGTCAATGAGAATCCTAGAAATGAGCTTTGCATCTTTGACTTCCCCTTCACAGTCAACCACCCTCAAAAACATTGCCCCCTTGGGGTACACCACAATAACATTGATCAACGAATGGTTTTTGCAATCTTTTCATCCACCAAAAACAAAAGATACGCCTGTTTCAATCCAAGAAAATCTAATTGGTTTCAATTGGGCCTCTACAGATTTTCTCTCTTTTTGCCATAAGGTGGTACACACCTTTCATACTTAGGACTTGTGAAACTAGGGGGTGCACTATTTATTGCTAACACCATGTCCCGCCAATATGGTGATCTCGCCAAGTTGAATGGAAAACCATTGACATAGAGGCAACATGCAACTTTTCCTTCAACAATATCTCTTGCTTCCAGTTTAAACACTCTCCAATGGACCTCTCTTGCGGGTGGGGTGTTAAGGTTTTATGATCATTGCAAATGTAATAGCACTATCTGATTGTATGTGTTTTCCAAATGCAACAATCTATTGTATTTATATTGAGAATGAGCCAAGAAGAGACATGTCCCTTCATGGGACATGTCTATTCATTATTATGTAATTAATATAATGACAATTATGATTATATATATATACATATATATACATACATATATATATTTAATATCTCTTGAGTATTATATTAATTTCTCTAATATTTACATAATATATATATAAAGATAGATCTATATTATTACATAGTAAAGTAGAGAAGATTGTTCATTTATTAAACATATTAAACAATTTGGTTCCTGTACTATTCATAGCTCTTTACCATTAAATCTGATCTTGTCATTACTTTGGTTTGAGAAGGGAGAAGACATTGGAGGCGATCCAAATCACTTACAGACCACTTGATAAGTTCCCTCAAAGTTTATAGATCCAAGCCCTCTCTTGAGACTTTTGTCCTCAAGGATTAGAGGGTCGTTGATCCCCACCCAATCTTGGGAACTATTCTTTTGGGATTTAGACTACCCCTCTTTGGTCACTTTAGCCTTCTCCTCCTTAGTATTGAAGTACCAACAAGAACTGAGCATAGGAACATATGTTCTATCCACTCATTCTCATTATCATATATTTATATATAAATTAAAAATTCTTTTGATTTTGTAGCCACTGCCATCCTAACTTCAATGTTTCTAGTCATGGCAATATTTGAACGTTTTTAAGACCAAGACCATCTTTTTCATCAACTCAAAACACCTGTGACAGAGCTTTAGTTCGAGCCCAGATGCAGTTATGATTTCTCTTTTTTCTTTCTTTTTCCTCATTCCTACACTAGTAAGTAGTAATAATAACTTAGGAGACAAAAAGTAGTAAGAAATTACAACTTGATGTTTGTGTTAAACAAATTTTAGTATTTACCCTATTCAAAGTATCTAGATCTGTACCCTGATATTCAACCTTGCCTGATTTGATTATATATAATTAAACTTATTATTAGCAAAAAAGTGATTCAATGTATCTACTTTGACTTGTAGTTGGAAAGAAATGACTTCAGTTTGTGAAACACAATGGACTCAGACCATATCATATCCGATCACCTATTGCAATATGTCTGGTCACGCTATTGGCAAAGACATTCACTGCTTGTGGTTCCAATAAACCAGGTGATGTCAACACTCTCAGTCTCAATGAAGAGCACTACGATGATTTGAATCGATTTTCAATGTGTAGTTGCACTAATCATTTTAATTTATTTTCATTTATATATAAGACAACCAAACCCAGCAATACTGAATCAGGGGAAAATTTTGGGGTCCTGAATTCGAACTGAAACTTTGGAAAATATACATAAAACTAGTTGGGCTCTTGTATTTGAGTTCACATTTCCTTAAACCTATTGAACAAGGCATTCATTCATCTGAACTAATTTCAGTCAAGCTACCAAAGTAGTTGGAATGAAACGCCTAGATAAACCTTAACACATCAGGCATCATTTTTCCCTCAAAAGCTATTTCAAAAGTCAAAACCTCCGAAAAGAGCTTACCTCCATCTTTGCTTCTACACAATAGAGGCAGAAGCGGGATTAGGGAAGATGGACATCACCAGAATGTTAAGTGTTAGATCACATACACTCCACAACAAAGAGGAAGCATAAGTCATATCATACCATTAACCCAATATATGAGATAAAACAATACACCAGACGTTAAGGGTAATTTCATCTATACTACTGAGCCTGGGAATGATAACTTTTAATGTCCTTTACGTCAAAACACTCTGTAAAACCTATAAAAAGTGTGTAGTTGTTTGGAAGATTATGCCTATGAGTTTTTATTATAGTAATTTATAAAATCTTTCTTTTATTGCCTTGATTTCATATTTCTACTCTGTTACATATTGACTGTATTCAATTCTTTCATGCATATCTGATATATTTTTTTTCAGTGAAATCATGATCTTCCATATATTGTATTTCAATGTTCATTCATGCATGATAATTGTAGCTAATTTGATCCTTAGCTGATCTAATTTTTGTGTGTAAGTGGCTATCTCTTCTCACCCTATGAGTAGTGAACAAAAGATTTTGATGTATCTTTATGATTTCCCATTGCTTGACCAAAAGGTTTCAGGAAATGTTAGTCTATCCCATTAATGGTTTATCATTTTTCTTTAGCTGATTTGATATATAAACTAAAAGGTTTCAAAAATGTGTGCTTGTCCCTTTATAGATTACTTTTATTTTGTATCTGCACATGGAAACCAAACAGTTAGATTTGGTTGACCAAAAGGTTTCAGGAAATGTTAGTCTATCCCATTAATGGTTTATCATTTTTCTTTAGCTGATTTGATATATAAGCTAAACGGTTTCAAGAATGTGTGCTTGTCCCTTTATAGATTAGTTTTATTTTGTATCTGCACATGGAAGCCAAATGGTTAGATAAAACATCTGACTCTTTTCTGCCATCTGTCCCTTTTGATTTCTCTAATGTTATGATTGGTAAGATGCAATGTATAGTAGTCAATCATAGAGATGATATTACATTTTCCATTGTTCAGTCTTTACGACTGACCTCTATGCCATTCATTTTTTGTAGGTATATCAAAGAGATTGAGATAAGCGTCAACCAAGCAGTACGATATAATCAGTTGACCATTCAAACCAGGCAATGGCAGATCTCCTTATCTTTCCTCTTTTGACTTATAAACATTAATTTATTTCCTTGTATGGTTTTCATGAATTATCACCGACTTGTGTGGAATATTGATTGCATTGTACTTTCTTCTCTTTTGTGAATGAAAAGATCATTGAATTTGCAAGAACTATCTATACACTTATGTAAACAATCTTGTATATGATCTTTATTATCTCTCTTTCATACAAGAAAAGAAGGAATGATCTTTTGTGTCTGTATCTATTAATGGTTTTAGTTTACTTTCTGCACCTTTCAACTCAACTTAAACTAAATTCATGAATCTTAAATGTTTAAAATTTTACCAAATGTACCTTAGCTTAGTAACAACTACCCAGCTCTGCCAATTTGAGCTGGATGGAAAAATTTGTGATATTTTTGGCCACATCCCATACTGTCTAAAGGTCATGCCAACTGTTTATACAGTATCTCTAAATAGTAAACACTTTTCCATTAATATTGATACATATTCCTCTCCCTTTCTCGATTGATCATGTTTAGGCAATTTGAAAAAGGGACAAATGTAAACTCCATTATAAGTAGCGAACATAAATAGGCAACACAGAGACATAAATGTACATGGCAGTTTGCCTTTGTAGGTACCATTTCAAAGTTACATTAAGGTGAATGCACATTCACCAATAAATTTGTATTAAAGCATTTAGTTAGTGTCCAATTTAAAAACTGATGTTGCCTCTGCCCAACTATGTGTAGGCTTAAAATATGTTCTACCTTTAAGATACCTTCTCCCCTCTCTCAAACATCAAAATGCGGAAATCAGAATCAAGTCAATTTTCTTGTGTTTGTTTTCAGTATAGGCAAAGACTATGAATGGATCCACCATACTTGAAAAGAGAGTTGGATAATAAACTCTGTATAGTATTACTTTTAACTTATCTCATATAGTTGCTTTCCAAATAATGGCAGACAACAACCCAGCCAACCATCCATCACCAAGCATCATAGACAGCTCTACCAATGATTCCGAGCACACGGCCCCAACATCAACTGTTGTGTCTACTTCGGTCGATTGGATGAGTCCTAACAGAATCAATATTATAGAACTGTCAGATATGTTGCGCACAACCTGTGAAGAAATAAGTGGATGCATAATAGACACGGGTCTGAATGCAACTAACGTGCAACATATTCAAATCGCAAACATGCAAGATGCTTCAGGAAGATACCATGTGGTTTGTAAGCAATTGGATGGTCTTTGCAACCTACTACAGGAATTGGCTTATGACAAATATTACAACCAAGGAAATGCAAATGAAATTAAAGCTGTGTTTCAAAGATTTTTCTAAGTCCATGGAATTGTCCACATACATGAACACATGTAAATATCTATGTACGAGATGAACATCCTTTGTTTGACCAATATTTTCAATATATTTAGACTCCTTGTTATATGTATAGAGCTTGACAACATTGGAAATCTTCATCCTGTTGAATGGGCGTGATACAAGTAGAATTGCCTAAACTTCTTGAATGGTTGTCTTTGTCTCCTTTGTCGTATGGGAAGCTTCTCAGCTATCTCGGTCTCCTCTGTAGTGTTTCAGTTATGGTGGTACGAACATCTGTATGTGGAATATACTCTAGCCCACTAGGGCTTTTGTTTTCTTCTTGCACAAATTTGAAATAAGAATTTTGCTATTTTGGTATTTTAACTATTGCTCAATTTCAAATCATCATTTATTCACAAATGATGAGATTTAATAGTTAGAATAATCACATAGTTTGAAATGATTGATAATCACATAATTTGTAATATTCAACTTACATGTTTGAACTTTGTTTGGTGTCCATTGTGCCAAACAGTATAAGACTTGTTTGATTAATTCCATATCATAAATCTATCACTAATATACTACCTCAATAACCAAAACTAGTGTAGCTTGTTGTACTTCATTTCTCTAATGATCTAACCCAAAGATGTTTTACTAAGACTCACATCTATGAGTTTTCCACATGACTCAACATGGTCTCATACTTTGAAGTAGTATTACATGTTGGGAAACTTGCAATTTTTACTACACAGCCTCTCCCACATCATTGTTTTGCTTCTTATATCCTAAGTTCTTAGTATTTTTTTTAAATATTAATTGCTAATGTATACATACTAAACTAGTGGATGAGTTCTTTGTTATAATCAACAAAAAAGATTGGCCAACAATCTAATGGTAGAGAGATAGCTCTTGTAAGCTATGTACACCAAGATGCAACATAGAACTCAATACAACAAATCTTGGGGACCAATAAATGCATTTTAAATGTCGTCAATCCTTCAATCATTAACATCAAAAAACATTAAAATATAACAGAACGACGACTTATTGTTTCTATTGAAAATGATTTTGCAGAAACAACCTCACTTCACACACCATGTCTACAGAATTAACAGAAGCTGCAATAAGCATTAACAATAGTGGAGAAACCAATTTGCACACCATGACTATAGAATTGACTACAACTGCAATTAGCATAATCCACAGGGAACAATTGGTTCATGAACCAATTGTACAAATAATAGCCATCTCCAAGTTTGCACCTAGAGATCATTGCAACATACGATACAAGTTATATATATCAGATGGACTACATAGCCAAAGAGCGTCATTTCCAATGAGGTACAATCATTTTGTCATTGCAAAAGACATGGTTGTGGGGACGCTGATCCGTTTGATAAAGTATAGTAGTCTGAAAATAAGTACATACCGGTTAGTACAAACAAAGTTTTTAACTAATTAATAAAGAGCTTGTTTTGTCAATTACTAAGTGTTGAAACTATTTCTTATTAATAAGTACACTTTTGACAAATATGTAGGTGGATTGTCATTGGTGATCTTCAGATCATATCTACAATGCAGGAGATACTAGGCAAACCACTACCTATTGAGCCAGAGCAAGACCATCGCATAGCAGGAGACGTGGCTGAGCCTACACCAATTGCTCCTTGCTTTACCGGGACTATGATGCCAGAGCTAACAGTTCAACGAAAAATACTATTTGGTATACAATCCCCAATAACCAAATCACAGTCACCTACTACAATTACACCTATTAAGAACTTGAATCCATACCAACCAAGCTGGACCATAAAAGCCCATGTCACCATGAAGAAGGAAATACAACATTACACAAACCAAAAAGGAAGTGGCCAACTTTTCAGCTTTGACATAATAGATACAGAAGGAACTGAAACAAGAGTTGCGTACCTTGATTGTTGAGAGGGCCAACTGTTCTAATCGAGCTTCTTCTTTCTTCCTTATGATTGTGTATGGATTGTTTTGCATTTTTGAGTATCTTTCGAAGGAGAATAGTGGCTGGATGCGTAGATCATTTAATGATCTGACTCTGGAAATTATTGTGAATGTGAGCCCTTGCCTTTCTATCTTACCAATGTCAATTGTTGCTTTATGTAGTGTGTCCTTGAGATTTGTGAATAGTTAAAGCCCATGCCATTGTTAGTGGCATTTGCATTTGTGTGCCTAGTGATACAGGAGTTATTGGTATTAGTTTTGGATCGTCTATTTTCCATGACGGCCCATTGTAATTATCGATCCTTGCTGCAGCGTAAAGTGGTAGATTAGGGGGTTTGGACCCAGAACTGTAAACAATTTCAATTATTTCACCCAATGCTCCATTTACAACGCCTGCCTGTGTCCATATGTTTGTTTTGAGCATGATGCATTGACCTTTGCAGAGTAGAATTTCTTTTTCAAGTCGTTCATCTATATTTGCATATTCTATGTTGCTTGTACTGCTTATTGCTACACTTATTGCTATTGGACAATTCAATTGTTTTAACATTTTTTTGTTGTGTAGTTTGACCAGATCATTGGTAGCAAAGCGGTGTACTGACTTGTCAAATTCCTCTTTTTCATTTGATGCCATCTGTTTGTCTGAACGTGCAATTAGGAGCTCCCAATCTTGTTTTGTTGGCTTTGCATTTCGTATGTTATGCAAAAGTTGACGAAACTGTGCTTGGACTATATTGTCACCTTGTTGGTGGAATATTGTTTGTAGTGTGATAATTGTTGTGAATTGTTCCCACAATGTTCTAGCAGAAGAATGTGATGTGTACAATGGCTTGTCCATCACAGGAGGTAGTTGGGCAAGGTCACCAACCAGGATTATTAAAAGTCCACCAAAGCATAGTTGTTGATTTTGAGGTAATGCTTGTCGTAGTCTACTATCTATTCTTAGTAGTAGCTTTGGGCCAATGAAGCTCAATTCATCAATAAGAATGTATCTTATTTCTTTTAAGTCCTCCTGGAATGTTGTTAATGCTTGTCCTTGTAGTGGCTGCATTTGTTTGATAGGAATTCTGAGCATTGTACGTATAGTCGATGCATTTACATTGAAGGCAACAACACCTATAGGAGCTAGTGTGAGGAGCTTTTTTTTTTCTGTTGTTGGTCATTACTGTTTAGTGCATTTCGTATGCAGTTAATCAAGTATGATTTTCCAGTACCAGTTGTACCTTGAATAATCATATAGAGTGGTTTAGCAGGCACACGTGTTGTGTTCTTTAATTATCATGAGAGCTTGCTCTTGGTTTGCTGATAATGTATAACTTGGAACATGGTGGCCTGCTAGGATGTTTTCTCCTTCTGCACTTGTTTTTTTTTAATATATGAACTGTGTTGCAATTTCATGTAGATGTTGGGGTATGCTATTATGATCCCATGTGTTGTTATCAAAATCACGCCTGTCAAACATGTCAAGTTCGTTGATGGCGCAATTATTTGAGGGGCCCATTTGTAATAGGAATTGTCATTCATTCATTTGCATTATGCCTTGCTCATTTCTATAATTGTTGTCTTCTTCTTCTTCTTCTTCTTTTTCTTGTTCTTCTTCTAAGTTTGTTTCATTTTTAGTAATGCAATTGACATGCCAGACATTATATCCAATTGCATTCATGTTGTTCCAATTTGCAATTATTGTATTTTTAGTTATTCCAATGTCACTTTCTATATCACGGAAATGCTTATATAAGATGAGCTCACTCCAGCAAAATACTTCAAAATGCTCTAAGTCAATATGTGGTATGCTATAGAACTTTGGGAAAACCCTGACAATAGCTTTTTGTTGTCTTTCTTTCCACTTACAATTTTTGCGGTTTGCTGAAAAGGTGCAAGAGCATGCAGATTCAAGAAGTGTTATCATCTCAAGCTCTGCAGGCCGCTGAATGTATGTCTGCAAGTAGGTAGATTGTATTTGGCTTGTGGCTGATGTATTAATGATTCGCTGATACATTTTTCGTCCAACATTCAAAGTTGTGAAAACATGATTGCAAATGACAAGAGGCGGTTTTTGAAGCATGTGATATGTTTCCTGTGCTCCTATGTCGCGCTCAGCGACAACTTCAATCATGAATTTTCTATATGCTGTCAGAGCTGGGCTCTCTGCTTATTGTGTTGTAGATATTCTTTTTAACATATTAGTGTATGTCTCAGATGTTCTTTCTACTTTTGATGCATACTTGGCGATGTATTTGAGATCTAGTTCTCGTGAGACAATAGGTTGGCAATCTATGTTGGCTCTCCAAATCAACATGTCTCGATTATGTATGTTAAGTCTGTCATCATTTCTTGCATGTTCATATTTTTTTGTGCCATCCTCATCATATGATATTGTGGAGCTTGTTTGTTCTTTCCATGGAGCTTTATAGCGACATTCTAATTTAGAGCCTTTCTTTCTTAAGCATGTGCCCTCTCTGCATTTTGTATGTCGTTGTACCCGGTTTATTAATTCTTTGTAGTCATGATTAGGTTCAATAGCTGATATCTCATGTGTGTTGAGCAAGCATGGATCATCTACTGAAGATCAGAACATTGTATTGTTTTTGTGTTGTGCATCGCAGGGGTTCCAAGCAATGACATAGTTGTCAAAAAATATTTGTGCTCTTTCTAGTTCTGCAGCATTGTTCCAATCTAGTTTATCCATATCAGGTGCATTTTTTATCCAAATAACCCCATGCACATGTGCACTGCCTCTGTGTTGTCATTCTGTTCTATACCAATAGTTCTCTACATCAAGTAGTTTTTCAATGACTTCTTCACGAAATATTGTAAATCTTTGATGCATGTACAATGATACAGTATGAGGATTATTAATTATGTTCTCTATGCGTTATCTATTTGACAGCATTTCGGGTGGAGTACCGTTTGAGAGCAATTGATGTAAATCTGGCCATTTTGTATCTGCTGCACTCAGTGTGAAGAAAAGTGTAGGTGATCCTTTTTGATTGATGATGTCTATCAACTCTACATGACGCTTGTTCCAGTATGGTTGTGTTCCTCACATGGAAGAACCATAATGCATCAGTTCCTTTGCAAGCTGGTTGTCTGGTAAATTTGTAAGGTGTGCACGAAGGTTTTCTATAATGGTTGATATGTTTTCTTCTGCATTTCTCTTGATGAATATGGCTGCAATTGCTTGACTGCGATGCCTACACATAAGATTGAAAATGAAATATCTGAAGCGGGGATGCCTTCCAAATCTGTTGTCATGGAACCTCATTAAGGGTTGTGCAAACTCATGAATTTGTACTTCCTTTATCCGTGGTTGCATTACCTGTGCAGATCCTTTTGGAAAGAGAGACGGAAATGCCATATCGAGTAAGCCCTCAGTGTTGTATTCGTTTATTGGAGACGAATCTATTTCTGGCCAATTGATTATATTTGTTGTGTTGTTTTCAAGTTGCAATTTTTGCTTAATTATCTATAGATCTGTAGTTGTTTTTGACTGTTTGGGCATAAATGATGATGTGTATGTTGTGTTGTTTCATTTACCTCTTCATTGATGTCCATTTGAGTATTTGGGACCACCATGTCTTCAATTGTTTCAATGGTTTTGAGCATACTTGAAACATCTGCACTTGTTTCTGGAATCTTTGCAAGATATTCAACATTGATAGTGACATCCCTATAGTATGGGTCAAATTTCATTTTATATTGCAGTGCATGTAGAATGTATCTCCTGCTGACATAGCAGTCGTAGGATTGGCCAGTTGTATGTAATCTTTGAACTATGAGTATATCTAGTTCTTGTATTCTTCGAGGAAGAATGTTTGCAATGTTGGTTATGTCCTGCACAAAGCTAATCGTGTGTCCACGATATTTATAATGGCCTCCAAAATGTTGGGTCACTTGCAATAGTGGGTTTACCATTGCAATTAGCATTTCTTCAACTTGCATTAGTCGTCTGAGTACATCAAGTTGTTCTCCTGGATCCATGTTGCTGGAGGTTGAGTACCAATGTATGCCTTTCTCATGGAAGCATCTTTTGCATGTGGGAGTCATGTTTGTTGATTGGAAGTGCATTCATGGGTAAGATTTGGGTAAGATTCTTTGCATATAGTGCAAGTTCTTAAGTTAAGCAAAGGCTTCAATCCTTTGGCAAAATTTTCTTAACGCCATTGTATAATCATTTTTTTGCCTCATATGCACTTGTTTGTTCCTGTGTTGTAATGGAATTTGTTGCTCTTCATATAGTTCATCCTGTAATTGTGTGACTTGTTGTTCTGTGGTTGTCTCTTCAATAGTGTGTGATTGTAGTTGTTGCAAAGGATTTGAAACTTGCTCTAATCTTTCCGCTTGTCTGTGGGCAGCTATTGCATCTTTATTCTGGGCGTAGTATTCTCGATATCTTTTTCTTCTTTCTTGTTGTTCGAGCTCAAAATTAGGATTTCTTAGGATACTGTTTGTCTGTTGTAATGGAGTTTGTTGAGCTTCATATGGTTGTTCTTGTAATCAAGTTGTTTGTTGCTTTGTGGCTGCCTCTTCAGTACACTATGCTTCTATTTCTTGTGCAGGAATTGAAACTTGTTGTAATCTTTTTGTGCGTCCATGCGTAGCTATCATATCTTTATTATGAGCATAGTATTCTCGATTTCTTTTTCTATTTTGTTGTCGTTGGATCTCAAAAAGTTGATTTACTAGGAGATGGTTTTCAGTAAAAGTTTCCATATGTTGAAGACTGTAAATATGATATTTTATTTGTTAGATAGAGGTAAAATGAAATCATTGGAAGGAGATGATAAATGAAAATAAGCCTAATATTTACTAAGGAATTATAAGGAGCCTTTCCTTTGTTATAGTTGATGTTTTTGTCTAGTAGCATGGTTTGTTTGTAAAGATGTTGATTCATTATGTATAAATAGATACATATTGCCATAGGTACAGTAACTGGCACCTAGAAAAAACATACTTTTTCATGTCTATTGATTCCACTTATATTTTTTTTCATTATTTTTTGAAATGCTGTAAAATAAATTCAAGCATAATCACATATTAGTAAAATTTGATAACCATTATAATGTAAATTCAAATGTATAATGTGTACTATTCATTCAGCAAACTTGTTACAAAAATTCACATTTATACAAATCACCACAAAATGATTTGCATGGAGAAGAGTAGATGCTTTTGTAGAGGGGTAGAATGTAAAAGAAAGAGGAGTATACAATTTATATTGATGGAAGATGCCTATGTATCAGAAGGTTCTATTTGTTCTTTGTAGTGGATGACATTTCTTTGATTTTGGAAAGTAGGTTACTACTTTCAGCAATAAAATCTGGTTTTTGCACCCCTGTCATGATTGCATTTATTCAAGCTGCATTTTTGTACACCTCTTTATTGCATGTTAAGGTGAAAACATATTCCCTATTAAGGACATCTCCTATGACCTGTTCACTTTTGTTTTTTGCATCATGGTTAAATTGTAAGGTGTACAACTCTTTTGCAGACATTATCATCAGTTATGTTGCTCCTTGATCAAATGCAATAGCCCACATTGTGTATGTATGATCCTGAAGCTTTATTTGCAATGTATACCCATAATCACAGTCAGCTGTAATTGCACTTTGAACAATACCAGTTACCTTCACTATCTTGAGTTAAGGCCTTTTTGCATTCTCGATCACTTGATTGATTGGGGCATGCTGGACAACAAATTTTGTCTTGTTTGATGAATAATGATGTTACTCTCAACATACATTGGAGTGATTCAGTTGTATCTTGAGTCTTTTTCCAAATATCTAAGATGGTCATTTGCGGGGCAGTTGATGGTGTCTCATTGAACCTTGTTGTAGCAATTGTCAAGTTACATCCACTTTTTTGGAACCATTTTTCCAAATCTGATGTCTATTGCAATTCTGGGTCTATTGCTATATTAGTATTAGTTGATGTGCTGAGCACCTTTCCATTATATTCAGAAACATGGCAATTTTTAGCTACAAGGACAATTGTTTCTTTCTTTTGGTACTTTTCTTCTACCTGATCACCTACCTTTTGTGCTATTGGTCCCCAGAGTGTGATATCAATACATTTCTCAAACATATCTAACAATGTTATAGTACGGCGCAACAGTTTTGTGCCATCTTTTCTCCTTATTGTTGATGTTGAATTGACAGATGTGACAACTCCAATTGCATCAATATTTGTGTTGTTGGTCTTTGTCATTATTTCACTGATAGGTGTGAAGGCGAAGTGGTTCTTTGGAATTAAGAGATCATCTTCACAATGCTTGACTTTTGAGTTAAATGCCAAAGAAATTTCTAATCCACTATTCAATTTGTTATAATTCTTATTAGCAGTCTTTATTGCTCCACCTGAGATTGTATATATTGCACCCACCTGTATATTGTGGTAGTGAATATTGGCTGCCTCATTGAAACATATAACTATTGTTTCAGTTCCCTTTGTATCTATTATGTCAAAGCTGAAAAGTTGGCCACTTCCTTTTTAGTTTGTGTAATGTTGCATATCCTTCTTCATGGTGACACGAGCTTTTATGGTCCATCGTGGTTGGTATGGATTCAAGTTCTTAATAGGTGTAATTGTAGTAGGTGACTGTGATTTGGTTAGTGGGGATTGTATACCAAATAGTATCTTTCGTTGAACTGTTGGCTCTGGCATCATAGTCCCGGTAAAGCAAGGAGCAATTGGTGTAGGCTCAGCCACGTCTCCTGCTGTGCGGTGGTCTTGCTCTAGTTCAATAGGTAGTGGTTTGCCTAGTATCTCCTGCATTGTAGATATGATCTAAAGATCACCAATGACAATCCATCTACATATTTGTCAAAAGTGTACTTATTAATAGGAAATAGTTTCAATACTTAGTAATTGACAAAACAAGCTCTTTATTAATTAGTTAAAAACTTTGTTTGTACTAACCGGTTTGTACTTATTTTTGAACTATTGTACTTTTTCAAACGGATCAGCGTCCCCACAACCATGTCTTTTGCAATGACAAAATGATTGTACCTCATTGGCAATGATGCTCTTTGGCTATGTAGTCCATCTCATATATATAACTTGTATCGTATGTTGCAATCATCTCTAGGTGCAAACTTATAGATGGCTATTACTTGTACAATTGGTTCATGAACTAGTTGTTCCCTATGGATTATGCTAATTGCATTTATAGTCAATTATGTAGTCATGGTGTCCAAATTGGTTTTTCCACTATTGTTGATGCTTATTGCAACTTCTGCTAATTCTGTAGACATGGTGTGTGAAGTGAGGTTGTTTCTGCAAAATCATTTTCAATAGAAACTATTAGTCATTGTTATATTATATTTTAATATTTTTTGATGTTAATGATTAAAGGATTAACGACATTTAAAATGCATTTATTGGTCCCCAAGATTTGTTGTATTGAGTTCTATATTGCATCTTGGTGTACATAGCTTACAAGAGCTATCTCTCTACCATTAGATTATTGGCCAATCTTTTTTGTTGATTATAACAAAGAACTCATCCACTAGTTTAGTATGTATACATTAGCCATTAATATTTTTTAAAAATACTAAGAACTTAGGATATAAGAAGCAAAACAATGATGTGGGAGAGGTTGTGTAGTAAAAAGTGCAAGTTTCCCAACATGTAATACTACTTCAAAGTATGAGACCACGTTGAGACATGTTGAATCATGTGGAAGACTCATAGATGTGAGTCTTAGTAAAACATCTCTGGGTTAGATCATTAGAGAAATGAAGTACAACAAGCTACACTAGTTTTGGTTATTGAGGTAGTGTATTAGTGATAAATTTATGATATGGAATTAATCAAACAAGTCTTCTACTATTTGGAACAATGGACACCAAACAAAGTTCAAACATGTAAGTTGAATATTACAAATTATGTAATTATCAATCATTTCAAATTATGTGATTATTCTAACTATTAAATCTCATCATTTGTCTAAATGATGATTTGAAATTGAGCAATAGTTAAAATACCAAAATAGCAGAATTCTTATTTCAAATTTGTGCCAGAAGAAAACAAAAACCCTAGTGGGCCAAAGTATATTCCACATACAGATGTTCGTACCACCATAACTAAAACACTACAAAGGAGACCAAGATAGCTAAGAAGCTTACCATACGACAAAGGAAACAAAGACAAAACCATTCAGTAAGTTTAGGCAATTCTGCTTGTATCACACCCATTCCACGGGATGAAGATTTCCAATGTTGTCAAGCTCTATACATATAACAAGAAGTCTAAATAAAGCGAAAATATAGGTCAAGCTTTTACAAAATGTTCATCTCGTACATAGATATTTACATATGTTCATGTATGTGGACAATTTCATGGACTCAGAAAAACCTTTAAAACGCAGCTTTAATTTCATTTGCGTTTCCTTGGTTGTAATATTTGTCATAAGCCAATTCCTGTAGGAGGTTGCAAAGACCCTCTAATTGCTTACAAAGCACATGGAATCTTCCTGAAGCATCCTACATGCTTGCGATTTGAATATGTTGCACGGCAGTTGCATTCAAACCCGTGTCTATTATGCATCCACTTATTTCTTCACAGGTTGTGCGCAACATATTTGACAGTGCTATAACATTGGTTCTGTTAGGACTCATCCAATTGACCGAAGTAGACACAACGGTTGATGTTGGGGCTGTGTGCTCAGAATCATTGGTAGAGATGTCTATGATGCTTGGTGATGGATGGTTGGCTGGGTCGTTGTCTGCTATTATCTGGAAAGCAACTATATGAGATAAGTTAAAAGTAATACTATACAGAGTTTATTATCCAACTCTCTTTTCAAGTATGGTGGATCCATTCATAGTCTCTGCCTATACTGAAAAAAACCACAAGAAAATCCACTTGATTTTGATTTCTGCATTTTGATCTTTAAGAGGGGAGAAGGTATCTTAAAGGTAGAACATATTTTAAGCCTACACACAATTGGGCAGAGGCAACATCAATTGTTAAATTGGACACTGACTAAATGCTTTAATAAAAATTTACTGGTGAGTGTGCATTCACCTTAATGTAACTTTGAAATGGTACCTACAAAAGCAAACTACCATGTACATTTAGGTCTCTGTGTTGCCTATTTATGTTCACTACTTATAATGGAGTTTACATTTGTCCCTTTTTCAAATCGCCTAAACATTATCAATCGAGAAAGGGAGAGGAATATGTATCAATATTCATGGAAAAGTGTTTACTGTTTAGGAGATACTGTATAAACAGTTGGCATGATCTTTAGACAGTATAGGATGTGGCCAAAAATATCACCAATTTTTCCATCCAACTCAAATTGGCAGAGCTGGGTAGTTGTTACTAAGCTAAGGTACATTTGGTAAAATTTTAAACTTTTAAGATTCATGAATTTAGTTGAAGTTGAGTTGAAAGGTGCAGAAAGTAAACTAAAAACATTAATAGATATAGACACAAAAGATCATTCCTTCTTTTCTTTTATGAAAGAGAAATAATACAGATAATATACAAGATTGTTTACATAAGTGTATAGATAGTTCTTGCAAATTCAATGATCTTTTCATTCACAAAAGAGAAGAAAGTACAATGCAATCAATATTCCACACAAGTCGGTGATAATTCATGAAAACCATACAAGGAAATAAATTAATGTATATAAGTCAAAAGAGGAAAGATAAGGAGATCTGTCATTGCCTGGTTTGAATGGTCAACTCATTATATCGTAGTGCTTGGTTGACGCTTATCTCAATCTCTTTGATATACCTACAAAAAATGAATGACATAGAGGTCAGTCCTAAAGACTGAACAATGGAAAATGTAATATCATCTCTATGATTGACTACTATACATTGAATCTTACCAATCATAACATCAAAGAAATCAAAAGGGACAGATGGCAGAAAAGAGTCAGATGTTTTATCTAACCATTTGGTTTCCATGTGCAGATACAAAATAAAACTAATCTATAAAGGGACAAGCACACATTCTTGAAACCTTTTAGTTTATATATCAAATCAGCTAAAGAAAAATAATAAACCATTAATGGGATAGACTAACATTTCCTGAAACCTTTTGGTCAACCAAATCTAACCATTTGGTTTCCATGTGCAGATACAAAATAAAACTAATCTATAAAGGGAGAAGCACACATTTTTGAAACCTTTTAATTTATATATCAAATCAGCTAAAGAAAAATGATAAACTATTAATGGGATAGACTAACATTTCCTGAAACCTTTTGGTCAAGCAATGAGAAATCATAAAGATAAATCAAAATCTTTTTTTCACTACTCATAGGGCGAGAAGAGATAGCCACTTACACAAAAATTAGACCAGCTAAGGATCAAATTAGCTACAATTATCATGCATGAATGAACATTGAAATACAATATATGGAAGATCATGATTTCACTGAAAAAAAATATATCACATATGCATGACAGAATTGATTACAGTCAATATGTAACAGTGTAGAAATATGAAATCAAGGCAATAAAAGAAAGATTTTATAAATTATTATAATAAAAACTCATAGGCATAATCTTCCAAACAACTACACAAATTTTATAGGTTTTACAGAGTGTTTTGACGTAAAGGACATTAAAAGTTATCATTCCCAGGCTCAGTAGTATAGATGAAATTACCCTTAACGTTTGTTGTATTGTTTTCTCTCATATATTGGGTTAATGGCATGATATGACTCATGCTTCCTCTTTGTTGTGGAGTGTATGTGATCTAACATTTAACATTCTGGTGATGTCCATCTTCCCTAATCCCACTTCTGCCTCTATTGTGTAGAAGCAAAGATGGAGGTAAGCTCTTTTCGGAGGTTTTGACTTTTGAAATAGCTTTTGAGGGAAAAATGATGCCTGACGTGTTAAGGTTTATCTAGGCATTTCATTCCAACTACTTTGGTAGCTTGACTGAAATTAGTTCCGATGAATGAATGCCTTGTTCAATAGGTTTAAGGAAATGTGAACTCAAATACAAGAGCCCAACTAGTTTTATGTATATTTTCCAAAGTTTCAGTTCAAATTCAGGACCCCAAATTTTTCCCCTGATTCAGTATTGTTGGGTTTGGTTGTCTTATATATAAATGAAAATAAATTAAAATGATTAGTGCAACTACACATTGAAAATCAATTCAAATCATTGTAGTGCTCTTCATTGAGACTGAGAGTGTTGACATCATCTGGTTTATTGGAACCACAAGCAGTGAATGTCTCTGCCAATAGTGTGACCAGACATATTGCAATAGGTGATCAGATATGATATGGTCTGAGTCCATTGTGTTTCACAAACTGAAGTCATTTCTTTCCAACTAGTCAAAGTAGATATATTGAATCACATTTTGCTAATAATAAGTTTAACTATATATAATCAAATCAGGCAAGGTTGAATATGAGGGTATCTGAATTAACTGGAATTAGTTTCATGACAAAATCTGAATTTAGAACAGCTATAGCAAATCTTAGTTAGAATTTTAACAATGGTTTTAGTGCCACTATCAGTCAACTTCAAAATAACACGAGGACTCATCAAATAATACACAGACCCAGATACTCTGAATAGGGTAAATACTAAAATTTGTTGAACACAAACATCAAGTTGTAATTCTTACTACTTTTTGTCTCCTAAGTTATTATTACTACTTACTAGTGTAGCAATGAGGAAAAAAAAAGGAAAAAGAGAAATCATAACTGCATCTGGGCTCAAACTAAAGCTCTGTCACAGGTGTTTTGAACTGATGAAAAAGAGGGTCTTGGTCTTAAAAAGTTCAAATATTGCCATGACCAGAAACATTGAAATTAGGGTGGCAGTGGCTACAAAATCAAAAGACACTACATTGACAGAGGTATAGAAATGCTTCCAATGAGCCTCTCTATCAATATCTTGAGGGACTTCTCCGGGTGGGGGGGAATTCCATGTGTTATGGGTCCCTGGGAACTTGGTGCTTTCTGAATTATAATCATTCATGATGTAAAATGTTTTCTCTTCTCTTACAATTATCACTAATGACAGTGACCTTAATTCAATAGACTTCTTTGTACACACAATATACTCAAAATTGTCTAAAATCTTAACTGGTGGATAGATAATATTAATATTGTGTAATTGCCCCGATCAAAATTAAACTATGATTAAAATATTTATAAATATTAATAATTTATCAAAGCAGTTTGAAAGGGGACGCAATTGTGGGCAGATTTATAAATATTAATAATTTATCAGAGCAGTTTGAAAGGGGACGCAACTGTGGGCAGATTCACCATTGTGTTATTGTTTTTTTTAGCAAACATTGATACAGTAAACAGAGTTTTCAGTTATTAGAGCTGAATTTATACAAAGAAAAACTGTTACACAACAACCAAACAATGAAGAATATTTACAAAATATGAACTCGCATTTCTATTCTTGGCATCACAGAGCACAAAAGAAGTCCAGGATATAGATCACAGCAAACGCTTATTCCAAAAACACACAACTGCATATAAAGACAATAATACAAAGACATGCATTCTTCATAAAACATTATTACATTCATCCGTATTGAAGAGAGGGATCTTTGCCAAGCAGGGGGAATAAAACATTACTCACGGAAATGAAAAACAAAATGCAAACAGAACAGTAAATGTGTAACCTGAATCCGATAGCATCAAAACATCAATCTTCTGCAACAGTAAACCAAAAAACAACAATACTGTCAATATACCGAAAACCCTACGAAGGTAATCAAGAGGAAACTTGCAGAAAAAGTGGTACAGAAAAGTTGTGGAGAGTCTTACAACTTTGGTGCCAAATGAAATCTTGGACGGTTGTTGTCATGCAAAACCTTGTTTCAGCTATTTGTACAAAAAAAACATCCATAGAAGGCTGCTGCAGACAGATGACATTCCTGCAAATTGCAAAAGCCTAGCCCAAAACAGCTGGAGCTTATCGCGAAAATGATGTGCCAGTTGTGTGTTTTTGGAGCCTAACCCAAAACAGCTGGAGCTTATCGCGAAAATGATGATCTCTCCTCAACTCCCGCTCATCGCACATAGATTTTCCGGCATCAGAGAGGTACATATATTTACTGGCATCAGACAAATTTAAAGATTTACTGGCATCAGACAAATAAACAGTATAGGACGATGTTCCATCAGTGGGCGTTGCCCACAGTGAAAGCCTATCGGCTTAATTAAACATATAATTCTGATTTCACTTCTATTATCATAAATGTATATATAATCTATATAGACAGATATTTATAATTCTGATTGGATTATTAGTAGCTTAACTATTACATTAATTATATATATATATATATATATATATCCCATATTCTAAGTTAATGCATATAAATATATATAAATAATATATATTTATACATACAAAATATATAAATGTATAACATACAACATAGCTAATATATATAATATATATATATATATATATATATTTCTAAATTCACTACTAAAAACTGATATTAAAGCTACAATATATATTGGACTATCTATTGACCCCTCATTCTCAATATTATAATATTCTGTAAATCATTATCTTATTCATAGACAATTCACAGTATACCCAGATGGCAGGTCTGAGCAATAGTCTGCTCTTTCCTTATTATTTTCTTGTTCTCTATTTCCCATGATGATAACCAAATATATTTATATTTTTTTATTCCCTGATCAGAACCAAATTGTATGTTTCGTATTCTCCTGTTCGGGGCCTATTGAAATGAGATTCAGTTCCTTTTTATATATGTTTCCTTGAGTTGAAAGCTTGTGACTTCTTACAAGAGTCGCGTCACTTTGTTACTAATTTGTCTTATTCCATAACAATCTCTAATTGCTACCGATTAGTATTTATTCATTTGACCAACACAACCTCTCATTATAATCGCTTATTAATATTGTTTGACTATAGTAACTTCTTGAATTGCACCCTTCTTAATTTCCAATTAGAGTGACATTTGGCACTCAACTATCATATTATTAAAGGAATGACCATTAGTATATATCACACTGTTTAATATATTCTCTCACAGATATTGTCTTAACATTGATTACTGATTAGACTAATCATTGTCAGTTATCTTGTACTAAGCTCTACATTCGATAATCCCCCACTTACGAGTGCCAAGCAATCGACCATCTTAATATCACATCACTCCTTTGGTTTCGACCATCTTAACATAGACGGTCAATTTCAGATAATCGTCGCCTTCTTCAGTGATAAAATTATGGATTGTTTTATCATATTGTTTCTGTATGGTAAGAGATGACGATATGAATTCTCCTCCTTGAATGATCAATGCATAAATATCCTTGACAATACGTATTTTCTAAATATCAAGGTTGTGAACGTAACCTTATATTATATTATAATTTAATCAAATTAATTTTTTATTATTTTATTTTATTAAATTCTATTTCAAGAGAGGGGATATCACAGCTTCCATATAAGAAAAGAGAGAGGCACCCCAAATATATAGAGGTGAGACATCTTATGTGTGTGCAATGTGTCACAATCCTCATAAGGAGGAAATCTAGTATTCCAAATATATGAAATAAAGAAATGAGTTGTGAGAACTCATAAAGACCAAAGGATGTGTAGGGATTCTTTAGGAATATTCCTACATGAGACAAAAGAAGGAAATTAACTTTACCAAGTAAAGAATAATTCCTAACGATGATTTTCTAGAAATTGTGTGCAAATTTTCATGCAATGAGATGATTTCAAATGATTTATTTTATTGATATATAAGTGTTAAGTCATTATCATTGTTGGCAATCATGGCTGGTGGTACCTTTTTTCTCAGTCATGCCATTTGATACTAGAAAATATGAATGATTTTGGGTTTAAAAAAAGCCACCGTACAACATTCGGGACTATAGTACCTCTGCTTTATCTGATCACAGCCCATAATAACATTAAATTGCTGCTAATACCTTGGTTGATTCTTTTATTGTTATTATTGAATGATATCTATTTGGTAATATTGATTCATCAATTTATTGATTACTATGGTCATTGCCATTATTATAATTGTTGATATTGATAGTTTTCAATAGAGTTGCTGCTATCACAATCAAAGATATTATATAGAGATAATTATTCACTCCAGTCGGTATTCTCTATAATAATAAAACTAAAAGGTCCATGTCAATTAAGAATAGATATATTTAAGTCTAAATGGCTATGCCACCACAACATTAAAAATCACTTTTATTTCCGGCATTATTATTTGTGATGTTTGTCTATGCAACTCACCCACATATTTAATGTTAAGTTTGTAATTGTTTTGGAATCATGCCCCTAGAATTAGCTTCAAGTTTTCAGTATCCACTTTGCAATTGAATTGGAAAGCTTGCCACCAAAATAAGAATTCATTACTTTGAAATTTTTGCAACAATTGTTATATTGAGTTGTGCAGCTTGCCGTCATAGAGTATTTTCTATAATATTAGTTTAACCCCCTTTAACCATATGCTCTAACCTTGCCCACATAGGGATCTTGGTGATTAAAAGGTGTTAAGACTGCATGCTTGTTTATTGTGAAAGAGAAATCCACCATGAAGACCAATAATAAATCATCAATTACTTTGATAGCATTATGGCAACAATTTCATCAAGTCTCCTCTCCTACTCTACTACTACTAGCTGACTAACTGTTACAAATGAGAAGGCCTTGGCCTTTTATAGTTTCTCAATTACATTGAAGGGCCAAGATCAAGGGCCAAGACTAACCCATTACAAACCCTAATTAGGGTTGTCACACTATCAACCAATTACATGAAGGCACCACCCTATGGGCCAATAAGAAAAATACAATACTTTTGAGAACCAATGAGAAAATGGTACACTTGGCATAATATGATTGAATGTACTTGAACATGTGTAACTAGAAATTTCTTATTGGTAGAAGGCAAGTGGGGCGCCACCTCAGCATCTTTATCTTGTAGACTTGATCAATTTCTTTGTGATGAGAAAATATCTCTTGATACTCAACATTATCAAGCCTTTGATTATGATGCATATTCCCAAATTGCTTCATCTTCTCAAATTTTCTCCATCTTCAATCTTGGAAATTTTCTCATTGCCGTGACTTGAAATTGATTGTGCTTGTAAACTTGAATCTTGAACTTCTTGACGTGATGAATTCCTCATGTGGTTGGATTCTTCAAAATGAACTTTTATTTTTGAAGGAAATTCAAGTTGATGAAAATTTTCTCTGATTTTTCTTGTGGGTTTGCAAATTTGTTCTTTCTCCTTAACTCCGCCTTGATCTCGCTTTGAAATTGCACTTTGATAATTTGATTTTGAACCTCCTCATTTGAAGTCCTCAAGCATCCTTTTGCTTGAAGTTTTGAGCTTGACCTGCCATCATCTCTTGCTCTCCAAGCTTCTCCTTGAACGATTTACCTTGCAAAACAAAGGAAAGAAATGCATTAAGTTCATGAAATAATGGAACGAATGAAATCTGAATGCTTTCATGAAATTGTATTTAGATCAACTTTCTTCTACAAAGACAATCTGATCAAGAATTTAGACTTTCTTAAGGTCAGATTTTCTTTGTTTTAAGCCCAGATTTCCCTTTTTAGCATGTTTTAATTCTGATTTTTCCTCATTTCTTAGCCCATATTGCTTTCCTCCAGCACTTTACTCTTCTGATTTTGAAGGAAATAAATCTGCCTTAAAAGTTCAAAATTGCTGCATTTTGAAGTCTCAAGTTGAGGAAATCGTTGATTTCACAAGACAATTTGCTGCCTCAAACTTGATAATTCACTGGTAATTTAGGAGTTTGCTGCCCTTGTGCTGATGATTCACCTTCCTTATGATAACTCGCTGCCAATTGGGAAATAGTTTGCTTCCTTTCAAGAGAAATCCATACCCTTCAGCAGAGGTATGTTTGTTTTGGATGGATGAGCAAATGAATTGTTACTGTCACATTTATATAGGCGACCTAGAACTTGAAAGGGTATGTCCACTACTTGGGCTGACTTGGCCTTTTTAGGCCAATTAAAATATTCCCATTCAAACTTTATTTCTTAACATGCTGGCCGACTTAATCATTGAGGTGATTAAAATTTAATTTTGTTCTGTAGGCCCATAAATCACTTATTTTTCTCCAGCCCTTGCCAAATTTCCTTGGATCGAATTCCCTTGTTGATTGAAATTGTCATTATTTTGCTTTTGAATGATTGAGATTAAAATTTCAAGCTTTGGCATTTGGGGTTGAAAATCTCCATGGCGGAGATTTTGGGATGTGAGGAATAAAAGTCCTCTCCTTTGGAAAATTCCGCCCCTCCTAAAGGCCTTGTTTTGTTGGTAAATTATCAAGTTCTTGGCCAAAAAATCTTAACTCCTCAAGATTTCATCAAGTTTCAACTTCGCTTTATTGTCATTAGCCTTACCAAATTGTTGAACTAATCAGTTTTACAAGAAAATCTTAGATTGAAGGGGGCGGAGATTTTGGATTTAGAGAAATTTCTTAGGGCGGAATTCCTTGGAAGAGAGGAATTCCACCAAGATCTGCTTCTCCTTCAAAATTAACGTCTCCAATTCCTCATATGCATCCCCTTGATCATCAACTTTTACCTTCTTCACTTGGACATCTAATTTTGATCAAGACTTGTGTTCATTATTGGGGCGGAGATCTTGGTGAGAAAGGAATAATCTTGGTTGGAATTCCTTGGATGAGAGGAATTCTGCCATCCTTTCATGCCTTTTCTTGCTCAAAAAATCTGATCATTAGCCCTTTCTACTTCATCATTTTCAACTCCTTAATCACCAACCTTCAATCCTCACAACTTGGCCACTTAATCTCATGAAGAAAACTAAGTCTTTTCATTGGTGGACATTTTTGAAGTTGAGGAAAGATCATGGGCGGAATTCCTTGGAAGAGAGGAATTTCGCCACCCTTTGCCTTCAAATATCATCTTTTCACCCCTAATCCTCAATTTTTTCATCTTCATGACTTGGGTACTTAATCCTCATCGAAATTGTTCTTCTCCTCGGATGGAGATTTTGAGGATAGAGGAAAAAATGGGGCGGAATTACTGGGCTAAGAGGAATCCTGCCACCCTTTCTCTCTTCATCCAAACTTAGTCAATTTTTAGCTTGGAGGACGAAGTGATTTATATAAAATATAACATTTAAGTATAAGTTACATTTATTATACTTACTTTAAGTTATATTTTATAAATATTGTTAAGATATTTGAGATAGGTTTCAGCTTCATAGGAGTTAGAATAAAGATCCTAGATTTTGGGAGTTTCCAAAAAATTCCAAACTTGGCCAAATTTCAAGATTCAGCACGCCTTCAATAATGTTAGCTCCCATAATCTTTCCTGACTTTCTAAGATGAAATTGAAACTGGAACAAGGACTTTCAAAAGGTTCTAACTCATTTCATCGCAAATCCCTTTATTTCAATCTCACCTCCTTGACTAGCTTAACCCATCTTTCACGCATATCCCTAACAGACTTCACTACCCAGCAAGCCTAAGTTGCCCAAACTCATCTCTCAAACTTGGAGACTTGAAAATTGCTACCAACTAAGACCACTACTCCTACTGCTAAAGCAAAAAGAGGGGTGTCCCCATTTGCAATGGGACGATGGTGTGAAAACCTCACAACAGGAGCGAAGGTAAATTTCATTTTTATTGGGCCACATCAACATGCATTTTAAGAGCTAAAGCATAAACTCTACTTAGCACCTATTCTTGCCTACCCAAACTTGCAACCATCCTTTGAGGTGGAGATAGATGCTTCAAAGCATGCTCTCGTGTGTCCTTATTCAACATGGGCACCTACTAGCACATTACAATGAGGCATTCATTGATACTATCCAATAATATCTAATAAACCACCATTGTCCAATCATGTCAACAATGGAATCAAGTCAACAAAGCCAAGAGACAAACATCAAAACTAATCACAAAACTCTCCAATCCATGTAAACTCAATTAAGTATAGGATGGTCGCCACCACAATTGACCACGATATGTACATAAATTCCATCTCGATAAGTAAAAAAGAGAAAGTGTTGCTCATGTAACTTCCAATTGCAACATTGTGATTAACCTCTGATTCATGTTAATCATGTAACTTCCAATTGCAACATTGTAATTAATCCTTGATTCTATAAATATTAAAAGTTGAGTTCGCCCCTTTAATTTGTCAACGACCCTAACTATTTGAACTCCAAATAAGCAAATTACAAACTTCCATTTGCAAGATTGAATTATGTGTCATCTAGAGAATCTCAATGTTCTATCAAATGAAACACAAAAGATGGCTTAGAAGGTACATTATAGTCAAGTAGTAAGTAATTTTTAAGGTTAAGTAGACTAAAGAAGTGATAAAGATGCATTCCTGGTGATCAAAGATGCCTTATGACATCAGCATTCACAATGTATGCAATCACCAGAATTTCAATCAAGAAGCAAGAATTATACACTCCACTACTAACACCTTGAAAACCCTAAATCTAAATATATTTTGTGTTAGAACTATCTACAACAAAGCATGGTCACAATTGTGTCCATTTGACAATTGAAAGGTTCTCTAAGATGGCAATTTTTCCTCCAAGCAAGAAAGACACCTTGAGAAAAGGCACTACCAAGCTCTTCCTCACAACATTGGTTTACCTCAAGATGCCACAATCGTGTCAAAATCAGCCAAGTTGTTGAATATCTTTGGACCACTCTTTAATCCATGATGAATACAAAACTAACTAAATCAACTATCTTCCATCCATTAACAAGCAAACAAGTATTCAACCACTTCACCCCCTTGGTATGTACCAATTGAAGCATCAACACACATGGCATAAGAGTTTTCCATTTATCTAACACAACCATTATCAGCCCCCCACATGGCTTGACAGAAAACCTCTTTCAAGTATGTCTCAAGTTCTAGCCACTAGCTTCAAATGACATAGCTCCTCTAACTCTAGCCTCTAGACAAGTATCCTCATGCTCAAGTCAAACAAAGCAAGGATATTTATCAAAAGAATCCAAGAAGTACACAATACTCGTCCAAACAAGATATTCAAACTTTTGAGATATAGTTCGTAAATCTTTACTAATTAGGTGGGAGAGAATGCCTTTGAACTCAAATTTTCATGTTATCTCAGCTTGCATCTCATCTTCAATATTTTGCTTCTTCAGCAAGATTTCCCATGACCTATGCAGGCATCATATTTCTCAAAAAAACTAAAAATTCTATTGTTAATCTTAATTGTACTAGTTTAGCGATAGGAGATTCAATAGTGGATACAAAGATTAAGGGTGCTACAACCCAAGTAATATCATTCTATAGTGTTGCTAAAATAGGAAAATCTATATATCATGAAAAATGGTCCACACAAAAAAAATAGAGATATGAATTCCCACTTTTGATCTGAGAACTAGAGGTAATGAAGAATATTGCTTCTCAAGGAGTAATGACCCAAATGGTAGTTTGGGACACAATTCTTAGAAACTAATGAACAGAGCTAAATTGCTAATAGATCACCCAGATGAGGACATTAATTTGAGACACTAACTCGAACATGTACCAAATTTGTTCCTCATGGCTTAGCCCTAACATCAATTCCTGAAGACTTGGAAATGACAAAATAAATTTTTACCCAATTTGGGCAAGCTGCAAAAATCATTTTTCCATATCTACCATTTTCCAACATGATTTATTCACGTCCCTGAGCTACAAATGAGTCCTTGGATTTATAGGGTGAAATTCATCTTCTTCTCCTTTAATAATTCTCATTTCTTGATGCACTTGGTTGCAAATTATGAGGATTTCCACCCAAAAGGGTAATAACAGTTTTCTAATAAAAACATCTCTTTGCCAAGATTGCTAGATATAATTCATAGTGCAAGAATGATTTATAACTATTGGATTAATTTTCCCTTTTTGAAAGCTTGTAAATTCTATAAATATTAAGTTTCTGCAATTTATGGTGTTGTTCATCTACTTCCAATCAAATTCAGATCAATGGTATCACAATAGTTCACTCCATGTCTGTAGATTCCACCAAACAAGGTGAGATTATAAGAAGCATGGTCTCAAGATACTTGACCCTTTGAATTGTCTTCCTTGTCAGCTTAAATATCCTCAAGTAGTAAAAGAGAAAGAAGAAACCCTTTCAAGTTGTTGCTTGAAAAAGCTCGAGTAAAAGAAAATGGAGATGGTTAAACGATTTGACAATCTCTTGTCATGGATCATATCCATGACATACGCTTCAATGGCAAGCGAGCCATCCGGGGTCTGACCCCATTTAACTATCAACACAAAAGTATTATGTTGATATCCCTCTTTTTGAAGGTAAAATTAATGTAGTATGTGTCTCTACATAATTCTGTGCAAACAAAAAGATACCTTTTGTACTCTTAAAAGTTGCCTCCCGTGTCAAAATAAATGGTGGGAGTCATATCATCTTTGAGCTAAAGAAGAGGGTGCATTACTCAACCAGAATGAAGTCCAGGTCAAACCAGGACAGAATTTGTAGATACCATCCGTGAGAGAAATGCATAGTGATAATATATGCTGATCAGCACAGGAAAAATCAATTGTGCCCGAGTAGAGACTAGAAGATGCAAGATTATACCCACACTTACCATACCTTGTCAGAAAAGGTTGCCCTTGGTGGAGTGACAAAATTCTCAAATAATGTAGTGGCCTGTGGCTTTATACCCAATAAAAAATGGAATTTACAGTCAGGAGGACACTGGACGAAGCCAACAATTATACAATAAAAATTGAGTACAAATTCAAATCTAAAGGAAACAACGAAGTTTCTTCCGAGAACATGCCACATCCAAAGAAAGACAAGGGCGAGCATGACAGGAAATCCTAACACCCAAATTATCAACAAATGCATCTCAAGAAATCCGAGCCTCTACACAAAAACAAGGAAAGAGACTGGATACTGTAACGTCCACAAAAGAAATGGCACTCAATTGATAAGGGTTACACCCAGAAAGCAAAGTTAGCGAGACAGAGGTGCCAGTAGAGGCACCAGCACATGCAACATCACAGGTCTTGGACAACGCAAAGCAAGGTCATGAAAACAGACCACCAGTTTACTGAATGGGATTCCCTTAATATTGCAATCCGTTTTATCTTTTATATTGTTTATATTTAATAATCCTGGATTTTGATCTGGCATACTAAAATACAGAATTTGCAATCCACCTATACCACCACGAATACTACTGTCACACATACACAAAAATGAGCCCCTTCAAATAGAATCCTCGGCAAAAATGAGTAACTAAAGTCTCTTCATTTCATCCCAACTAGACTTCCTGCTGAACTAGCAAACATTTTGAAATCATAATTTCGAATATACGGTTTCAGGGTTTAGGGTTTAAGATAACACGATTGTCAAAACATTATTGACCCAGAAAACTCTGCCCGCAACTAAAATCTCAGGGACATTCTATTGTCCAACATTTATTTGACGGGATGTAAAGTTAATGCAGGACACACTTCTGAAGCAAACAATTAAACTGAGAACCAGAGTTGAAAAGAAACGAGAGAGTTGGAACAAATATGTTAATAGGAGTAAAAACATACCTTCAAACATGAGAGCTGATTAGTGCGAATCTAGCGTGGGAGGGCTCAAGTGAGATCTTATCACCTTTCAGCCACCTTGTATTAAGTTTTGGGCACGCATTTATATGATGATGTCATAGTTAAGATTAGCTGTCACCTTTTTTATTATTGTATTATGTATACTTGTCAAGATATTGAATGTTGCTCACATAAACATGTCGTACATGCCATGATCTTAATATGAGTTCTTTATTCTTGAAGTTCAAACGTTTTAAATAGGTTGTGCGTTGTTATTAGGTCTGTACTATTAATTAATTAAAAATTAAAAAATTGCTCTTTAATTAATTAATAAATACAATTAAATCTAGGTGTTGCATAGACAATAGTTTAGTCTATAGTTCATACTTTTGTATAAAAAAGCCACATAATTATATGGATTCGATTAAAATATTTTAAAAAGAAATGATATATTAACATCAAGATAAAAGAATATAATTTTTCAAAAATGTATAAGATGTTGAAATATATCTTACAACCTATCTAAACTAATAGAGTGAGGAAGTAGAGCATTAAGTGTCGATGTATCCCTTAAAAAAATAAATTAGCCATAAGAGTGTGACTTCAAGAGAGAAACAATCATCTAAGTAACAAATTTATAACATAAGCCAAAGTAAATAACTAGAGTTATAAGGCCACAACAAGGGATTCCCTATCATTAAGTTTACCCCATGCTTTTGTAGGTAGGTGTTTGTCTTCATATACAAGTTCTTGTGTAATGGAAGTGATCTCTTCTCTCTTCTCCAATCCCTCTATTGTTGATAGTTTATATTAAGAAATATATAGGTTCTAACACCAGAGGTTGTGAAATTTAATCTCTACCCAAATAATCATTCAAAGAATGAAATATAAGGCTTGGACAATTACAACATGAAAATCTAAATCCTTATGTAAATCTGAAATTATTTTGCCTTAATATAAAATTGTCATTCTTAGATCCTTTTTCTTTGTGACGTTAAAAATCGGCCTTCATATATGCTTATGAACATTGCCTTAGTTGAACTTATAAAAGCAATAAACAAAACATAACATCACCATAAGATAGTAGCAAATGGAAAAAATCAGCAACGTAAGAGCACAACATAACATATGATTTACATGGAGAAGCCATTGTGAGAAAAAGGTCCACCAAGAAGAGAGGCCATATATGCATTATCAACAAATACATGTGATCACAATACATTCACTTCCATTATCCTTGTTGCCTCCAACATGGTGGCACTTGTCTATCTATGATCAACTTCCATATGTCTCACATTTTCTTGTTCCTATAAATTAACTCTACATTCAACTATCACTCTTTTAATATCTACATCCAAATAATTGATTTTATAGAATGACAATAGTTTGAAGACCACTAAACAAGACATCCAAAGAAGTCTCTTCATTCCAAACATCCTCAACACTTGGATTACCTCCACAAAATGTGAAATGTCACCAGGTTTGGCTCCAATACTTTCTCTCTGGCTTGGGAGCCCAAACATGGAAGAAAAACATTACATTAAATACAACAAATGATATAATACTAAGAGACACATGTTACCTCTTTCAAGTTCCCACTTGAAGAATCCCAAAGGTTGATTATTTGTCCCCTTCTCATGTCATTAAATATTACATTCTATGAATCCACATGTGAAAAAATAATATTAAATAATTATGATCACAACCCACATTTGCCACTACTAGTGGAACCCATTACCTCTTATAAATGTATTACAAACAATTGTAAGAATAAATATTACAAATTATTTTCCCAATACACTCTAAGTGTCTTAGAACACTTTCTAAGGATGTTGAAACCATGACATAGGATCTACAAGATAGATTGCACCATAATCCTTACAATTTTTTGCACTCCATTAGACATTTCATTATGAGGTAATGCCAAGTGTTAAACATGTAAGTTTGTGCAAACCAAAAGGGGCCCACCCATGCCTTTGAGAGGACAATAGCTAGTGGTGATTAGGTACTGACCATCCACCATGGCATCCACATGAAAGAGTCCAAATAGAAAGTTGTCCAGCCAAAGACAAAGTAAAGTTTTGTTATCTATTATGAGAGTAAAAGTCAAGAAGAGTTTATGAACCCATACTAAGTACTTGGTGTAACACAAGTGGATGTTGAGGGAGGTATTTTACCAATTGTGTAGGAAATATTCCCACAATGATCCAAAAGGTTTTAAAGATGTTGGCCTTCAAGGAAAATTTTATTGGCCTAGAGTTATATTTGTGTCTTAACACTAAAGATCACCTATTATTCAGTGTGTTACAAAAGGGGGGTTAGCATTAAATTATTATAAAATTAGAAATTATCTTTCCATGTGAAAAAATAATAATATAAAAGCATGGCATGGATAAGAGAAATAAACCAAAAATTTACTTCAATCACCAAACAACATATTATGTTGTGTGAAAGGTTTAAGCTAAAGCAATCAAAAGAAGTCATAAATCCATTTCAAAACATTATGTGTATGGATGCAAAACCAGTTTATATGAAGAGGAAAAATAATGCCTATAAAATGAGCATCTAGGACTGAAACCCCTAATCAAGAAAATAAATGCTTGTATGAAGGACCTAATATAATAACGCCATATAAAATGTATAATTTTGACTTCTACCAACACCTTCCAAATAGTTTGAAAGTATCATGTCATATACAAAAGATGGATTTTATAATTGGATCACCTTGAATTAAGCTTTTAAGCCATACTTGAATGTCTTGCGACAACTACCTATGTCAACTTCTGGTCCTTCCAGCATAACTTAGTAGAACACACAAAAAAGTTATGAAAATATTGTCATGACACTATCTCAATTATTTTTTGAAAAGTGTCCTTGTCTATAGATCAAAAACTAAACTTGGCCAAATCCTATGGCTAAGTAAACAAGGTGAAATTCATGTTAGAGTACCAATCCTAAACATGTCAAAACCCTTTGGTACATATCTTAAGAGAAAGTATCCAATGGATTTCCATAAGCAACTTATTTTTAAAAAAATGATAGGATGCCACCATATAGATTGTTGGTTGATGAATAGACCGATATAAAATCTATAAACTTCCCTAATCAACCAAGTCTCAACAAATGTTCAAGATTTTTAAGTTCTTTTGGCAACAAAAAGTTCCCTTAATTTTGACAACAACTAGAGAGATAATAAGAGAGTGGAAGCCAAAACTAATCTAAGAAACACTTCTATAAAGGAAACCTTACAAAATACAATTATGTAGAGAAAATTTATAGACTTCATTACCATTACAAGTTTTAACAATCTATATAGCACAAAGGCCACAAAGGGCAATGTTCTATTTGCTAACATTCATAAAATCTAAACCTCCATTATTTTGCAATGCAACGAATATCTCAAGCAACTTTATGAAAATATTTGTTGTAGTCTATTTTGGCCTAAAGATAGTCTATAATGTTCAACAACATTATTGTCAAGTATGTGTTATTCTATTTTTTTATAGTATAATAATGTATCAAATAATTTGACTATGTACTCCAGATACATGTGTTAAGATCTTTGTACTAAATTTTTTAATGAGGCCAACTATATTTCCATTGAGGTATTTTGTATTGGCATGTGTAGTTTGACTATATATTATATGGGATGATATTTTTACTACTTCAACATTGTGGATTATTGTTGACTCCACATCTTATTAGCTCGATTATGTTAGCAATAAATGATTTATTGTTAGATGTGATTATTTGATATTATGTCATGAATTATATCAGATTTGGGTGAATTACATTAGGCTTTAACTATCCTTATATGGTGCTAGTATTTTTTCTATGTCATTGAATGTGATTTGTAATAGTGGTTGATTGGAGATGATTGTAGTGGGTAAAAAAAAAAAATTTAACTTCAATTTCATTTGATTTGCGTGTGAATTGAACCTTGTGTTTCTCTGTGAAAAAATGATTCCAAATTGATGATAATTCTAGAATATATGTCTTGTACTTAAACCCATTAAATGAAGGGGTCATTTATGTGCAATTTGTTTTTGTTACACTTAAATTATATTAATTTTTAAATGTGTGTTTGTGGTGCTTGAAATGATCCAAAGTAAAATCTAATACGATTTTTCCGATTCTATTTGGCTGATTCTTTATTAGTACTTGCCGATAGGCTAGGCAAGTACTATTGCATCCATTTTTGGATTTCTTCCATTAACTAGTGATTAAAAAATCACAATTCTACCAATTAAAATTATTATTTTTATCAAATTTGTTACAAAATTAATAATTTGTATAGTATACATGCACATTTTTTATATTTATAATTCAACAAAATTAATTTTGAGCTTTTCTATTGGCTTAAAAATTTAGCCTCTTATACACGAATTTTGTGAAAGCACTACCTCTATTACAATTTTTGAGGCAATATTATAGGGGCAAATACTTTACCATGCCATTAAAATAATTCATATTTATTTTTAAAAATATGTTATAATATAAATGCATAGTTTTGGATATAGATTAATTATTAACTAATGTATATTAAATTGAATAATAAAATTTGTTATATGTATTATAATTAGATGTTATATATTTAGATGTTATAAGAAAATATATTATATTAGATTAATAATTTATGTGAAGTATCTAAATTTTGATTTATAGTTATATTTTTAAAATATCTTATAATATATTATATTGATTATTTATGTATAAATTATTTTATTTCAAAAATTAATAATTATATTTAAGAAAAATAATTTCATTGATATTTTTAATTATATATTTTTAAATATTGATAATATATAAAATTAAAAAATTAAAAAATAATATAAAAGATATTACTTGAAATCTTTTTTAAAATTAAAGATAATTTATGTACTTCATTAACATAGATATATTCACTTACATTTATAAAGATTAATTTTCTTTTGTTTTTATTAATTTGATTTAAATTATGATAATTAAATATCTTAAATTTGTAAAATAAAAAAGTAAAATATTTATAATTATTATATATTTATAATTCTAAATTAATACAAGACTTCACCTATTATACCAAATAGCTATAATATTAATTACATTGTGATTAATAGCAATTAAACTTGTACTTAGTAACTACAACAATGGATATTTGTTTATCTTTAACTTATCATTATTAACTTAATATCAAACTCCTAATCAATTAATCAATCTAATTATATTTGTATGAAATAGCCATAATACAATTTGGAAAAATTTTATTATTATTATTATTAAAACAAGTACTTCACCACTACGTGGCACTTGTTTCATAATAATACTCTTCAAAGTAAAATCTAATACAATTTTTCCAATTCTATTTGACTGATTTTTTTTTCATAATAGTGCTCTTCATAAGCTTGCTGACTCAAGAAAACGGTACCACTACTCTAATGCTCTTTGTCATTGTAATCAGTAGTCATTAACAAGTAAGCGTCTATAATTTGAAGAAGATTAACCAATTTCTTTCCTCTATTACCCAGACTTAAGGATAATAAAATTTACAGCCAATACCTTTAAAAAACTCTACAATACATCATCATGCTATTCAATGTACTAAAATTTTACTGCCTGTAACATAATTCGCAGTGCTCTATCTCAGTCTATTACCACCAGAGACTCTTGACTTAAATACACTTGCGTAAATTAACTACATATGCCAAGCAATACAAGGAAGTGCACCTGAGAATGCTAACTCCCATGCAGGCCAAAGCGGAGCAGCTGATGCTGGTGCGTGACTGTAAGGAGGCCTTGTAATCTTACTCATGTTTGGTGTGAAGGGATATACCAGTTATGCGTGAAAGCAGGAACACATCCTGAAACTGATCCATGCTTGCGTCAAGGTGTGTGACGGCCAGGACTCATCTATCCAGGTCCCCCACGTGAGTGTGTGACTGTCGACACGGGCTCCCCATGGTTCTGGATTGATACCGCGAGCTCTCTTCTCAAAGGTGGTAGCTGCGTCCTTTTTTATTGACTTCCCTTGTATTTGATATTCTTGTGAATACGCTGGTTCTCCACAACAGAAAAATATTGGAGAACATTTTTCCTGAACCTCTTGATGAAATCCTCCCTATGTTACTGAGCTTCAGACCTAGAGGAAATTTAAATGGTGGTGTGTGCTGAAGGTGCTGGTGTAGATGTGTTTGAATAGTTGGAAGTACAAACTAGCCACTCCTCTGAACAACAAGACTGAAACTGAGATGCTTTACCTCTTACCACTAAACTTGATGAACAAATTGTGAAATCTGAGTGATTCCACCTCTTGAAGAGAAATGGGGCTATGTCCAATCTCCTCGCAAATTCCTAAGGGTTTGTGTCTTTGGAATAACCAATTACAAAAAGTAATCAGATTATCTTTTCCTTGTTTTTATATATTTTATGGTGCCTTTTCTGAGATGTACTTTTCTTTTTTATAACCTCGAAGTCACTGCAAGTACAACGAACTAAGCCATGTGGGATAAAAGCTCACTTAAGTCACTTTTATACTTAAAGTAACTTTATAAAATAAAGTGACTTTTAATAAGACATAAAGTGACTTTATAACACACTTTATTAAATAAAGTGATTCTAACTATAGAAATGAGCCCAAAATATAAATATTCACCCGTGCAAACTTGTGACTGGCTCGCATCCTCTAAAATGTGGTCATTAGTCCATCTGGATGGATAGATAGACTAATCAGGCATCTAAATAGCCTATTGTTGAAAAGGGGACATTACAATCCTCCCTTCCCGGGATTGCTTGCCCTCAAGCAATCTCAAAGTCGAATGCTGCAGGATTGACTCACCCTCCCAAGTGGCATCCTCGTAAGGTAAGTCCCTCCACTGAATCAGATACTCACAGACAGTCCTATTCTGCAGCTTCCTCTCCCTAACCTCAATGACCTCTATTGGAACTAAAGTCAATTTACCTTCCTCATCCAATGGGGGTAATGCATCTAAAACCACTATCTGTTGCCTGATTGCCTTCTTGAGGCAAGAAACATAGAAAACATTATGGATCCTGTTGTCTGATGGAAGCTCTAACTCGTAGCCCACCTCGCCAACTCTTCTCGAGATGTGAAAGAGACCATAAAATCTAGGTCTGAGCTTCTTTGATCCACTCCGCTTTAGGGAGCTCTATCTATAGGGCTGTAAGAAAAGGTAAACCATGTCTTTTTTGCCCTCTAGATGTTCTCTTTGAGAGATTTGAGTATATCATGGTGATCCTGCAACCAATATCTCGCAATCAAGGCCCTGTTGTCCTGTAGAGCCAAATCCATAAAAGAAAGTGGTTGACTGCCATAGAGAGCTCGAAAAGGTGACATGTCAATCGTCATGTGGTACATGGAGTTGTAATAGAACCCCCCCAAGTATAACCATCAGACCCATGCTCTCTGTTGCCCTGCTACATAACTCCTAAGATGGCCCTCCACCCATCTGTTTATATTCTCTATTTGGCCATTTGTCTGCGGGTGGTAACTGGTACTAGGAGTCAACTCAGTGCCGCCCAGTCTGAACAACTCTTGCCAAAAAGTGTTAAGGAACTTGTTGTCACTGTCACTCACAATGATCTTAGGGAGACCATGCAATCTAAATACCTCGCAAAAAAACAACTCAGCCACCTGTGAAGCTGACCAATCTGCAATGATACAAAATAAGTGAGCAAACTTGGTGAGTATGCCGACCACCACATAAATGTTGTCCCTGCCCTGCACTCTCAGCAGACCCATGATGAAATTCATTGATATGCCCTCCCACTTCTGAGCTAGAATGGGAAGGGGCTACAACAACCCTGTCGGATGCTCATGCTCTGACTTGTTCAGCTGACAAGTCTGGCACTCTCTGACATGCTAGAGTACGTCATCCTTGAGGCCCTTCCAAGAGAACCTTTGTCTGACCTTCTTGTAAGTCTTGAAGAATCCTAGATGTCTATCTATGGGCGCATCATGAACATCCCTCAATACCTTAGCCTTAAGTTGAGAACCAGGCACTAGGTAGATCCTATCTTTATAAAGGATGATGTCATCAACCACCATGTACCTGCTATCCGGACACTACCCATCCAAAACTTGACATGCTTGAATATTCTTAAAATACTCAACTAGCAAAAGGGATTTCCAATCAGTGAAAATCGCTAACAGAACACAAAAAACTGCCTCTGAAGGTCTCCTAGAGAGTGTGTCATCCACTACATTATTCTTCCCCTTGACATACTCGATGTCAAAATCATAGCCCTGAATCTTACTGACCCATTTCTGTTGTCTCTCATTCAACTCCTTCTGCTCTAGGAAGTAGCGCAAACGGTTGTGGTATGTCCTGACTGTGAAGTTGCCACCCACTAAATACTATCTGAATTTAGCCAAGGCATGCATGATGGCAAGCATCTCCTTGTCATAGGTGGAATAAAGCCTCTCATTATCCTTGAGCTTCTTGGTCTCAAAAGCTATGGGGTGCCTGTCCTGCATCAATAGCGCATCAATTCCATTCCCCGAGGTATCACACTCTAGGACAAAGGAGCGAGAGAAATCTGGTAGAGACAAAACTAGACATGTACTTATAACGGTCTTGAGCATGTCAAAGATAGCCTCAGCCTCATCTGTCCACCTGAAGGCTCCCTTCTAAGTAAGATCGGTGAGAGGAGTTGTTGTATGGGGTATGTGCAAGATCATGAGGGGCCAAACTATGCCCTTAAGTGGCAATGAAAAATCAGCAAATCAGGGTTAGTCAACTTGACGTGAAAATTTCAACTAGCTATGAACCTAATATCAAAAAGTTGTAAGAATAGAATCTGTAGAAAATTGAAATTAGTTTCTAAACTACTAGGCCTTTTTTGAGAAAAAGTTAGTATGATTGGTGAAAAGTATAGATTTCAATGCATCAATAAAAAAATTTAAGGAAAAAAATAAGAAGTAGGTGTATGTCTGACCACCTTAATCATAATCAAATGATAATATTTTATTATAAGATTTTATATATAAGTAGTAGATTCATGCCCGGATGTGACACATATTTTTTTGTAATTTTATTCCAAAAAAAAATTAATTATGAATTTTCTGCTACAACATTTTCAGAATAAAAAAACTCCTTTGTCTAACCACCTTAACTCATTCAAAACTTTACAAAATTCAAATTTTATTTTATTTTCCTTATAGTAGGCGAAGCATAGAATGTAACGCATTTTTTGGATTTCAAAAATGTTATACCATTTGAAAGTTATAGTCATTTTTCAATCAGTATATAAATCAGCACTTTAGAGGTAGCTCAATTGAAAAATAACTAATAATTACTTACCGAATTCAAAATTTGACAGCAATTATATCGATAGAAAGTTGATAATCTCCTTAAGATACTCTTTTCGTTTTATCAAATTCGGGTGAAAAAAAAGTCGTTAGCTACATTGTCAAAGTCTAGAACTCAGAGAAACAGGAGAAAAACATGTATTTGAGACATTCCAATAGTTGACCATGTAGGTTTGGTGCACAAAGCAAAACCAAGCCTAATCGGGTACCCGATATTTTCGGGTACCTGATATTTTCGGGTACCCGATATTTACCCGAATATGACACAAAATTTTGAATTTTCACTTTGCCTCCACTTTCTCCCTCCCATTTCTCCATCCTTCATAAACATATATATATTAGATATATATTAGATATATTAAATATTATATAATATCAATTATATATTAAATGTTATATAATATATATTTTACATTAAATATTATTTAATATATATTAATATTCAAAAATATATATTAGATTATATATTATATATATTAAATATTATATAATATACATGTTACATTAAATATTATTTAATTATATATTAATATCAAAAACTATATATTAGATTATATATTATATATTAAATATTATATAATATACATTTTACATTTTAAATATTATTTAATATGATTCTGAGCACGAGCATGAGTCCCTATAGGGGCAGAGTTGTGCCTTTTACAGGCACTGAAAACCCTAGCTACGCAGAAATGGAGGCTTTGAAGAATAGTTCACTGGAGGCAGATTATAGAAGCAGAGGGCAAGAGAATCACTCTGTTTCCACCGCTTGTGGCTATGAAATGGTATCTTTCCCTGCTTTTTCAATCGGAACACTAAATTGCAAAGGTTCTCGAAAAAGATTATGGTCACCAGACAATTGTACCAAGCATGTTAATAATCTGGCAGCTCAACAGAGTCATTGGGAGGTTAAACAAGAACAATCAGACGGACCTTTGAACCGGCCGAAGATTATGGAGAGCGGGAAAGGGTTTGGTAAAATGAGCAGTTGTACTGGAAATTATACAGGTGCCGTAGAATTGACCGCATTAATAAATTTAAAGAAGAGATCAGCGGCGGCGCAACATTATGAGGAAAGCCTTGTCATTTCGATGGTGCTGCCCCGATATTATGAAGAATGTCTTGCCGCTTCAATGCCAGCGTCGCCTCTGTCTCAAACTTTCGCCATTGCTTCTCATCAGTACTCTAAGATATGGCAGGGATTGTGGGCTTTTGCACAACATAGTCCATCATAAATTCTCTATAAATCATCATGCATTATAGTATTCTGTGCATTTTTGAACGACTTACTCAAAGAATTTAATTTTTACCATAATTTTGGATCCATGGATTGTCATTTTGCGCTTGGAGAGAAGTTGCAGATTGCAAGAATTTGATAAATTTGGTTTATCTTATTTTCTTTCTCTACCATTTCTGAGTAATACAATTTTGTTTTTGTCCGTCTTATATGATTTCGCCTGAAGTTAATGAATTTTTTTAGATGATTTTGTCTAAAGTTTTAATGAAATTTCTTCCATGGATGCTAATGAAATCTCTTCCATGAATGTTGATAAGATGTTTAAATTCAGAGTTAATAAATTCTATAGCTTGAATGTTCTTTGTTGTAGAAGGTTATTTTCATGGTTTGTGATTCATGCAATTCCTTAATAGTTTCATTCTTAACAGAATTCATAACTAGATTTTCCATAGCCAATTTTATTCTTGATCGTTGCAATATTTTCTCCTCCACTAAACATTTTGTAATCAATTGATATACAATCACATTTTTCTCTTGGCCAATTCTATGGGCTCACGATTGAGCCTCTAGATCCACAAAAGGGTTGAAATCTGGATTTGGTGGAAGAGTAGTATTAGAAAGAAGTCATTCACTAACATCTCAGTTGGGTAATGGGGACTCCCTAGGGGTCCTAGTACACCTTATCATGCGTTAGGACCCCTAGGGAGTCCACAAGACCCCTTTTGACACATTGGAACGCTCAAGTGTGTCTTAAGGGGTCTTACAAGACCCCTTCTGACACATTAGAATGCTCAAGTGTGTCTTAAGGGGTCTTAGGACCCCTTAAGACACACTTGAGCATTCCAATGTGTCAAAAGGGGTCTTGTGGACTCCCTAGGGGTCCTAGTACGCCTTATCACGTGTTAGGACCCCTAGGAAGTCCCCATGACCCCTTTTGACACATTGGAATGCTCAAGTGTGTCTTAAGGGGTCTTAGGACCCCTTCGGACACACTTGAGCGTTCCAATGTGTCAAAAGGGGTCAGGGGGACTCCCTAGGGGTTCTAGTACGCCTTATCACATGTTAGGACCCATAGGAAGTTTTGATGACCCCTTTTGACATATTTGAATGCTCAAGTGTCTCTTAAGGGGTCCTACGACCCCTTCGGACACACTTGAGCGTTCCAATGTGTCAAAAGGGGTCATGGGGACTCCCTCGGGGTCTTAACGTGTGATAACGCGTACTAGGACCCCTACAAAGTCCCTGTGACCTATTTTGACACATTGGAATGCTCAAGTGTGTCTTAAAGGGTCCTACGACCCCTTAAGACACACTTGAGTGTTCCAATGTGTCAAAAGGATTCATGGGGACTCCCTAAGGGTCCTAACGCGTGATAAGGCATACTACGACCCCTAGTGAGTCCCCATGACCCCTTTTGACACATTGGAACGCTCAAGACCCCTTCAGACACACTTGAGCATTCCAATGTGTCAAAAGGGGTCATGGGGACTCCCTAGGGGTCCTAACGCATGATAAGGTGTACTAGGACCCCTAGGGAGTCCCCATGACCCTGTTTGACACGTTGGAACGCTCAAGTGTGTCTTAAGGGGTCCTAAGACCCCTTTGGACACACTTGAGCATTCCAATGTGTCGAAAGTGGTCATGGGGACTCCCTAGGGGTCCTAATGCGTGATAAGGCGTACTAGGACCCCTAAGACCCCTTCGAACACACTTGAGCATTCCAATGTGTCAAAAGGGGTCATGGGGACTCCCTAGGGGTCCTAACGCATAATAAGGCGTACTAGGACCCCTAGGAAGTCCCCATGACCCCTTCTAACACATTGGAATGCTCAAGTGTGTTTGAAGGGGTCTTAGGACCACTTAAGGCACACTTGAGCATTCCAATGTGTCAAAAGGGGTCATGGGGACTCCCTAGGGGTCCTAACGCATGATAAGGCATACTACGACCCCTAAGGTGTCCCCATGACCCCTTTTGACATATTGGAACACTCAAGTGTGACTTAAGGGGTCTTAAGTCCCCTTCGGACACACTTGAGCATTCCAAAGTGTCAAAAGGGTTCATGGGGACTCCCTAGGGGTCCTAACGCGTGATAAGGTGTACTAGGACCCCTAGGGAGTCCCCATGACCCCTTTTGACACATTGGAATTCTCAAGTGTGTCTTAAGGGGTCCTAGTTGGAATTCTCAAGTGTGTCTTAAGGGGTCCTAGGACCCCTTAAGACACACTTGAGAATTCCAATGTGTCAAAAGCGGTCATGGGGACTCCCTAGGGGTCCTAACGCATGATAAGGCATACTAGGACCCCTTTTGACACATTGGAACACTCAAGTGTGTCTTAAGGGGTCATAGGACCCCTTAAAACACACTTGAGTGTTCCAATGTGTCAAAAGGGGTCCTAGTACGCATGATAGTGTGTCTTAAGGGGTCATAGGACCCCTTAAGACACACTTGAGTGTTCCAATGTGTCAAAAGGGGTCCTAGTACGCCTTATCATGCGTTAGGACCCCTAGGGAGTCCCCATGACCCCTTTTGACACTTTGGAACGCTCAAGTGTGTCTTAAGGGGTCCCCTTAAGACACACTTGAGCGTTCCAAAGTGTCAAAAGGGGTCATGGGGACTCCCTAGGGGTCCTAGTATGCCTTATCACGCGTTAGGACCCCTAGAAAGTCCCCATGACCCCTTTTGACACATTGGAATGCTCAAGTGTGTCTTAAAAGGTCATGGGGAATTCCTAAGGGTCCTAACGCATGATAAGGCATACTAGGACCCCTAGCGAGTCCCCATGACCCCTTTTGACACTTTGGAACGCTCAAGTGTGTCTGAAGGGGTCCTAGGACCCCTTAAGACACACTTGAGCATTCCAATGTGTCAAAAGGGGTCATGGGGACTCCCCAGGGGTCCTAACACGTGATAAGGCATACTAGGACCTCTAGGGAGTCCCCATGACCCCTTTTGACACATTGGAATGCTCAAGTGTGTCATAAGGGGTCCTAAGACCCCTTATGACACACTTGAGCATTCCAATGTGTCAAAAGGGGTCATGGGGACTCCCTAGGGGTCCTAACGCGTGATAAGGCATACTAGGACCTCTAGGGAGTCCCCATGACCCCTTTTGACACATTAGAATGCTCAAATGTGTCATAAGGGGTCCTAAGACCGCTTATGACACATTTGAGAATTCTAATGTGTCAAAAGGGGTCATGGGGACTCCCTAGAGGTCCTAGTATGCCTTATCACGCGTTAGGACCCCTAGGGAGTCCCCATGACCTCTTTTGACACATTGGAACACTCCAGTGTGTTCGAAGGGGTCTTAGGACCCCTTAAGGCATACTAGGACCCCTAGGGAGTCCCCATGACCCCTTTTGACACATTGAAATGCTCAAGTGTGTCTTAAGGGGTCTTAGGGCCCCTTAAGACACACTTGAGTGTTCCAAAGTGTCAAAAGGGATCATGGGGACTCCCTAGGGGTCCTAGTACACCTTATCACGCGTTAGCACCCCTAGGAAGTCCCCATAACCCCTTTTGACACATTGGAATGCTCAAGTGTGTCTTAAGGGGTCTTAGGACCTCTTAAGACACACTTGAGCATTCCAATGTGTCAAAAGGAGTCATGGGGACTGCCTAGGGGTCCTAGTATGCCTTATCACCCGTTAAGACCCCTAGGAAATCCCCATGGCCCCTTTTAACACATTGGAATGCTTAAGTGTGTCTTAAGGGGTCCTAGGACCCCTTAAGACACACTTGAGCATTCTAATGTGTCAGAAGGGGTCATGGGGACTCCCTAAGGGTCCTAACACATGATAAGGTGTACTAGGACCCCTAGGCAGTCCCCATGACCCCTTTTGACACATTGGAATGCTCAAGTGTGTCTTAAGGGGTCCTAGGACACCTTCAGACACACTTGAACATTCCAATGTGTCAAAAGGGGTCACGGGGACTCCGTAGGACCCCTTAGGATAGACTTGAGCATTCCAATGTGTCAAAAGGGGTCATGGGGACTCCCTAGGGGTCCTAGTATGCCTTATCATGTGTTAGGACCCCTAAGGATTCCCCATGACCCTTTTTGACACATTGGAACACTCAAGTGTGTTCGAAGGTGTCGTAGGACCCCTTAAGACACACTTGAGTCTTCCAATGTGTCAAAACGGGTCATGGAGACTCCCTAAGGGTCGTAGTACATCTTATCATGCATTAGGACCCCTAGGGAGTCCCCATGATGCCTTTTGACACATTGGAATGCTCAAGTGTGTCTTAAGCGGTCTTAGGACCCCTTTGAACACACTTGAGCATTCCAATGTGTCAGAAGGGGTCATGGGGACTCCCTAGGGATCCTAGTATGCCTTATCATGTGTTAGGACCCCTAGGGAGTCCCCATGACCCCTTTTGACACATTGGAATGCTCAAGTGTGTCCAAAGGGGTCCTAAGACCCCTTAAGACACACTTGAGCATTCTAATATGTCAAAAGGGGTCACGGGGACTCCCTAGGGGTCCTAGTACGCCTTATCACATGTTAGGACCCCGAGGGAGTCCTCATGACCCCTTTTGACACATTGGAATGCTCAAGTGTGTTCGAAGGGGTCGTAGGACCCCTTAAGACACACTTGAGCATTCCAATGTGTCAAAAGGGGTCATCGGGACTTCCTAGAGGTCCCAACATGTGATAAGGCATACTAGGACCCCTAGGGAGTTCCGTTGACCACTTTTGACACATTGGAACACTCAAGTGTGTCCGAAGGGGTCCTAGGACACCTTAAGAAACACTCAAGCATTCTAATGTGTCAAAATGGGTCATGGGGACTTCCTAGGGGTCCTAACACATGATAATGTGTACTAGGACCCCTAGGGAGTACCCATGATCCCTTTTGACACATTGGAATGCTCAAGTGTGTCTTAAGGGGTCTTAAGACCCCTTAAGACACACTTGAGCATTCCAATGTGTCAAAAGGGGTCATGGGGACTCGCTAGGGGTCCTAACATGTGATAAGGTGTACTAGGACCCCTAGGGAGTCCCCATGACCCTTTTTGACATATTGGAATGCTCAAGTGTGTCCGAAGGGGTCGTAGGACCCCTTAAGACACACTTGAGCATTCTAATGTGTCAAAAAGGGTCATCGGTACTTCGTAAGGGTCCTAACACGTGACAAGGCATACTAGAACCCCTAGCGAGTCCCCATGACCCCTTTTGACACATTGGAATGCTCAAGTGTGTCTTAAGGGTTCCTAAGACCCCTTAAGACACACTTGAGTGTTCCGATGTGTCAAAAGGGGTCATGGGGACTCCCTAGGGGTCCTAACGCGTGATAAGGCATACTAGGACCCCTAGGGAGTCCCCATGACCCCTTTTGACACATTGGAAGGCTCAAGTGTGTCTTAAGGGGTCCTATGACACCTTCGGACACACTTGAGCTTTCCAATGTGTCAAAAGGGGTCATGGAGACTCCCTAGAGGTCCTAGTACGCCTTATCACATGTTAGGACTCCTAGAGAGTCCCCGTGACCCCTTTTGACACATTGGAATGCTCAAGTGTGTCTTAAGGGGTATAAACCCCTTAAGACACACTTGAGCATTCCAATGTGTCAAAAGGGGTCATGGGGACTCCCTAGGGGTCCTAGTATGCCTTATCATGCGTTAGGACCCCTAGGGAGTCCCCATGACCACTTTTGACACATTGGAATGCTCAAGTGTGTCCGAAGTGGTCCTAAGACCCCTTTGGACACACTTGAGCGTTGCAATGTGTCAAAAGTGGTCATGGGGACTCCCTAGGGGTCCTAACGTGTGATAAGGCATACTAGGACCCCTAGGGAGTCCCCATGACCCCTTTTGACACATTGGAACGCTCAAGTATGTCTTAAGGGGTCTTAGGACCCCTTAAGACACACTTGAGCATTCCAATGTGTCAAAAGAGGTCATTCAGACTCCCTAGGGGTCCTAACATGTGATAAGGTGTACTAGGACCCCTACGGAGTCCCCCTTACCCAGTTTCACACATTGGAACACTCAAGTGTGTTCGAAGGGGTCGTAGGACCCCTTAAGACACACTTGAGCATTCCAATGTGTCAAAAGGGGTCATCGAGACTTCCTAGGGGTCCTAACGCATGACAAGGCATACTAGGACCCCTAGGGAGTCCACATGACCCCTTTTGACACATTGGAATGCTCAAGTGTGTCTTAAAAGGTTTTAGGACCACTTCAGACACACTTGAGCATTCCAAAGTGTCAAAAGGGGTCATGGGGACTCGCTAGGGGTCCTAACATGTGGTAAGGTGTAGTAGGACACCTAGGGAGTCCCCATGACCCCTTTTGACACATTGGAAGGCTCAAGTGTGTCTTAAGGGGTCCTAGGATACCTTCAGACACACTTGAGCATTCCAATGTGTCAAAAGGGGTCATGGGGACTCCTTAGGGGTCCTAATGCATGATAAGGTGTACTAGGACCCCTAAGGAGTCCCCATGACCCCTTTTGACACATTGGAATGCTCAAGTGTGTCTTAAGGGGTCGTATGACCCCTTAAGACACACTTGAGCATTCCAATGTCTCAAAAGGGGTCATGGGGACTCCCTAGGGGTCCTAGTACACCTTATCACATGTTAGGACCCCTAGGGAGTCCCCATGACCCCTTTTGACACATTGGAACTCCTTAAGACACACTTGAGCATTCCAATGTGTCAAAAGGCATCATGGGGACTCCCTAGGGGTCCTAGTACGCCTTATCATGTGTTAGGACCCCTAGGTAATCCCCATGACTCCTTTTGACACATTGGAATGCTCAAGTGTGCCCGAAGGTGTCCTAGGACCCCTTAAGACATAATTAAGTGTTCCAATGTGTCAAAAGGGGTCATGGGGACTCCCTAGGGGTCCTAGTATGCCTTAGGACCCCTTTAGACACACTTGAGCATTCCAATGTGTCAAAAGGGGTCATGGGGACTCTCTAAGGGTCCTAACACATGATAAGGCATACTAGGACCCCTAGGGAGTCCCATGACCCCTTTTGACACATTGGAGTGCTCAAGTGTGTCTTAAGAGGTCCTAAGACCCCTTAAGACACACTTGAGCATTCCAATGTGTCAAAAGGGGTTATGGGGACTTCCTAGGGGTCCTAACATGTGATAAGGTGTACTAGGACCCCTAGGGAGTCCCCATGACCTCTTTTGACACTTTGGAACACTCAAGTGTGTCCGAAGGGGTCCTAAGACCCCTTAAGACACACTTGAGTGTTCCAATGTGTCAAAAGGGGTCACAGGGACTCCCTAGGGGTCCTAGTATGCCTTAAGGGGTCCTAAGACCCCTTTAAACACACTTGAGTGTTCCAATGTGTCAAAAGGGGTCATGGGGACTCCCTAGGGGTCCTAACACGTGATAAAGCGTACTAGGACCCCTAGGGAGTCCCCATGACCCCTTTTGACACATTGGAATGCTCAAGTGTGTCTTAAAGGGTCCTAAGACCCTTTAAGACACACTTGAGCGTTCCAATTTGTCAAAAGGGGTCATGGGGACTCCCTAGAGGTCCTAGTATGCCTTATCACGTGTTAGGATTCCTAGGGAGTCCCCATGACCCCTTTTGACACATTGGAATGCTCAAGTGTGTCTTAAGGGGTCCTACGACCCCTTAAGACACACTTGAGTTTACCAATGTTTCAAAAGGGGTCACGAGGACTCCCTAGGGGTCTTAGTACACCTTATCACATGTTAGGACCCCTAGGGAGTCCCTGTGACCCATTTTGACACATTGGAACGCTCAAGTGTTTCTTAAGGGTTCCATACTAAGATCCCTAGCGAGTCCCCATGACCCCTAGGAAGTCTCTCTCTCTACCTCTAGTGAACTATTCTTCAAAGCCTCCATTTCTGCGTAGCTAGGGTTTACAACACCTGTAAAAGGAACATTTAATACAAAGATTTAGCCGACCACCTTTAAAGACCTAAAATAAATGAGAAAAAAATTTAGGCCGAAAATACATACCGCATTTCTATATGTAGTACCATAAACTTCAACAATCCAGCTGGCTTCCTCTGCTAAGGCACGAAGAACTTCATTAATGTATGCTCTAGGAGGAAGATTAGAATTTCCATATTTATGCAAGAGATTCTCCAAAATTTGTAATATTATATATAATATATTAGTATATGTATTATATATATATATATATATATATATATATATATATATATATATATATATATATATATATATATATATATATATATATATATATATATATTATATACATGTTAGTATATATATAATATATTATATATATTAGTATATTTAATACATTAGTACATATAATACATTAGTATATATATAATATACATTACATATATCATATGCCTCTTTTCTATATATATATTATATACATCAATATATGTAGAAGTTCAATTTTTTTCATTTGCTCCCGCCCTTTTTTCATCAGCCTGGGAATATCGGGTACCCGATATGGAATCAGATACCTGATCTTTGCCAGGTAATATTTGACCAAAATATTCCCTGTGCCCATAGACTAGACAATCACGGGATTTTATACTTTTTTCACACGTTGCAAAACAAAAAATGTGATTTGGGGCCCATTGTTTGATTTTTGTTGACTTGTGGTCTCACCATGGGAAGCAGCAGTTGTCGAAAGGCTAAACGCAAGAGGAAGCTGACAGATGGTGAAATTCAAGCATATAGGGAAAAAGATAAGGAAAATCACCGAAGAAGGAGAGAAGGTATGTTAAACATTAATGAAGGTGACCCCGCAAATGTAGATGTAAGTGAAGAGGATGTTCAATTTGAAAATGCAGAGATGGAGATTGAAAATGTAGACTTTGGGAATGAAAATATTGCACAAGAACCACATGAACGTTATACATCTCCAAATTATATGCGAAATGAAGTCCCTTGCAATAAAGATAATCAATCCTCAAATTTGGGGCTTTCAAGAACACCTAAATGGTTAATTGAAATTGAGGAGAACATTAAGAATAATTGGGAAGGAAAGAAGTCACATAGAATTGTTAGGTTGTCGGCTTCAAGACTTTATGATCAATTTTTTCGAAACAAGACATTGGTTGAGAAATGTCAAATTTTTGTGCAGTTGTTAAAGATGAAAAAGATGAGACCTGTGCTTGTGAAATTGAAGATTCGTGTGAACAAGAAAATGGAGAGAAATGCCATTTTTGTGAAGAATCTTTTCAATGCTCTCAATAGCATTGGGAAGACTAGTAGAGAAAAAGACAAGAGAGTTGCTCACAGGGTTATTACAACCTCCTTAGTAAGTCATTAGTTGAGAAAGGCTCGTTTGATGAGACAAACTTGTGTTGACTTTAATATAGATCGTAAAACTTTGGGTAGAGCACTTGCAAGAAGAGAAAGACTTGATGATCCGCTTCAAATTGATACATGGGCTTATGGTGGGAGACTTCCACGTTTCGATAAGAAGCTAACAGATGTTGTCAAGGATGAAATTCAACAATTTTGGGATGCTAACTCAAGAGTGTCACCGAATGTGAAGGATGTCTTGAAGTTGAGAGTTGGCAATCGAGACTGCACTCCACATCCTAAACATTATGTGGAGGTAAGTCAAACAATGTTGTATAAAAAAATTTGTGATACACATCCAACATTGAAAATATCACAAAGTTCTTTTGAATCCGTGAAGCCATTTTATTGTGTACCCCTTAATATTTGAAATACATGTTGCAAATATCATGTTGAGTTTTCAATGCATCATGAATTATTACAGTCCATTCGTTCTACTTTGCATACTAATGAAATGCTAGAGGATTGTGGTGCAAGTGGTCTTCCCAAATCATCAAGAGACTTGCTAGATCAATTTTTATGTCATAGAGATGATGGTTGTTTATTTTATAAAAAAGATTGCTTAAATGCCAAGTGTTCAGAATGTGGTGGCTTGTCCAAGTTTAGAACATGTTTTCATGAGGGTTTGGAACACAATTTTGGAAAGACACTTGTCCAAAAAAAGGTATATGAAATAGTGAAATATGCATTAAAGAGTGGAGGTGAAGGCTCTAGATGTGAGTTAGTTGCAAAAGAATACAATGTTGCTGATTTTATCTCAGATTTCAAGACAAATATTTTTTACAAGTATGCAAGGCATAGTCATAGGTCTCAATGGTTGGATCAACAATTCAGGACATGTAAGGACACTTTCCCCATTGGAACTATTATATCCATTGTAGACTTTGCGGAGAACTATACATTGCAGCCCCAAAATGAGACTCAAGCTCAATATTACAATTCCATTCAGGTTGCTATTTTTGTACACATGACATATAAACATTCCCCTGATAGCACAAAAGATGAGCGAAAGATAATCAGAGAGTACCATTTTTATATGAGTGATGACAGGTGTCACTCTCATGAGTTTGTTCAACATTGTTTCCTGAACTATTTTGACTTCTTGTAGGAGAATGGTATTGCTATGGATAGGCATCTCATTTGGTCGGATAATTGCACCGATCAATTTAAGAATGCCAGAATGTTTTATTGGTTGTGTAGAATGCATGTGGAGAGAGGTGTACCTCATATTTGGAGTTTTTTTGAGTCAGGGCATGGGAAAGGGGAGCATGACAGAGCAGGTGCGTGTGTGAAGAGAGCTCTAGTTAAGGAGCAATTGAGGATTTTAGGTGCTCTGCTTCTTGATGCTCATTCTATTGTTGATTGGTGTACTTTAGCATTGTCACAAGGGGGGACTCTTGATTCTACAGTGCGTAGATTCTTTTGGCTGGTTGAGGAGGGAACTATAGGAGATAGATTGGATTGTCAAATAGTGAAAGACTCTTCAAAAATGCATTCATTATGAAGCTCCAATAGTAGTACATGGACCATTTGGACACGAGAGTTGGCTTGTTTTTTCCTCATGTGTTTTTAGTATGATTGGGATCATTGTGAGTCAAGTGAGTGGGTGGATACATGGGTTCCATAGTATCTGACTCCTTTATCTTTGACACTCTCTATAAGAAATGATGACATGGACACTTCAGTTGACTATGACCATCTTTCAGATCTTCTAAAGCTAGGAGATGTTTTTGCATTGGTTGCACCGCAGGGGAATGATGAGAGGTCAGATTATTGGTTACCACGTTGTGTACAAGGTAAACAAAAGCTTGTAAAATCGATGACAGATGGTGATGGGTTCACATATCCTACTAGTTCAGTTGTTGTTGTGGGAACATGGCTGCAAACATACATGATTAGAAAGAATGGAGTTCCCAGATTTGAAGACTATGAGAAGCACAAAACTATTCTCATGTATTCACACCTTGTTATAGCAACAAATGTCAAGTTGTCAAAGCATCAAGGAAGACCAAAGACAAAATAACTTTGGACTATTACTACTATTGATCATGAAGCACTATTGGAGACCCTGAAGCAAAGAGATGACCCTTTAGGAACACTTGACTAGGTAATAAGTTAACTTAGTGCATTGTTTTCTAAGTTCGTTAAGCTTAATTTCAATACATTAATTTGACCTTTCTTAGATTGTATTTTGATTCAATAAACTTGGTTTTTTATGTGGATTGTAACTTGTGCAGGAGCACCTATGAAGATGTCTACGGTCACCATGGATCCAATCAGAGATAGAAGGACAAAAGGATCCTTAATGGTTAATTGGGATCTTTTGAAGCCTATAATGGCAATTTGTAACAATCAATTTGATTTAAAAGTTAAATGTCCTAAAAATCTTCATAAGGATTTATGACAAAAATCATGTATGGGTGACCAATAGTGCCAAGAAGGGATCTTACATGTCATATACTTATGTCATTTGCATGGTTTGAATTCTTACATGTTTTATTGTTGTTTCTAATGCTTTAAGGATATTATTTTTTATCATTTCAAACAATCTATAAAAGTTAAACCTCAAACATAATAAGCTCCACAGTTCAAATTTCACAAGCTTAATCATGATTAATTTCACAGTTCAAATTTCAAACATACCACTAACAGTCAGTTGAAAGTGGCTCAACAACGTATCTTTCAAATCGGTAGTGATCTTACGGGGATCGTATCTCAAACCTCATGAGAGATATTGACAAACTATCAGGTTCTACGGGATCATGTTTTTGAGGTCTATAATAACCTCTCTCAATTTTGGGCGATTCGACTTCATTTGCATTTGGCAAGGCAATCTCAGTCGATGCCAAAACTTACAGTGAAGGTTAGTTGAAAGTGGCTCAGCAGTGTATCTTTCAAACCGTCTAACCTGGCATCAAACCGTATGCTCCATCAGCTCCGGTTGGCTGGGTAAATGCTAGTGACAACCCCGTTCTGCCCACAGAGTCACCAGAACGCTCGCGACCACGCTCGACCCAAGTGACCCCAAGGTGCACTAAGCACGATTGGGCAATGATCTTGCAGGGATCGTATCTCAGACCTCGTGAGAGGTATCAAAAAATCATTAGGTGCTATGGGAATGTGTTTTTGAGGTCTACAATAACCTCTCTCAGTTTTGGGTGATTCGACTTTGTTTGCATTTGGCAAGGCGATCTCAGTCGATGCCAAAACTTGTAGTGAGAGTCAGTTGAAAGTGGCTCAACAACGTATCTTTCAAACCATCTGACCTGGCATCGAACCATTTGCTCCATTGGCTGGGTAAACACCAGTGACAACCCCATTCTACCCACAGAGTCACCAGAATGCTCGTGACCACGCTTGACCCAAGTGACCCCAAGGTGCACTAAGCATGATTGGGGCAGTGATCTTGTAGGGCTCGTATCTCAAACCTCGTGAGAGGTATCGACAAATTGTTAGGTGCTATGGGATCATGTTTTTGAGGTCTATAATAACCTCTCTCGATTTTTTGTGATTCAACTTCGTTTGCATTTGGCAAGGCGATCTCAGTCGATGCCAAAACTTGCAATGAGGGTCAGTTGAAAGTGGCTCAGCAGTGTATCTTTCAAACCGTCTGACTTGGCATTGAACCATCTGCTCCATCAGCTCCAATTGGCCAGGTAAATGCCAGTGATAACCCCCTTCATCCCACAGAGTCACCAGAACGCTCGTGACCATGCTCGACCCAAGTGACCCCAAGGTGCACTAAGCACGATTGGGCAGCGATCTTCCATGGCTCGTATCTTAGACCTTGTGATAGGTATTGACAAACCGTTAGGTGCTACAAGATCATGTTTCTAAGATCTACAATAACCTCTCTCAGTTTTGGGCGATTCGACTTCATTTGCATTTGGCAAGGCGATCTCAGTCGATGCCAAAACTTGCAGTGAGGGTCAGTTGAAAGTGGCTCAACAGCGTATCTTTCAAACCGTCTGACCTGGAATCAAACCATCTACTCCATCAGCTCTAGTTGGCTAGGTAAATGCCAGTGACAACCCCATTCTGCCCACAGAGTCACCGGAATGCTCGCGACCACGCTCGACCCAAGTGACCCTAAGGTGCACTAAGCATGTTTGGGTAGCGCTCTTGTGGGGCTCGTATCTCAGACCTCGTGAGAGGTATCAACAAACTGTTAGGTGCTATGGGATCATGTTTTTGAGGTCTACAATAACCTCTCTCAGTTTTGGGTGATTCAACTTCATTTGCATTTGGCAAGGCGATCTCAGTCGATGCCAAAACTTGCAGTGAGAGTCAATTGAAAGTGGCTCAGCAACATATCTTTCAAACCGTCTGACCTGGCATCGAACCATCTGCTCCATCAGCTCCGGTTGGTTGGGTAAACACTAGTGACAACCCCATTCTGCCCACAGAGTCATCGGAACGCTCGCGACCACGCTCGACCCAAGTGACCCCAAGGTGCACTAAGCACGATTAGGTAGCGATCTTGCGGATCTCGTATCTCGGACCTCGTGAGTGGTGTAGGGCACTCTCCACTAGTAGGAATTTGAATTGCTTTGTGTTTGTAATAAATAGGATGGATCTAAATAGATCATCCTAATTTTGGTTTGAAAACCCTGATGTATGATCAAGGATCTTTTGGCAATGTTATAAGCCTAAGATGCCTTAGGTCATAGGGTTTATCTAGTTAGTGATAATTTGCTAGGTTAGGCTTATGGAGTTTTAAAGGTTAATTTTAGATTATATTTACTTTACAAATCATGTTGATAGGTTTTGATCTCAAAGAGAAATCATAAACTCTATCAAGTTAAAAAAAATTGCAAAAATGCAATAAAAGTTGTTGTTGCAACTTTCTAAAAGTTGCTCGAGAGATTGGAATTGGAAACCCAAGAGTCAAATAGGTTCTCCAATCGATATACCTTCATTTTTAAGGTTATATATGCTTTTCACTTTGAACAATAATGGTAAGAAGTTGATTTTTGTAAACTGGTGCCATAAATGAGCAATGGTGGTTTTGAGTCATTTGGAATTCAAGAAGAGTATCTGAAGCCCTGTATCAGTTCCATGAACCCTATACCTCATACTTGCTTTGTAAACCAAGCCTAACTAGGCCAATTAGGTTTGTGTCCAAGGTGGGTGTTAGGTGGTGCTGGAGTGGATTTGGAAGGCAAGGCTTTGGGATCTTAAATAACTTACAAATGGGTGTCTGAAAATGCCCTGATTGTGTCAAGATACTCAGTTGTGAAAAAGTTAGAAAAGAAAACCTATGTTGAGAAGGCTACAAGGAAATTGGCGTGCAGGTCTAGTTTGCTATGGTGTGGTTGTGATGGGAGTAAACCAAGGGTTATTTTAGAGGCCTTAGGTCATATGAGGACCATCTACATGCTTGGGAGTGGTCAGGAAGTCCACTGGTGAAGAGTTCTAACAATAAGTTGTTTTAGGTCTAGTGTCCCTAAAGCCGAAAAGGCATTGAAGTTTGATTGAGTGTATAAATTTGCAAAGGCAGTTTATTGGGATATAATTCCATTTAATTGGTTGTGTTACACCATCATAAGAGTTTGGGAATACCCTTAAGCCTTTGTAGTTGGTTGGTGAGTTGTGGGAGCTAAGAGAAGGGCACTCCACTTTCTTGTTGCTACCTTTGCATTAGTGAGAGGTATAAAAAAACTACTAGGTGCTACAGGATCATGTTTTCAAGGTCTACAATAACCTCTCTCAGTTTTGGGTGATTTGACTTCGTTTGCATTTAGCAAGGTGATCTCAGTCGATGCCAAAACTTGCAGTGAGGGTCAGTTGAAAGTGGCTCAACAGCGTATCTTTCAAACCATCCAACCTGGCATCAAAATGTTTGCTCCATCAGCTCTGATTGGCCAGGTAAACACTAGTGACAACCCCGTTCTACCCACAGAGTCACCGGAACGCTCGCGACCACGCTCGACCCAAGTGACCCCAAGGTGCACTAAGCACGATTGGGCAGCGATCTTGCGGGGTTCGTATCTCGGACATTGTGAGAGGTATTGACAAACCATTAGGTGCTACAAGATCCTATTTTTGAGGTCTACAATAACCTCTCTCAGTTTTGGCCGATTTGACTTCATTTGCATTTGACAAGGCGATCTCAGTCGATGCCAAAACTTGCAGTGAGGGTCAGTTGAAAGTGGCTTAGCAGCATATCTTTCAAACCGTCCAACCTGGCATTGAACCGTCTGCTCCATTGGCTTCAGTTGGCCAGGTAAATGCCAGTGAAAACCCCATTCTGCCCACAGAGTGACCAAAACACTCGCGACCACGCTCGACCCAAGTGACCCCAAGGTGCACTAAGCAAGATTGGGCAGTGATCTTGCGGGACTCATATCTCAGACCTCGTGAGAGGTATTGACAAACCATTAGGTGCTACAAGATCATTTTTTCAATTTCTACAATAACCTCTCTCAGTTTTGGGTGATTCGACTTCATTTTCATTTGGCAAGGCGATCTCAGTCGATGCCAAAACTTGTAGTGAGGGTCAGTTGAAAGTGGCTCAGTAGCGTATCTTTCAAACCATCTGACCTGGCGTCGAACCATCTACTTCATCAGCTCTGGTTGGCTAGGTAAATGCCAGTGACAACCCTGTTCTACCCACAAAGTCACCGAAACGCTCGCGACCACGATCGACCCAAGTGACCCCAAGGTGCACTAAGCACGATTGGGTAGTGATCTTGCGGGGCTCGTATCTTAGACCTCGTGAGAGGTATTGAAAAACCATCAAGTGCTACAGGGTTGTGTTTTTGAGGTCTAAAATAGCCTCTCTCAATTTTGGGCGATTCGACTTCATTTGCATTTGGCAAGGCGATCTCAGTCGATGCCAAAACTTGCAGTGAGGGTCAGTTGAAAGTGGCTCAGCAGCGTATCTTTCAAACCGTCCGACCTGGCATCAAACTGTCTACTCCATTAGCTCCATTTGGTCAGGTAAATGCCAGTGACAACCCTCTTTTTCCCATAGAGTCACCGGAACGCTCGCGACCACGCTCGACCCAAGTGACCCCAAGGTGCACTAAGCACGATTGGGCAACGATCTTGCGGGGCTCGTATCTCAGACCTCATGAGAGGTATCGACAAAACACTAGGTGCTACAAGATCATGTTTTGGAGGTCTACAATAACCTCTCTCAATTTTGGGCAATTTGACTTTGTTTGCATTTGGCAAGGTGATCTCAGTCGATGCCAAAACTTGGAGTGAGGGTCAGTTGAAAGTGGCTCAGTAACGTATCTTTCAAACCATCCAACTTGGCATCGAACCATCTACTCCATTAGCTCTGGTTGGCTGAGTAAATGCTAGTGACAACCCCATTCTGCCCACAGAGTCATCGGAATGCTCATGACCACGCTCGACCCAAGTGACCCCAAGGTGCACTAAGCACGATTGGGCAACAATCTTGTGGGGCTCATATCTCAGACCTCGTGAGAGGTATTGAAAAACCATCAGGTGCTACAAGATCATGTTTTCAAGGTCTACAATAACCTCTCTCAGTTTTGGGTGATTCGACTTCATTTGCATTTGGAAAGGCGATCTCAGTTGATGCCAAAACTTGCAGTGAGGGTCAGTTGAAAGTGGCTCAGCAACGTATCTTTCAAACCGTCTGACCTGGCATTGAATCATCTGCTCCATCAACTTTGGTTAGTCGGGTAAATGCCAGTGACAACCTCATTCCGCCTGATGGAGCCTTAATTTTTTACAAAAATTAGGGCCTCCATTTGAGAAATAATGTTGGAGATTTGATAAGGTTGTCATTGATGTCATTGATGTCATTGAAGGTTTTTTGGTTGCTCACAAGATATACGAGCACATACTATTAAGTGGAGATAAAAACTAGGACAGATAGCAAAGACTATTGAATAAATAGTGTCGACAACTATGCAACTTAGCAATGTTGGAACATTAAGCATCATATCAGCATTTGAATGGAGTGAAGTATACACACCAGCAATTAATGATCAAAGTCAACCCAAATAAATTTCATTTTCTCATAGATGTTAACAGCTGCAGCATATTACAAAGTTGACAAACATATTATTTGGAAGAATATTACAAGAGGCGGTAAAGTAAAACTCATCATGAATGTCCAGTCAGCAATAATCAACCCATGAAGCAACAACTTCATCAAATGAAGTGAACACAACATGAGTTAAAGATTGATTAAACATATGCGTATGAAGACATTTGAAGGAGCCATGCAGTAATAAAAAATAAATATACACAGTGCTGAGCATAGTTTGCAGGCAGTATTAAAATCATTCAATGAACATTTGAGAGACGATATATTCAAGAGATGTGTTTTTGTAAGTCTAAGGGATATCATGTTGCGCAAGCAATCATATATTATACACAATGAAAAATTCAATAGTCACATGTCATATCTATTAATGGTAATATCGAAGATTGGAAATGAAGACCATAAGCTTATACGATAATGGAGATTTTTTATAGCATGAAATGAAGGCTCCTACATACACGATGATATTGAAACATTATTGCTGACAATTAAAATTATTATAAGTGCAAACAAAAAGCATTGAAAATGATAATATATGAAATTAGCAATGCAAGTATGAGACTGAATGCGCACACAATGAAAAATAGTGACATAATTGATGGTATAGAATTTGTATATGAAAATTCATAGAAGTGGTAAATGAAACTCTCATATTAGCATTGATTGAAGTTTTAATTTAATGATGAAGAGCAGATGGCATGGTTTTTGTTTTGTAGAGAAATGATCTTCAGTATCGGTACTGATGGCCTCATCATCGTCTCAGGCACAGGGAAAGTTAAGCACCAGAAATCTAGGAAATCTATAGAAGTTAAACCTCAAACATAATAAGCTCCATGAACAGGTTATTCCAGAGTAAAGAAAAAAAATGTAACTTCAACAAGATATAATTTAAATCATAATGATAATCATAGTCAAGATATAACTTCACCATTCAATTCCATAAACATGAATAATAAATATGTATATACAAAAGATGACGCAAATATAACATATAAATGAACATGTTCTATATATGTATCAAATGTATCAAAAGTATGTTCATATACAAATATGGCACATGCCATTTCAAAATGTCTACAAAATCAATGTTTTAAGGTGTACAATGTGGCATATATGCCATCTCAAAATGTGCCAAGTGTCATCTCTAAATGACCACAAAACTAAAACTGCATCCTATGTTGTAGGGGGATCATCAAAATGTAGCCTCTTTGAAGAAGTGTTGGGCTCTGATTGATCCTGCATAAAAAATGAGTTCAAAACAAAGTTAGATTGCTTACTTTATTTGATTTGCACGTGCGTGCACACACACACACACATATATAAAATTCATAATTCAAACACTAATTTAATTAAAATTATAACTGAATACAAATATTTATACCTGGTCTCTCGATCGCCTACCACGATCAGGTGTCCTAGCATAAGTCCTGGGTAGCGAAGGGACCATGCGAGCAATACCAACTCTGACCTATAAATATATATTTGCAATAATGAGATTAGTAGAGTGGTGCAACATTGATTAATAAATCTACAAAATAGAATGATAGCATAATAAAATTACAAATTGATTGAACTAAAATTAAAACTTACATCTGGTGATCCCTCCTCTGGAATAGTGGGCTGGGTCAACAAAGAAATGAAAGATTCTTGTGGGCCCTCCCTCACAGTCCGAGTAACCTATGAGAGTAAAAAAAATTTCAATTATATATCAATGTACTTCATCATGGCAACCCTAGTTACAAAATACAAATAACAATACATAAAAGTCTATGTACAATCGGGCTATCACTCCGAATCGAGACGCCTATAACCCTACACTACCAAACCGGTGTCAGGACATCATCGATAGCCACATGCTATACAATAAAGTGCAAGTAAAATATTTATTACTACACACAAGTGGCATACATATGCATGCATAATTAATCTTAAACAATTAACTACATTTCCTTTGTCAAGACCTGATGAAGGAACCCCCTCATGCCTCCCACTGACATCGGTTGTAGCCTGAAAAAACACAATAAGATGACAATATATATTAGTAAATGTATGAATTTTATTGCTTTAATTGATAGAGATTTAAGCATGTACACCAAATGATATAAAAAAAAACTAATGGGTACATAATTTATAATATACCATATAGTCATCAAGGCCAAATGAAATGGCCGAAAGTGTGGACTCATCCACCTGTCTCACCTCCTCCTGTGTCATCGTCTGAACATAAATGGAAAAAATATATATACATAAGTGCATGCAATCATTAAAACTAATCTAAATAAATAAATTATTTTTAAATTAAATAAGTCATGTGACAAATTTATTTATAATGTTTACTCTTACCGTATCAACAAGAGTCAATGGCTCTGCGTGCACCTCTTGAGCACTCTCATGAGATGTAGATGCTCCATGAGGTGTTGTAGCCTCTGCAGCTACGTCTCCTGTATCCTCCTCATCAATATCATGAAACTGATATGTATCAGAATCAGTAAGCGGTCCGAGGCACATATGCCTGCACATAATGCACATATGGGGCTCGCATACATGTGAACTCTGACAAGATGTCAATGCGCCAACAACATCCACAGGGGCAACACTGACCTGGTCTGTGTGATCAACTGATCACTCAGTAAATGAATGGCCCTAATAGTCTGTGAGGCAGCCTCTGCAATGATATCAGGATGCTGCACTAGAGGAGGGGGTGCGACATCAGTGGGGGGGACAAAGGTAGTGGCCTTTTGGCACTGGGAAGATGGCCTAGTCTGAGGAGCTCCTCTGCCTATGCCCATGTTGGGCCTCATACTCCAATAATCGACATGGTGACCAAGCACAAACTTAGCATACAATTTTTTAATGAAATAAAATGGGACCTCCAAATTGCTATGGGGTGGTTTATCAAAAACCATCCACCAGCGATCCCAAAAGTTTGTGCGCATTGCTTCATTTGTCCACCATTTTATTGATAATTTGGGCTTTTTGGGGTCAACTGGTATTCCAATTTTAGGATCGATAAAAAGGGCAACTATATCTTCCTTAGTTATATTAAGGGCCGCAATCCCATCATGGTCAAGCCCATCATCAAATTGGGCGTGCATATCATCACGCCAATGAAGAGCAACATTATTTTGCTGCATGAGTGTGTTAATGTTTCCAACAATTGTATTTAGTGTGGCAAGCATGGGACCTAATGTAGGTATATTTTGATACGTGTTTTGGAAACCTCATATCGTGTTCAAATTTTCTTGTATCAAATCTTGTAAAGATTTAGGGTTTAGATATGGAGAATTATTTTCGGGATCGTTATTTGGTGCGGGAGGGTTATTTTCTTCATTGTTGTCAGCCATGCCCGATTAAATAAAAAACAAATCTAAATTTCATATATTATTACAAATATAAATACAAAACCCTATTTTAAAATAAAATGCTACATTTAGCATGAAAATGAAATAAATTAATAAAAATTATACAAATAACTACTTACTGAATATGCTCAGAGTCGAATTTGTTGTTTCCAATATCAGGTACCCAAAAATATATCAGGTATATGAAAATTGCAGAAAGAAACTTGAAGAAAATCACTCAAGGAAATGAAGAAAAGGGCTCGCAGGTTTTGAATTTATGCCACAGTTATCGGGTACCTGATAATATCACCGATAAGGTCTATGCTTTGGTGGTAGGTTTTCCCAGGTGTACTAACACCCAGGCCTACTAAAAAGTCAACAAGCGCTTTCATGCGCTTTTGGACGATTGAAAAGTGAATATTTTTCACATCACCACTTTTTGGCCCCTCATGATCTTGCACATACCCTATGAGAGAATCCCTTAACAAACCTCCTATAGTATGAACATAGCCCAAGGAATCCTCTCAAATCTGATACATTATGCAGAGGTGACCAATCCTGAATTGCTTGAATCTTCTCCTAGTGCACCATAACATGCCCCAGGTAGAGGATCTCTATCAACCCGAACTCACACTTGGATCCTTTCACAAATAGAGACTGGCTCTCCATGATGCTAAGATCCTCATCCAAGTGTTGCAAGTGCTCTGCCCATGTCCTATTGTAGACTATTATGTCATCAAAGAATACTAGAACGCTCTTGCGCAACTATATTTTAAAAATGTGATTCATGCAGGACTGAAAAGTGGCAGGTGCATTAGTGAGCCCAAAAGGCATCACTAGAAACTCATGGTTTCAGTAGTGGCATTTGAAAGCTGTCTTATGGACATCCTCATCTCATACACGTATCTGATGATACCTAGATCGAAGATCAATCTTCAACAAATAAACTTCCCCATGTAACTCATCTAGAAGCTCATCAATCTTATGGATGGGGTACCTGTTCTTGATGGTCCTCTTATTCAATGCATGATAATCAATACACATGCAAAGAGTACCATCCTTCTTCTTCACCAAAACTACAGAAGAAGAAAAAGGGCTAGAACTAGATCTGATATGCCTCGTGTCTAATAACTCCTTAATCACATTTTAAATTTCCTCCTTGTAATGCATAGGATGACGATAAGGAGTGGTGATTATGGGTTTAGCCCCCTCTTCCAACTCTATGATATGCTCGAAGCCCCTGTCAAGAGGTATGCCTGGAGGGATGTCCTAAAAACCCACTTGTGCCTATCAAGCACACCCTGTATGTCAGTGTGAATCTGTTACCCTAAGTTTGGTGAAGGACTAGAGGATATAAAGCACTGGGCTGCCCACTCCATGTTGTTGTGTCTGAAGATGGCCTCCATATTGTGAGCTGAAACCACCTATGACCCACTATCTGACATGGCCTTAAGTGTAACCAATTGATCACCCTTCATAAACTCTAACTGTCTCCGCTGATGATCAATGGTATACCGTTCTAGGGTCTATAGCCATTGCATGCCTAGGATGGTGTCAAGACTATCTAGGTCGATGACGTAGAAATTTACCTCTAGGAGATAATATCTTAAATGAATATGGAGACCTGTGATCTTCCCTATGCAACTCAATAAGTCTCCCCCAACCACCTTGAACTCAAACTCTGAAATGCTATCTATCAGGAGACCTCTCCTGGAAACCAAATCGGCACTGGTGAAGTTGTGAATTGCACCTATGTCAAGAAGACAGATGATTTGCTGCCCTCTAACTGTTATACACTGAATTTGTGCCTCTGATCTCAAACTCTCTTGATCTTGATAATCTAGTATAACAAGGGAATCATCTCAAGGTTATGGGACCTTTTGCTAACCGAGATGAGACCTCCAGATTCTAGGCTGGTTCCTCTTGGATAATCACCCTGATTTGCTCTTAACATGAAATGTAAACTTTTGAGGGAAAGGGATAGAAGGAGTGCATAAAAGGGAAATAACAAAAAGCAAATCTACCTACTAGGTGATGCACTGAAACTGGGGTTTGGATCTCAGTATAGAGGAATGAGATCAATGGAGGAATCAGGTCTAATAAATCACCACTCACTAGATAGGTTTGCATAAGTATTTCATAGGAAGGCTTGGACAGAAAACTCAACCTATGACCTGCAAACAAACATCCTCCTCTACAACTAGGTGTAGGAATGAGACAAGACTGTTAGGGGCTGTAGCATACCCACAAAACATCTAAATCAGATCAGACACAGGAAACACACAAAATTGCAGAAAATGAGAGGGACTAGGAACCCCAATTTCTATTGACAACATTCATAAACTTCAATCCAATAAGAGACAAACTCAAACAAGAAGGCATGAGGACAACAAGAATGCCACAGAATGCTTTGCAATATTTGAATTCATCAATGAAAACTTACAAGATGTGGGAAACCAGAGAGCAGGAAGAAATGCTACAGATAGTTTTCTAAGAAAAGAGCCTTTTCTTTTTTACAAAATGTCAATTCTGAGCACAATAGGCTCCAAAAAAAGAATATATACACCACTCACTGCATGCAAGCAGGAGTCAAAATATCTCTGAATTAGGGCTACATAAATATGCATTATAATAATCATCCCTAAAATCGGTCACTTCTGATCATAAATGTTTTCTCTAAATATCATGGCTGATCAGATATTTCTCCCTTTGCGTGCCCATGCCTGAATTGATCAACCTGCAGACAAAAAAACCTCATCCATCTACCTCCCTGCAAGCCCACCCTGTCATGAATGTTCAAATCTGATCCCATACTGGAAAGGACTCAAAATGGCGGCCTAAAAATCCTTTGCAAATTCTTTGACTGCAACCGCCCTCAGGAATCATCAAATTTTTTTTTACCTGTCCGCACCTGCAAGCATTCTCGTTAAAAGAAAGTTCGCAAAAGAACTGGCTGCACCACTTTAAAAATATCATCGGTCGCATGATCGCATGAGGCTAGGAAGCCACATGCGATCATGCGATTCCCCTTGAAAACTACCACCGCTTGACAAAGCAATGGTCGCATGAGGCCGAAAGGCTTCATGCGATCACACGACAAATTTTGAAAAATTGCCTCCACCTTGCCACATAAGACACTCAGGACCCGCAAAAACCACACTACAGGATTTAACCCTGGTCTACCTCGGGTTCATTTCTCCTTCAGTCGCCGAGTTGCGTGAACTTCTCTTAACCCTGGGTCACATCCAGTGACCACGCGAAACATGTTCCACTTGCGCAACTGCGTAGAGCCTACCAACCCCGGGCCCACACTAAGTAGTTGCACCGCTTTGAAAAGTTCAACGGTTGCATGATCGCATGAGCCAAAAGGCCTTCATGCGATCATGCGACAACCTTGAGAAAACATGGCTCTTCGCCACCAATGACACCTCGGGCCCGCAAAATACAGCCACCTACCAAACCCTTTCCACGTGGCCCAACTGGAACCGAACACACGGCTGGACCCACAACCATACCAACCGAAAGCATCGGGAGGATCTAATGGTGGTCGTAAGATCGCATGGGACCGAAAGATCCCACGCGAACATGCGACCACCGTAGATCTTGCATCTACGCGGGCCCATGTTACCTTTGCCAACCGCCAGCCACCCACCAAAGTCAAAGACCCGCTGACCGTCTATTGCATGGTCGCATGAGGTCAAGGGGTCGCATGCAATCATGTAACCAACCGCATGATGCCACCCCCATCGGCTTGGAGTTAACTGCGAGATGCCCACCGTGAACCGCTGACAGTTTGTCGCATGGTCGCATGGGCTCGAAAAATGCTAACCACAAACCGTCGATGAAGTCCGCCGATCCCGCATGACTACATACCGCTTGTCGCATGATCGCATGTGGCCAGGAAGGCCCATGCGATCATGCAACCAACTGCATGGTGCTAACTGATGACCGCTAGACATTGGAGTTGACCGCTTGTCTTGACTGCCGATCTTTGCTTGACTGCATCAATGGTTGTCATATGATCCCATGGGATCGAAAGATCCCATGAGATCATGCGACAACCATTGGATCTTTTCTGTGCTGGCACGACCTTAGGCACTAGGACCCGCCTGTCGGAGTTGCACGCTTAGGGTCAAAAATGTAGAAGGGGTGTCGAAAACATAGAGGGTTTTTTAGCAAAGGTCGAAAACACACCAAATTTTGGGACCAAAAGGCAGAAACATCCTGAGCCTACAGAGAGGAGGTCGAAAACACACTGAGTTTTTGACATTTGAGCAGAAAACACACTAGACTCTCGACACTTGAGCATTTCACTTGGAAAATAGGGCTATGGCCGAAAATGAACAAGAGGGAAAATTTGGGCAACACTAACCACTCCCTTAAGGTGAAAGGAGTGACAAGTGGGAATACCAGAGAGGGATACTAAAGTAATAGGGGGTTGTCCTACATGAACCTCCCTCTTCTTCCTCTCTACTGCATGCTCATCCTAAGTCTCTGCATCGCTACCCTCATCATCGCTGCCCTCCTACTTCTCACAATCATCATTGGATACCATCTCAATGTAATGCACTTGGCCCTTCCCAAGGAACTTGTGATCCAGAGCCCAAGGTTCTCTACATGTGAAGCATAACTTCTTCCTTCTCAACTCATTTCGAGTCTTGAAGTCAACTCTAGGAGGCGTGCTCTTATTCTAATTTCTATTTCTCTGAAAGGAAGAAGACCCTTTAAAGGTTTTCTTTGGGGGTTGTAGGATAGACGATGGCGAATCCAAGTCATGTACCAACTTAATGGTGTCATCCAGAGTATCTGGCTTGAGGACTCTAACCAGCCCTCTGAATTTGTCCTATAATCCCTCAATAAACAACATTACCTTCCTCTTCTCTTCCATATCGAGAACCATAATAGACACCCTCTGAAACTCGTCAATATAGTGGTCCAAAGATCCACTCTGCCTCAACTGAGCTAACTCCCTATAGTAGACCTCAATGTCTTTCCAGTCAAAGTGGGTGATCAATTTAGTGTTGAAGATCTTGTAAGATGTAATCAACCCGTGATCCTGGGTGATCAGGCCATGATGCCACCAATCATATGTTGCACCCTCTAAATGCATGGTTGCGAACTTAATCACCTTTGTCTCTAACATGGGTTTCAGGGTCAGGAAGGTATGTAGCTTGTGGATCCAAGCTCTTGTGAAAGTCTTACCGCTGCCATAAAAAATGGGGAGGGTCAATTTATTCATAGCATGTTTAAGATCTCTGTTCGGTCCCCTGGGCCTCTAATCTTATTGTGCTCGATCTACCAAAATCCCTCTTCTGTGTCAGGTACTGAACAAATGTCAAGTCAGCCTTGACTTTGTCAAGTAACATATCCCACTCATTATGTGCGGCTGCAATATTATCCTGGAGTCCAACGGCTACCTCAGTCTAGCGGCTACCTGGGGCTGGGCTACTTCCTCCTCAACATTGTTCCCTATGAACATAGACATAAGGGGCCTACATATACTATGAGTGGCTGCTATAGTAGCTTTGTGTGATCCTGACACACTACTACCACCATTGTGATGGCTCTGGAGGGGTCTCCTGGCTTCCATTGTCAGCTCCTGCATAGCCCTTGTGAGTTGGTGTAACACATCAGTGACGTGGTCCTGTCCCACACGAAGAGCTATCATTGTTTCTCTGACCTCTCTGTCCTCCTCTTCCATGCTTATACCTTGAGTACCTTGTTCAAAGATAATATGCTCATTCTCCTTTGTATGGTTGTTCTCAATATCTACCTGGACCGACGGTTCAGGCTACTCCTATTCAACCCTGTTATGTCTGAAGTTGTACAACCTATGTCTATTGTGCATGCATGGACTGCATTCCTCAATACTAAAAATATATGCCCACTAGCTTGGCAAGACCTTTGGCTCTGATACCACTGAAATGATCTGAAGTAAAATTTGATATGATTTTTCTGATTCTATTTGGCTGATTCTTTATTTCACAATAGTGCTCTTCATAAGCTTGCCGACTCAAGAAAATGGTACCACTACTCTAATGCTCTTTGTCATTATAATCAGTAGTCATTAACAAGAAAGCATCTATAATTTGAAGAAGATTAACCAATTTCTTTCCTCTATTACCCAGACTTAAGGATAATAAAATTTACAACCAATATCTTTAACAAACTCTACAATACATCATCATGCTATTTATACTAAAATTTTACTCCCTGTAACATAATTCATAGTGCTCTATCTCAATCTATTACCACCAGAGATGCTTGACTTAAATACACTTGCATAAATTAACTACATATGCCAAGCAATACAAGGAAGTGCACTTGATAATGCTGAGTCTCGTGCAGGCCAAAGCGGAGCAACTGATGTTGGTGTGTGACTGTAAGGAGGCCTTGTAATCTTACTCTTGTTTGGTGCGCAAGGGATATACCAATTACATGTGAAACTAGGAACACGTCTTGAAACTGATCCATGCCCGTGTCAAGGTGTGTGACGGCTAGGACTCATCTATCCAGGTCCCCCATGTGAGTCAGCCTAAACTGGTTATGTTGTTGGAGAGAGTGTGTGACAGGGCTCCGCACTATTTTGGATTGGTACTATGGGCTCAAGCATGGATTTGGACTGATACCGTGAGCTCTAGCATGGTTCTGGATTGATACTGCGAGCTCTCTTCTCAAAGGTGGTAGTTGAATCCCTTTTTATTGACTTCACTAGTATTTGATATTCTTGTGAATACACTGGTTCTCCACAACACTAGAAAAATATTGGAGAAGAACATTTTTCCTGAACCTCTTGATCGAATGCTCCCCGTGTTACTGAGCTTCAGACTTGGAGGAAATTTAAATGGTGGTGTGTGCTGAAGGTGCTGGTGTAGATGTGTTTGAATAGTTGGAAGTAGAAACTAGCCACTCCTTTGAACAACAAGACTAAAACTAAGATGCTTTACCTCTTACCACTGAACTTGATCAACAAATTGTGAAATCTGAGTGATTCCACCTCTTGAAGAGAAATGGGGCTATGTCCAATCTCCTCACAAATTCCTAAGGGTTTGTCTCCTTGGAATAACCAGTCACAAAAAGTAACCAGATTATCTTTTCCTTATTTTTATATATTTCATGGTACCTTTTCTGAGATGTTCTTTTCTTTTTTATAACCTCGAAGTAAGTGCAAGTACAAAAAACTAAGCCATGTGGGATAAAAGCTCACTTAAGTCACTTTTATAACTTAAAGTAACTTTATAAAATAAAGTGACTTTATAATAAGACATAAAGTGACTTTATAACACACTTTATTAAACAAAGTGATTCTAACTATAGAAATTGAGCCCAGAATATAAATATTCACCCATGCAAACTTGTGACTGGCTGGCATCTTCTGAAATGTGGCCATTAGTCCATCTGGATGGATAGATAGACTAATCAGGCATCTAAATAGCCTATTGCCGAAAAGGGGACATTACATGCTTGAGAAAGATTCAATATTCTTTGAATTAAAAAAATGGTTAAACTATACCTCAGTGAAAATAGCACTATCTATTAATTATTACATGTGGAAATAAGTTAAACTGAGTTTCTTTTTTATGGGAAATATAAAAAAAATTATATAACAAATTTAAATACTATAAAAAGTTATTTGAATTATGTTAATTATTAAGTGTTCAAAAGAAGAGAAATAATGCAAGTATTTTAAATGAAATATATTATGAAAATAGGGGTTCACCACTGAGTGTGTAGGTTAAGTGGTAGTGTTGTTGTTGTTGTCCTGCAAAGGTTCAAACCTTTGTTGGGTCATTGAAATCACAGGCTTGTGCCTTCACTGATATAATGTACTCATGGATTTGAGCCTCAACTTTGTTAAATGGGGTTGAGGTCCCCTATTTGTGGCCTCATTGGTTCATATCTCAGGTCAAAAGTGTTTTACATGGGCCTGGAGGGCGTGTTGTGCCAACATCATCAGTCATGTTAAAAAGTTTATTAGGCACTTGTGTGTGTGTGTGTCCTATGAAAATAAATATTTTTCTAAACATTGTTTTTAAAATAGTTAATCAAAGGGGAAAAGAGAAAGGGTTTGATGAATTTGGGATGGAAGATAAAAATATAAACATTTTTAGATCACTTTTTTAAATAGATTAGTAGGATAAGGACCTTGATTCTAGAAATAAAATTAAAAAATAGAATAAGACCAAAAACAACAAGCAATCTGTAACCATCCACCTAAAAAATGTCAAGATGGTCAAAGACATAAGTACAACAAAAGCTAACCAACCAACCAAGACCAAAAACAATAGACATCACCTAACTCAGACTCATAGGCCACCAAAAAAAAGTGTGTCCATAGTATCATGGTAGAGCATAAGATAAACTATACTATAAAACATAATAGTCATCATCTAACGAGTGTTAAAAATAAGCACATGGGCTCACCAAAAATAACTAACATCTTTCTTTGGGACTAAGATAATGTCCTAGTTCCTCTTCATAGATCACAATGCTTCCTTCCACCTCACCATAGCCATGTCACTCAAACTAGCACCTTTGTTTTTACTGCTTAGACTAATCTACTTTATTTGTTTCTTGATCTTAGAGTGCCCTGTTGAAGTGCCGATAACAACCTTTTTTCATTATTCCATTTTTTACAGTGATAAGAGATGTGATGGAATTCTCTAGATCCTTAGTTTTATATCTTTTATACCACATCCATTCTAATTTCCACCACATTCATTCTCATGTGAAGATTCATATTTTGAGCTCTACTGCCTTCATCATTTTCAGTTGTGTTAGGATTACCTAGGTCTCAATATTATTCTCAAGGAGATCTTCCATTTCCTCATTTCCTAAGTCTTATTTGTCATAATTACCCTCATCATCTTTAGAGTATATGTTTTTAATGTGAAACTCCACCTTCTTTTAATCTTTCCCTCCCTTTTCTTTAGATTCCATCTCTTCTTTGGCTTCCTCATTAGAAGGAACAAAGTCATCTTCAAAGGATAAATCATCATCTTCATCTTTAGCCAAAATCCTTTTAACTTTAGATTATGGGGTAATTGTGGAAAACTTAGCCAAATGAGTCAACCTATATCCACCAAAAGAGAAATGCACCAAAATTATTATAAGAATTTATTTTTCCATTCTTCTTATTCTCTTGTAAGGTGGGGTAAATAGGTTTGCTAGCATCTGCATGCAAACTAAGAATCTTATGCCTATCTCCCTTTTACATTAGAAGAAGAAAGATCCACTTGACTCAAGATTATTAGGGCACAAAGTGGATTCAGTAGTCCTTCGTTGGTATTCAAAGATGCTTGTGTGATTATAGAAGATGAGTTCAAGATCTAGGACAAAGTATGACCAAATGATGACTTTTATCATATATAACATAATAGAAAATAGATGTATAGATGGTGGCAGACTATTTGGAAAGTAGAGATGAAAATTGTCCCACGGTTTAATTTTGGAGCAAAACTAGAAGGACTTAGACAATGAGGGTGACTGGATCCTGGGATTCAAATAAGCAAGGTGACTAGGTCCTAGAACTCAGATGAGCAAGATAACTAGGTCCCACTTTTTTATGATCTATGAAGAAGTATTATGTAGCTCTCCTAACTCTCAATTTGTACCTAAATCTATGCACTCACCACCTATTACCTACACATGGAACAGAGAGAAAATATTGGGTTGAAAGGGGTTTGTCGAGGTCAAACTTTGACTTAGGAATTAACCTTAAAATTGAAATAGATTGTATCAAAACTAAAATTAAGATGTTAAGTAGGAAAGTCTAGATCTGAAAATAAATTTTGCATACTTTCATAGGCTTTCTTTGTGTTAAAATTCTCATGAAGATCTTGATGTTGAGTTTTCATAGTTCACTTTAGGAATAGTAGATTATGGGTACCATAATGAATGATATAGATCTAAAAATTACTCTTTGTCTTAAATGCCTATATGCTTGATCACCTACTCTTGATGAGTTGAGAAATGGAGTGCTTAATTAATGTATATGGGTGTGTGTCTCTTGAAATGAGAGGAATTAACTTGATTTTATACCTCTCCCTAGAATTTTAGGGTTTAAAGTTTGGAGTAAGTCGACACAAGATTTAATTTATTGCCCACATAATCTAACCATTGCATGGTTTGAATTTGGGGCCCAATTGTAGGACCTAGTTGCCTAGAGTGACCCAATCTTGAAAGTAAGTCACCCAAGGCAACATAGATTCCCAAATGCAAGCCAAACTTAGGACTAGAGGTTCAATGTACTTAGAAGAAGTTAGATTTTTTATTAGAATTGAGTTGGATCATGCATATTGGGTGTAGGAGGCCAAGATGCTAATATAAAGCCTAGTTGACCAATAAATTATATGTGGATACCATTTACAATAATATATTTAGTCCCCAATTTTGTGAGGAAGTTAAGTATCATAACAACTTCCTACACTAACCCTAAGGGGAGAATAATGTAAGGAATTTCTCAAATCTTTATCATAGTTACATCAACTTAACAAAAATAATCATAAGGATAAATCACATTCATACCACACTACATAGATTTACATGGGGAAAACCCTTTCGGGAGAAAAACCTCACACTCCAAAAGCAGCCTAATATATTATTCAACAATAAAAAATAGATTACCATATACTTGCAAAGCAAGTTGTTAAGCCCAAAAGGAGGCAATCACAACTGAGGGGGGTGACTCAATTGTGTACTGACAATTTAAACTCTAAACCACTTAAGCCAATTAATGAACTAAAATGTAAACTATAATGCAAGATCCACAACACATAACATAGAACACCAAATTTGTTTTTGAGGAAACCTGGTTAAGGGAAAACCCCGATGGGGGTCAAACCCACTAGATAGATGTACTCTTTTAAAAGTATTGCCTAGTTAAGAGAAAATGAAAAAAAAAAGGAAATGCACACACATTCATAGGCCCATTGCCTAGAGATCACTACTCAGATTACAATGATCTAGACCTCGGTCGGGTTCACTGATTATAATTCACAAGGGTGGACAAACTGTCCAGAATAAGTGAACTAACTTATAGCATATTCTATGTCAATACATTTCTAATGAAGTACAATCTCTGTCTTAGTTTTAGAATAAAAACATCCTCTCACTCCTTAAATACACACACACCACAGTCTCAAAATGATTGTCCATTTATACATTTTAACAAAGTTGGCTAAGACCTATAAGAACAAATGATACAAACATTACACTCAAATTATAATTCAATCCAAATCAAGTCAGCCAAGACTTAGATAGGACATAAAGCATCATCCTTGAACATGCAACAACTTCTCCAAATCTGCACCAAGAATCATAACATGTTACTTTTCCAAGTTGGCTAGAATTTAAATGAAGAAATTCCAACATGCTACCAAATGTGATTTCCACCATCAACCCGATCATAACATGATCCAAAAATACTAGCAAGAAGAAAGAATAGCTTCCCAAACCTTTGCATAAACTCGAACTCAAAAACCAAACTCATCTCTGCACTGAATACCAACAACATTGAATATAGAACTCTATCACACTAAAAAGATATCCTATTGAGCTCTAAATCATGAACAATACTAGTTGAGGAAACAACAATGAATCCCAACATTACTACCAACTTTTCATTAGCTAGATCAACCACACAAATCCTCACCAAAGCAATAACTTAACCTCTAACACGGGAATACTTAAATACCAGCAACATTGAATATAGAACTCTATCACACTAAAAAGATATCCTATTGAGCTCTAAATCATGAACAACACTAGTTGAGGAAACAAAAATGAATCCCAACATTACTACCAACTTTTCATTAGCTAGATTAACCACACAAATCCTCACCAAAGCAATAACTTAACCTCTAACATGAGAATACTTAAATATTAGCACCTGATAAACCAATCATATCTCACTCAAACTATTATGTGAACCTTTGTAAGTTGACCAGAATCAACTATAGACATCATCTACAATCATGGCTAAAGATCTTCAACATATCACCTAATCAACTGAGATCATCTTCTTTACTAAACATACTAAACACATTGTCTGCAACAACAATAGTATGTTGATATCAATGACAAAACATTAATATCAGCACACATAAACAAGATCTAATCAACAATCTCTGACATGCTCAAAAATGTTCCAACACAAGCTTCTTTCAGGAGTATCACCTACCAAAGATCCATAGGTATCTATAAAACTATAAGATTCATACACAAAACCTCCATCTCATGCACCTACTATGTAGGAGATACAATACAAGAAACTGTCAAATGGTATTACAAAACCATGGCTAAAAACACCCAATAAGGTGGTGCCCATCTTATATCCAATACAAGATGACCGATGATGTGTTAATACACACACCAACATGTTTAACTCCCCTTTGTAACTCATTTACATGCTCAACACATTTTTTACATTTCCTAATTTAGGAGATCCCACTTTTAGAGGTCATAACTTTTGAACCGTGTACCCGATTTTCTATATAACCACTTTTTGAAAACCTCTAAAAGTGCTCTATAGCTGGGATAGCATAATGAAATTTTGGACATGTTTTCACCACTTCCGGAGCCTCTAAGGCCTTCAAATTTGAGTTGAAATTTTTACACCACCTAAAATAGCTTTCATCTAAGACTGCAAGGTGGAGACACATTTTTCCAACAAATTTAGTGAGAGAATGAACCTGCATTCATAATCTTGGTAAAGTAGAACACAACATTGGAAAAACAAATTCAAGTATTAAAGAGAAAAGGAACACTAAGCCCCCAAGTAACTTATGACCTTATCAATCTAATAACAAGACAAATGGAACAACAAATGAAAGGAAAGATAGAGAAATGACATGTTTATGTTGGTATAGTAAGGTTAAGATTACTATGATTACTATGTGCATTTGGTAACTCATGTATATCAAGTATAACTGCATTGAGTTGACCTCATCTGCCAAAGGTAGTGGAACTATGAGTATAATAGAAGAAGAGAACATAAGATGAATAAACAAGTCTTTTTAGACAATCATGATGGAGACCACAAATAAGAGATAGATTGCAATGCTTTGCATCATCCCCAAGTAGACAAGACAAAAGCACATTTAGAACAATTGCACATGCATGCCATATATAAAAATTGAGATACAAATAGAATTATGTCACAATAATTTTTGCCCCTTTATTACCTTGCACCAAAAGGTCTATAATGATCATCCAAAGAGAGCTTAACATAACACAAAGATAATATCAAGTAGCACATCATGGGAGAAGCTTACATACAAGAATATACATAAAAGAGTCTATGCCACAAGAAAATCTAGTCAAGCATATCACCCACCTCCCAATCTTGCTTAGCATCACTCATGGATGGTGGACAAGACATAATAGGAGAAAAAAAACATAGTTTATGGAGCTACTTAAAGTTCCAAATAAGGACCATGCTCTAGTAATGAGTCACTTTGTTTTTCAGTGGGAGCTAGGATTAATGATTTGGGAAATCTTGAAGAAAGCTCATGATTGGTTCCAATAACCTTATACATATCGTCAGAATCATTAGAATAAACATTATTTGGATCCACATTTGGAGCATCATTATAATACATATCATTATCTAAATTAATCATAGTGGGATATTTAATTTGAAAAGAACAATTATCATGCATAGACAACTTTACCTTTTTAAGATTTTCTCCCCCCCTTGGCCTAGTCGAATGTTGGTCAAATGGGACCAAAGTAATTTGGGTGTCTTAGGGGAGGAAATATTTTGGTAAGCAAGTTCATAGGCCTTGACATGATATCTTCTACAATGGTCTTTAACATTGTTATTTATTTTGGTTAAACTTGAAATTTGGAAATGTTTGGGATCAATCAATATTAGCTCCTTTACTTCCTTTGTAGGAGGAGGAGTAGAATGAACCTTACTAGATTGTGATATGGTAGATTCTAAATGTCTTTAAGATATCTAGGAGGTGAAACTAAAGCATATATAGGAGGAATGAAAGGTGTAGGAAGGAATCCAAGTCAAAGATAAGGAGGTGGAATGTCATTAGGTTTGCTCAATTTTGATATCATGACATGTTTTCATTGGAATCATTTGTCATTGCACCAAAATCTTGAATTGTCAATGCTTGATACAAATGCCAGATTTAACCTGAACCATAAGAGGTGGTTAAGCCATGCCATGAATCTCCAAAGAGGTGTTGACAACCAAGTCAACAATCTCCCCCTCAACACTAAATGAGCCTTCAAAACCTACTAAAGGGAGACTCAAACTCGTGACCCAAGGCCATGATATGTGTGTGTGTGAGTTTGTGGACCTGCAACACCGCACTTCAATAAGACATTATATCATTTGTTAGAATAATTAAGTATGCAGATTGAGGAAATCAAAAAATGAAATCATCCTATTTCTCTCTAGTTAGTGCAAGTATGAAATAGGGGTTAGTAGCTCTCAGATTTAACCCTTAAACAATGACAATGTGACACTAAAATGAGAGATTCAAAGCAATAACAAGGAATGAACTAGAAACTAGAAATTGCATCACAATTAGCCATTAAACCATGAATTCTTTACTATAGACCCAAATTGAGATGTTTTTCCTAATGAACTAGAGCATAAAATGAAAGCATGAAAACAAATATCACAATAAAACAAATATCATTAGGAAGGGTTCAAAATATCAAACAAGCTAGAGTCTAAACATTAAGAAGCTAGAGAACATTAGAAAGAGTCTAAAACATTAGGAAGCTAGAGATCCAAAGATTAAGAAGCTAGAGCATTAGGAAGAAGAAATGAGCCTTTGAAAATTCTCTTTTATAGATTGTAGGAGGAATTGAACAGTTGAGATGCATCTGTGAGGATTTGTTGAGATGCATCTTGGCTTGATCCTTGATCCATGTGATTGCCTCTTAATGATTGAAGTGTGTTTGTTGTATTTGTCGAATTAAGAGGTATTTATCCTTTTCTTTTAATTAATTGCTCTAGCCATGAATTTTGTGGGATTGAATTAATTAATTTGGCCTAGAGTTAATCAATTTGATTTAGCTTGAAACCTTGATGATAAATGCTTGATTTTAGGATTGAATTGATTTTATTGAATTTCGAGAATTGTGTCAATAATCACTGATCAAATTAACATAATTAAGGTATTATTCTGAATTAGGGAAAATAGGGCCTTAGGTTCTATTAGCCCAATTTTAGGTGATTACATTTGCCCCTCTTTGAATTGCTTTATGAACAGCATAGGGATTCAAAGAAAATCTGATTTAAAGCATGATTTAGGAGATTTAGAGAGCAACGAGAACTACTCTGAACTCAAGTGATTTAGAGAGCAGTGAGGACCACTCTAAAGGATTTAGAGAGTAGTAAAGAGAACCACTCTAAATTTGAGAACTTCAAACTTGATCGAACGAAATCCTACTTGATTAGAAACTATCAATTCTGAACTTGATTGGACGAGAATTGACCATATCGATTCTAAGCTTGATTGAATGAAAATCGATAAGAGATTTTGAAAAGAAATTTCTGTTGATTTTGGTTTGCAGTAACTGATCATGCTGACAAATAATCAAGTTGATTTGAAGCGATGCAATTGATCAATGTCGTAAAGATTAACAGCCTCAACTTGATTGAAGAAAATTGTCATGCCCCTGGTGTTGAAGGATTTGATTCAAAGCATTGGATTTTAGTATGATTATGCCCCCTCAGGATTGAAATCAGAATAAATTCTAATAAAATCATTGGTTTCAAGCATTTAGAAAGAATTATGGTGATTAAAATGATCCTGGATCAAGCGTAGATCGATTGGAAAGAGTTATCAAGCCATTTAGATTGATTTTATGTTAAAGAAACATTGTTTAACCAAGAAAACTAGATGGTTGACCAATTTTGACTGATGTTGAAGTAATATCCTGGCATAAAACTTGATACTTTAGTGAGAAAATCACTTTTTATAGCTTCTGGCAAGCTTTCTGTGTATTAATTGCGCTTTGTTCAGCTCTCATTAAGTGCATTTGACTAAAGTTTGACTTTTTTTGACCACGGAGTTGATTGAAAATTATTACTACATTGATTTTCCTTTCTCATGGTATCCTTTCTACTCATTTTGCCCCTGTTTGACTGTAATTTGACCATAATTGACTTATGCATTATGAAGGTTGACTTTGCTTTCTAACTCCATTTTTACATCTAAGTGATATAAATCACCTATTTAGATTTTGGTCCCAATATTAAGCCTATGTGATGTCTCAACATTAATTGTCCTTTAGGGTTCTGGGGCTCCCGAGAGGCTTAAATAGGTCAAAAAGTTCATTTTTACTATTCATTTTCACTTTTATCCTTTGACTTTTTACTAAGATCTGAGCGAGAATGGTGTTCCCAGTGGAGAAGCACTGATTGGAGATGGCTAGGTGACATGACCGATCATGACATTATGATCCACTTGTGAGTACCCTGTAACCAACCTTGTCAATTTGAAAATTTTGAATTTCACGCATTTTAAGCATTTTATAGCTAGATTCATTTTCAATTGCATCTTGAATGCGGGATCACATCTAGTCAATCCCGTGTCGCACTTGATCCTTTACCGTATTCTAGATCACATCTGGTATTTCCCAGATCGTACCCCTTCGGGTCACATTTGGTTAATTTTAAGCAAATTCTTAGCTTTTTTCCTTTTATCAATGATAGAGTCATATCTGGTATCCTGGATCACTTCTCGGATTTTCCAACCTGCATTTGGGATTTCTTGTCTCGTATCCTATTTTAGAATCATATCCTAGATTCCCCAAGTTGCACCTAGGATTTCAGAGTCATTTTTTGTTTTTCTTGATTTTTGAGCCAAGTGTACTTGTCATTTTGAACTTTGAGTAATTTTTCCATCAATTTATTTTGTCTAATGCTGACATAGTGCCCCTATTTTCTTTTGTGCAGATTGATTTTGAAGTTATGTCATTTAGATCCCCTTGACCTATCCAGGTCTTAGCTTTACATGATCAGTTGAGCCCCAAGGACCAGTGTGTAGTCTTACGTTACAGGTTGTGGAGTCTGGTGAATTTACCCGACATTCGGGTAAATCACAGCCTACTGACATCACGGGTGAAGAGGTGGAGCTTTGAGCATAACACTTTCCATCTACCCATAGGCGAAATGATCATCACACCAGAGGACATGTGGTGTATTCTCCATGTTTACGTTATGGGCACTCAGATCGAGTATGAGGCATCTGGGTCGGCGGTGATTACAAATGCCAGGAGATTATTCCAGGATGACACCATTACAGGTTGATATCTAAGTTGGGACCCCATGGTCGCCAACTATGCCCCTCTACCTGTGTACTTAGCTAGGTTGATTGGTGGTCTTTTGATGCCTGATCGGGGCTAGCATGGCTTCATGTGCGGCTGGTCTAGGGTGATCAGTCAGATGATTCAAACCCCTAGTTGGTATGCATGGGGAAGTTGCATTCTTGCTCACATGTATAGTGAGCTTCATGAGGTCATGTACCAGCATGCGAGATCCATGACTATTGGGAGTGTGGTTCTATAGATCTGGGCATGGGAGCACATCCTCGTTACACGGTCGATAGTTGACAGGCACCGTGATGTTGGTTTGCCTTATATTTTCATGTCTTTTGGTCTTATTCAGTGGCCCCATCTGGGCAAGTTGGAGTATTGACATCATTTATTAGATGATGTCATAGATGTTGTATGGTGACCCTATGTAGACTGTGAGGGTTGGCCATCATACGTGAGGTAGATGTCCTTCTTTTAGAGCAGGTACCTGGTAGGGAGGACCTATTAAATTGTTGAGAGGTTCCTTATCACACGTGTATGTTGGCAGTATGGAAAAGTACAAGGTATGTCTCATGAGACATTAATATATGCATGGATTAGGAGTGAGGAGGCCTGATGGGGATCAAGGTTGGTATTTGAGACTATTGTACATGAGATCTCCCAGATGGCACATGTAGACTAGGATTTGCAGGAAGATGTACGTGATGTTGGGGTTACTAATGAGTACCATGCACATTATCTGAGACATCCATACCCTAGGTTTAATGCTCCTGAGGAGGCCATCCCACGTATTGAGGATGCATTAGACTATGATCTTGATGATGATGGTGTTGACTAGGGCTGAGCTGCTTGAGGCAGAGACAAGGGGAGAGGGTGGGACAGAGGATGAGATGGAGGTGATGGAGGTGGAGGAGATGATAGGGGTGGAGGGAGAGGTGGAGAGAGCAACAGACGGTGAGCCTCAGGAGGAGACTCCAGGCAGTAGAGACAACATAAATTGTGGGTCACTCCTCCTTAGAGGGATATAGGGCCCTTATTGCATAGAGATGAGCACACAAAAAGGCAACATGCAACAAAAGGAGAGGATCAGGATCAGTAGTAGCAGGCACCTAGAGATCCTCCTCTCGGTGATGATGGAGATAGATTATCACAATGCGAGTGAAAGCGAGCTACTTTGAGACTAGAGATGGCCACCCTCAGAGTGTAGTTAGTAGAGAGAGATGCCTAGTTTACTCAGCTGAGGTCAGAGAGGGATTCCTCGATAGCACAGTTGAGAGAAGACAAGGATGCACAACTAGCACAACTGAGAGCACATAGGGATAGATAGCTAGCGCAGCTAAGGACTGAGCGGGATAGATATGTGCACACAACCACTCATTAGGGACAGAGGGCCACCTATTAATTCACTTTGTATTGTGTTGTGGTTCCTTCTGCTTAGTGAGCTTCCCTATATTCAATGATAGCACAACAGTCTGAGGGTGCCATGCCTCCTCCTCCACCACCTGGCAGAGCAAACGCACCCCCTCCCTATCCTCCACGAGAGGACGAGGGGGCCAGTGAGGCATAGACCTCTTGATATTCATATTTTGTATCACTGATGTATAGGCATTCTATTGATGATATCATGTACTTGTACCATTTTTTATCAAGACACTCTCATGTCCTCTGGACTTTGTTTATTTGTTGATACATTGTCTCAATGTTTATCCATGCTTTGATATAGTGATGCTGACACTTTGATTCTTGCTTATGGACATTCTTGATACTCTGTTATGGACATTTCTGATACTCTGTTATGATTATATATTGATGCTTTTGTTGATTCTGATTTGGATGTCTTATCTGATTTTGTGGTACTTTGTATGATGCCTTTTGATTTCTGCACATGTGGGATATTTGACATTTGTTTTATGCTTTGGATATTGATGTGATGGTCATACTTGGTCATGATTAGATTAGGTGATGATAAAATGATGTCATGATATATTTCACTGATATATGCTCATCTTTTGGTCTTTTCAAAGCTTTTATGAATGCATGGATGCAAACTTTATTTTATATATGGAAATGGATGTATGAGATGTATTGTGATGTGATGTATGGACATCTCATTTTTATTTATGTATGGATGATTATGGATGCATAATGCAAATGGTTTTATGATGTGAAATGAATTATGGATATCAATGATTTATACTCAGTCATTTCAGTTTCAGTTGTTTATGATGTCATGATGTTCTTGGTCAAACATGGAAAATGATTAATGTTTTCAGAATTTTCAGCTCACATCAAAATGTTTTAGGTAGATTTTCAGCTTATATCAATGTTTTAGATAGTTGAATCCACACTTCCATGCTTATGCAAGATTAAAATGAATGCAACTATATTAAAATGAATGCAATTTTACAATGAATTTCAATGCAACTAAAAACATGAAATGCATCGAAATGAATCTAATGAAAATTAATATGATATGCAACTAAAATGAACCTTAATGCACTTAACCAATGAAATGCACCTAGACTAAGACACCTAGGATAGTCACTGTTTATTCAAAGTGGGTTATTTTTCATCATAGAGCACTTCTTAGCAGGACCTCATTAGGATAGTACAATTTTCACTGATAAATTTAGCAATCCTAAAAATATGAATACATCCTTTTTATTCGTCATGTCAAAAGATAACCTAAACACTAAAGCACATAGCTAGAATGTTTGGTCAGTTACTTCCTGTTTAATATAAACTATTTCTTTTCTGGTGCATAATGTGTAAATGTATACCCATGATGAGCTTTCTTTTTGTATTCATATACTAGGGTATAATTTGATTTACCATGCACCTTACTAAGAAGTAGTTTATCTTTGTTAGTTTTAAACAGGCAAGGAAATAGATCCAACCTCACTAAGGTTTTCATAGGAAACAAGTTGATGTATACATGGTGTTCCAATCATGATGGAGGCACTTATAGTAGACACCCATTCCCCATGATTACCTTAGATCATTGGATTTATTACCGCAAACAGAAGATAAAGAAAAATGTTATGCCCCCAGTCCTTGTTTCTCTTAGTTCGTAGAAATCATTGAGTTACTCAAGGAAACATAACAATAAAAAATTGATAATAAGAAAAAGTTATTTATCCTTTTAACATGATCATTGTATTTGCTTAAAAGAAACATATAGATGAGATTATAGTGTTTAAAAACACTCTTGGTTAATCTTGCAAACACACGCGTAGGAATTATTATCAATCATCAATTCTTTTCTTCATCCATAAGTGTCTCACCTGTTTTAGTGTTTAGAAACACTATTTTCATCATGAGGTTGTGTTGAGAAACACATTTAGATCCAAGTATTGAAAAATATCATTTTGTTGGCATTTAAAAATATTGTTGTTCGTAGTTTATTGTTAATTGCAGACGAGGGTGGTATTGAAAAATACCGTTGTTTGTAGTTTATTGTCAATTGCGGACTCAGCATCCTGTAAAAAAATGTGATTTTGATCAATGCCCCCTAAGGGAAAATAGTTTACCTAGGACCCTAATGTGGATAGATTCCAGTCTTAGGAAGGCACAATTCTTTGACAGTTCTCTTAGGATTTGGTATGTCACGAAAGTGACTGAAAGATATATATATATATAAACTGATATTTACATAGGCCAAAGACGCAAGTGTTGTCTTGATAGATAGAGTGTTGATTACAAGTAGCAGATGTTTACTAGGTTTTCACCACTTGGCCAAACCTTTTTCTTTTTTTTCTATCATGCCACCTCTTTACCAGGTTTTCACTAAGACAATTTTTCTCTTTTCCAATTTTTTGTTCTTTTTTAATTTTCTATTTTTTTTGGACTCACCAAGGTGCCTATTTGCTAGGTTTTCACCAAGATGGTCATTTTTCAAGACTTTTTCCATTTTTTTAAATTTTATTTTTTTCCAAGATCCATATTTGTTGTTTTTGAACTTTTTCCAGGACTCTTTTCACTGTACAGGAGTCATCTTAAGCATATCAGGCATAAAACCTTTTCAGATGTAGAGTATTGATTGGATCTAGTAAAAAATCTCCTTTAGGCGTAGCCAATTGATAGGCTCCTGATCCAAATGTTGTTGTAATGACAAAGGGACCCAACCAGCTGGGTTCAAATTTTCCCTTTTGTTCTCGATTCTATTAATTCTTAGGATTTTCTCTTAGAACTAGATCTCCTATTTGAAAAATTCTTGGTTTTACTTTCTGGTTGTATCCTCTTGGCATCATCTTTTGATAAGCCTTAAGATGATCAAACGCCTGCTGCCAGCGCTCATCTAGCAATTCTAGTTCTTGTAGTCTAGAGATTCTATAGTCCTCATTAGTGACTAGATGTTTCAATGATACCCTCAGTGATGGAATCTCTACCTTAACTAGTAATACTGCCTCTGATCCATAAACTAGTGCAAAAGGAGTTGCACTAGTTGGTTTTCTAATGCTTGTTCTATAAGCCCATAATGTTGGATTAATTTGCAAATGCCAGTCCCTTCTTGATTTGTTCACTATCCTATGCAAGATTTTCAGAATAGTTTTGTTTGATGCCTCATCCTGTTCGTTACCTTGAGGGTAATAGATCGAGGAACAGTGCTGAGTGATTTTGAATTGAAGACACAGCTCATCTATGTCTTTGTTTTTGAATTGACCCCCATTGTCAGTCACAATCGACAAGGGTATGCCATAACGATAGATGATATAATTTAATATAAACATGGAAACTTGTTTTCTAGTTGCATTGGACAGTGGGATAACTTCCACCCATTTTGTGAAATATTCAGTTGCAGTAATGATGTATTTGTGTCTGTTTGATGAATTAGGGTAAATATGACTAACTAAATTAAAGGCCCATTATTGAAATGGCCAATGTGTTATGAAAGGAATTGTAATCACTAAAAAATGGACAAGATCATTTATTGAGAAATCAAGGTAAATCAAGGCAATTTAATTCAATTAAATCAAATCAAGATCAAAATCAATGATAAATTGAAATTAAACCTTAATCCAAAATCAATTGAAAATCAAAAGCTATTAAATCAATTTAAATCAAATAAAACATGATAAATCAATTAATTATGTAATTAATCTAATTAGTTATATAGTACAATTTAAATCAAATCAACCCATTCAAGGGGTACACATGGCTAAACAAATTAATTAAATTCAATTGATTAATTCCTAATTTCACTCAACCACTAAATGGGAGAAAAATCAATCAACCAATAGGAATTAAGGATTTAGCTCACAAGGATCAAGCCAAAATTCAGTCTCAATCACTCATTCCAAAAGAGCATCTTGTCCACTCATCTTGTCTTCTTGTCCCAAGCTTTGAGGACACAATATTTAAATTGTCTCCAAAGGGTGGAACCAAAGACTCAACTCAAGCCTAATCATGATCAAATAAACTACACCCCCTACCCTTGCCAAAATCTATAAAAGCAAGGCATAAATCACTAAATAATCATCCACAAATCTGAGAATAGCATCAAACCTCTTGCAATTTAGAGCTAGAAAGGCAATTTAGAGCTAAATAGTTGTAGTCAATTTGGAATTAACATTGTTATTTGATTTATTATATCAATTCTCATTCTAGGACTGTCACTAATGGAGGCTTGTTGAGAGCTTCCTCATTAGCATCCCTAGCTAGAGATCCATAGAGTGCTTAATTGTCAATTTCTAGCTTAAATAGATTGCTATTTGTGGTAATTTAATTGTTATTTGAGTTTATTGATGATACTAACCCTATGAAGGTACAAATTCTAGTACATAAAATGGCTCCCACCATAGGGCATTAGGCCTCATTCTTCCAAAAATCCGTAAATTTCATTTTGTTCAATTTTTTTGCATCTTAAGTTCTATGTTTTGCAGGTGAAACGACGCTTCTGAGACTTGAAACAACACATTTGAGAAATTAAATAGCACTTTTGAGCACTGTACCAACACTTCCATGAAAAATTTGTGTGCCTTTGCACAGTGAAACAACACTTTCGATTCCTTCTAGCTTCTGTCTATTTTTCTATCAGCGCTTATTCCTTGACTAGCCAGTGCATTTGCCTCTTTCTCCAGCGTGTTTGATCATGTTCTAATGCCTTTTCTTAATTTAACAACGCTTTTGCATTTTGTTTTATCACTTTTAAAAGTTTAATTAGCGCTTTTGATTCGATCTGTAGTGTGTTTGAACATTTAAATAGCACTTACAATCATTTTTGTAGCGCTTTTGATTAAATTGCAAGTTTTTAAAATTTGACTGTCAGAAAATGATTTCTATATCTTTGTAGGATGATGGATCATAAAAGAATAAAAAAGCCAGAGATTAGATTTAATCAAGAAGGAAAGGCTTTGGCAAGGAAAATTAAAAAAGGAGAATATTGCACATATCAAGCTGGTTTTAGAGGATTCACAACAAGAAAGCAAGGTACATGAACACTATTTGAAAGTTGTAGAATCTTACAAATCAAAGTTTGTGTCACTTAATTGGATTTATTTGCCTTAATCAAGTTTTCTTAAAGTTTGATAAATAGGGCTTAAAAATTCAAAGTATTACTTGTTTTCTTCACTTTGCTTGTTTGTGTTGACTAACTTGTTGGAGGAGAAGCGAGTGGAAAGGAACGATCACCACTAGGTGAGCATAAAATTGCAAAAATAATAAAAAATGCCCCTAGCCTTTGCTAGCATCAAAATGATGTAATTCTAAAACTTGGTCAATTTTTGCTTAAATTGCGACCTTGTTATTTCTAAAGTCTAGTAATTAAAAAGCAACCTATCATTGTTTGAGAAATTGTGACATTAGGCCTATGCTCTTCACTTCTTTTAGTGGATCAAAATGCCAAAAATGTTAAAATTTCTTGATTAAAAGAAAGGTTGAGGAAATCAAGCACTTAAAATTTTAAACCCCTTGTTTGTCGAAGAGAGTAGAAATACTCGAATCCCATTAGTTAGTGAGTTTGGTAATTGAACATTGCTAATTGTGTTTGGGAATTGATAAATAGCTAGGGATAAGCTCTTCGCCTGTTGGTGAATCAAATTCCCAAAACCTATCTCTTAACTCCATTTTCTTGCTTTCAAATGAAAATGCTAGATCTTTAGTGGGCTCGCCTCCTGAGATTTGCCTTAAAAGGGCCGGTGAGAGGGACAACCCAAAGCGGGACACAATCACTTTTTACCATGATAATCCAACCCACTATAAAATAAAATATATACATACTTAATGGGGTGTGTGACAAAAGGGTGTTAAAATTTTGAATTTCCTTGAGTAGTCCTATGGGATTGTGCAAAACTCTGATATATCAGTGGTGGGAAGCCTCCTAATTTTTGGAGGATGAAATTTTAACATCCATTTTGAATGGAATCTTGATTAAATACCTTGTTAACTTAGTAAATACTACCTTATAGAGCCATGTTTACGAACCAATCTTGAGCTAGGTAGATTGCTTGAAGTATCTTTTTGTGCAAAACCCCATGATAATGTTCTTTCAAATTCAAACATCATTGTGTAAAGGGTTAAAAAGAGACAAGAGTATTTGCGATTGTTGGGTTTGAGAATGCATAAAACCAAGTAAGAGATATCCATTCAAAAGATCATCTTATATTTTTAATCTCTTCATTTAAAAACAACAATTACCAAATCAAATGATCAGATTGAAATCAAACCTCATTGGATGTCGGTTTCCACATGGTCTCACAAACTTAAGTTTTCCTTACAAGGAGATAGCACTTGTGTTGCTAAAGAAGTTCCCGAGTTTGAAAATTGAAGTTCTTTCAATAATCACAACCAAGGGGATAATCTCCCACACCTTTTTGAAGAAAGAATTGATAATATGGTTCAAAATTTCACATTTTATGATCACCAATATGGAGACAATAACGATAACATCAATAACACTAATCAATCTCCTAAACAAATAATTGAGGAAAGAGCAAATAGAGCAGCCCAAGACATGAAATTTCTTGAGGTCATGGATAAATTGATAGATAGCGATAGGGAGGAATTTTTCCTAAACCTAGCACAAGTAGAGGTAAAGCTCCCACATGACTATGATATAGATCAACTTAAGAAGAATCAAGAAGAAGATAACCCATTGTCTGCTATGACCAAACAATTGAAAATGTTTCAAGAACAAATTGATTCCATGAAAAGGCCGTCGAACCTAAGCCCTTTTCTATTGAGGCCTTGTGCTCATTTCCATTCAAAAAAAACTTAGTCATGGCACCTTTTCCTTTCAATACCATTTTTCCTAAATATGATAAGTATATGGGTAAAACAAACCCCCAGGATCATCTAAGAGAGTTTTGCACTCTAAGTATTGAGTTCATGCATAACACTATGTACCTAATGAGACTTTTTCCTAGGAGTTTGGGAGGTCCTGCCATGGAGTGGTTCTCTAAACTCCCACAAGGAATAAAGACTTTTGAGGAATTAGCCTCTAATTTTGTAACCCATTACTCCTATAATATCGAGAATGAAATCACAATGATCAAATTGTGTGATACTAAACAAAAAGATGGTGTATCCTTCTTAGGATTCCTACAAAGGTGGAGGACTATTTTCGTGAGGTATCCACAAAGTATCCACGAGAAGGAGAAAATGGAAATATTTACAAACAATTTGAACATGGAGATGAGTTATTGACTCCAACTTCAGTGTCCCCCTACATTTGAAAATCTTATAAAAAATGGGATTAAAATTGAAGATGTATTGGTGAAGAGAGGAGAGATAAAATTGTTCAAAGACAATAAATCCAATACCAATACCAACAATAACAACTATGTATCTAATTATATTAATAATCAAGGAGCCCCTAATCACAATGATAAACCTAAGTTATGGCTGAAGAATAATAATAAAATCTTGTGAATGATGGAGTTGTGGAGGCCCACAACTTTAAGGCTACCCCTTTTAACTTATCAAGTGGAGCTAATTCTTCATATAACGTAAATCAAACGAATAAAGCTCCCTTTGATTGTAACAATTCCAATAATTCCAACAACAATAATAATAATCCTTTTAATAATAATAATAGGAATAAGCCCAAACCCTTCTTCTCCACATATCAAAAGAGAAAATTCAAGTTTCTAGGTGAACCTTTGGATAATGCATTAAGAACCTTGGTTGCTAATAAGATTATCACATTACTTGATTTGAGACCTTATGAACCTCAAATTAATCCTAATTGGTGGAATGATTCTCATCATTGTGAGTATCATCATAATAAGGGTCAAAAAACCAATGAATGTTATTGTGGTAAAGGAGAAACCAAGAGAAGCGTCATCTAACATTGTCACTAGGGGGCAAGCTTCTAAAATCACTCTACCTAGAAATGTCCCAAGAAGTGTTCTACCAAACCAAAACACATCTTCATCATTAAAGAAATATAACTTGGTGGATCAATTACAAAGGAATCCTGCTCAAATCTCAATCCTTGAATTGCTCAAATTATCACCTACACACAAGGAAATTCTAGAAAAAACTTTGGTAGAAAAACCAATGTGCCACTAAACCTAGATGCGGATAAGCTTCAAAATATGGTGGGCCATCTCATTGCTCCTCATTGCTTATCATTTTCTGAGCAAGATGACATGTCTCTCAACCACCCATAGAATTTTCCTTTGCATATAGAGGTTATTATTCACAAATATAGAGTGAAAAGAGTGATTATCAATGGAGGAGCCGACCTAAATATTTGTACCCTAAACTTGGTAAAAGCCCTAGGATTTTCCAAGGAGGCTATCGATCCAAAGAAAAAAATAATGATCAAAGCCTGTGATGACAAAGAACGAGCATCTAAAGGGGTCATAATACTTCCTATCCAAGTTGGTTTCCCTATGCAAAAGGAGATCATATGCCAAGTTCTAGATTTAAAGTTGACCTATAATATTTTGTTAGGGAGGTCGTGGATCCATGAAATGTAGGTCATGCCTTCTACTTACCACCAATGTCTAAATTTTCCTTATCTAGGGCAGGAAATAATGGTAAGTGGGGACTCAAACCCCTTCCAATATTGTAACAACATCAAGCCTATTAATGAATCTCTAGTCCCACACAATGCAGAGGGGTTTGTACCTAATCAAATCGAGCAAGGGAAAAGTTCTAAGGACTTTCCATTATTGAAATGAAAGGAAAAGATAGAAGAAGAAATTGTTGTTGAAGACATCCCAAGACCCACTAACCTAGCTACATCGACTAAAGGAAAAGAAAAGGTTAGTGAGGAAAATATTATTGAGAAGCCGAAAGAAGATCAAACCAAATCTGTCCAAGTCTACACCAAGGAGGCTCATTACCAGAAAATGGATCAAATGATGAAATTTTTTGATAAACAATGTCAAATCAAGCAAAAAGGAGTAGGAGAATATTCACTATCAATGATGGACTTTCCGTTATCTCCTAAGTCCTATGGAAGACCACTTAATCTACCCCATAAATACAATGATCACTTTGTGAGAGAAAACACCTCTTCATCCATGGATGAAGATGATAACAAAATCCTAAATTGGCTTTACAAGGATGAGGAAACAAGTGCACATTAGAAATGGATCCAAAATGTAAGCATTCCCACACACCAATATGGAAAAGGATTTCAAATCATGCAAAAGATGGGATAAAAATTCTAAGGACCTTTGGGCACAAGGAATGAAGGACTCGTTGAACCCATAGAAATGACATGGATAGATAGCAAAGAGAAGACAGGATTAGGGTACCTAAAACAAGGGTACACTCAAAAGAACTATCCTAAAGTCTATGATCAGATATTGCAATTAGAATCCCATAGTGATGAAGATTCTAACAAATGGGAGTGGGCCTCATTGTCAAGTGAGTCATGCCATGATAAGGAGGTGGATGTTATTCATACCTACACTCCTAGCAAAGCAAAGGAACAAATATCATAACCAAATCAGAATCGAGCCTCTAGTTCAAATCAGGTGATCTTAGAAGACATCCAACTTCAAGAAATTGAAGTAAATCAATGGGTAGGAGAACCCTACGTACCATCCTGGAGACCTACTATAGAGGGATCTAATGTTAGGTTTAATCCATAAGACTTTTTCCCAACAGAAACCTTAGAGGAGTCTAGAGAGGAAGACTTTGACCCTACTTCTTTAGAAAATTTAGAAGAGGCACACATCATTGAATTGAATGATACAATGTACACACCATCAAATGAGGTCTTATCCCTAAACCCCATCGAACCAAGCCAAAGCATTTATCCCTTAACCCTCATATACCCAGAATTAATCGAATGGGATTCCATTGAACCAACTATCCTCCCAACCTTTTTAAATGACAACGTGGTGTCCTAATACCTCAATGCAGTTGAACATTCTTCTACTATAGAATATTAGGAGGAAGTGAAAAGGGGAAGTGTCCAAACTTTCAATCCATTTAAAAATGAAAAAAAATAAAATTAGAAAAGAAAAAGAATCTAATGTTGAAAAAAACATTGTGGCAGCATTAGATTGAAAAGAGAAAGAAATAAAGGATGTTTTCAAAGGTGAAAACCCAATTGAGGCACCTAAGGAAGAAAGTTTGGATAATTTACCTGAATACTATGAAGAGAGATATCCAATCTTGATCAAGCCTACAAAAAAGATAAACATTGGGTCAGAATCAAATCCCAAAATCATACACCTAGTGGCATCCCTATCTAATGAAGAGAGAAATGAATTCATCAAATTATTCAAAGAAAAGTAAATCAACTTCACATGGTCATATGATGATATGTCGGGATTAGATCCAAACTTGATCATGCATCATTTGAACATCAAATAAGGAGCCAAACTAGTCAAACAAAAGCTAAGAAATATGCATTCGCATATAGCCTTACTTGTAAAAGTAGAATTGGAGAAATTGCTAAAGGTTGGATTTATCAGGGTCATTAATTATGCTCAATGGATTTCAAACATAGTGCCAGTTTCAAAAGAAGATAAGTCCATCAAGATTTTCACAGACTTCAGAGACCTAAATCTTGCATGCCCTAAGGATGACTTTCCTCTACCAAGTATAGATGCCATCATAGACTTAACAATAGGACATTCAATGTTCTCATTAATGGATGGGTTTAGTGGCTACAACCAGATAAAGATAGCACTTGAGGACCAAGATAAGACAACATTCATGTGTGCATGGAGGACATTCTACTAGAATGTTATGCCTTTTGGTTTGAAGAACGTCAGAGCGACCTATCAATGAGCAATGACCAATATATTCCATGACATGATGCATAAGTTCATAGAGGAATATGTAGATGACATGCTAGAAAAATCTCATTCAAGAGAAGAGCATCTACCAATTCTAGAGAAAATCTTTGTCAAATTAGAGCAATTCAAAGTAAGGCTTAATCCTAAAAAGTGTGCATTTGGGGTCCAATCAGGGAAGCTACTAGGCTACATTGTATCAACAAAAGGAATAGAGGTAGATCCTACTAAATTCAAAGCCATCATGGAGATGGAAGCACCTCAAAACATAAGCCAAATGAGATCACTACAAGGAAGAATTCAATCCATTGGGAGATTTATATCCCAATTGGTGGGAAAATGCCATAACTTCACTCAACTTCTCCATAAAGACACAGTTTTCAAATGGGATGAGAAGTGTGAAGAAGCTTTCACCATGTTGAAGAAATACCTCATGAATCCTCCAACTTTGATGCCACTAATCAAAGTTAAACCCTTGATACCATATATTTTAGCAACTGAACATTCATTGGGGGCATTCTAGGCACAAGAAGATGAATCAGGCAAAGAGAAAGCAATATACTACATAAGTAGAACTCTGGTGAAATACAAGTTGAATTATACCTTTATCGAAAGGGCATGTTTGGCTGTAGTTTTTGCTTCACAAAAACTAAGACACTATATTCTATCTCATAAGATAAGACTCATAGCAAAGATCGATCCTTTAAAGTATCTTCTTAGCAAAACAACATTAAATGGAAGGCTAGCCAAATGGGTCATGGTGTTGACTGAATTTGACATTGAATATGTAGACCACAAATCTATCAAAGGGCAAGTCATTGTGACCAATTAGCAGAATCACCACTACAAGATGATCATCCAATTCAAGTAGAATTTTTAGATTCTAAGATCGTGAATATAGAGGCAAAAACATGGCAACTGTACTTTGATGGTTCATACACACAACATGGATCAGGAGCAGACATACTCTTGATTACTCCTCAAGGATCTACAATTCCAAAGTCATATAAATTGTTATTTCCATGCACCAATAACATAGCAGAATATGAAGCCTTGGTCATCGGCATAAAGTTGGCATTGGAATGGAAGGTGACAAAACTAAAAGTTTATGGAGACTCCCAACTAGTTATTAATCATATTAATGATGAATATCAGACCAAAGATGACAAGTTGGTACTTTATAAGAACATGGTGGAAAATCTAAAGAAGTACTTCACTCTTATTACATTTGAACAAGTGCTGAGAGAAAAGAATAGAGTAGTAGATGCAATGGCAAATTTGGCATCACTTCTACAAATACTAGATCAAAGCGCCAGATATGAATTCCTGGTAGAAGAAGTGGAACAACCCACATTTGACCCTACCCATCCTCATACCATTTGCCTATTAATCAGACATGAATCACCTTGGTATGGAGCCATTTATACTTACCTCAAAGACCAAATCTTACCAATGGACCAAACCAGGAATCAAAAGAAAAGCTTCATCCGCCAAGCCTCTCGATATACCTTAATATCTAAAATATTGTATCGTAAGAGTCTAGATGGAATGCTTCTTAGATGTTTAGAGAAAGAGGAGTCAAATGTAGCCTTGCGAGAAATCCACAAGGGAATATGTGGGTCACATTCAAATGGATTAACCCTAGATAATAAAATTCTTAGGATAGGATATTTTTGGCCTACAATGGAAAAAGATGCTTGTCATTTTGCTAAGACTTGTCGAAAGTGTCAATTTCATAGAAACTTGATCCATGTACTAGCCCAAGAGCTTCATCTGATGACTACACCGTGGCCATTTTATCAATGGGGATTAGACTTAATAGGGATGATTTATCCACCATCTTCTAATGGTCATAAATTTATCATCACTGCTACATAATACTTCACTAAATGGGTGGAAGTTGTACCCTTATCGACTACCATAGGCAAACAAATATCCTTATTCATTCTGAATCATATAATTTGTAGATATGGCATACCTCATGCCATCATCATAGATCATTACATGGGCTGATAACTAAACAAGACTATATAGTTGCTAGGTTGCATGAACTAGAATTGCTAAATGAGAAACAACAACAAGAATTTGACCACTTGAAAGGATATCAAAACAGGATGTCAAGAACCTATAATAAACATATCAAATCAAGGACATTCCAAGTAGGTGACCTAGTTTTGTGAGATAATCCCAAAAATCAAGCAGAAAGAGAAAAGAAAGGAAAATGGGAAGCAAATTGATTAGGACCTTTTGTGATCACCTCATCTTTTGGCACAGGCACCTATTGACACAAGGCAGGGGCCAAGAGGGGCCAAACAATGGCACACCCTAATGATCCCAACCTACTCAACACATGCAGAAAAAATAACACACAACAGTGAGAGAGAGAATGCAGAATCAATCATATATTTTCATCATTTAGAACCATACATGCTAGGCTGTAAGGCCTTCCTAGTCAGGGCCAGATATTAAAATGATTATAGAAGTCCTCAAACATGTGAGGATCTGACAATAATCTCTAATCTTATCCTCTATCTTTTATCTCCAAAAACTACTTCCTAAACTCTAAACCAACAACTACATGTATACAAGAAGCTATCAAAGTGAGTTGGCCTTCATATCCACAATCAACAGAAGAAATGGTCAGATCTAGGACCACACGCCTCCCAATGATTGATTCCAACATTAAATCTATGATCCAACATAAATGCACAAGTCAGCCACAACAACAACTAAAACTAAACCCGTCGGTGAGCAAGGATAACTAAGCAGCAGACAAGCAACACTGAGCGCCAGTGAAACAATTGACTGACCAAGGGATAACCGACCACACTCAGTAACCAAAGGAAACTGAACAACTTGGTCAAAGTAGGAACTGAGCAACATAGACAAACTCCAAAATGTTTTTGGTGACACGGGATTGCCAAGGACCCGAGATGCTCCTGCATCAGACACCAGGAGTTATTTTGAAATGATTCTTTGAATCATTTGGTAGGTTTGGTCCGAGTTGCATCCAACTCAGACTGAGAAATCGAAGAACTATCTTCCATTGGTCTATTCTTCCATTTTACCAGATATTCCATATATTGTTTTCCTCTTGTACTCTTGCCAATTCTTTCCTTCAAAATGTGTTCAACTTCTTCATTCTGCTTCTTAGGATATTCTGTCAGTACTGTCACTTCTTCATCAGGTTCATGATGTTAGGAATGGGAACATTGAGATGGGGGGGGGGAATCAATGTTCACTGTATATTTATCTTTAAACTAAACTTAAATGCTTAAGTACTGAAATGAATATCCACATAAACATGAAACATGAAATCAACACATAACACCAATATGGTTACGGGGAAACCCAAATAGGTAAAAACCCTGGTGGGAATTAACACCCACTAATATTTTGTATTAGTGTCTAGTGATCCTTGTTAGAAGATCCTTAACCCTGTTAGGAGTTGCTTTACAATGTATTAAGTACAAAAGACCTTGTCAAGGGTCGGACCTTGTTAGCAGTCTTTTACAATAGTCCCTATTAGGGGAGTGGACACACTATCCTAGAGCTCACTACTCAAGTGGTGAAGGCTACAACCTTCTGATCTCATATACACATGATATCTACTGGATGAACTGTCACTATGACACTGCTTGTCAGATCAGTTCCTTTGATATGTTGATGCTTTGACCTCTTGCAAAGCTCTAATACATCTTATAGATTCTTCGCACACTTTTGCTATACTTCTTACAACTCTATTTCAACATCCATGTCAATTACAATGGGCACATCTCATATTTATATGTGCATACTCAAAATCCTAACAGTCGGCTGCTTACTTTGTTCTTCACTGGCACACATTGGTTGTGCAACTTCAACTGCTTGTATCTTTCTCCTACTTGCATATCTGATCATGCACTCATAAACTAAGCATGAATATAGTCTAACTAACTTAACTTCCAGGGTGCACACCATAACTTGATTGTACGCACATGCGTTGATGCTCTGAGCTGTAGGAACTCTGTAGACTGTCCAATCTTCAACACTTAACCGATTTATGATCTTCTCATCAAGTGCGGTAACTCCAAACTACTATATGACTTTGTTGCCATAATGACAACACTATATTAAGTCATATACATTAGTATAGCCAACTTTCCAACAATCTCCCCCTTTGTCATTGATGGCAACAAAGGAATATGGCCAAGTTGCTAACTGTTCTTAATACAAAAACTTTTTGTCTTCTATACATACACTTATATCTCCCTATACATATTATAATCCATATCTATACACAACTCCCCCTTTGACATTAATGACAAAGGTGTTTCAAAAACTATATTTACACATACTCACTAAGGGAAAACATTTGGATATGCTATCTTGAGGTTTTGGATCTCCTTGTTCCAAAATGTGATCAAGGAGTTTACTATCTGGAGATGGGTGCATAGTGCATATTGTAGCTTCTCCATCTTCTCCAAGTCAGTGCTAGGACCATGATCATATGTTACTATTGTGGCATCTATGTCCTTGATTTTTTGATTGAGTATATCTAATGAGGGCACAAGAGCATTCCTGAGCTGTGTTTGCCTTGCCCTGGTCTTTGACATTTCTTTTTTTGCCTTCTCAATTTCATCTATTTGCCCTTGGTACACATTATTACACATGTTTACATCCATGGATGTGTCTTTAACTGAACTCTTGATTTTCTCAATCATAGCTTCTGCCTCTTTTATTTTCTTGAAATGGGCATTAGTAAGCTTATCCTGATCCATGCATTCTGCAATGATTCTTCTTCCTTGATCTAAAAATTCTTTTAGGGATGCTTGACCAGTCTTGACTGAGCTTAGGTCAAGTGAAAAGTTTCTCATTAATTCACTCAACCTCTTCTTTAGATAATTTTCTTCTGCAACTAGGGATGCAAATTCTTCAAGGTTTAAGAAATTACTTTTGAAATGTGAGATTACTGTACTCACATCATCAACAGAGTGTATCTTTGACACTTTCTTGTCCTCTGGCAAAATTTTTTTTAGAATGTTTACTGATTCTACCAGAAGGGGATTCCTCATCACTTGTTTTTCTTTGGCCTTTTCCATGGCTAGGACACTAAATTTTATCAGATCTTCTTCTATCCATGAGTCCAAACTAGATGTGTCAGGTGTCAAACTTGACAACAATGCTGCCGAAGGAGTGATGGGAGTGCTATCCATCACTTCTTGTTTCACCTTGATTAGTTCTACTGACATTTCATCTTTTTTCTCACTTTCTTTTACCTTTTCTTGTTCTTTATTTTCTTTCATCTTTTCTTCTTCTTTCTCATCATTAATCAATACTTATTCTTGATGAGTGGGAGGTGTGTTGCTGCATAAGATTTCAGCTTCTTGTGTGCTCACAAAAGCTTCTTCAAACTTATCCAACTCAGTGTCAGTGGCCGCCATGGCAATCTCCACATTGTCAATGATAATTGTGACATCTTTTTGTGACTCTGTAGTGCACGCAGACTTATCTACCTCTGATTGTGCTTCCACTACCGGTGCTAAATCTTGAGGACCTGTTACTGATGCATTAGTGGGCTCTACCACCTTGACCTCCTTTGTGGGTATGTGTGCTTTGGGTGTAGAGGGAGTATCATCATTTTTATCCTTCTGTACATTAGATTTCTCTATCTTTACCTTCTTCAACTTGGGATCATGTGATTCTGCCTTTGTTGCATCTGTGCTCTCTAGTTCCAAAGTAATCTTTTGTTCTTTTTCTTTGTCTAGATCTGCTTGAGATACTCCATGTATTCTCAAGATCTCTAATGTGACTTTGGCAACCTTTCTTTTTGTTGCTGAACTATTTAGTTTAGCATTAATCTCTCTTGTCTTTTCCTCACAAGTTCCCCATCTTGGCTCATAAGGGTCAATAGGAGATGAAATCAATACTTGAGCATATGCTTCTAAAACTTGTTCCTCTACTTCATATCCAAGTGGATGAATCCACTTTGTTCTAGGTACAACTACCTCCATGCATGTTGTATATGTTTCAACCATAAACAAATACTATCCTTGTATTTCTCAACAATGTTCTTTGGAATTTTGTACCTCATTTGCATCTTGACCCTGAAGGTCTTCAACTCCAATGTTATGTAATCTCTCAATGAACTTTCAGTGGATGCCTTGTAAGATATTTGTGGCATGGTTGGAATGGACTTGTCCAAATATGAATCTGATACTTTCCCAACTTTATGAAGGTACATGTAAAAGACCCAAAACTGAATATCTTGGTCTTATCATGCTTGATTGCCTTAATGTTATCAATCAATTGTGCACGTAAGATCTCACATAGATTAAACTCACCATCTTCCTTCACAAGTCTGATGGCTACTAGAATTATGGTTGCAGACACACTATTCACCCTGTTGGTGTGTTGAAACCTATATCCAAGTATCATGGACACCATTTTGATGTTAGCTTGCTCAATAGGCTCAATTGTCATCCCGAGCTTATCACTCCTTGACTTAAATGTTTGCTCAACAATTTTTCTGACATCCTTGCCCATAGGAAGGACAACACCAGACTTAGATAGGCCTGTCATCTCATATATTAGGTCACTAGTGATTCTTACTAGCACATCACCTATCCAAAATAGGTCATCATGAATTATGCTCAAAAGTATCTTAATCTATTCTATCTCATATACCTCATATGTCGTAGCATAATCCACTATAGGGTGATCATTCCACTTTGCATATTCATCCAAGAAGGTTTTGTCTGATTTTAGCATGGTTTCCATGTGTGCCCTTAGTCTGTCCAATCCTACTAGTTCCTTCTTGCAGTAAATGTATGCCCTAATGTCTTTGACATGAATAATGCCCATAGGCATGCAGGAGAATGCTCCCTCTAAGTCATCTAGGGTAGAATTAAATGGATGCCTCTTATAAACATATCTTTTCTTTTCTGCAACATCAAATACTATGGGAGTGGCCATCACTTACTTGATTTATTGCTTTCCAAAGTTCTCTAAGATAATCTGAAGATTTCTGAATAGGCACAACAAACTAGGGTTTCTACTATCGATCAAATGAACTGCTAATCACTGATAGATCAATCTGAAAGTCTTCACAATAACTTCTAAAGCTCTTTCTTCTCTCCAATCACTCTAAATTTTAATGCAATGAGTAATAAAAAATATTTATGTGTACATAAAGTGAAAATTCCACCATTAATGCTTGCTGCATAAACTAGGCTATCACTTAGAAATTTCTATCTTCCATTCTGCAAAGAATCAGCTAGTGCACTCTTACACGAAGGTTTCTTTAGTCTCCAAAAGATTAAGTCCAAAGGCACATACTCTAAGAGTGAGTATACCAGCCACACAGGGGTCTAGAGCTAAATTAGCTCCCCCTATGACCCTAAGGGCCATTCGTCCAAATGTAGAGGGTACATCCACTATGGATACATCCAATACATACTCATCAACTTTGTCCTTCTTTATTTTTGACCAAATCAAGCTCGCATCCTTTGAAGCTTTCACAAAATTGACTTCTCTTTCGAGATCCAAAACTAGTTCTTGTAAGGAAACTCAAGTGCGGAAACAGCTTCCTACGCTAATCTCTATAGGAGAGTATTGTGCAAATTCTTTCAAATCCTTACAATTTCAGATTCGTGAACTAATTTAACAAAGATATTGCAACCACATACCATACATACAGAAAAATAGAGAATGACACAATGATATACCCTGGGGAAACCTTTCGGTAAAAAACCCCAGCACTCCAAAACCTGCACAATGTATTGATCAAAACTATTACAGCTTACAATACACTTGCAATGCAAGTTCTTACAAAAGATTTCTAAACCCTTGAAGACAAATCATGGCAGCATAAAATGTTCCAACAATACACTCGCATTGTCTCTCTTCGCAACCCTAAAAAAGCTTATATCATGCGCTTCACTTTTTAGGGCTACTCCCAAAGATAACCTTATTAGGGTTTTACCATTCTTCGAGAAAATAGGAACCCCAAATTTTTTTTCGGGGTGATGCCCCAAACCCCACGATTGGGGAAGAGTGTACAATACTCAAATTTATCAGTTGCCACATGTCTTCACCTATCATTGAATCTTCCTGACATAGCTCTTACATGTCATAGGAATCTGTCATAACCATTTTAGCCATGATCTCCTTACACACAATTCAAGATGCTGACACATCAACATTATTTGCAAGAAATACATATTACAAAACAAATAATAAGAATAGGAATTATCCAAGGTTGAGACACCTTATTCCTAACAGTTCTTCGACCTTTTTAGGGCTTTCCTGACCTTGTGTCCTTGATATATAGAACTTTGAGATATGTCCAACCTTGTTACAAGAGTGACAAATCACTGGAGACCTTATGTTCCTCAGTGCATTAACATGGGTCACCATCTTACATTGTTTAGCTGAGTGACCAATATAGTTACATATCTGACATGTAACATTTTGAGAGCTTCTTACATTTGACTGATTCTAATTTCTTTGATTATGAGTTCTATTCTTTTGGCTTGTCTTGCAATTCATAGCTCTATGACCAAATTTATTGCATGAATAACAATAACAATAACCATTGAAAGGTCTTACCTTTGTACAGTTCCTTACTATGTGTCCATGCTTGTTACATGCATAAAAAGTACGGTCTAGAGGCTTGCACTCATCCTTAGGTGGTTTAGTATGATCCTTGGTTTGAATTCTAGTCTCTTTAGCATCTGAGGTGCCTTCTGGTTCATTCATTCTTGTTTGCATGTTATCAATCTGATTTTGTGCTTCATTGTATCCAATGCAGCTAGTATCTCCTTTAGCTCTTCTTGCATATAACTGAGATTCTATTAAATCAGAACTAGTGTGTAAATTATCAATGTGATTCTTTCAATTTAGATTCCAAGCTTTCCTTATTTTTTCTTAGTTCTAAGATTTCCATGTTTTCTTGCCTCAATTCTTCATTCAGTTGAAGGTTCTCTTTGACCTGTTCATCATAGACTTCCTGATTGTTAGTCAGCTTATCATCAAATTCTTCAAGTTGTTCTTTTAAGGATTTATTTTCTTCATTCAGGTTCTTGACCATTGTCCCTAGATCACTTGTAGAGCATTCTTTCAAATCTTTCCTTAGCCTTTTGATGACTAATTGAGCATCACTGAGTTTTTCCCTTAGTTCTTCAGTTTCTGTTTCAGATTTGTCTAGGTCTTCAAGAGTAGCTTCCTAATTTCTTTTCAGATGTTTCATTTTTGCTTTGTCCATGATCTCCTCAAGTGGTTAAAATTCTATGTTGAGGACCAGAGCTTTGATACCAATTGTTAGGAATGGGAACACTAAGAGGGGGGGGGGGGGGGGGGGGGTGAATCAGTGTTCACTGTATATTTATCTTTTTACTTAATCTTTAAACTGAACTTAAATGCTTAAGTACTGAAATGAATATCCACATAAACATGAAACATGAAATCAACACATAACACCAATATGGTTACGAGGAACCCAAATAGGTAAAAACCTCAGTGGGAATTAACACCCACTAATATTATGTACTAGTTTTTAGTGATCCTTGTTAGAAGATCCTTAACCCTATTAGGAGTTGCTTTACAATGTATTAAGTACAGTAGACCTTGTCAAGGGTCAGAACCTGTTAGGAGTCTTTTACAATAGTCCCTGTTAGGGGAGTGGAACACTGTCCTAGAGCTCACTGCTCAAGTGATGAAGGCTACAACCTTCTGATCTCAGATACACACTATATCTACTAGATGAACTATCACTTTTGTTATCTCTATTGAGAATTTAAGGTTGTCATTAGTATCAAAGTTTTGTAAAGATATTGGTCGGTCACTTACATTGAGCTGATTGGTAACATGAAGCAGAACAGACTAGTCGGTAAAGCTTATATACCAAGCAGCAGACAGTTTACCGAGCACCAGTAAACACTGACATCAACACCGATAGACAGTAAACACCGAGCATTGCAGTATACATTGAGCAGTTTATACAGTGTTTACCGAGGATCATAGAAAATGGCATAGTAATCTGAAATGGCACATACTTCTATGCAAATGGTTACAATGGTTCATAAAATGTTTTACCAAGATCGAGGAACATTTAATGTGATGATATTCATTAAATGCAATGTATATCTTTTGTAATAGTTGATCTAGGTTATTATTATACACCGTAGATCTTAGGGTTATGACTATGTTGTGTAACCTAATTTTGTTAAAGCAGAAAAAATAGAACACTATATATTTGTGTGTTTGCATCATTTTTGGTGTGAGCTGATATATGAATCATGGAGCACTTGAAGCAATTGCCTAACTTCAAGTCTATTAGTTAACAGAGTAGAACCAAGTACAGAGGAATTCAAATTGAGTAGAATCAGCAAAGGCTACCGAGCAGTTCAGAGTAGAGATTCATCACAAGTAAGGTGATATTTTATCAAAGCTTATAGATCTATATCAGACAATTGAGTTGTCAAATAGCAGATAATTTCCTATTGCTTTTTGACAATTGTAATAGAGTTTTGGATAAAATCTCTTAACAGAGTAGACTTAACAGTCTTATGTAAATCTCTTAACCGAGTGCACACTTCATTAGTGTTGTTAAAATCCTATAACTAGGTAGATCTAGCTGATCTAACATGTCACTCCTAACAGGGTGAGATCACCACAAGTGATAAAAAATTGTAGCCCTAACAGGCAAACCTTTTCTATTTGCAGTAGTGAAGAATTTGTGGGTGTCATCCCCATCGCAGTTTTTACCTTCTAACAAGGGTTTCTGCATTACCAAAATACTTGTGTCATGTGATTTTCATATTGATGTCATGTTTTTTACTCTCATAAGTTAAATGAAGGATTGATACATGTAGTTAGATTCAAGTTGTTTTGGTCAGTTATTACTATTTACAGTTACATATTAGAAATGTTTACAAGTAAAATTTTTTGAAGGCACTGATTCACCCCTCCCCTCTCAGTACCTATCTCTCCTAATTCCAACAATTGGTATCAGAGCACAGTTCTCTTATTGAATAGTTTAACCACTGAAGGGTAAAGATCTAATTCATGGAGAGATACAAGCTTAACAAGACTATTGAGAATCAGAAGATACAAATGCAAATGTTTGTGGAACAGTATAAGCAAGCCAAGGAAGGACTAAAGAAATTACTGGTTGAAAGGAAGAACCTAGCTATTCTACAAAATGAGATAGGTTACCATGAAGAACCTATTGATGAAATGTTTGAGCATATTGGATCTAGCTCTGGAAGCATCTCTGATGGATTTGAAAGCATAATCACTGATTTATCTGAAAAAAAATCAACATTTAACTAATCAAGTGAAAGCACTACAAATTGGTCAAGAATCTCAGATGGTGAGAATGGTAGAAACAATGAACAAAGCAAAACAAGCCGAGCAAGAAAGGAATCTGGCTATTGATGACCGAAGACAGATGACTGAACAAATTCAAGCTAAAGAGAGTGAGATACAAAGACTCACTAATCATCATTTCCAAGTAACTAATCAAATGATGACTGTAAATCAAGAGATAAACTGAGTGAATGGAGAATTGTCAAGAAGACTAAAAGATGTTGCAAGACTCAGAGAAGAGAATGAGAAGTTAAGAAATGAAGTGAAAAATCAACAGCAACAAAATGAAATGAAGAAACTTGCTGAGGACAGTTCTAAGAAGATTGATGATTTCTTGTCTAATCAAAGAAGATTTGGAGGTAGAGCTGGAATAGGCTACACTAGTGAAGGTGAATCATCACAACAAGCTAAACAAGTCAACATCAGTCAAAATTAGAAACCTTAAGTGTTGACATGTTATCACTGTGGAAAACCGGGACATACATCTAATGTGAGTAGAAGCAAAGCACAAGGTAAACCTCCTATCACTCCTAAGTTTAATGGATATTGTTACTACTGTGGTAAGTTTGGACATCCTGCTTATGAGTGTAGAGCTAAGAAAAATGATCTTGCTAATAATACCACTATGGAGAAAATATTCTATACTTGTAATAAACATGAACACACTGCACGAGAGTGTAAGGCTAAGATGAAGCAAGTATGGACTCCTAAGAAGAAAACACAGCGAAAGCCCTATCAACCAAAGAGACAAGGTAACTCTTATGTTTGGGATTATAATACATGGGCTAACTACACTGCTCGTGGTAGATATGGACACATTGCAACAAATTGTTACAAAAAGAGTCGGATTGGACAATCAAGAAGCTAGACAAGCACTGGAATGGCTTGTATGCACTGTCATAGGGTCAGTCATTTAAGAAAGAATTGCAGAGACCGAGCACCAAATGAAAACCATATATTTGAAAGTGGATATACTATCACAGATATCACAAAGTTAAGTAACAGTATGTGGAAGAAGGCATCTAATGAGAATGCTGAGTCAAGTAATGATGTCGGTGAAACCTTGTCCACTAGATTGGGTGACATCGATACCTCCACTTAAGGTGAAATAGGGATGTATGGGACTGACATTTCAAATGATCACATTTTACATACAGTTCCTTATGCATAGTGTTCTTATACCAAATCAACATGAATAAAGATGCACTATGGTTTATATGTTAAGAGTTAACAATGCTATATAGTTGATAAAAAGAGAGATCAAGAGTTGGTTACCCGTTGGTAATCACTATCTAAAGTTAACTGAGCACATGTATCAACTGACAAAGAAATTCTATGTTAACCAAGCGGATGAAAAAATTTTAGTTGTCACCAAGCTGAAAGTTGTTTCGTACCGAAAGTTAGGTCAAGCCTTTATTGCATGAAAGTTTGAGTGGGAATATCGAAAAGTCTATAAATACACGGGAACAGAGTTCATTTTTACATTATGATTTTGAAGACCAGAGAATTCAAAGAGCAAAGTTTGAGCTAAAAGATTTTTAGAAGGATTCAAGGCTACTTTAGATCGAACCGACATCACTCTTCATGATACCGAGTAAGTTCATTTGCTATCAAACACTTTTTATCCTCCTGCTTGCCGAAACCCTAGAATCGATTTATGACATCTACATCATCTGCAAGCAAATCACAAAGTGTTGAGGAGGAAGTTAATCTAATCGTTAGGGAAAATTTTGATGAACCTATGTTTAAGCCACATCCCAAGGTCGCAGCACAAATAGATATAATGGGCACTTTTTTGAGCATACCAGAAAGGGTTTTATTGACAGAAGACGTAAGATCATATATTCATTGCAAAATTAGAGAAGTTGGAGATTTCAAAACTATAGCAACATATCAACAACTCTGTGGCCCCGATGGTAAAATGAAATTAGATTACAAGAAGATTGAGGAATCAAGGTTATCATGTTTTATACACTTTCCACAATCATTTAAAATAGATTGGATCAGAATCATTTTCATCAGGTATCATGATGACAAATTCTAGCTGGATAAACCGATTAAGGTCAACAAGAAAATGATCAGTAGGGTTACTAGGCTCCCTACAATTGACAAGGCTAAGGCTTTTCATAGTTCATCACAATCGGATGTTGAGAAATATACTAGAGCACAATGGGATGGTTGGGCATTGAAGATTTCAACAATCAAAGACCCAACAGTCAAATTTGCAGCACATGTGATCGGGTACAAGTTATTTCAATCGAGCAGACTCAGTAGCGTACCCTATAGTGCAGTAGACATGGCACACAAAATTGTGGTAAAAGGTCACCAAGTTGATCTTGTCGAGGTACTATTTCATCAACTTCAGGAGAATATGAAGACCATAAGGAAAAAGAAGTCTAACACATGTAAGTTCGGATCACTACTTGCTTGCATATTTTTCTATCTACAAAAGTATGTACTTGGCACCAGTAAAGTAAATTGGAAACCAGATATACCGATAACAAAATAGATTAGTGAAATAATGAATAAGTTAGGAGATACATTGAATGTAGAGTTTGATGCATACTTCAAAGAGTTTCAATCTAAAATGCATAAAAGAAGTAGAATTCTGAGCGAATTAGTTCAAAGATTTGAGCATGATATATGTTTTGTAGTCAACATAGATTATACATTGATAAAAGTAGTTGAACCTAGGATAAAATGGTTGGCACCGATGGGATATGAAATGAACCATGATTTCGCACTGAAATCTATTAATGCACTGCTTTCACTACCAAAAGATCCCATTGCCACTAGGTTCGAAGTATATGAAGAGGCCAAATCTAGGATTTCAACAAATATAGAAATCGGTAAAATTTCTAGAAAGGTAAAGAAGATGAAGAAAAATCTCACTGCTAAATATGGAGATGAGTCTGAGACATCTGAAGAGACACTGATTGAACAGGCAACTGAAGGTCAATTACAGTTGGCTAACAAACCATATGATAGTGAGGAGATCAAGTCTTATAAAGAAGAAGATCCCACACCGGTTCCTCCACCTGAAATTCCTATAAAGAAGCAGTCACCTATACATGAAGGTATGAAGACACGATCGTCAATTGCAGCACCACCAACTGATAAGGAAGAAGTAGAGAAAGTAACAAAAAGGAGAGTAGCTACACCGACAAAGAAATATATTAAGAGAAAGAACAAGGCTGTAGCTGAGGCACCAAAGAAAAGGAGAAAATTCATAAGAAATAAAGAAGATCTTGAGGAAACTGAGACTAAAGATGATGTAAATCAATTCAAAGTGGTCAGTAACAGGCAAAAACAATAGATGAAATTATTGAAGACATAATTGAACATGGAGACCTCACTGATCCCTTACTAGATAGATTTGACAAGATGTCAAAAGAAGATCAAACCAAGATAGAAGAGGTTGTCATCCAAATGATGATAAAATTCAAGAATGTTCCAATGGAATTTGCCTATGCATTACCGAAGAAATTGGATGACAAAATTACTGAAAAATGGGCTATTGCACTAGACACCAAGAAGAGAAAGAGAGAATGCTCTCTAGTTTGGCAACCTCGTATTTAAGCTTTGGAGAAGTTAGTGAATACTTGACCAAATACCAAGAAAACTTTATGATCAAGAATAGAGCCTTGATGATCATGGATGAAAATGTAGCAGATATGGATACCACAACTGATTCTATGTGGACATCAATTTTGAAGGCTAAAGAAAAAGCTAAGCAAGAAGCATTCTTGAACTTGTCTAAGAAGAGACACAATTCCAAAGGTAAAGGTATTTGCATTGATGAGGGAACAACAAAGAAATCAAAGAATACTGGTATATCAGTTACCAAGGCAATTGATATCACTGATGACAAGGAAGAAATAAGTATTTCATAGGATGCACCAGATAAAGTTGAAGTTCAATTGGAGAAGAAAATAGATGATGATGTACTCATTGAGGACATCACAAATGGTGATCTTGATGACAAAGATGATGAAGATGTGAATATTGCACCAAATAAAGATGAAGCACTAGACACTAAATGTCTATTTACATCACTACCAGGTAAACTTCCTATACTTGTGAAGCAGCTGAAATTCTTTCCCAAGTACAACCCGATGGCTCAAACCCTGAGCAAAACAAAGACATCATAGGGGATCAAGACATAGAGAAACTTGCAGAAACAGACGAGCCTACACAAATAGAGGTACCTTCCACCAAGGAAAAGGAAACAAAAGAAACAAAGGAAATAGAGGTAATCCTACTTGACACCACATCTAAGACTCCTACTATATCAACTGAGACTACAACTACCAAGGAGTAGAAGAAGGAAGAACATGTGTTAATTGGGAAGGATACTCCAAAATCTAGAGATAAAACTATTGCTATTATTGAGAAGAAATCACCTCTAGCACTGAAGAAGAAGAAGAAGAAAGGAAAAGGGTCGGTCACCCTAGATGAAGTGATCATTATCCCTGAGTGTGACCTGAGGACCCTAAACCCTAGAGAATTGAGTAAATATGGGGAATTATGTACAAGAAAGGCAGCACAAGAGAAGTTGAAGCAAGAACACAAACAAAAAGAAATCTTAACAGATGTGCGGGATATCCTCCAACAGGTAGTAACTGAGGTGAATATTGATGAGGATACACCTATCATAGATCAACTTGCTACACTTGCCAAGAAGATCAATGACCCAAATATTGATGCAGATAAATGGATTGAAGAAAGGGCAGAATCCAGGATACAGCACAAACTAGCACAGAAAATAAGCCTAGAAGTGGCATTGAAGAAGGTCAAATTATCTGAGATAATCACCAAGATCAAAACCATCACCCAGTTAATTTGTCAATATTTATTGAAGCTTTGCACTACAGATGCCTTCACTATTGAAGTCAATGAAAAGATCAAAGGATTGGAAGCAAAAATACATTTGAGTACAAATGCAGCTATAACTGAGCCTCGTGCTTTCTTAAAGCACATTCACCAAGTTTAGGAACTCCGACGGTTAATAGCAAATTTGAAGAAACAAGAAGAGCACATAATAGATCAAGTTACCGAGTTACAGATAGAACTCGTACCATACCTAAAAAAATTTGAGGCACACATTGTCAAAGCTGAACAAATCGTTGCAACACTAGAAATTTCGGTGTTAGATAACATCTTTGACATGCATGCACAAGTCGGTCTTGAACACATCTCTCTCACCAACTTGAAAGAGGAATGGGACAACCTCTTGGAGTTAGTGAAGAAAACCCACCAACATATTTTTGACAAGATGTGAGTATACTACTTAACTTTTGTATTTGGCATTACTATCAAAAAGGGGGAAAACAATGTATAATTTGTTATGCCAAATATGTACATAGATGCTACGTATACTACATATTACCGGGAGCATGCATCGAGGGGGAGTACTTAGTACTTAGAATTTTTTTGATGTGTATATGTATATGGTGGAGATATAAGTTATATATACATTCAAAGTTTTGATACTAATGCCAAAGGGGGAGATTGTTATCTCTATTGAGCATTCAAGGTTGTCATTAGTATCAAAGGTTTGTAAAGATATCGGTCGGTCTCTTACATTGAGCTAATCGGTAACATGAAGTAGAACAAACTAGTTGGTAAAGCTTATATACCGAGCAGCAGACAGTTTACCAAGCACCAGCAAACACTAACACTGACAGATAGTAAACACTGAGCATCACAGTATACACCAAGCAGTTTATACAGTGTTTACTGAGGATCATAGAAAATGGCATAGTAATCTAAAATGGCACATATTTCTATGCAAATGGTTATAACGGTTCATAAAATGTTTTACCAAGATTGAGGAACATTTAATGTGATGATATTCATTAAATGCTATGTATATATTTTGTAATAGTTGATCTAGGTTATTATTGTACATCGTAGATCTTAGGGTTATGACTATGTTGAGTAACCTAATTTTGTTAAAGAGGCAAAAATAGAACACTATATATTTGTGTGTTCGCATCATTTTTGGTGTGAGCTTATATATGAATCATAAAACACTTGAGGCAATTGCCTAACTTCAAGTCTATCAGTTAACAGGGCAGAACTGAGTACAGAGGAATTCAGATTGAGTAGAATCAGCAAAGGCTACCGAGCAGTTCAGAGCAGAGATTCATCACAAGTAAGGTGATATTTTATCAGAGCTTATAGATCTGTATCAGAAAATTGAGTTGTCAAATAGTAGATAATTGCCTATTGCTTTCTGACAATTGTAATAGAGTTTTGGATAAAATCTCTTAACAAAGTAGACTTAACAGTCTTATGTAAATCTCTTAACCGAGTGCACACTTCATTAGTGTTGTTAAAATCCTATAACTAGGTAGATCTAGCTAATCTAACATGTCACTCCTAACAGGGTGAGATCACCAAAAGTGATCAAAACTTGTAGCCCTAACAGGAAAACCTTTTCTATCTACAGTAGTGAAGAATTTGTGGGTGTCATCCCCACCGCAATTTTTACCTTCTAACAAGGGTTTCTGCATTACCAAAATACTTGTGTCATGTGATTGTCATATTGATGTCATGTTTTTTACTTTCATAAGTTAAATGAATGATTGATACATGCAGTTAGATTCAATTTTTTTAGTTGGTTATTACTATTTATAGTTACATATCAGAAAGGTTTACAAGTAAATGTTTTTGAAGGCACTGATTCACCCCTCCCCTCTTAGTACCTATCTCTCCTAATTCCAACAACTGTGACACTACTTGTAAGATCAGTTCCTTTGATGCATTGATGCTTTGACCTCTTGCAAAGCTCTAATACATCTTATAGATTCTTTGAATACTTCTGCTCTACTTCTTACAACTCTATTTCAACATCCATGTCAATTAAAATGGGCGCATCTCATATTTATATGCGCATACAAAATAAACAACTAGGTCGGCCCTTAGACCTACTACATACAATGCTTCCAAATGAATTGGCTCAAGTGTGATTACAAACAAATACAATTACATGTCAGAAACCTAATTACAATAGGTGCATAGCCTTTACATCATTAGATTATAATTGCAACTCAAAATGCTAACAGTCGGCTGCTTACTCTATTCTTCACTGGCACACACTGGCTATGCAACTTCAACTGCTTCTATCTTTCTCCTACTTGCATATCTGATCATGCGCTCATAGAATAAGCATGAATATAGTCTAACTAACTTAACTTCTAGGGCACACACCATAAATCGATCGTAAGCACGTGTGCTAATGCTCTGAGCTATAGGAACTCTGTACACTGTCCAGTCTTCAACACTTAACCAATTTCTGATCTTCTCATCAAGTGCGTTGACTCCAAACTACTATATGACTTTGTTTCCATAATGAAAACACTATATTAAGCCATATACATCAGTATAGCCAAATTTCCAACACATGATACTCATACAAATCAGCAATGTTGAAAATTGGTGATATGTCCATGTCATTAGGTAACTCAACTTCATATGCATTTCCATTGTCAAATTTCTTCAAAATCTTCCAAGGTCTAAACTTCTTCATCTTCAGCTTCTGATATGTTCTAATAGGAAATCAACCTTTCTTCAAATGAACCGTCACTTCATCACCAACATCAAAATTCTTATGTCTCCTTGATCTATCAGCCCTGTCTTTGTATTTTTTATTACTGTCTTCTAGCTTCAGCTTCACATTCATGCAATGTCTTCATGTACTAAAATTTTTTTACTCCTTCAACACTTCTCTTATTTTCATCAGCAATGTCTCTCAAATCAGATATACCTCTCGGTTGTGTGTCATTCACAATCTCAAATGGTGTCTTTCCAGTACTCCTATTCATTGAATTATTGTATGCAAACTCTGCTTGTGCCAATACAGAATCCTAATTACTCAGTGTATCTCCAACTAAACATCTCAAAAGATTTCCCAAACTTTTGTTCACAACTTCAGTCTGTCCATTGATTTGTGGGTGAAATGTAGAACTATATTTCAACTCAGTGCCAAATTTCTTCCAAAGGGTCTTCCAAAAGTATCCAACAAATTTACTGTCTCGGTCAGAGATAATACTCCTTGGTAATTCATGCAATTTGACAATTTCCTTAAAGAAAAGATCTGCTACATGTACTGCATCTGATGTCTTTCTACAAGGTATAAAATGTGCCATCTTAGAAAATCTATCCACAACAACAAATATAGAATCATTACCTCTTATTGTCTTTGGTAAGCCAAGAACAAAGTCCATACTAGTGTCAATCCAAGGTTTCTCAGGAATAGCAATCGGTACATACAATCTAGTATTCTGACTTACTCCTTTTGCAACTTGACAAAGTCCACAACTTTTCACAAATTTCTGAACATGTCTATACAACTACGGCCAAAAGTACTCCTTAAGAAAATTCCATGTTTTATCAATACCAAAATGTCCATCCAAACCACTACTATGCTTCTCCTTTATCAAATTAGTTCTCATTATTCCTCTCGGTATACATAATTGAATGCCTTTAAACAACATACCTTCCTGAATAAAATATTCATCCCATTTAGTATTTTGTTGATCTTGAATAGGTGCTCTGCACTTTCTCCATGGCTTAGAAAAATCAGGGTCAAACTCATAAGAATCTCTCATCTCATCAAAACCAAGAACTTCAATTTTCATCTCGGTCATCAAAGATCTTCTTCTACTCAATGCATCAACAACTCGGTTAGTGACTCCACTCTTATGCTTTATCACAAATGTATAACTCTGCAAATACTCAACCCATTTCATATGTCTCTGATTCAACTTATTCTGACTACCCAAATATTGTAAAGCCTTATGATCAGTATACAATACAAATTCACTCGGTATCAAATAATGTCTCCATTTCTTCAGTGCTTGAACAATAGCATAGAATTCTTGATCATACAGAAAATATTTCCTTCTAGCATCATTCAACTTTTCACTAAAGAAAGCAATAGGTTTACCTTCTTGACTCAACACAGTTCCAATTGCACTTCCACTTGCATCACATTCTACTTGAAATACTTTACTGAAATCAAGTAATGCCAAAATAGGTAATTTAGCAACCTTCTACTTCAGAATCTCAAAACTTTTGTCAGCTCCATGTGTCCACTTGAATTCCCTTTTATCTCCTCTCATAGTCTCAGTCATAGCATTACAAAATTGAACTTAAATTCCTTATGAATTTTCAATAAAAACTTGCCAAACCATGAAATGATCTTACCTCACTAGCATTCATAGGTGTAGGCCAATTCAAAATAGCTTCAACCTTTTTAGGATCCATCTTCAAACAATCACTTGAAATAACAAATCCCAAATACACAATCTCATCTTTCATGAATGAACACTTTTTTAGATTTATTAGAAACTTTTCTTCTTTCAATCTCTGCAAAACTTGTCTAACATGCAACAAATGTTCTTCTCTGGTCTTACTGAATATCAGAATGTCATCAAAATATACAATCACAAACTTACCCAAGAATTTCTTCAAAACTTCATTCATCAGCCTCATAAAAGTACTCAGTGCATTAGTTAAACCAAAAGGCATAACCAACCACTCATACAAACCTTATTTTGTCTTGAAAGTAGTCTTCCATTCATCACCTTCTTTGATTCTAATCTGATGATACCCACTTTTCAAATCAATTTTAGTGAAATACTTTTCTCCAGTCAAACTATCCATCATGTTATCCATTCTTGGTATAGGAAACCTATACTTCACTGTTATCTTATTGATTTCTCTGGAATCAGTACACATTCTCCATTCTTTTTAGGTGCTAATACATCAGGTACTACACAAGGACTCAAACTTTCTTTGATCAAAATTTTCTCCAACAACTCTTGAATCTGTCAGTTCAATTCATGATTCTTGGTAGGTGTCAACTGATGAGGTGCCTTATTCAGTAAACTAGCTCCAAGGATTAGATCCATAAAAATGATCAATGCTTCTTTTTAGTGGAAAACCATCAGGTAAATTATCAAAAATGAAATCATTGTACTCGGTGAGTAACTTATCAATCTCCTCAGGGACATTATCCTCTATTTTCTTACTCAGTTTGTTAGGAATCACAATAAAACATACCTCATTCTTCTTCAAAGAGTTAACAAACTTTCTTCCCTCCATCAAACAAAATTTCAAAGATGTGCAAACATTACTAACAGGTTCTTCCATCAAAGGTAACAAGATTTGTTTCTTTCCATCAGCCACAATAGTATACTTATGCAATCTCTCATCATATATAGCATGTCTATCATATTGCCAACATCTACCCAACAAATATGACAACAATCCATAGGCATGATATCACATAACACCTTATCATAGTACTTTCCAATCTTCAAATTCACATAACATTTTTCACTTACCAAGAGTGTATGCTCATCTTTGATCCATGAAATCTGATAGGGTCTCAGATGCACCAACTTTTCCAACTGTAATTTTGTGACCATCTCTTTAGATGCCAGATTCTCTGAGCTACCACTATCAATGATTACCTTCCAAACTTTATTAGAAACTCTACATCTGGTCTTGAATAAACTTTTCCTTATTGGATCTTCCTTCTTGCTTTCATTCCATAGTGCTCTCCTTACAATCAAGTTATTTTCTTTCTCGGGTTCATTCAGTGACTCTTCTTGCACCAAAGCATTTCTACTGCTACCAGCCTTCTTACTTGCATGTGTACACTCAAAATATCTATGTCCTCCACAATTGTAACAAGTTCCTTGAAAACTTCCTCTACTATAACCACCTTGGTAGTTACTGCCTCTACCTCTAGATGAACTTTCACCTTTCCACTCGGTCTTGCCTTTGTCCAGATTTGTCTTTTCTAGTTCAGATCTACCATTTTCACTGTTACATCTACCTCTTCCTCTAGGGAATCTACCACCTCAACCTCTTTGTCTTTGCTCATGTCTCTTTTTGAATTTCTCCTCGGTATTCAATGCAAATTGATAAGCCTCTTCAATGTTCTCCAACTTGACCATAATAATTTCCTCTTGGATGGAAACTCTCAAACCATTCAGGTATATACCAATTCTTTCCACATCATCTTCATCATGTCTAGATCTGATATCTAATCTATAGAATTCCTTAGTATATTCTTTTACTGAGCTATCTTTCTGCCTCAAACTTTGCATTCGCCGAACTAGGTTAATCTGATAATCACAAGGTAAGAATTTTCCTTTCAATTTATTCACCATTTTATTCCATACCTTGATTTTGTCTTTTCCTTTCCTCTTCCTATCCAATTGTAGATGCTCCCACCATAAGGATGCATGGCTTTTTAACTTTGTGCTTACAATCTTCACCTTCTTGTCTTTAGGAATTTTTTCATACTCAAAATACTTTTCCATCTCGGTGATCCAGTCCACCAATTCATCAGAATCTAGCTTTCCACCATACTCAGGAGGATTGAAATGTGGTGTTGACTTTATACTTGTCAAAGCCTTAAAAAATCTTTCTTCACCTTGATCCATAATAGGTGCAGGTTCTCCATTCACCTGTTCTTCCTCAATTTCATCATCACTAACATCTTCAAGATGTCTGCCTCTTCTTTGTGTTGTTTCAACAACTTCTAATCTAGTAGAAATCTACCTTAGCATATCTTCCAATCTTGGATCTGCATCTCACCTCCCATGAACCATCTTGACAACCCTCTGCAATTACAAGTTAGATCTCAATCTGCTACCCCACAACAATCAACTAGGGCTTCAAGAGGAACCTGCAAACCTAGATCTGTAGACCTAGATCAAGATCTAACCTTGCTCTGATACCACCTAACACAAGGGAGGGGCCCAGAGGGGTCAAAAAATGGTACACCCTAATGATCCCAACCTACTCAACACATGTGGAAACAACAACACACAATAGTGAGAGAGAGAATGCAGGATCAATCATATATTTTCATCATTTGGAACCATACATGTCGGGTTGTAAGGCCTTCCCAGTTAGGGCTAGATATTACAATGATTAAAGAATTCCTCAAACATGTGAGGATTTGACAACAATCTCTAATCTTATCCTCTATCTTCTATCTCCAAAAATTGCTTCCTAAACTTTAAACCAACAAATACATTTATACAAGAAGCTACCAAACTGAGTCAGCCTTCAGATCCACAATCAACAAAAGAAACGGTCAGATCTGGGACCACACGCCTCCCAGTGATTGATTCCAAAATTAATTCCATGATCCAACATAAATGCACAAGTTGGCCACAATAGCAACTAAAACTAAACCCATCGGTGAGCAAGGATAACCAAGCAGCAGACAAGCAATGCTGAGTGCCAGTGAAACAACCGACTGCCCAAGGGATAACCGACCACACTCGGTAACCAAAGGAAACTGACCAACTATTGACCAAATCGATCAAAGTAGGAACTACGCAACATAGACAAAATCCAAAATGTTTTTGGTGACATAGGATTGCCAAGGACCCGAGATGCTCCTGCATCACCTATACACTAGTTGATTGTGATGGAGAGGAGCTACAAGAACCTATCAATAGCATTCATCTAAAGAGGTTCTATACATGAGATAGATGAAAGAGTATAAAGAGTATCAGAAAATCAAATGGTGAGAATCCTATTTATTTGTATATAATCAAAAGAGATCTTGAAAAAAACCAAAAACATTGAAAAGAAGAAAAGATCAAAAAAATAAAAAATATAGAAAAGATAAAAAATAATGAAAATTTGAGCATGAAGAAAGCCAAAAAAATTCAGAAATGATCCTCAAAAGATGTTGTCTTGGTGAAAACCTAGAAAATAGGTGCCTTAATGATATGAAAAAGAACCAAATTGAAAAAAGAGAAAATACAAAAAAATCAGAAAAGGGAAAAAGTATCTTGGTGAAAACCTAGCAAATAGGCACCTTAGTAGCAAAAAAAGAGAAAAAGCTTTAAAAATAGAAAAAGAAAGAAAGATCCAATATTCAATCAATGAAAACTTGGTAAACAGGTGCCATTGAAAGTCCAAGTCAGTCACATGCCTAGTGGTCATCCTTGTAAATACTACATTCACCAACATTTGTATATATTGCATAATAAAACCCCACAGTTGCATTTGCAAGTATCTAAAGATTTTGGTCACCTAATTTTCAAATTGTCCCAAGTCCCACACATGTAATCATATCAAGCTAGGGGAAATCTACTCGAAAGGAGGAAAGGATTCATCAAAAGAAAATTTCAATCAGACACCAAATCAAATCATCAAAAGCATAAGTAACAACACTTAATCAAATCTAAATTCTAATCCAAGGTGAACCAACATGAAAATTGATCCAAAATCTCATATGACTGTATCTTTATTAGGATTAAAAGTATGAAATGGATGGAACTATACTTGAAATTTGGATTTGAAAAACATTGCAAAATTTTTCTAAGTGTTAACTTGATTGATGAAATCATATCTTTCTAGCAAATCGATGAGAGTTTTTAAACGAGATAAGCTATGATGAAAGGATGATATTTTATTGATTTTTGAATGACTTTCTTAAGATCAAAGTTCTAAATCATGTATTATTTGTCTAAGGATGTGATCATCAAAGAATCAGCGAGGACTTGTACATAGGATAAAACTGAGATCTTTGTTTGTTTACGCAAAAGGATACCTTGGCTATTTTGATGTTCAATATCATAATACCAAAATTCACTTGCAACATAGAATCTAACAAAATCGGTATTCGTACTCTCATGATTGGTTTCAATCAGTGATGGTCATACCTAGAATGGATGGGAAAGCAAAAAAAGAGGTGCAAAAAGTATTCATATCATCATGGTTGAACTAGTGATGGTTGTACTAAAAATCAGAATTCCAAAAAAATGCCCAATGATGAATATAAGCTCCAAATTTTTGAATGGTGATAGTTAGCTGCATACATCTTAGATTAAATGTATTTAATGCATTTTTATTTCCTTAGTTTTAGCCTTTAAATTGTAAGAGGTAAATTGACACAAAAAGGGGATGTAGTCAAATAAAAAATCAAGGGATCATCAAAAACTATATGTGATCAAGTGTGTTGAAAATAAAAAAACAAAAAACAAAGTGCATTCCATTAGGTCACTTGCATTTGTTAGGTTCATTTAACATCATTGCATTACATTTCATTAAATCATTGAAATCATCTTCATTAGATTCATGAAATCTTACATTCATTTAAGCATTTTCATCATTTAAATCATTACGATCCTTGCATTAGGTTTCATTAATCATTATCATTAGAATCATTAACATTAAGTTGCATTAGGTTGCATTCATCATTTAAATAACATTATTTGCTTTATTTTTCATTCATCATTAAGTGCATGAGATTGCATCATTAAAAGATTCATTTCATTTAGATTGCATTATTCTTTTACCAAAGAAATCATTCATATTACAGTAAGTGCATTTACCATTGCATTCATTACATCATTATATCCATTAAATCATTTCATTTTACATACATCATAAAATCATCATTAAGAAGCGTATCATTTAAATCATTTAGGTCATTGCATTATTATATATAAATACATTCCTTTCATTACAACGCATCATCATTCATGTCATGTAAAGTCATTAATCATTACACATAAATATTACAAAATCATTGCATTGCATCACATTTGCATACCATGAAATTATTTACCATGAAATCATTTGCATATCATAAATACCATATACATCCATAATCAGACAAAACCATACACATTGCATCACATGAAAATAATTTTCAAAAACATTAAATCCATCCATATTACCAACGTAAAATCATTTCATCACATTATTCATTAAATTCATCTAACACATCTATATCTCATTGCATCCATTAGTAATAATCATAGCATTAATCATTACATCTACACATCATTGCATTCATCTATTCTATGTCATACATAAGACAACCATTAAAGCATAAATAGAACATGTGCATCTCATATCAAAAAATGCATCTGAAAAGCATAAAACAAAGCATATAGAAGATAGAACCATCTAGATCTACATATCATATAAAACACCTCAAAAGGAGATCCAACACATCATGACATCATATATATATAGTAAAGCTATCAAATGGAGTATCAGAGTCTATCATCATCATAAAATCAGCAGAATATCAGAGTCTATCAAAGGATCAAGAAAGCAATATCTAGATATCAAAGTATCAGCATAAACAACGTCAATCAAATTAAATGATACAAATAGAGTCCAATGTCTTAGTATCAGCAAAAGAATGAGATCATGTATATCATCAAAATACAAAGAATCTATAATATCTCAAATCATATCTCATTTGGAAGAACCACTAGCACCATCCCCACCATCAAGACCAGGAGCACTATTTGGAGGTTGACTCGAGCTCGCCTTTAGTCCCTATTGGCTCATCGCTGCCATGAAGGCCTGCATCATGGAACTCAACTACCTAACCTCCTGTCTAATCTCTGAAACCTCTGATTGTAAGGCCTGAAGCTTTGGTGCAACTGTGCTAGGAGCCTGAGTAGAAGAAGTCTGTGGTGGAGGCATGGAAGAAGAAGGCATAAAAGAAGACAAATCTGTCAAAGATGGAACAAATCTCGAAGAAGATGGACGTGAAGAAGATGATGGCATCGAAATAGAAGCAGGTGTCTAAGCAGAGGGAGCTTGTGGAATAACTGGTGGTATCAATTATTGTGGAGGTGGACTCTGTGTTTGGTCTAGTAGAACCTATTCCACCTATGCATCAACCTTTCGTTGATGCCTAGCCCTATGATAGCCTGGTCTAACATCAAGATCCCCAACAACTTGATTAAGTGTCGTATCAACTCCACCTCTAACCTGACCACCCCTAGGAGGAATGGGAGCAGCAAAAATCACTGGAACAACAATCACTGGAATACATACTCTTCCTGCTCTAACTACCCTATGACCTGGTCTTCCACGTTGTTCTCTAACCCTACCCCCACCCCTCCCTCCATCTCCATCATCTCCTCCATCATCATCACCATCATCATCTGACTCCTCATCAATACTAGGCACTCTCTTTGCTGGATCTATGAATCTTAGAAATGGGTTCTAAGTGAGCCAATCTGCATAATCATATGTGACCCTAGCATCAATAACATGATCTCTCATAGCCTAGGGTAAATACCCAAGGTCTTGTAACTCTTAATACACTGTCCTGAAATCTACATAGGGGCCCCATAAAGATCTCTCAGACTGAACCCAAGCATATATAGCAACACCCTGGGGCATCACCTATGTGTGCCCATACTGACACAATACCCTCCTAAAACATAATCTCTCAATAATATAGGTGGTCCACCCAATCATCCACCGCAGACAGAACATGTAGGGCAGCTCTGTGCTATCCTGAAGTCATGGCTCACATCCTAGATAAGGCCACTAGACCACCACATCCATATCATCAAGCACATGATGCCAATAATCTAACTTACCCATGTGAGTCTGTATCATCATGCCCTCATACATCTAGGAAAATGGCTAGCCTACATCTTACTTTCGTACTCCAATCAGACAAGTCACAGGGATATGCTCCCAAGTCCACAGCTATAATAGAATAGCTTTGGTAGAAAACATAGAATCCTATCGATACATAATTATATGTAGCTCATGATACAACTAAGCTAACACACATGATCCCTAATCAAAATGATGATGATAAGTCATCAAGTCCTCAAGAATAGGACCCCATTCAACTGCAAACCCATGTCCTCGCCTGTCAGGGACAAGGAACCCACTGATCAATGCACCCAATACTACTGACAATATTGGAAAAGAATGAAACTGTGACCACTGGATGTGATCATCTCCAATGGTCGGATCCTAGAAGATCCACCAACATGCTGCTCCATCATAAATAGAATCATAGTATACCAACTCTCCTCTAGTAGGCAAATGAAGGATACGATACACATCCTCCAGGGTGATCGTCATCTCACCCATAGGCAAATGGAAGGTGTTATGGTCTGAGTGCCATCTCTTGGCCATAGCAATGATCAAACCCTAATTCACTCAAAATCAAGGTAGCATAAGAAGGAAAGACAAACCACACAAGCCGACATGTCTCCAATAGTGAGCACTCAAGTCATCAATCATACTGAGAGGTAGTGGATACAAACCACAGACGACTAAAGACTTAAGCACCACCTGCAAAAAGAAAGTTCAATCACATCACTTTTGAAATAAGTTATCATTTGGATCATCCTAAGTCAATCAAATATTTACAATTATCAAACCACAATCAATTTTCTTGATTCTACTCAGAGAGGACGGAAAATTCATCATCACCCATCATCTAAATCTAGATTGACGATCAGACATCCAGACTATGACTGAATCATACTGAAATCTTATGACTCGCTATAACATCAAGTTTGTTACCTAAACCAATCATCTAATCGACGATGTTGAACAGTTTGAAAAATTGACTTTGACAATTAAATATTTTTTCCTATCAGGGTGAAAGCGCTATTTCAAGGTTTAAAAGTGCTAAAACTCAAAAGCGCTATTTAAAAGTTTAAATGCACTACTTAAAGTTTCAAAAGCGCAACATCAACACAAAAGCGCTAAAACTTTTTAAAAGCACCATTTAAAAAATTGGAAGCATTATTTTACAACTCAAATGCAAAATTCAAAATTAAAAGCGCTATTTGAAAAATCAAAAGCATTTTATGCCCTAGAACAGGCGTGTAAATGGGCAATTCCACTTCATGAAAGTGCTAATTAAAAGCGCAGAAGCGCTAAAAAAAATGCAAAAGCGCTATTAAAACTAGCAAATGTGCTATTTCAATTTACAAAAGTAAAAAAATAGGGTTTTCTAAGAAAAATTCAATTTTTTTGAAATTAAATGCATGAATAAAAAAAATGAGAGGATCAGGCACTTACCAGAGGACCATAAGTCAGTGGCTGATGGTATTAGTGGGCGCGCTTGAATCTATGCTCTTGTATGGGGATCACCATCGTACAAAAATCAGAGGAAGTTAGAGCAAAAGTCAACTAGTAAAAGTGAAAATGAATAGTGAAAATGACTTTTTACGCCTTTATATAGGCCCTTTTGACCAAAAAGGGCATCTTTGACCAGAGAGGGCCTGTGGACCTAAATTTTTCACCAATTCTACCAAATCAGGGGCATTTGACATCAAACCAATGCGAAAACATTATCAGAAATGAAATCAAAATTTATTATAAAATGACCTAATCAATGCAAAATGACCTAACCGTCAAATAAATTTCAACATCTATCAAATTTCATTTCATTTCTGAGGGGCATACACTCGGATAATCAGATCATCATCAACATCATTGAATCAGGAGCACGACCATCAAATCAAAGCGTAATCTTTTATCAGAAAGATTTTCACTTATCAATCGAAAGGGGCATCAAACATCGACCAGCATCAAATCAAGTATCACATCAACAATCTTACATCAGATCAACCATAAGAGCATCAAAATCTAACAAACATCATCAAAACTACATTTTCAATCGAACATAAAACTGACCATCGACATAATCAGGACCTTCCATCAGTTAAATCAAGATATTCTCTGAATTGACACGCTTCACACATCAACTCAAAGAGGGGCATTTGTAATCACTGAAAAATGGACAAGATCATTTATTGAGAAATCAAGGTAAATCAAGGCAATTTAATTCAATTAAATCAAATCAAGATCAAAATCAATGATAAATTGAAATTAAACTTTAATCCAAAATCAATTGAAAATCAAAAGCTATTAAATCAATTTAAATCAAATAAAACATGATAAATCAATTCATTGTGTAAGTAATCTAATTAGTTACATAGTTCAATTTAAATCAAATCAACCCATTCAAGGGGTACACATGGCTAAACAAATTAATTAAATTTAATTAATTAATTCGTAATTTCTCTCAGCCACCAAATGGGAGAAAAATCAATCAACCAATAGGAATTAAGGATTTAGCTCACAAGGATCAAGCCAAAATTCAATCTCAATCACTCATTCCAAAAGAGCATCTTGTCCACTCATCTTGTCTTCTTGTCCCAAGCTTTGAGGACACAATATTTAAATTGTCTCCAAAGGGTGGAACCAAAGACTCAACTCAAGCCTAATCATGATCAAATCAACTACACCCCCTACCCTTGCCAAAATATATAAAAGCAAGGCATAAATCACTCAATAATCATCCACAAATCTGAGAATAACATCAAACCTCTTGCAATTTAGAGCTAAATAGTTGTCTTCAATTTTGAATTAACATTGTTATTTGCTTTATTATATCAATTCTTATTCTAGGACTGTCACTAATGGAGGCTTTCTGAGAGCTTCATCATTAGCATCCCTAGCTAGAGGTCCATAGAGTGCTTAATTGTCAATTTCTAGCTTAAATAGATTGCTATTTGTGGTAATTTAATTGTTATTTGAGTTTATTAATGATACTAACCCTATGAAGGTACAAATTTTAGTACATAGGAATTAGCTCCCTAGCTGGAGCATGTATCAGGTTACCATGGATCTTGCATTTTTTGCATCTCTTTGAAAAATGGATAGCATCTTTTTCCATCATGGGCCAATAGTATCCAACTCTTAGAAGTTTCTTAGCTAACAAAAAATGGTTCGAGTGTGATCCACACACACCTTCATGAACTTCTTTTAATGCACAATTAGACTCTTCAAGTTCTAAACACCTAAGAAGCGTACCATCTAGACCACGTCTAAACAAGTCATTAGCGATGATTATATAGTGTGATGTTGCTCTTATGAGGGATCTATTTTCATTTCTAGAATAGCCTTCGGGAATTGTTTGGTCTTTAAGATAGGAGTAGATATGGGCATATGTGGATAATACTTGGGTTTCAAGGGCACAAACAACTTGGGATTCAGGTGAGTCATAGGCAGGGAAAGGGAGTTCTTCCACCAGGAAGTCATAATGAAATTGATGTTCCTCCAATTGTAACATGGTTCTAAAGTAGCCATCGCATTAGCTACTCTATTTTCTGATCTTGGAATTTGTTGAAATGTGATGAAGACAAAATAGTTCTTCAAGTCATCCACCATTCTTTTGTAAGGCATGAGCTTATCATCTTTTTTCTGATAGTCACCAATCACTTGATTGATAATAAGTTGTGATTCTCCATAGATGTGTAATTCAATGATTCTCCATTCTATTGAAAGCTTAAGTCCATTCACAAGAGCTTCATACTCTACTATATTATTGGTGCATGGAAAGATCATCTTATAAGCTTTTGGAATATTTTATCCTTGCGGTGTAATGAATAAGCATCCAACCCTTGATCCTTGTTGCGTGAAGGAGCCATCAAAATACATTTTCCAAGGATGTTCAGTTAAGTGCATGATAGATTCATCTGGAAACTCCACATGTAATGGCTTGTCATCTATTAATGGTGTCTCTGCAAGTTGATCATCAATCACTTGTCCTTTAATGTCTTTTTCATCTACATATTCAATGTCGAATTCACTCAGAATTAGGACCCACTTTGCTAGCCTTCCTGTCAGCATTTCTTTATTTAGCAGATATTTGAGTGGATCAATTTTAGCCATTAGTTTCACCTTGTGTGCCAATATATAGTGTCTCAACTTTTGGGATGCAAACACCATTGCTAAGCATGCTTTTTCAATCATTGAATAGTTCAACTCATATGTGACCAAAGTTCTACTGATATAGTATATAGCTCTTTCCTTCTTATATTCATCCTCTTGCACAAGCACTACTCCTAATGATGTATCTGTAGCTGATATGTAGAGCAATAGAAGTTTTCCATAAATTGGTGCCATTAGAATTGGAGGATTCATCAAATATTTCTTGACTTGGGAGAAATTCTCTTCACATTGCTCATCCCAAGTGAATGTGGTCCCTTTATGCATAAACTTTGTGAAAGGTTGTGCCTTATCCGTCAATTGAGATATGAATCTTCTTATGGATTGTAGCTTTCCTTGTAGCATCCTCATTTGAATAATGTTCCTAGGTGGTTTCATTTCAAGATAGCTTTCACCTTTGTTGGATCCACCTCGATTCCCTTTGCTGAGAGTATGAATCCTAATAGTTTTCCAAATGATATGCCAAATGTGCACTTCTTAGGATTAAGTCTTAATTAAAATTGCTCCATCCTGTCAAAGATTTTTTCTTAGATCCTCTATATGTGTAGTCCTTATCTTTGACTTTGCCAAGGTGTCATCTACATAGTCTTCCATGTTATTATGCATCATGTCATGGAATATTGTGGTCATTACTCTTTGATAAGTGGCACCTGCATTTTTTAGACCAAATGGCATCACATTCCAACAGTATGTTCCCCATGCACATGTGAATGTGGTCTTCTCTTGATCTTCAAGGGTGATTTTGATTTGATTGTAGCTAGATTATCCATCCATTAATGAGTACATCTCATAGCCCGATGTCAAATCCATAATCATATCTATATAACGGAGTGGAAAATCATCCTTAGGACAAGCCTTGTTTAGATCTCTAAAGTTTGTGCACACTCTTATGGATTTTTATGCTTTAGAAATAGGAACTATGTTTGAGATCCATTCCACATAATCAATAGCTCTAATGAGTCCAGATTTCAACAGTTTTTCCAATTCTGCTTTCACTAGCAATGCCACATGTGGATTAATCTTTCTAAGTTTTTGCTTTATAGGTTTTATGTCAGGTGAAATAGACAAGTGATGCATAATCAAATATGTATCCAATCTAAGCATATCTAAGTAGGACCAAGCAAAGTTGACCTTCTTTTCTTTGAAGAAATCAGTGAATTGGACCCTTTCATCTTCTGTCAATGATTGAGCAATGTGGATTAACTAAGGAGCTTCTTTTGTTCCCAAATTAATGGGTTGTATAGGTTCAATTAGAACTGATGATCTTTCTTGAAAGTGATATGGGAGGATATCAAGAATGTCATCCTGTGGCACCTCTCAGAGGTTTTCACCATCGGATATGTCTTTTTCTTTTTCTCTTTTAGGATTTGATACTGCCACTAGGTGGTTTTCACCATTAGATCTCTTATTCTTTTTGTTTTTCATTTTGAGACTGAGAAACCTGATATCCTCCTCAATCATATTTTAACTCTTTACACTGGTGGAAGAAAGGAAGGATTGACAAGCATTTAGATAACAAGCCATGGAATAGTCATTGTCAAAAGATAATAGGCTTATGGTTGTAGGCTCATCCCAGTCTATCAGTTTAGGGTATTTTAAGGACAAAGATTCAGTAGGTTCAAGAGAAACACCATGTTATTATCAATGTCATTAACTCATAAGATATCTTCTATTAAGTTTTCTTCTAAATAGATGTTAGGATTATTAGAGTCATGTTATTTATTATTGGAGTTCATGTTAATGTTATGTGAATCTAACTCTAGCGATCTGACATTAGAACTCTCTCCTTATTCAATAAAGACTCTAGGAGAAAATTTGTGTATCGCATAAATTTCTATGTCCATGGTAGCATTAGAAAGGACATCCCATTGATATTCATGTCAGTCTACTTGACTATAATCTGAAACCCCCAAGAAGTGCGCGATAGTCATTGGTACTTCATTTTCCTCATCAACATGGTTATCTTCTTCTTGCAATGGTTCTTGTGAAATTATTATTTTTGGTTCCTCATCAAAGTGAGGTGTATTAAAGATGGGAAGCCCTTGTTCTTGTTCTTGTTCTTGTTCTCTTTCTGGTTCTTGTTCAAGATGGGTACCAATTCTTGAAAATGGGTCTCCTTGTAAGAGCAGAAACCTTTCATAGGCAATAGTTTATCCTTCTACTTCTTCTTCATCATCTGAGTCTCCGGATCTATCAAATACATGACCCCTTTCTCCTATAGGATGAAATCTTGCTTCCCTGAAGCCTAATCCAGTTTTGTCTTTAGGATTTCTGAAATCCATGTGTAGGGGTTTTACAAGTCCTTGTTTATTTTTTCCTAAGGGTCCTTTTCCTTTGTATCCCATTTGTTTCATGATCTCATATCCTTTCCCATATTTGTTTGGAGCTATCTCAACATGCTTGACATTCCCATCTTCTTCGGGTTCTTTATAAAGCCATTGTAAGATAGATATTTCTTTGTTTTCTTCCTCAAGGGATATTTTTTCTTTGACCATTCAAGTTCCCTCTATTGTATAGTTAGATCTCTACCATTGGATGGTGTAAATTTTGATGAAGGTCTTCCTTGTGTTCTAGGAGATATGCAAAGATCTATCAAAGATATAATAGGATCCATCTTGTATTCACCCATGTTTGTCTCTTGGATGTTGATCTTCTTAGTAAAGCTTTTTAAGACCATTTCTTTGGATGTCTCTGCCTTGTTAGAGCCTTCCTTGTTATGGGGAACCATGCTTTCTATTTGTTTGAGATTATTGCAAGAATATTTGGTATCTGTTGGAATAGTCACCTCCACTCCATTATGAGGTAATTTTAGGCATTGATGATAAGTAGAAGGCACTGCTTGCATTGAGTGTATCCATGGCCTTCCAAGAAGAATATTGTATGAAAGTGGTAGGTCAATAACTTGACATAGGACGTCTTGCTCCACTGGTCCCAATATGATGGGTAGGACAACCAATCCCTTAGAAGATCTCTCTTCTTCATCATAGGTCTTGATTGTTATCTTTCTCCTAGAATCAATGGCATGTTCTGAGAATCCCAATTGTTTCACCAAGTTGTACGTGCAAATGTTCAAACCAGGGTCTCCATCTATCAAGACACATTTGACTCAGTGTTTATGAATAAGGACTTCTAAATGTAGAGGTTGGTTATTGGTTGGTTCAATGATTTATCATCCTCTTTAGAAAAATATAGGTAGTGTGAGGAGCTCATGTGACCAACCATAGCTTGGAATATATCCACATCTAGATCTTTTGGTACATTAGTGCTAAGTAGGGCTTGATCAAGAACTTCCTTATGACTAGGAGAAATCTTCAACAACTCTAGAATAGATATTTGAGTGGGTGTTCTTTGTAGTTGATCCACAAGATTAAACTTGGGAGGTAGTGTCACTTGCTTAGACATTGTTGTTGTTGTAATTGGTGTGTTAGATGTTGAGACTCCTTTAAGAGTAAGCTTTTCTTGACTTTGTGTTCTAGCATTTATAGACTCATTTTTGTTTTTGACTCCCTTGAGAGTGATCATATTGATGGAGTGTTCGCATGGTTCCACCATATGGATTACATTGTCATCATCAATGTATGTATAGTTGATTTTTTTACTCTTAGAAGACTCTCCTTTTTCATAGTTAGGTAGTGGAGTTTGAAATACATTATGGTCATTGTTTGTGTGGTGTCCATCTACCTTGACTTTGCCTTCTTTAATCAAGTCATGAATAACATGTCTTAGCTTCATGCAATTATTGGTTTTGTGTCCTTTATTACGATGGAAATCTCAATAATGATTATCATTCCACCACTTGGGTTTGACTTATGGTTCCCAAGGTTTGGAATTAGGAATTGTAATGATTTTGTTATCCACAAGTAATTTTAAAACCACTTCCAAGGTGTCTCCCAATGGTGTAAATGTTCTCTTAGGCCTTGCTTCCCAAGGTTCATTTTGAATGGGAGGTTTATTGAAAGTTTTGTTAACCATTGGTGTCATAGTGGTATTCAGATTCTTGTTTTCTTGGAGGCTTCTTGTGAGATTGAAGACATCTAATTTAGGTTTTGTACTAGGAGCATCAACAACTCCATCATTGACCACATGTTTTTTTTTGTTCACATATTTGTACTTATCATTGGTGGGGTAGTACTTTTCTTTGTTTTCCTTGTTGATGGTAATGTCACCTTTCTTGATTAGGACTTCCTCAATTTTGATAGCACTATCTATCATCCTGTCAAAACTTGGCGGTCGTTGCAATTGTATTGGGAAATTCATTTCTGGAACCAAGTTGTTAATGAAGATATCCATCTTTTCATTTCCAAGTATCTACCTAGCATATCATGCAAATATTTTTCCCCATCGTTGTAGGAAATTCAAGAATGATTATCCCATTTTCTACTTGGTGTTGCATAGATCCAACATTGTCACTGTGTGTTGGATATTGTAGGAGTATTGTTGTATGAATTTTTTCACTAGTTCATCAAATTTTTTGATTCCTATGGTTAATTTGGAAAACCAATCCATAGCTTGTCCACCTAGGCTTTGTGGAAATAATCTCATGAGATATGTTTGTTCATGCATGAACTCCATACTAGTTGCACAAAACTCCCTCACATGATCTTGAGGGTCATAATTTCCAAGGTATTTATGATATTTTGGAATAGTGATGTTTTTGGGAAATGGAATCACCTTTAGTCCTTTGTCAAAAGGGAAAGGACATACGTGCTCTAGAGAGTATTGTTTTGCTAGTAGGTCCTTCTCTTTCTTGAGCTCTTTGATCTCATTTTGCATGGAAAGCAATTTTCTTGTTAAAATAGATATGGGATTGAGATCTTCCTTTTGATTAAGTTGATTCATGTCATAGTCTTTTGGTAGTTTCACTCCTTGAGAGGAAATTTCTAGGAAGTATTTCTATTTTTTTTCTTCCAGGGTTCTTTCAAGGACCTTTTGGAATCGTTTGTTGTTTATAGCTCTTTGGTATTGTTGTTTAGTAGGGTCTTCATCATCATCATAATCATAAGGTACTTCTTGTTCTTGAGCTTCTTATTGATTGTCTTGGTCTTCTTGTTCATCATGTCTACCTAGTCTTTCATCCCAATGAAATTATTCTTGGTTGTTCATGTTTAGTATATCGGGTGTTGTTGTATGTGTGGTTCTTGGTGTAGTTCCAAATAAAGGATTAAGTCTTGAAGTCTCTCCTGTTTCAAGTGTGAGAAAAGGTACTTCATTTGCAAATGGATTTGTTTGAAATGGTAGGATCTATGTCTCGTGTTAACCATGAAAATGTAATTGAGGAATCAATAAGAGTCTTGTGTTCAAGTGGGTTTGAATGTTTGCAATGTCTGATTGTGAATCCAAGGATGCAAGAGTGGGTTTGAATGTTGTTTTATGGATCCAACGTCAAAAGGTGTCAAAGTGCCATGTTTATGAGTTGGGAACCAAAAGGTAAGTGGGTCTAATAATGTGAAAGCTCTAGCATCAAAGGGTGTTAGAGTGCCCTGTTTATGAGCTGGGAACTTAGTTATAGCTGATTGGATGAACTGACTCCATAATTGGACAATGCAGATTTGGACCATGCAAGGTAACAAGACTTCTAAAAAATAGCTCTTTCAAATTATCAGGTGGATGTGTTTTGACAACAGGACCTTACTATTGGGCCAAATGGGTATCTAAAAATGTGAAAATTTTGTTTCTGGAAGGTACAGAAATGCTCTCTATCCCAGATGCGATCCTCTACAAGTGATTGGCAAACAATTTGGAACCTCAGATGCAACTCAAAAAATATAGGATGCAACTTGGGAAATATAGTGGTCACCACATGCAATCCAGGAAATGATGTAACTACTAGATGTGATCTAGGTTTTGAACATATGTGATTTGGAATATGGGATGTGACTCAGGAACCTAGGATGTGATCTTATGATGTTAGGGAATTTATTGTTTTAGTGAATTTTGGAAAATGGGTCATGTCTGTCAGATTCCGTGACTGTCGAGTGTCTATAAGTGTTAATAAATGCTCTGTGTTTGTTCATTTGGGGGGAATTAATTAAATTTGTATTAAGAACACACCAAGCAATCATTTTAATTAGACACACCTATCCTGCCTTATGCTAAGTAGAGATTGAAACCACTTGTTCACTGACTTAGGAACACACCCAAAGACTCCTCAGAATATCACAGTCCAATAACACATAATGGATATTGGAGGCCATATTAGTCAAGTGTTAACATCGATGGGGGCTCGATATGGTGAATTTCTTGGGGCAATTACTATTTGCCTCACACAAGTGATAAAAACCTTTCGAGGGTGATCCAAGTAGCATCTAACATAAAGTTTTTAATGAAGGCATCCATTCACAACCATCTCCCATAGTCCTGCAAGTAGGATTAAGACCATAAGCCCTGTAGGAACTTGAAAGTGTGTAGTCTTGCAAGCAAGATTCAAGCAGCTCCGCTCTACACAAAATCCAAGTTTGTCATTGGGATTGATCATCAATCTCCAAAGACAAGATAGATCATGTCTTTTGATGCTTTAACCTCAAGGAAGCGTCAAATTTTATAGTGGGGTGGAAGATTCGACATAAGACTTCTCCCCACTTGGGTAGTTCTCAGGAGATTTTTCCTCAACTGACAGGCCCTCTAAAGGTGTACAATAAAGAAAATGGATAAATGATAGTGAGATCTAGATTTCTAGTTCTCCATAAAGGAGAAGAGCATAATCTCCTAGATCACATCAAAGATCCCAAACACATCATGAAAATTAATGTCCAATTACTCCAATTTGATTCCAAATCATAAACTAACGTTTGAGTTTCTGATTCTCCCTCAAGGGAAAAAGAGCATAGTCCTCTAATCAGTTTGCAACTTGACCTCAAATTGTGTTAATGTTCCTATAAAACCAAGCATGAAGTTTTTTAATTTCTTTGGAGGCAACCTGCAAGACAAGCATTAGTAGTCTTTGATTTTTGTCTTGGACAAACGACCTGCAAACCACCGTTAAGCTTTTCAAGATCAAACAAGAACATCAAATTCACCCATTAGCTTGTTAGAAATCCCAAATTCATGAATTCTCAAAAGATAATGCTTTAAAGGAAAGTGGATATGCAATTGTAAGATATGGATTTTTTATTCTCCTTGAAGGAGAAGAGCATAATCTCCTAGCTTAAATTGCAAATAAAAAACATATGCAAGTGTTAGCATTCATTTCCTAATTCAACTTCAAAGTGTAAGCCAATTTTTGAGTTTCTGATTTTTCCTCAAGGGGAAAAGAGCATATTCCTTTGATTGATTTACAAAGTGAACTTGAATTGCATTTAAGTACTCAAAAACAAAATCATTAAGTTCATTTCATCCTTTTAAAGAAAATCATAAACAATGGTTAGTAGTTTTAGCATTTGGGTCATTGTCTTTCGTCCTGCAAACCACAGTTAAGCTATCAAAAACCAGAGAAATAAACAAGCCAAACTGTCAGGGGTCAAAAAACTAAAAAATGCAATTAAAACTCCCAAATGCGATCCTAAAATTCCCCAAATGTGATCCTATTTCCCGAAAGTGACCCCATTATCCAAATACGATCCAGATCACCAAGTGCGATCATGAATTTTACCAAAAGTGATCCTTCTTCCAGATGCGATTCGGGAATCCCAGATGTGATCCAAGAAATTTGGTATGCAACTGTGCTTCTTGAATGCGATCCTCTAACAGAAAAGACATCGCGAAAATCAGTTTAAAAGCTATAAAAATAGGAAATCTAGGGCATGGCCCCACGGTGGGCACCAAAAATGTGTGTGTGAGTTTGTGGACCAACAACATCACTTCAATAAGACATTATATCATTTGTTAGAAGAATTAAGTATGAAAATTGAGGAAATCAACAAATGAAATCATCCTATTGCTCTCTAGTTAGTGCAAGTATGAAATAGGGGTTAGTAGCTCTCAGATTTAACCCTTAAATAGTGACAATGTGACACTAAAATGAGAGATTCAAAGCAATAACAAGGAATGAACTAGAAACTAGAAATTGCATCACAATTAGCCATTAAAGCATGAATTCTTTACTATAGATCCAAATTGAGATGTTTTTCCTAATGAACTAGAGGATAAAATGAAAGCATGAAAACAACTATCACAAGCAAACAAATATCATTAGGATGAATTCAAAATATCAAATAAGCTAGAGTCTAAACATTAAGAAGCTAGAGAACATTAGCAAGAGTCTAAAACATTAGGAAGCTAGAGATCCAAAAATTAAGAAGCTAGAGCATTAGGAAGAAGAAAAGAGCCTTTGAAAATTCTCTTTTATAGATTGTAGGAGGAATTTAATGGTTGAGATGCATCTATGAGGAGTGGTTGAGATGCATCTTGGCTTGATCCTTGATCCATGTGATTGCCTCTTAATGATTGAAGTGTATTTGTTGTGTTTGTTGAACTAAGAGGTATTTATCCTTTTCTTTTAATTAGTTACTCTAGCTATGAATTTTGTGGGATTGAATTAATTAATTGGGCCTAGAGTTAATCAATTTGATTTAGCTTGAAACCTTGATGATAAATGCTTGATTTTAGGATTGAATTGATTTTATTGAATTTTGAGAATTATGTCAATAATCATAGATCAAATTAACATAATTAAGGTATTATTCTTGAACTGTAAATGCTTGATACAAATGTTAGATTTAATCTGACCCACAGGAGGCGGTTAAGCCATGTCAGGAATATCCAAGGAGGTGTTGACCACCAAGTCAACACTTTGTATTTTTGGTAGGATAGGAACATAATGTCTTATTAGGGATGTAATGGTTGAGATGTTTGAGGCCAAAATAATTCATAGGTGAGGTTTCTATGAATCATTAATAGATTTATAGGGACTATTATTGATCATGATACTTTATCCATTATGAGGGAATTTCAAACTTATGTGGATGGTAGAAGGAATATATTTCATGGAAGTAAGCCAAGGATGTCCTAGTGTAACTTGAATTTGATTGAAGGCAGGCATCATAGAAAAGGTGACATCTAAGAACCTCTTACAAACTTCAATAACGAGGTAACATAACCTATTATAGGATAAGAAAAACCATCATGCACTTTAATCATCATATCATATTTTTTATAATATTGATGAAATTATCTTGTAAAGAGATTCTCTTTGGAAATTGCATTCACCATACACATGAGATCAATAAGTACTCCTAGGGAGAGATTTTCATTAATATTTATAGTAATGTATAGGGTTTCATAAAGTGCCTTAATAATTTCATTAGGATAAAATATAATGCAAGGTTCAGGCTTAGGTTTAGATTTAGGTTTAGGTTTCTCAATAAAGTTAACAAAATTTTTGGCCACTTCACATGCAGTATCCAAGTTCAATGTCATAAGGTTACTATGCTCAACAATATTAGTAAAATGGGAAGGAAAATGATTGATAAGCTTAACACTATTGGTAGAATAAGAAGGTAAATTATTGGTATATATTTGTAAGTTTTGGTTAGGGGGTGCTACAGATTTGTCTCCTTTATCATTAACACCCTCAATAGTTTTGGTATTGGAATCAATTAGGTCTTGTATAATATATTTCAACCTATAACACTTTTTAATATCATGACTGGTTTAATGGTGATATTGGCAAAATACTTTGGGATCATAAGAAGTTTGAAATGGTTATAAGGGTCAAAAGGTTTGATGGGAGGAAGCTTCAAAACATTGGAATTAATCAACTCAAGCATGATATTATGTAAAGACTTAGAAATAAAAATTAAATCATGCATAGGTTTAAACATTGATAACAAAGGAGCCATAATTGATATTGTAGTTGCAACTTGTGTATCAAAATGGTTTGAATAATTATTGTTAAACTTGATAAATCCTTTATTTGGATTTTGGAATGATTGTTAAGTGGCATTATTCTTATCAACTAGAGTCATTGATGTGGGTGATTCAAATTGGCTCACCTAGAGCTGATAATTGTGAATCACTACATATAATTGAGTAATGGAAATAAAGTCATAAAATAATAACTCATCTCTAATTTATTTTCACTAATTATAAATGAAAATTCTTTTAACATCCCTATCAGGCACAAGATAAGAAATTTGAGTATGCAAATGTTTGTATCTACCACTACAATTAGTCACTTTCTCCTTAACTCATTTTTTGTAATGAACCAAATTAGTCAAAGAAAGTTAAGAACCAATATTATTTTGAAATTGTTGTACAAATTCCTTAGCCAGTTTTTTAATAGAGTCAATGGAATAAGGAGGCATGAAAAAATACCATTCCAAGGCCTTATCTTTAAATTTTATAGTAAAAAAATTAGCTATGAGCCTATGGTCGTTTGAGAAGTTACTAAAGAAGGTTTGAAATGTTTTCACATCATTCAGGGGATCACCTTTTCCATTATATGTCTCTAATTGAGGAATTTCCATGTATTGAGGGATAATGGCATAGATAATGTCTTGGGAAAGTGTACTACCAATATCAAAAGTTGGAATGTTGAATTGGGATTATGTCATAGAATCCAATTGTTGTTGCAAGGATGAGATGCTTTGATCTAGGCTATTGATATTTTTTTGGGTGGATAGTGATGAGCCTATATTTTGTCATGTTTATGTCATTTTTTATAATACTTTACATTATGTTTATAATACCTTTCCAAGTCATTTCCATACATTACCTTTTTATTTATTTATTAAGTTTATTTAAGCTCCCATTTTGGGAATCAAACTCAAGATCTTGCTATTACAAAGAGAAGCAGCAACTACTGCACTGCAGGCCAATGCCTTACATTACCTTGATTTGTGAAGCATTAACTATGATTAATGATTTATTGATTAGCATTTGTATATCTAGCTAGTTAATGTTAAATTATGATGATTTATTATGATAAATTTTTATTATTAAATAATAAATATTTTGAGATGATTAACATGTTTTTTGTGAGATATTTGAGTCATTCATGTAGCTAGAAATAAGGAGAAGCAAGTTGGCACTTGTCAATATTCAGCAGTTGTTGGAAATCCAGAAAAAGTCAAAAACCAATTTCAGTAAAACGAGCATAGCTCACTCAATTCTAAATGAAATCCAAATTTTCTTAATGATTTGGAAAGATGAAAAGGAGGATATATTAAAAGGGTTTGATTTAATTCACAATAGTTAATGAGAAGCACTTATCTGAAGTTGACTGAGTAAAAGTAGCTAAGTTTTAAGGAAGTCAAAACCCAATCTTAGTAAAATGATCATATCTTCCATGTTTCTTAATGAATTCCATATTTTCAAAATGATCTAGAAATATAATAAGTAGGAGCATAACCTAGTAAAATTCTTTGAGATAAATCAGAATAATAAAGGATAACCATCCGTTTGAATCTGGCTGAAGGAAAAGTGGAACAACAAATCAACAGACTTAGTCAAACTTCTTCTATTTATTGCAATTTGAGTTATAATTTAAAAGAAGGTTGGATATGATTTGTATTGTATTTATGAACACAAACAAATATCCAAAAAATCATCTTTTTCATAAAAGATTCCAAACAAACTCTTTTTCTAATCAGTCAAGAAGACAAGTTGTAATAGGACTCTTCTTCTTAGTCATTATTTTAGAATAAGTCTCTTCCTTGTTTAAAGGAATGACGGGACACATGTTAGATGGTTGTTAGGGAGTTAATAAGCCTATATATTCAACATTTTAATCAAGAAAAGGGGGGAGCAAGTGGTATTTGTTCATTAGCTTTAGAGAGTCATCATTTTGTAGAAGGAAATTTGTAATAGCAACAATAATTTTAATTGAAGTAGTAGATTACATTTTCATGGAGGCATGTTGCTTATGTATGATTTTTTAATGACATATATTAGAGTTTAAATTATCTAATAATGGTCCACTTATGATATTTTTTACCTTTGGTATTTATAGAAGTAGAACACACAACAAACTGTTGTGTATTACACAGTTTCTTGCAGCCATTACTGTGTAGTTAGATTAATTTTCAGCATTGTTATACTGTTAGTTTTGAAATGATAGAATAACTTAGAGAATCCCATAGTGCATATACTTTGCAAACCTATTTCAAGTATATGTCCTCGGGTTGATAATTTAAATGTGCTTTCATAATGATGAGATAACTACTTAGTATGGATGTCCAATCCCTGAGTTATGGTTCTAAAGCCTAGTTATTAAAACCAGTATAGGAGCCCAACAAATAGGTTGGTATTGGGCACATTTGATTGTGAAAATGTGCAACATTATAGGAAATAGATGGAGCGTTAGAATATGAAAGTGGGAAATTATAGTAAGTGGGTATAAAAAATGGTTGGGAAATACATGGAACACTCACAGAAGGAGGTATAGAGAAGTTTGATTGATAGGGATTCCTCCAAGACTAACATATGTAGGATTGATCTTTTGTGTAGATGTATCCATGATAGGTGGAGTGTAAGTAGGCACATTAGGAAATGATGTTGGTAAAGGAATGGGATTTTTAATATGATTGATTAGATTAGAGAGGTTAAGATCTTTAACACAACTTTTAATAGGCATGCTATTATTTTTCACAATATTATATATGCTACAAAACATGTCCACAACATGTTCATCAATTTGAAGCATCCTCCTCAACCCCTCAACCAAGGTGTTTGCCTCACTATTCAAGTATTCTTGACCCATCCATTTTCAAACTTTTCCAAGTCATTGACAAGCTTTCCCAATTGGTTAGGAGATACTTTTATTAAGCTTTCATCCTAATCATAAGACATGTGGGAAAATGGTTCCCCAAAATGCTACGTATTTGATGTGTAAGTATAGAGGTTTCACCTAAAATCTCCCATATCTAAAAAAAATTACACACAAAAGTAGTGAATTTACACATGATTTTGTATGTTAAGTCTAAATGAATCAACAAAAATTGAAGCCCCCAACTACAATAATGCATGTTTGTTTTCTAAAAATGAGGTTACACAAAATTATTTAAATTGAAACTTATCATTTATTAAACTTCATAAAAGAAAAGAGAGAACAACAAATTTATGGATTCACACAATTTTCTACCAACCAAGGAAGAAATGCACATGATATGGAAACTCTTAATGAAAAATTATACTTCTTTCTTATAAAATTAAAGAACTTTTGTTAATGGTCAACGCAAATGTTGCATACATAAATAAATCTATCGCAAAAATATAAATGTTGTACATAAAAACCTTGTAATTTTATGAATCATTCTTGTAAAGAATGAACATAGATAACTATATAGATGTACATCTTTCATACACAAGCAAATTTCATTTCATAAATGCAAAGAAAAGAAAAACCACCACTACTTTTTATTATGCCGAGAGGCATCTATACAACCGTAGCACAAGCCATGATACTAGCATAGGCATATTCCGAGAATATGTCATGTACATAAAAAAATAAATTCGTCAGTTATGTATAATTTAAAAATAAAAAAATGGAATTAAGATAACTAATGCCAAATTGCATTCAAAAAAATCAAAAAGTCAGATTATAAAATAACCCTTTGCCCATTTCAATTTTTTATTTGGAGGAGATTTCAAGAGCAACCACAATTTCAAAGTGAGACATTTATTTTCAGATTTTATTTTGTAAATTTAATTTTAAAATTTACTTTTTTTATTCACTTTTGAAATATTCTATTAAGATTTAAAATTAGAATTAATTTTGTATTTAGATTTAGATATATATTTAAATGTTGTTTTTAGATATATATTGAAATGTTATTTTTAGATTTAAATTGAAATGTTATATTTACATTTAGATTTAAATTGTAGTTTTTAGTATTAAATTTAGATTCGCTTTTTCAGATTTATTTTCAATAGAGGAATGCGAAGAGGCACATTTGAATGCACACAGCCACAAAGGAATGTAAAGAGACACAATTTTCAGAAGATGAAGAGATGCTTTGAGATTATAAAATAACCCTTTGCTCATTTCATTTTTTGATTTGGAGCAGGAGAGAGATTTGGAGGAGATTTCAAGAGAAACCACATTTCAAAGTGAGACATTTATTTTTGGATTTTATTTTGCAGATTTAGTTTTAAAATTTATTTTTTTGATTCACTTTTGAAATGTTCTATTTAGATTTAAAATTAGATTTAATTTTGTATTTATATTTTAGATATATATTTAAATATTGTTTTTAAATATATATTGAAATGTTTTTTTAGATTTAGATTCAAATGTTGTATTTATATTTAGTTTTAAATGTCTTATTTAGTATTGTATTTAGATTTAGTTTTTAGTATTTTATTTGGATTAGGATGAAAATGACTAGCATGATCAAGAACTATTTTTGGCCTAAAAAAATACATTTAGAAATAAAATTTTAGGAACGAAGTCATAACTATATCCACTGATATAATCAACCCTTTTAATCTTGGTGATGTCAAACCCATCATTGATGGGTGTTGCAGCAACACATGAGCTATTCTTCAAACAAATTCATTGATATCTCCTTCCTAATGGAAAATGTAGAATAGATTGTATGGAAGGTTTTAGTGATGAATATTAAAGGTCTAAATCAGAATACCAGACCAAAAGAAAAGGATTTCCCTCCAAATAAAACAACATTTGTTGGTGCTTTTAAAGCCCTAATGGAATTAGTTTAATTTTCTTTTGATTTATTTTGAAAATTAAATTAATTTTTATTGAATTTTTAAAAAATTAATTATTGCTCAATTTAAAAATAAAATTAAAAGAAAATTAGAGGCTTCATTTTTGTTTTGGTGGAGGTGAGTATTTTATGTTATATTTATGTAAGAGGTTTTATTGTCTTTTTAAGTAATATCAAATTTTGATGTTTGTTTTTAAAATTTATAATAGAAATATAACTTATGTTCATTTTGAGAAAAAAAAAAGATTATTTAAAAATTAGTTGATTACAAAATGAAGTAAAAATAGAAAAATTAAAATGGTTTAAATAAAATAAATAGAGAGAATTGAAAAAGAATTGAATGAATGAGAATAGAAAAATCTAAATGGTAAATAAGATAAATAGAAAGAATTGAATTATTATTTATAAAATTTTGAATCATATATTATGTATTTCATTAATATTTGACTCATTTTGAATCACAATTTATGATCACATAATATGTAGAAATATAAAAATAAAAACTTCAAAAAAATTAAAATGAGAGTTGTTTAAGAACATAAATAAAGCTATAAAATTAGAAAGTGTGTTTAGTCTTAAAAAAAACAAATCTTATTAAATTTTGAAGTTAGACTTTAAAAAAAATCTTCACAATCAATATATATGGAAAAAGAAAGTACCTTTTAAAGTACTCACAATAAAGACAAAATCTTTTTAGAAAGATGAGGTGATTTTTGCAAAAGAAGCTTAGATTTTATAAAGAAATATAATAAAGAAAGAAACTTTGATTTTTAAGAGTTATAATAGAAACATGTCTTCAATCATAATTATGTAAAGTATCTATAAACAAAAATTATCCTTAATGTATTTTTTAAGTGATAAATTTTGAAATACACTTTTCTATATAGACAAATGTATTCTTAAGAGAGATTTCAAAAATAGAATTAGAAAAAATCAATTAATATAAACATGTCTCAATATGTAATACATGTCTCTTCCACTACAAGCATAAATTTGTAAAATGTACAAAGCCATTAGAGTGTCATGAAAGGAAGCATTGAATGACACAAAGATCAAAAAATATATCAAAAAAAATAAAATATATGTATGATATCATTCAATGATAGTGGTCTACGAATCATTTTTAAAAATGTCCAATCCACTTGTCATGAGAATAGTGATGAAGCACAAATAAAGGGTAAATATACTCATTAATTAGGTCTTAAGGAAGTATATACAATAATAAAAAAATAAATCTAAACTCTTAATGTAGGAGGACTAAACTATATAGGGTATAAGATAAGTTGGATTAGCAAAAAAAAAAGTTATTTCAAATAAGTTAAAGTAAATAGATATTTAATATCATCACATTAAGAAATATCCTAAGTAAATGAGTTAGGAAAAATCACTCTATATAAATAAAATGTATAAATATCAAATAAATAAAATAATGGTATAATTAATAGGTTTAGTGTTAGGGCCCAATTAGGGTTGGGGTTTAATTATAGTTACAAGATAAATATTTTATTTAGGGTTAAAATTAAAATGTGTGTGTGTGTGTGTGTGTGTGTGTGTGTGAGAGAGAGAGAGAGAATTCTTACGATAACTTTAAACCCTAACCCTAACTATAACCATAACAAAAAAATCCAACCCTAACCATAAAACTAAACCTAACCCTAACCTCAATTTTAAACTATAATCTTAAACCTTATCCCAACCCTAACCATAACTCAAACCCTAACCTTAATATTAATTCTAATACCAATCCTAATCCTCATTCTAAGCATACCTTATACTATAATCTTAACAATAACCCTAACAATGAGGTAAACCTTAATTCTTATAATAATCCCAAACCAACCCTAAACCTTAACTGTAAGCATAATGCTAACTCTTAATTTAAGCATAATTCTAAACCTCACCCTAGCTATAATTGAAATCCTAACCTAAACCTAACCCTAACCATGATATAAACCCTAACCCTAAATATAATCCCTAACCTAACCCTAACTCTAGCCCTAACTATGATACAAATGATAATCATAACCATGACCCTAACCCTCATCATAATCCTTACTCTAACTCTATCCATAGCTAAAATCTTAACCCTAACCATGAAGTAAATTATAATCCTAACCATAACCAAACCCTAACCCTAGCCATTATCCTAACCATGAACCTAATCCTAAGACCTAACCATGATGTCAACCCAAACCCCAACCAAAATCTAAACCACAACTATCAAACTTAACTCTAACCTTAACCAAAATATGAACCATGTAAGCATCAACCTGAACCATAATTGTATGGATAATCCTAATCGTTATGTAAAACCCAACCCTAACACTAACTATATTCCTAATCTTGAACTTAAACCTATCATAATTGTGGTTTATATAAAGTAATAAATGTGTGGCAGATATATATGAATACTATTTTGCAAATGTTTATAAATATTTTTTTATATTTTGTGTAATAATAAATTGAATTTCAATCAATTTGAAAATTATTTTTCTAATAATTTTGATAGAAATTAAACATATATATAAGGTGTAATCACCTGAAAATGAATAAGATTAATTTAAGTGAGCAACCAAGGCAAAATCAAGGTAATAAAATAAAATCAAAACAAAATTGCAATCAAGCCATAATCCAAATTTAATTGAAAATCAAAAGCCATAAAATCAATTTAAACCAAATAAAACAAGATAAATCAATTAATTGTGTAATTAATCTAATTAATTGCATAGTTCAATTTAAATCAAATTTACCCGTTCAAGAGGTACACATGGCTAAACATATTAAATAAATTCAATTACTAAATCTTAATTTTCCCTCAACCACCAAATGGGAGGAAAATGCATCAACCAATAGGATTTAAGGATCAAACTCACATGGATCATGCTCAAATCGAATCTCCATCACAAATAAGGAGAGAGCATCTTGTCCACCCATTTTGTCTCTTTCTCCCAAGCTTTCAGGACAATTCATTTAAATGGTCTCCAAAGGTGGAACCATGGACTTAACCCTAACCTAACCTTGATCAACTCAACTCCACCCCCTACCCTTGCCAAAATCTATAAAAGCAAGGCATAATTTCGTCAATAATCATCCACAAATATGAGAATAGCACAAAACCTCTTGCAATTTATAGCTAGAAAGGAAAATTTAGAGTTAAATGGGTGTAATTTCATTTGGAATTAATCTTTTAGCATTTTTTTATCATTCTTTCTCATATTAGGGTTGTCACTAGTGGAAGCTTGTTGAGGGATTTGCACTAGAAATCCTAATTAGAGAGCCATAGAGTGCTCAATTGTCATTTAATTTGCTTAATTAGATTGCTATTTGTCGTAATTTAGTTGTTATTTTGATTTATTGACAATACTAACCCTATGAAGATGCTTCTTATAGCATACAAAATGGTGCCCATTGTGGGGCCTTAAGCCTTATTATTTTTAAATTTGGAGAAATCATATTTTTCTTGCATATCTTTGTATTTTTTTTTTTCTATTTTACTGGTTTTGTAGCGCATTTGAGAGTTTCTATTGTGCTTACAAGCATTTCTGAAGCGCTTTTAAGGCCTAAAACAATGCATCCATGACAAAGTGTTGCACCTTTACACAGTGAAATGACGCTTTCAATATTTCTTCTAATCTGTCTAAAATTCTTTCAGCACGTATACCCTGCTGCAGTGCATTTAATCCATTTTGTAGCGCATACACATTTCTTTATGCGCATTTGATTCATTAAATAGCGCATTTAAATTCTATTTCTACGTATTTAAATTTTTTTGTTGTGCTTTTAATCATTTTTGTAGTGTGTACAAGCATTTCTATAGTGCGTACAATCATTTATGTAGCGCGTACAAGTTTTTTTATTAATTTTAAATTCTGACAGTATATAATGGTTTCTTTGTATTTTTTTGATGCCAGGACATAAAAAAATTTAGAAACCAGAGGGTAGAATCCACAGTGAGGATAAAAACATCACCAAAAAGGTTGAAAAGAGAGAAAAATCTTCATCTTAACAACTTTTTGGGAGGATTCCAAGCAGGAAGGGAATGAATATGAAAAGTACTTGCATATAATTGAATTGTATAAATCTAAATTTGTTTCATTGAATTGGATTTTTACTCCTTAAGCTTGTCATTTTTTCCTCAATTTCTAAAAGAATGGAGTAAAAGATAAATTGCTTGGATTTTCTTCACTTTTTTGTTTGGTGTTGGACTAACAATTTAGAAAGAGGAGGCAAAGAAGAAGGAACGATCGCCACTAGGTGAGTCAAAATCATGACAAAATCCATAAAAAAATGTCCCTAGCCTTTGCTAGCTTCGTATTGAGGTAAGCCTAAAACTTGGTCAATTTTTACTTAAATTGTGGCCTTGTGATTTTTGCTAAAATCTAGTAATTAAACCAGCATAAAGGATAAATCAAGCATTTAATCAATAACCCCTTTTTTTTGGAAAAGAGTAGAAATACTCAATTCCCATTAGTTAGTGGGTTTGGAAAATTGAACATTGTTAATAGTGCTTGGGAAATAAGAATAGATAGGGATATAATCTTCACCATTTGGTGAATCAAATTCTCAAAACCTATCTTTTAAATCCATTTTATTGCTTTACAAATGAACATGCTAGATCTTTAGTGGGCTCACCTCCGGAGATTTTCCTTAATGAGGCCGGTGAGAGGGACAACCCAAAGTGGGATACAATTGTCTTTGCCACAATAATCTGACCTGCTATAAAAAGAAACACATTCATCCTTAATGGGGTGTGTGACAAAAGGATATTAAGTCTTGAACTTCCTCGAGTAGTCCTTTGGGATTGCGTAAAACTCTAATATACCAATGGTGGGAAGTCTCCTAATTTTGGGGGGATGAAACTTGATATCTCTTTTGAGCATAATCCATGCTAAATCCTTGATAAATTGGCAAGACTACCGCATGAAAGCCATTTAAAATCCAAATTTGACCTTAGGTAGATTGTTTGGAAGAATTTCTTGTGATAATTGATTAAATCATTGTGTTGTGCTTGAAGGTCTATGATTATAAAAAGAAAACATCCATTAAGATTTGAAAATCAATTAACAACAAATATTGAAGATAATATTCTATTCACAAGAATTAAAGATATGGAAAAAAAAAAGGGATACACCATCCAACAAATTCTCATTGTAATCACCTAAAAATGGACAAAGATCAAATCAAAGCAAATCAAGTTAAATCAAAGCAAATCAAGGACAAAATTGAATCAATTGAATCACAATGCATAATTAGCCAATCAAAATTAAAATCAAGTCTTAATTCAAGATCAATCAAAATTGAGAGCATTTTAATCAAGTGCAATCAAATTAAAATACAATTAAATCAATTAGTTGTATAGTCTTGGATTAAATTAAATTCAACCCATTCAAGGGGTACATGGCTAAAATAAATCAATTAATAAATCTCAATTACTCTCAACAAACCAAAAGGAGAGGAAATCAATCAACCAATGAGATTTAAGGAAAGACATTCATATGGATCAAGCCAAATTGAATCTCAATCACTCAAAGTGAAAGAGAATCTTGACCATCCATCTTGTCTACTTGTCCCAAGCTTTAAGGACACAAACTTTGCATTGTCTTCAAAAGGTGGAACCAAGGACTCAACCAATGTTTAATCATGATCAAAGACAACTACACCCCCTACCATTGGAAAATCTATAAAAGGAAGGCCAAAATCTTTCATAATTATCAACCACACATCTGAGAATTGCATTGAACCTCTTGCAATTTGAGATTAGAAAGGCATTGGAGAGAATAATTAGCATTTACTTTGATAATTGTTAGCAATAGCATTGTTTATCTTTATCATTCTCATTCTAGGACTGTCATTAATGAGAGCTTGCTGAGAGCTTATTAATTAACATCTTAGTTAGAGAGCCATAGGATGCTCAATTGATCATTAATTTTGCTAAATAGTTGCTCTATTGCTTTGTGGTTTAATTTAGTTACTATTTCATTTATTGATTAACCTTAATTTTATGAAGATACTTTTATTAGTATACAAAATGGCGCCCACCGTGGGGCTCTAAGCCTCATTTTATCAATTTCATCATTTGGATCATATTTTGTATGCTTGTATTTTCATTTTCCATGAATATTTTGTAGAAAATAGGTGAAGTCACACGTTCAATCAATTCAATCATGCCTACAGTCATTTTGATGATGTTTACAATCTTTATTTCGACGCCTATTAACTGAATATTGGTGCCTGGTCGATAACTTCTATTTTGTCTTAAATTCTTTCTTGTCGCTTGCAACCTGGATGCTCACACCTGTGAGATAAAGTTATCCTTTCTTTTGCTCGTAAAGTCATGCCTGTGACTTAAGAAGTGTCACCTATTGATTATTTGTGGTCGCTTGGGACAGACCTTTGTGAAGCACTTTACAGACAAAGTCACGCCTAGTATCAACTATCTTATGCTTAATATTGTTAAAGTGTCACTTTGAGTAGATTAGTTTACACAATTTTCAATACTCTTTGTTCCTAACAATAAACTATTTATGCTTGATTAACTTTCGGTGTCGCCTGTGTCACTGGAAAGTGTCACTTGGTATCATTAAAGTTACTCCTGCAAACAATTTGATCACACGTATTAGCTGGACAATGTTGCTTTCTATTTGTTGTCTTAATTTGCTGTCAGATTGATCAATTCATTTATCTAACTCTCTGTTTGTATGTTTTGATTGTAAATGAGCAGGCACAGAAAGGTTCAGAAGCCAGAAAGCAGGTTTAATCAAGAAGAAAAGGCACTAGCTAAAAGGAGGAAGAAGGAAAACTTTGAGCATATTAAAGCGGTTCTTGAAGAATCACAAGAGGAAGAAAATCAGGTATACCAAAATTATCTTAAGGTTGTAGATGCTTACAAGATAAAATTTGTATCTCTCAATTGAATTTTTACTCCTTAGTTCAAGTTTTTCCTTAAAAAATTGCAAATAAGGTACTTAAGGTTCAATACAAAAGTCTTTGCTTCTTCAATTTCAATTTGGTTTCCCTCATTGTGATTGGTTGTGTTGACTAACTTGTTGGTGGAAAAACACATTTGGGAAGAGCTATTGCCAAGGTAAGGTAAAAATAATGGAATCAATAAAAAATGCCCCTAACTTTGGTTAGCTACAAAGAATAAGGTAAGCCTCAACTAGTCAATATTTTACCTTAGCTTGTGGCATTGGCGCATTTCATAATCTAGTAATTTGGATAGCTAAAAGGATAAATCAAACACTAAATCAAAACCCCTTATTTGTGGAAGAGAGTAGAAATACTCAAATCCCTATAGTTAGTGGGTGAAATCAATTGAACAAAATTGTCTATTATGTTTTGGAATCAAAGAAAAATTTAGGGATATGCTCTTCACCTTTTTGGTGAACCAAATTCCCAAAAGCTTGACCTTAATTCCATTTTCCTTGCTTTGAATTAACATGCTAGAGAATTAGTGGGCTCGCCTCCCAAGTTGTGCCTTAACAAGGCTAGTGTGAGGGACAACTCAAAGTGGGATACGCTCACTTTTTGCTGCGGGAATCCAACCCACTCTAAAATGAAACGCATGCATCCTTAATAGGGTGTATGGCAAACAGATTTTAATTTTTCAAACTTTCTCTAGTAATCCTCACGGATTACGTAAAATCATACCTCAGTGCGTGTGGGAAGCCCCTTAACATACTTGGGGGATGAGAGATTAAAGTCTATTTGAATGGAATCAATACTAAATCCTTGATAAAATAGCAAGACCACCTTCTAGAGCCATGTTTACGAACCAAATCTTGTGCTAGGTAGGTTCTTGAAGTGTCTTTTTGTGCAAAACCCGTGACAATGTTTTTCAAATCAAACATTTTGTGTTAAGAAGGTAAAAAGAGACAAGTGAATGCGTGATTGTTGTTTTTGAAATACATAAACAAGTGAGAGATATCCATTGAAAACTCATCTTACATTTTTAAATCTCTTCAATATAAAATCAACAATTTTTGAATCAAGAATCATTCCCACTCAAACCCTTGTTGGATGTCGGTTTCCACGTGGTCCCACACATATAGGGCAGCATTACCAGGAGATACCACTCTTTTTTCAAACCAAGGGCAAGAAGTTGAGTACCAAAGTGTTTTCAAGGACCCTAATCAAGAGGAAATTTTTCCAAATCTATTCGAACCAAGACTTGAAGAGATGGCGGATAGAAATTCAACATACCATAATCACAATGCCAATTATAATCCTAAAGAAACACTTGAAGAAAGGGTTGAGAAAGCTGCCCAAGACCTAGATTTCCTAGAGGTTATGGAGAAATTAATAGACAAAGATAAGGATAACTTCTTCTTAAACCTATATGCACCCTAAAATGGTCGCCTAGACTTTGGGCCCCCATTTAACAATTTATCAAATCCCTGAATCAATATTTTCAAATATCAACAATATCAATTATATCAATTTCCTTGATCAAATCATAATCAATTCAATATTTCCTAAGGTTTGAGCCTTATTTAATTTAAAAAATAAAAAAATAAAAATCTTATTTAATTAAGAGAACATGCTCCCTTTTAATTAATTAAAAATCTCTTTTAATTAAATAATAAAATCACTTTATCCTAAGCCTTTATTTAATTAAAAAGAATTTCCTCTCCTTTTATTTAAATAAAAAATTCTCACTTTTCTTCTTATCCTATGTTGCACAAATAAAGCATTATTCTTATTTTATAAAAAGAAAAAAAATAATTTTTGTCTTATATGGACACTAAAGTCAACTCCTATTTTCCTATTGGAGGATATTTGTGCACAAGGATCAAGCTTCTATTTTTCTCCACCGTTGATTAAGTCTTTTGCCTTTTAATCTCAATGGTCAATTTTCATCTCATTTCTTATAAAAGGAGAGCTCTCTTCCTCATTTGCATCTTAGATTTTCATGCTAATATTATGCTGTAGGTTTTCTAGGTCATTTAGAGCTCTCTTTGAAGACACTCTTGTAATCCAAGCTTTGAAATCCAAGCTTTGAAGACTTTGTTGCATCTCATTTCATATTTGCTTTCATAGTTGCATGATAATGGCATTCTTAGTGTAGATTTTTTTTATGCAATAGATTAATCTCACATAGTCTAAATATGAGAGATTGGTCACATTTGTTCTTTTCTTTCATAGATTAGTTGCATTGTACTTTCATTTTCGTAGATTAGATTGCATTCTCATTCTTAGCTTATTTGCATTGCATTGCATACATTTGGATTTCATTAGAGATATTGGCATTGTTGCACTTATCTTTGATTTATAATCTCTTATTGTGTGGTTGACTAGCAAGGTCATGAGTTCATAGCTCTAGTTGAGAGCAATTTTACAAATCTTGCAACTCTATGCATAAAGAGCTATGAATTGATTTGTGAGGGCTCATTCTTGAGTTTCCTTGCATGTAAGGATTCATAGAAGTGCACTACTTTTGTGTGTATATTTTTGGTGCCCACCGTGGGGCAACCCACTTTTACATGCTGGTTTTGATTATTTTTGGGGCTAACCCTTGTGCAAATTTGTTTGGAGATGGAAAATCCTAGATTTGAAAGATTTGATCATATCTCCCAAATGGCTTTGTGTTTTGGTCTAAAAATTGTTTTGCAAGTTGGCGACATATCAGAGAATCTCCAATAAAAAATTCAAAATTTTTTGAGGTATTTTTTATTTTTTATAATTTTTTCTTGATTTTTCATAAAAAATTAATTTTTGGTGCAAATTAATATATTTTAAAAAAAAATTTACAGTTTTGGAAAGCTTTTCTAATTTCACAGGGGGTCCATTCTTTGTGATTTGAATTTAGATGCAATATCATAGCTCAAATAATTGATTTACAAAAATTTATCTATTTTGGTAAAATGGGTCTGTAGGGCACAAATGAAAAGATTTTTTTTTAAATTTTACATTTTTGAAAAGCTCTCTATTTTTTAGTAGGGGTTTTTGTTTTGTATTGCCATTTTTTTGGCCGAAATCATATCAAAAAAATCAGATCTTGTTGACTACGTCCAATGCAAAAAAAAATAAATTTTGTGATGGGTATGCACTTATTTTTCATTGTTCAATGCATGATATGAGTTATCATTTAGATTATTTGCTGGTTATCATTGCTCCTAACAATTAATTTTCAGATATGACCTTAGGGTTTGCATAAGTTGGATATACATTACATATCTTGTTTGCTTATTTTCTTGTCTTATTCATTTGAAGGTTCATGGCTTGCTTTCATGGAAAATGCTTAAAACAAACAAAAAAAAGGTAAAATCTACTAAGCGCGTTGCATTGGACTTGAGGTATTTTGTTACATCTCTACAACATTTAGATTTTGGGATTAAAAATGAATCTCTCATGTGTTTGGCTTGAGTGTTTACATGTTTTCATAAAACACATTTCAATTGATGCTCTTAATGGGAAATGAATGAACATAGATTTGCTTTCATACAAGTTTGTGTAAGTGAATGCTTGTGTTTAAACCTTAAGTAATTCTTGGTTCCAATATCAAATGTCTCATTAAGTGATTTAGGGCATGGATTCATTCCTTGTTTACATAAGGATTTAAATGCACCACTTTGTGGACTCACTCTATGTTTGCTTGGAAAGTTAAATATTCTATTGATTCAACCCTTTGTCATTTGTGAGTAGTATTGATAAGAAACTTTAGATTACTTTTGATTGATCTTGTTAGCTAAATTAGGTGTTGGACTCACTTATTTCTAATCACCCCTCATTACCACTCTTTGGATGCAAGGTCAGCATTCATACATAGGGGAGGGGTCTACTTGAAAAAAGCGTTAAGTGTTCCACAAAGTTTCTCCATTTTTATGCTTTCTTGATCTCATTAGTTTTCTAAAGTGTGGACTCACTTTGAGTTTGTGTGAGGAGTTAAATGTTCCACTTTTGGACTCACTTTGAGTTTGTGTGAGGAGTTAAATGTTCCACCTTGTGGACTCACTTCACATTCACTTGAAGAGTTAAATGTTTCACTTTTGGACTCACTTCACATTCACTTGAAGAGTTAAATGTTCCACTTTTGGACTCGCTTCACATTCACTTGAAAATTTAAATGTTCTACTATTAGACTCACTTCACATTTACTTGAAGAGTTAAGTGTTCCACCTTTAGTGCTTTAAATACTTTTGATAGTGAATTACTTAATTTTATTTTTAGAAGGCCTGCTTAAGGACACACCACCTCAAGGGACGACCTTAACTCGCATGTTTCGGCGGAGTATAAATAGCTGGTGGTGAATCAAAAGATGCCTCTCTTGGGAATTGAGTTTGATATCACTCTTGGCTAAGCCTTAAAGAACTTTATACCTTTGAGAAGTGAAGGAGGAGATTTGAGTTACCATCTCCCCCTAGCTGTGTAATTTTGGATTCTTCTCATCTACAAATTTGGGCCTCATGTACCTTGCGTATATCGATGACTCCTTTTAGAAAGCCACGTATATCCTTGTAGACAACTTGTTAAGGTGTTGTTGTGTTCTATGTGTTTGCTAAAACATTTTCAAGAACATACACAAGTAGAATCTTTAAGGAGTAGAATACTAAGTCACTATCTCTGTTCATGTGCAAGGTTGCTTTGTCCTTTGCCCATTGCTTGAAGATTGTTTGCTTGAACTCGCTGGTTGTTGTTCTATGTGCTTGATCATCATTGCAAAATATTTTGAAAGATCTAATTGGAATATTGAAATTGAGTTCTGTTCTGCTGTAGTGAGTTCTCCTTAGAAGCTTGGTCTTCCTTGGTCAGTCCAGGTCAGATCTTAGGTGCTGTCATGTTGCTCAACATCTCAATGAATGTTATGGTATCAATTGCATAAGATGAATCTTAGTCTTCTTCTTTCTTCTCCATTTTCCATGTTCTTCTGAAGTATTCTATTCCCATGAGAAATTCTTCTTCCTCTTCTTCTTGATTCTTTTCCTCTTATTATCTAATCTATTTTCTTTTATTTTATCTCTTATGTTGCTCCTATGCTTGATTCTTCTTCTTCTAGAACCATGAATATCAAATATTTGGTTTTGGAACCTTTATTAAGAATAGATGATCTTGAGCTCATTGACATATTCAAAAAGTGTTGTTCCTCCAAAATTATCATGAGTAACGAATTTATGACAAAAATAAAAGAAAAATCGATTAAATCAGACACCTTTGCTAGAATCATACTCATGATCTCATCCAAATATTCTTCATCTTCTAAATCTTCTCATCATTCCTCACATTCTAAATCTTATCACGATTCTTCTAAACATTATTCACATTCTTCATCTTCTAAATCTTATCACAATTCTTCTAAACACTATTCACATTATTCATCTTCCAAATCTTATCATGACTCTTCTAAACATTATTCGAATTCTTCATTATCCAAGTCCTCTTCCTACACTAAGTCTTCAATTTCCTCTTCTTCGCGATCTCATTCTTCTTCTACTTCTTCAAAGAGTCTTCTCTTCACAAGACATACCATAATGAGCAACGTGATAGTCCTTATGATACCTCTTCTACGAAGAGTGATGAACCCACCTAGGATGACTATGATGATGGACAATGTAGTGATACTTATGACACTTCTATTCCTAAGATTCCTCCTAGTCGTGTCCTTGTGCTTACTGGAAATGGGTCCTCATATTGGAAAGATCGTGATGGTGATCCGTATGATTTGGATTTTGAAAGAAACTTTGATGAGTTTTGTGAACAATATCTTGATTATAATCCAGCTACTACTATTGAGAAATATAAAATGCACAGTGCTAATTTGAAATGTAAATATTATAAGAATCCTTCCTCTAAAAACATTCATGCTGAAAATAAAGATGACACTCTCAAACAAGATCATGTTAATGTTGAACCTTTGTCTTGTGATGGTTCCCTTGCATCCCCTACTTCCTCCAATACCCATACATTTCCTAAAGCTTCCAAGTCTTCCAAATCTTTCACAAATTTTTCATCCAAAAAAGATCCTAATACTTTTCATGCAATTTCCTATAGTTATCCTCAAGGGCTATCTCTTAAAAAAACTCAAGCTAACCTTCACTTGGCTAAAAATACTTTCAATAATGTTGAACCTAAAGAGCCTAAGCCTTCATGCGCTATAATGCCTACTTCAGCTAGTTCTTCACCATCTCTTCCAAAGTCTTCCATACAATCCCAACATTCTTCTTTGTCCTTAGAAGAGGCTCCATGTCAAGAGGACTTTAAAAATGATAAAGAAAAAAATATAAAGAAAGATCAAGATCAAGAACCCGCATGTCATCTGATCCTATTCATAATATCTCTCATTCATTTCGTGGTTCTTTCGATCCTTTACGCCCTTCCTCATTTACTCCTAAGCAAGATCAAGCTACTAATCACACCGTTGAGCTTATTGATAAACAAAATAACCTTACTACACTTGCACTTTCCAAAGATGATACTTCCATTAAAGTTATTAAAAATGGTGTCATTACTTCCAATGTTAAGCCTATTGAAAATCCAAAGCAAAATGATACGCTTACACTATCCAAAGATCCTTGTCAAGATCAAATTCTTCCATCTTCTTGTTCTACCATTCCATGTTCACTTCTGCTTTCTACTCTTCTCGAGTCTTTGCAAGCTCTGAACAATCCTATCAAAGAAGTTGCTCCTATTCAAGATGTTCATGATCCTATTACAAATCTTAATGCTCACTCTAAAGATGCTGATGTCCTTGGTTCTCATATAGATGTTGATGAAACTACTGATTATCCTTTTGCATCTTCCATGTCCATCCTTGGATCTCCTCCACCAATACTAAGGGCTTCATGTTTACCTTCCATCTTGGGTCCTTATGTCCCTTCACTTTCCTTTTCTAATTCTCTTAATTCATCATCCATTTTGGGTCCTTATGTCCCTCCATCTCCTATCTTTCCTCAAGATCAACATAGATGCATACCCTTGAATCCTTTTCATCCACCAACTCATCTAAACCAGTCATATCCTCCTTCTTCCATAAGTCCCAAGTTTTTTGGAAGTAACTTGAATGTTTAATACAAGAAAAAGAAGCAATACAAGACTCCATAAAAAAAAGAAGATCACCATGTCTACTCTAATCAACATGGAGGCATAAAGTTAAAAGAGATATCTAAGAAGAAAACTATAAGACAAGTATGGGTTCCAAAATCCATCATTGAAGATATTCTCTCTAAATCATAAAAAAAAAATGAAAAGCCTACGGCTATATGGATTCTAAAGTCTCTCTTAAGAGAGTCTTATGTTGATCAATAAGTGAAGTTGACATTCAAGCTTCCAAAAGCTTCCACTTCATCTTCTTCCAAAAACATTCTTCCATTCCATGCGCCTGAACTGCAACCTTTGCTAAACATTCACCATATTCCTTCTCGTATTCCTTCATTCACATTTCCTCCACCCTCTCGCCACCCTTCAAGGTGTGTGTTGATGTTGATCTTGCCTTCCTTTCCATCTACCCTTTCACAATCCTTCTACTCATTATCCTTCTACCTTCTATCCTTTTTCCTCATTTGCCTATTCCTCCTATCTTCCAACCTCACTCACTTTACATAAAGCTTTATCCTCTATTTTTCTCTTCCATTTTCCTTTCCCTATCAACATCTTTGAGCATATCATTTTGAATCCTTGACATATCATGGTTTATCCTTTCAAGGAGCATTATCTAAAAAGCTTGCCTTCTTAAAAAAAAATTTAAAAAAATTAAAAAATTTTTAAAATAGAAAAATTCAAAAAGAAAACAAAAAAATGATGAAAAAATTAAAAATGTGCCTTGGTGAAAACTTGGAAACAGGCACCTTGGTAGCAAAAGTAAAGAGAAATAAATTCATCCTATGGTGAAAACCACTCCATTGTGGTGCCTTGGATCAGTACCGTGATGAAAACCTAGTAGTTAGGCATCATGCATAGTTTTTCTACATGTTTTATCCATTCCATTCCATCTTTGATCTTGACAATGTTGAACTATACATGAATATTTGGCTATCTTGTGAGCTATCTTACGATGATCTTGCTTTCATTCCATTCATGTTTAGTCTTCATATTTATTTTCTTCCATTCATTCTAGCCTTTCGCTATCCTTTTCCCCCTTGGTCTTGATCTAATAAAAAAAAGTAAAATACAATGCTATGAAGTCTCTTGACATGTCTACCCTCTTTGGACTACATCCTTTCCTTCTTTTGCATTACACCTTTGTGACTTCTCTTATGCTGGCCTTTCATTTCTTGTCCAATGTGCTTTACATGACAATTTTTTCCTAGTCTGGGTACTCTTGAGGAGTTTTCCTTTGAGGATTTCTTCCCTCCATTCGCCTTCATTCTCTTTTCCTCCATCTCTTCCACCAGCTTGCTCATCCTTCTTGTCCTCCACTTTGCTAAACATTGGAACTATACGATGTGATCTTGCTTGGGAGTTTGATGCCCATTCTATCTGGGGGCATCCTTTGTACATATTTTATGGATCTTAAAAAAATACCAAAAAATTTGATAATGATGCTGAAAAAATCTTAAAAAGCATAAAAAGTCTTGAAAAAATATTAAAAAATTAAAAAATTAAAAAAAATAGAAAAAATACCTTGGTGAAAACTTGGAAACAGGCACTTTGGTAGCAAAAATACAAAAAAATTGAAAAATAAAAAAAATAAAAAAAGATTCGAAGTGGTGAAAACTTGGAAACAGACGCTACTTGAGGCCTTTGCACCCTTGTCTTTTAGCATGCGCTCTCGACACTTAACCTTTCTCCATCATGTCTTGACCTTATTTGGCATAGTCTAGAATTGGTCTTTATCTTTGTCTAGGGGGGATAACTGTTAGCATAGGTCCTTTGGGTGCGTTTGTCTCTTGGGGCATTTCACAACAGGTGTTTTTCAACACCACCCCAAACAGTATTTTTCAACACTACCCTTGCGTCAAGTGTTTCTTAACACTTATCAGATGTCCTACCCAATAGTCTAAGTATGATGCAATATTTCTCATTGATAGATGTGATAACCAGAGTTTGACTCTATGACCAACACACGCACTTAGACAATCAACTCGCTTGAGATATGTTGACTTTATTTTTCTTTGTGTGCTGTCTATGAGGATTTCTTTGATGAGTGGTCTCTCCCTGAGAAGTTTTCGATGATGCATAGCTAAAAGACTGAGGGTATGAGAACATGTTTTTTTTCTTTATCTACTTATGGGTATATTTTGTTGATCCTAACTGTCATGAGCATTTATGCTGGTCTTACTTGACACTATGGATTGACAAGGTATTATCCTTGACTATTTTGTGAGTGCATGCTTCTAGTTATCCTGACTTTCATGTGTCTTGATACAAGCATAATCTCGCCATATCAAACCTAGGTAATATCATTGCATTAGGCATCTTGACCTCCATGTCTTTGATGCCTAGGTGGGATTTCCACATTTCTATTTGATAAAAATCATATTCATATCCACATAGTTATGCTAGTGTGCATTGTATTATCTTACGACGCTACCAATAATGCTCGATGATGATAATTAGATTTCTATAGGCGTTGTGACCTTGCAAGTCAACCACTTTCATAGTAGCTTGCATTCTTAGGTTCATCATAGTTTAGTTTTTGCATCTTGCATATGGAGAGAGCTCTCCTTTTTATCATCTACAGACTAGTTGGTTAACTATGCTCATTTTCTGATTCTTCTTGATCATATCTTTCATTTTTGGTCTTTCATATCACATCATTTTCTATCCATTTTCAGACTCAAAATCAAAATCTGAGTCACGTTTTCAAGTTTTCTCATTCTTCTACGCAGTTGACTGACCTTTTGAGGCATAATTCTTTGATCTTTGATGAAATTTCTTCCTTTCCATATCTTCCAAACTTCTAGTCTATCATTCATTATCACTCACTTCATTTCTCTAAGGTTTGACTTAATTTTTATCCTATATCTTTCCCAGTCAAACCTAATCAACCTGGGGCATGTCTTCACTATTTGATGGTTATCCTATCATGCTCCATCCTTCGATTATGATTTCTAGTGCTTTGATCAAGTTTATCAATTTCTTGTTCTCCTCTACCTGATTTCAATTTCGATTTTGAGGGGGCAGTACCTATCAGCTTTAATCTTTGATTCAGCTTTATCATTCAGCTCAGCTTGAGATTCTTATTTGGAGACTTGATTATCACCTAGCAGCGATGGTGGTGATTTTGTCTTTCAATTTTTATCTCTTATTTTTTAGACTTGATTATTGCCTAGCAGCGACGGCGATAGTTTTGTCTAAGGCTTGATTTGCACCTAGCAGCGACAGTGTTGGTCTTGTCTTTCAGCTCATATTTATGCTTGTCCTGATGTGTTCCCAAAATGAACACAAATCTAGGTTGTTTTGTGATCCCAGATCGATCTCACATTTCAATTTATTCTTTGACTACATGTGTTCCCGAAATGATCACACATTAGTCAAAGAGGGGAAAATGTATGCACCCTAAAATGGTCGCCTAGACTTTGGGCCCCCATTCAACAATTTATCAAATCCCTGAATCAATATTTTCAAATATCAACAATATCAATTATATCAATTTCCTTGATCAAATCATAATCAATTCAATATTTCCTAAGGTTTGAGCCTTATTTAATTTTAAAAATAAAAAAAATAAAAATCTTATTTAATTAAGAGAACATGCTCCCTTTTAATTAATTAAAAATCTCTTTTAATTAAATAATAAAATCACTTTATCCTAAGCCTTTATTTAATTAAAAGGAATTTTCTCCCCTTTTATTTAAATAAAAAATCTCCACTTTTCTTCTTATCCTATGTTGCACAAATAAAGTATTATTCTTATTTTATAAAAAGAGAAAAAATACTTTTTGTCTCATATGGACACTAAAGTCAACTCTTGTTTTCTTATTGGAGGATATTTGTGTACAAGGATCAAACTTCTATTTTTCTCCACCGTTGATTAAGTCTTTTGCCTCTTAATCTCAATGGTTCATTTTCATCTCATTTCTTATTAAAGGAGAGCTATCTTCCTCATTTGCATCTTAGGTTTTCATGCTAATATTATGCTGCAGGTTTTCTAGGTCATTTGGAGCCCTTTTTGAAAACACTCTTGCAATCCAAGCTTTGAAGACTTTGTTGCATCTCATTTCATATTTGCTTTCATAGTTGCATGATAATGACATTCTTAGTGTAGATTTCTTTTTCTGCAATAGATTAATCTCACATAGTCTAAATATGAGAGATTGGTCACATTTGCTCTTTTCTTTCATAGATTAGTTGCATTGTACTTTCATTTCCATAGACTAGATTGCATTCTCATTCTTAGCTTATTTGCATTGCATTGCATACATTTGGATTTCATTAGAGATATTAGCATTGTTGCTCGTCTTTGATTCAGAATCTCTCATTGTGTGGTTGACTAGCAAGGTCATGAGTTCATAGCTCTAGCTGAGAGCAATTTTACAAATCTTGCAACTCCATGCATAGAGAGCTATGGATCGATTTGTGAGGGATCATTCTTGAGTTTCCTTGCATGTAAGAATTCATAGAAGTGCACTACTTTTGTGTGTACAAAACCTAGCCCAAAAGGGAGTAAAGCTACCCTATGATTTTGATATTGACCAACTCAAGAAAGACCAACACCAAGATGACCCCATGAATGTTATGACTAGGCAAATAAAGGCCTTCCAAGAGAAAATTGATACCATGAAGAAGGCAGCTGAACCTAAGGTCTTTTCCATTGAAGCTTTGTGTCCTTTCCCTTTTGACAAAAGCTTAGCTATGGTATCTTTTCCTTTTAATACCATCTTTCCTAAATACGATAAGTACATGGGTAAAACAAACCCATAGGATCATTTAAGGGAGTTTTGTGCCCTAAGCATAGAGTTCATGCACAATGATACATTTCTAATGAGACTCTTTCCTAGAAGCTTAGGAGGTCCCGCAATGGAGTGGTTTTCAAAACTAACCCCTAGAATAAAGTCCTTTGAGGAGTTAGCCTCCAAGTTTGTAACCCATTACTCTTATAACATTGAGCATGAAATCACAATGCTCAAGTTATGTGATACCAAACAGAAAGATGGAGAGTCCTTTTTAGGATTCCTACAAAGGTGGAGGATCATTTTCGCAAGGTATCCATGAAGTATCCCGGAGAAGGAGAAGATGGAAATCTTCACCAACAATTTGACCTTGGAAATGAATTATAGATTACAACTTCAATGTCCCCCAACATCTGAGAAACTCATCAAAAATGGGATCAAGATTGAAGATGTTTTGGTCAAAAGAGGTGGAGTCAAATTATTTAAGGATAACAAATCCAACAACAACAATAATAATAGCAACAACAATAATTATGTGCCTAAGTATTTCAATAATCAAGGGTCCAACAATAATAATGATAAATCCAAATCATGGACAAAGAATAACAACAAAAACCTTGTGAATGATGGAATTGTGGAGGCCCATACTGTGAATTCAACCCCTTTTATCCTGCCATATGGAGCAAATTATTCAAATAATGTTAATCAAACAAACAAAGCTCCATATAATTCCAATAATAATTCCAACACTTCCAACAATAATGCTAGTGGGGACAAATCAAAATCATCTTACTCCAATTACAATAAAAAGAAATTCACCTACCTAGGTGAACCTTTGGAGAATGTATTAAAGACCTTGGTTGCCAATAATGTCATCACATTACTTGATATGAAAGATTATGAACCTGAAGTTAAACCTTATTGATGGAATGCATCCCATCATTGTGAATATCATAGAAATAGGGGTCACCCAACAAATGAATGCATGAGGTTAAAACACTTGGTGCAAGATTTAATTGACAAGGGAACCATTCAAATTGAAGGACCACAAAGTAATGGAGATCATACGGCCTTCAAGAACCCCTTTTTGAATCATGAAAAGGGGGAGTCATCAAATATGAATCAAAATTAAAAAAATGGCAATGAGAAGGTGAACTTTGCTCACACATATGATAACATGATAAATGCTCTAAGAGAAGAGGATCAAACCATAAATGTTATCATAGTGAAAGATAAGCCAAGGGAAGTATCATCAAATGTTGTCACTAGGGGGCAAGCATAAAAAATTATCCTACCTACCAATGCTCCAAAAGTGGTGATATCAAACCAAGCTTCAACATCATCATCAAAACAATACAACTTGGTTGAGCAATTACAAAGAACTCTCGCTCAAATCTCTATTCTTGAGTTGCTCAAATTATCACCAATTCATAAGGATATCTTGGAAAAATCCTTGTTGGAGACAAATGTGCTTCTAAATTTGGAGAGAAAAATTCCAAAATATGGTGGGGCACCTAATCGCACCTCATTTCCTCTCATTTTCCAAACAACATGACATGTCCCTTAATCATCCCCAAAATCTGCCCTTACATATAGAAGTGTTGATCCATAAGCATAGGGTGAAAAGAGTCCTTATAGATGGAGGAGCTAGCCTAAACATGTGTACCCTTAGCTTGGTGAAAGCCCTAAGATTTTCTGAGGAGGCTATTGACCCTAAGAAGAAGATAACCATAAAAGCCTACGATGATGAAGAAAGAGTCTCAAAAGGAGTCATAGTATTACCTTTAAGAGTTGGTCCCATGCAAAAAGATACCATATGCCAAGTATTGGACCTAAAGTTGACTTATAATATCTTTTTAGGAAGGCCATGGATCCACAAAATGCAAGCTGTTGCTTCAACTTATCACCAATGCCTAAAATTCCCATATCTAGGACAAGAGATAATGATAAGTGGGGATCTAAACCCATTCCAATATTGTAATAATGTCAAGCCTATCAATGACTCCCTAGTCCCACATAATACTAAAAGGTCTATACCTAAGCAAATGGAGCAAGGTCAAATTTCTAAGGAGACCTCTTGGTTGAAAGGGAAAGAAAAGATGGAAGAAGAAGTTATTATTGAAGATACAACAAAATTCATTAACGAAACTACCTTGACTAAAGGAAAAGATAGGGTTAATGAGGATAATATTATTGAAGAATCAAAAGAAGATCATATCCAAGCTACTCAAGTATACACCAAAGAGGCCCATTATCAAAAGATGGACCAAATGATGAAATTTTTTGATAAGCAATGTAAGATCAAACAAAAGGGAGTAGGCGAATACTCCTTATCTATGATGGACCTACCTTTATCACCCAAGTCCTTTGGGAGACCCTCAAACCTACCCCATAAATATAATGAGAACTTTGTGAGGGAAAGTACATCATTCGCCATGGATGAAGAAGACAATGAGATCCTAAACTGGTTGTACAAAGATGAAGAATCAAGTACCCACGTCAAACATATCCAAAATATAACCATTCCCACACATCAATATGGGAAAGGATTTGTAATCATGCAAAAGATGGGATACAAAGGTCAAGGACCTTTAGGCACAAATAATGAAGGGATTATTGAACCCTTAGAAACTACATGGCGAGATTCCAAGGAGAAAGCAGGAATAGGGTATCTTGAGGAAGGATACACTCAAAAACATCATCCCAAACTTTATAGCCAAATATTACAATTAGAGTCTCATAGTGATGAGGATTCTAATGAATGGGAATGGGAGACCCTATCAGATGAGTCATGCCAAGACAAGGGCATTGATGTTATTCATACCTATGCTTCTACCAAAAATAAAGGACCAATGACAGAATCAACTTCAAATCAAGCATCTAGTTCTAACCAAGTGGTTCTAAATGATGTACCAAATATAGAGATAGAAATCAATCAGTGGGTAGGTGAACCATACATTCCTTCATGGAGACCTACTATGGAAGAGTCAAATGCTAGGTTTAATCCACATGACTTTTATCCAATAGAAACCCTAGAGGAGTCTAGTGAGGGGGACTTTAATCCTTCTTCTTTAGAACATTTAGAGGAAGCTCATGTTGAAGATTTTCAAGATACAATGTATGAACCCTCCAATAACGAGATATATACCTTAAACTTGATTGAAATGAACCTAAGTGTTGACCCATTAACTCTCATCCGCCCAGACTTAATTGAATGGAATGCCATTGAACCAACTACCTTGCCAATTTTATTGAATGACAACATGGTGTCCCAATACCTCAACGTGGTTGAACCTTCTTTTATTAGAGAATATCAAGAAGAAATTATCAAAGGGAGCATCCAAACTTCTAATCCGAGAAAAAATGAAAAAATAAAAAAAATAGAAAAGGAAAAGAATCAAGTGTTGAAAACCACTTTGTGGCAACATTAGATCAAGAAAAAAATAAAGAAATAAAGGATGTTTCCAAAGGTGAAAACCCAACTGAGGCACCTATGGAAGGGAGTTTGGATGTTCTACCAAAGCATCATGAAGAAAGATCTCCAATCTTAATTGAGCCAACATAAAAGATAAACATTGGATCAGAAACAGAGCCAAAGTTCATCCACTTAGCAACATCCCTATCTAGCAAAGAAAGGACAAAATTCATTGAGTTCTTTAAGGAAAGACAAGTTAACTTTGCATGGTCTTATGACAATATGTCGGGTTTAGACCCAAATCTAATAGTGCATCATCTCAATATCAAGGAAGGAGCCAAACCTGTTAAGCAAAAACTAAGGAAAATGCATCCTCATATAGCACTACTTGTCAAAGTGGAATTAGAAAAACTATTGAAGGTGGGATTTATAAGGGCCATTGATTATGCACAATGGATCTCAAATATAGTGCTAGTATCAAAAGCAGACAAATCCATCAGAATCTATATGGACTTTAGCGACTTAAACTTGGCATGTCCTAAGGATGATTTCCCCCTTCCAAGTATTGATGCCATTGTAGATTTAACAACAGGGCACTCTATGTTCTCACTCATGGATGGATTTAGTGGGTATAATCAGATAAAGATAGTACCAGAAGACCAAGATAAGACCACTTTTACATGTGCATGGAGTACATTTTGCTGGAATGTCATGCCATTTGGGTTAAAGAATTTCAGAGCAACCTATCAAAGAGAAATGACTATAATATTTCATGATATGATGCATAAGTTCATCGAGGATTATGTGGACAACATACTAGCTAAATCACGTTCAAGCAAAGAACACCTACCAATCTTGGCAAATTTTTTTGAAAGGTTAGAAGAATTCAAAGTGAGACTCAATCCAAAGAAATGTGCTTTTGGAGTCCAATTTGGTAAACTTCTAGGCTATATTGTATCTACAAAAGGGATAGAGGTAGATCCCGCTAAAGTGAAGACTATCATGGAAATGGAAGCACCTAAGAACATTAGTCAGATGAGATCTTTACAAGGAAGGATCCAATCCATTAGGAGATTTATCTCCCAATTAGCGAAAAAATGTCATAATTTCACCCAACTTTTGCATAAGGATACAATCTTCAAATGAGATGAAAAATGTGAAGAAGCCTTTAAGCTACTAAAGAAATATCTCATGAACCCACCAATCTTGATGCCACGTATCAGAGGCAAGCCCTTGATCCTATACATTTCAGCAACAGAGAATTCATTGGGGGCACTTTTAGCACAAGAGGATGAAACAGGAAAAGAGAAGGAAATTTACTACATTAGTAGAACCTTGGTCAAATATGAGTTGAACTATACATTTATTGAAAGGGCATGCTTGAATGTAGTTTTTTCTTCCCAAAAATTAAGCCATTATATGTTAGCCCACAAGATAAGGCTCATTGCCAAAATTGACCCATTGAAGTATCTACTTAGCAAAACAATACTGAATGGAAGGCTAGCAAAGTGGGTAATGGTACTTAGTGAATTCGACATAGAATATGTTGTTAGAAAATCAATCAAAGGGAAAGTAATTGTAGACCAATTAGCAGAAGCACCACTTCATGATGATCATCCCATCCAAGTGGAATTCCCAAATTTAGAGATTGTGAAGGTGGAAGCAAAAACATGGCAGCTTTATTTTGATGGTTCCTACACTCACCATGGATCAGGAGCAGGCATAATTCTCATCACACCTCAAGGTTCTACTATCCCCAAATCTTATAAATTGCTATTTCCATGCAGCAACAATATAGTATAGTATGAAGCATTGGTTATTGGAATTAATCTAGCATTAGAGTGGAAAGTGACATAATTAAAGGTTGTGGAGATTCACAATTAGTCATAAATCAAGTCAATGAAGAATATCAAATGAAAGATGACAAATTAGTACCCTACAAAAACATGGTGCAAAGCCTTAAGAAGTATTTCATACTCATCACATTTGAACAAGTGCTGAGGGAAAAGAACAAAGCAGCAGACACAATGGCAACCTTGGCTTCACTTTTGCAAATGCCGGATCAGAGTGCTAGATACGAGTTCTTGGTAGAAGAAGTGATTCAACCCACATTTGACCCTACCCACCCTCACACCATTTTCTTGTTAACTACAAATGAATCAACTTGGTATGGACCAATTTATACTTACTTGAAAGATCAAATCCTTCCCATAGACCAAACCAGGAATCAAAAGAAAAGCTTCATTTGTCAAGCCACCAAATATACCATAATTTCTGAAACATTGTATCAAAAAATTCTAGATGGAATTCTCCTTAGATGTTTAGAAGAGGAAGAATCAAACTTAGTCTTACAATAAGTCCACAAAGGAATTTGTGGATCACACTCAAATGGATTATCCTTAGCCAAGAAACTTCTAAGGATAGGATATTTTTGGCCCACGATGGAGAAAGACGCTTGTAACTTTGCCAAAACTTGTACTAAGTGGGTGGAAGTTGTACCCCTATCAACTACAACTGGAAAGAAGATTTCTTTGTTTATTCTCAATCATATTATTTGTAGATATGGCATACCTCATGCCATCATAAAGAATAACACAAAGCATTTCAAGAACAAATACATAACAGAATTGTGCACCAAATTTCACATGATCCATCATTCATCTTCAATCTATTACCCTCAAGGTAATGGACAAGCCAAAGAAACAAATGTAAACATATTGAAAATCTTGAAGAGAACGGTGGACAATTCTAGTAGAGATTGGCATATCAAGATAAACCCGACCTTGTGGGCTTATAGAACAAGCATAAGAATGCCAACAGGGGCTACACCTTTTTCATTAGTCTTTGGAACAAAAGCGGTTTTGCCTTTAGAGGTAGAACTTCCATCTTTGAGGATATATATGCATGGTTTGATAAATGAGGAAGACTTTAGGGTTGCAAGGTTGCAATAACTAGAACTCTTGGATGAAAAATAGAAGCAAGCATTTGATCATTTGAAGGTGTACCAGAATAGGATGTCAAAGGCATACAATAAACATATCAAGCCAAGAACATTCCAAATAGGCAACCTAGTTTTGAGAGAAAATCCCAAGAACCAAGAAGAATGAGAAAAGAAAGGAAAATGGGAAGCAAACTAGTTAGGACCATTTCTCATTGTGGAAAATTTTGGGACCGACACATACGAACTAGTAGATTGTGATGGTGAAGAACTGCAAGAGCCAATCAATAGCATACATCTCAAGAAGTTCTATACATGAGGAAGACACAAGAAGATAAAGAGTATCCGATGGAGGAGCATCATATTTATTGTACATAGTGAAAAGAGATCCTGAAAAGACCAAAACATTGGAAAAGCATAAAAGATCAAAAACAATGAAAAATTGAGCATGAAGAAAGCAAAAACATTCATATATGATCCTCAAAAATGAAAAAAAATAAAAGAAGAAGAAAAGTGCCTTGGTGAAAACCTAGCAAATAGGCACCTTGGTAGCAAAAAAAAGAGAAAAAGCTTTAAAAATAGAAAAAAGAGCTAGATCCATTCAATCGGTGAAAACCTGGTAAATAGGTGCCTTTGAAAGTCCAAGTCAGTCGCATACCTAGAAGGTCACCTTGTAAATATTGCATTTGCTAGCATTTGTATATATTGCATAATAAAACCCCACAGTTGCATTTGCAAGTACCTCAATATTTTGGTCACCTAATCAAAAAATTGTCCTCAGTCCCATAAATGAAATCAATATCAAACTGGGGGAAATCTACTCTAAAGGAGCAAGGATTCATCAACAAGCTTTATTCAATTAGAGAATCAATTCATCACACTTGAAAGAGTAACACTTAATCAAATCTACATCCCAATCCAATTTGAGCCTAAAATGAAAAAATTGATCCAAGAACTTAAATGACCTTACCTTTATCAGGATTAAAAGTACGAAATGGATGGAAATACACTTGAACTATGGATTTGAAAAACATGGAAATTTTTTTCTAAGTTTTGACTCAATTGATGAAATCATTTCTTTCTAGCGAATCGATGAAAGTTTTAGACTAGACAAGTTATGATGAAAGGATGATATGTTTCTTGATTTTTGAATGATTGTCTTAAAATCAAAGTTTTAAATCATGTATTATTTGTCTAACGACGTGATCATCAAAGAATCATCGAGGACTTGTACATAGGATAAAATGGAGATTTCTGCTTGTTTACGCAAACAGATACCTTGGCTATTTTGATCTTCCATATCATTATACCAACATCCACTTGCAACATAGAATCCAACAAAATCAGTATTCACATTCTCATGATTGGCTTTAATCAGTGATATTTGTACCGAAGAGACTGATGGGAAAGCAAACAAATAGGTAAAAAGTACTCATATCATCATAGTTGACCTAGTGATGGTTGTACTAAAATGGGATTCCAAAAGTGCTCAATGATGATTATAAGCTCCAAATATTGAATAGTGACAGTTAGCTGCATACATCTTAGATTAAGTGCATTGTATATATGTGTTTTGCCTTTCTTAGCTTAAGTTGCAAGGGGAAAAATGAAATAGGGGGTTCAATTCAAACATCATTATCCTTGATTCCAAATAACAAAAGTGAGATTATCTTTTGCATTCATGCATAACATTAATCATTATTCATAAATATGAAGAAAATAGAAAAATAATCATTACTCATACATCTTTTGCATACATGTAATTAAAGATAGAATTGCATACATTTGATAAATAAAAAACATAGGATCATCCATATCCATATTGTCATAAAAAAATTTGCATCCATACATTGAAAAATAGAAAAACAAACATCTCACAAATCCATACATCAATGCATTCATCTATCTATATCATAAAAATAAGGTACATTGCATCCATCGCATAATCATAAATAAATGCATCATAAACATCATATAGCTACATACAAAGATAATCTCATAAATCAACTCATCAAGGAGAACAAAGGAATATATTATCAAAAGAGTGTTCATCAATGATCCATCAAATCAGTATATCAAGATACAATGTCATACAAAGTGATACATCAAAGGTTCCAACCAATCAAATAACATGAAATGTGAAACAAAGGACATCAACAATGAGTGAATCTATCATCAATCAATAAAGATCCCGTAGGACCCGATGCATCTGGACCTCTACCATCCTATGGAGGAGGAGCTTGAGAAGTGCTTGCCCTGCTCTGTCTCTGAACCATAGCAGACATAAACTGTTGCATCAAGGTAGCAACCTGATCTAAACACCCAAAAATAGTGGACATATTTGTCCTCATAGCCTGCACATCCTGTGATAAAGTACCAATAGTAGGAGCATCCTGTGAACTCTATCCTACATCCTGTGGCTACTGAACCTATGTACGCACTCACTATGCCGGAACCTGATCTTGTTGTGCTAAAACATCATCTTGCTGAGCCAAATCAACTCTCTGAAACTGAACCAAAGGGTCTAATCCACCTAGAATCTGCCTAGCAGCATCTACATGAGCCTGTCTCTGCTATCTCTGCTATCAGTGAATTCTATGCTATCTATCTGCTACTCTAGGATGAACATCAACTACATCATCATGTCCTCTAGCTCGATCTCTCACTCATCCTCTACCAAAAATAACTGACGGATCTCTACATCCTTGCCATCTCTTATGTCTCCTACCACCACCACCGCCATCATCGCCGCCACCACCACCGCCACCATCATGCCGACCTGGGATAGGCTCTGTTGGATCAGTGAAATGAGTAAACCTATTATGAGCCCACCAATCTGCATACTCACAAGACATACTTGCATTTGCCATACCAGGAAGCATCTCCCACCTGTAGTAAGCCATACCAGTAATTTGATCCAAGGCAAATTGATAATCAATGAGAGGACCCCACATAGATCTCTCTACCTGTACCTAAGCATATAATGTTGCACCCTGAGGCATATCCTGCACTCTACCATACTGTCTAGAAACTCTACCAAAATAGAACCGCTCAATAGTGGTATCAGACCTACCAATCATCCAATGAGGAGCGATCATGTATGGTAACTCATCGTCATCATCTCTCCAACCCTCACAACCAATGTATGGTCACCACTGAACTTGATCAAGATCATCTATAACCCGGTGCTAATAATCCAGATGACCTAAATGATGTTGAATCACCATACCAGTGTATAGAAAAGCATATGGAAAATCATGAGGCCGAACCCTATCAGAAATAGGCCTGGTAATAGGGAGATGCTCCCAAATCCATAACTGAAGAACCAAGGCACCTGCATATAAGGAAGAACTCTCTTTATATACCACCTCATGAAGATCTCGATATAATTGTGCCAGCACATAGGAACCCAAATCGAAACATCAAGGCTGGGCTAGTAAATCCTCCAATATCCTACCCCAACAAATAGAAAAACCATGACCTCATCAGTCAGGAAGAAGCAAACCACCAATCAATGTGCCAAGTATTGTAGGCAATGTAGGAAAGGAAGCAAACTGTGGCCATGTGATAGTATCATCATCAATAGTATTGTCCCCGAACACTCATCGGCATACAATAGAATCATAGACAGAATCATAATAGACTATCTCTCCTCAGCATGGGATACGTAGCGAATGATACACGTCCTCCGATGTGATCATCATCTCACCATGTGGAAGATGAAAAGTATTGTGGTCAGAGTGCCAACACTCCACCATAGCTGTCAATAACCCATGGTTCAACTGGAACTAGGGAAGATCGAGAAGAAAACTCAAACCACAAATCTTGATGACACGGTACTCCGCTGGAGTAAGGGCCTGCTCGAGATTGATGACCCACAAAGCAACTGATCGGATATACAATAGAGGAAAGTGAGTCTATTTGGCAAAACAAAAGAATCATATCAGCATATTATATCAAGGAATAGCTAACGTTGATCAAATTATTCAAATATCCATTTGCTCATCTTGAGTGCATCAAATCTCCTAACTCTATATCTTGAGGAAGGAAAATCATTGTTTTATCTCTCTAGATCTTGAGAGTGAAATAGCAAACCATCAACCTATCATATCAGATTGACAAATCACATTCGTTGGTATTACTATACTAATATTCTAATTAATTGTTTAGTTCAAACACAATAGACCTAATCGTATCATTCAAATCGGTCATCTTGAGTTATTAAATTTTTCACAAAAAAGGACAAGTACAAGTGAAAATTTTGCAAAAAAAAGAGAGAGGCTATAGGCGTGATTTTAATCATCCCAGGTGACATTTCTCTTAGGTGATGTAAAAATGTTGTTAAGCAACATTACTTTTGTCTCAAGTGACAAATTACGCATAGGCGACAAGGAATTAAGCTAGGCGATAATGAAATCGGCCTAGGCGACAGTGAATTGCTAGGGTTTACTAAGCATAAAAACATATGTAATCTAGTTTTAAAAACCTAATTATATGCGTGAACATTCTAATTGGAGGTGATAACAATAGTGTCTTAGATGATAATTAACTACATGACTACGCGAGTAAAATGTGCGGATGCGATAGTAAAAAGGCATAGGTGACAATGAAATATTCCTAGGTGTGATTTTACATATTCTAAGCAACAATGAAATCAAAATTTGTAATAAATGCTAATAAATGAGAAATAAATGCAACAAGGGAGTTTGAAATAACTTATTGGAGGTCCATAGTCAGGTGTCCTCGCATATCTCCAACACCTCTCGAATCAATGCTCTCGAATAGGGACAACCATCTCAAAAATCAAAGAACCAGAGCAAAATCACCAAAGACAAAAGTGAAAATGAATAGTAAATCTAGGTTTTTCAACCTATTTAAGCTAATTTGACGTAATTTTGAGGGGAAAATTTGACTTCGACCAATATTAATCTATCATATTTAATCGGGGAAAATTGTGAAGTAGGGCATATCATGAGTGTTTTTCAGAAATGAAAACATATCAATCAATCATTCAAATTTATCAAACCAAAACAACAACATGTTTTATTTATGAGGGAGCATACCATCGGATAATCAGATCAACATCAACAGTAATATCATCAATGATTCAAGAGACTGATCATCGAAATCAAAGTGAAAGCTTTTATCAAAAAAATTTTTGTAATCAAATGAAAGGGGCATCATATCGAATACAATCATCAAATCAAGTTTTGGCATCAAGAGAGTTTCATATCAATCATCAAATTAGGTATCATATCAAGATCAATCATCAAATCAACCATCATATCGGGAATGATCATCAGAGAACCACATCAATCTCGTATCAAAAATCAAAGATAGACCATCAAAAGACATCAAACGAACATCAAGGATCGACCATCATTGAATCAGGACCTATTATCGAGCAAGATCAAAGTATTCTTTGAATCGACATGCTTCACACGTCAACTCAAAGAGGGGCATTTGTAATCACCTAAAAATGGACAAAGATCAAATCAAAGAAAATCAAGGACAAAATTGAATCAATTGAATCACAATGCATAATTAGCCAATCAAAATTAAAATCAAGTCTTAATTCGAGATCAATCAAAATTGAGAGCATTTTAATCAAGTGCAATCAAATTAAAATACAATTAAATCAATTAATTGTATAGTCTTGGATTAAATTAAATTCAACCCATTTAAGGGGTACATGGCTAAAATAAATTAATTAAATCAATTAATAAATCTCAATTACTCTCAACAAACCAAAAGGAGAGGAAATCAATCAACCAATGAGATTTAAGGAAATCCATTCACAAGGATCAAGCCAAATTGAATCTCAATCACTCAAAGTGAAAGAGAATCTTGACCATCCATCTTGTCTACTTGTCCTAAGCTTTGAGGACACAAACTTTACATTGTCTTCAAAGGGTGGAACCAAGGACTCAACCAAGGTTTAATCATGATCAAAGACAACTACACCCCCTACCATTGGAAAATCTATAAAAGGAAGGCCAAAATCCTTCATAATTATCAACCACACATCTGAGAATTGCATTGAACCTCTTGCAATTTGAGATTAGAAAGGCAATGGAGAGAATAATTAGCATTTACTTTGATAATTGTTAGCAATAGCATTGTTTATCTTTATCATTCTCATTCTAGGATTGTCATTAATGAGAGCTTGTTGAGAGCTTATGCATTAACATCTTAGTTAGAGAGGCATAGGATGCTCAATTGATCATTAATTTTGCTAAATAGTTGCTTTATTGCTTTGTGGTTTAATTTAGTTACTATTTCATTTATTGATTAACCTTAATTCTATGAAGATACTTTTATTAGTATACACTCATTAAGAACAATGTTTCCTTATCTTTATTATCCTAATATTACATCCAAGTCTACATATTCTTCAGACAAAAGGGCTATCCCAAAATCTCACATTAATCAAGAAGAAAATTATGAACATCATATCTTTGATAATTCAATCTTTGATCAAAAAAAAAATCATGAATACCCTATATTTGATCAAGAATATCCTAAGGGTAATCCAATCTTTGATGACGAACCTAGTTCAAAATCAAAATAATTTCATCTTTGATCAAGTAAATCAAGAGGAATTAGTCCTATCTCAACAATCTTCATCACATGATAACGGAAAATTGGATAATCAAGATTTTGAATATCACATATCTTTGAAAAACACAAATACATTTAAATTTCCATGGGATAGATCATTTACTCCTTTGGGACAATCATACAAATTAGCTTTGGAAAAACTCCTTGAAAATGATTTCATCACGTTACCTAAAATCACTTCATGTGGTTTTATATTTTTTAGCAATTATTGTGCATATCATAGACATAATGGACATGAAACAAAAGATTGCATAGAGTTGAAACATAAAATTCAAAATCTTATTGATGATGACTTAATCAAAATTGAAAATCCTAATGACTCATCTAATGAAGATACTACTCTCAAGAAAGATCAAACTTATGAACACATGTCTAGTAGTGGTTATCCTATAGCTTCCACCTATTCCAACATTCCTCCATCTCATAAAGAAGAAAAGATATCCAATGTTCCTCCATCAAACAAAGATCCAAACACTTTTCATTGTAACTATGTATACCCTCAATGGCTACCTCTAAAAGAGATCCAAGCTAACCTACATATTGCTACAAACTTCTTCCATGCTTCAAAGGTTATATACCTCAAGCATTCATGTGCTATAATGCCTATCAAACCTATTTCAAATAAACATCCATCATTCCTTCAAGAATCCCTTGTAAAGATCCAAACTCCTACAATGTCCTTAGAAGTGGCACCATGTCAAGAGACTAATCCAAAGTACAAAGGAACAAATATTATTAAGGATCAAGATCAAGATATTATTCCTTCTTGTCCTATAGTTGACCAAAGTCCCATACCCCAAGAGTCCCATGATGATCCCTTCATACCCTTCCATTTCTTTTAAGAATATATCCTTTCATCTCAAACACCTCATATTCATTCACCTCCTATATCCTACCCATCTCCTAATCAAGATCAAGGTATTCCTTCCATCTCTAATGAACTTATTGAAAATGAAAAGAAAAGTATTCTTCCTATGCTATCAAAAGATCCTTGTCAAGATCAAAGTACCCCAACATCCACTTTTCATAAGCCTCCATATCTACCTCAAAATTATCCCATTCTTCCTAATCCATTGCATAAGAATAAATACCCTCAAGCTTCAACTACTCCTATCATACTCAATCCTATAAAAGCTAGTCATAATCCTATTGGTATAAAGATGAAAGACTTGGCCATGCAGCTCAAAATAAAGATGTTGATAGCCTTCCCACATCTCATTTACCTCCATTTTTACATAAGCATATTCCTTCTACATCCTCCAAATCTATCCTTGGTCCTTATATCCCAAAGTTGAAACCTTATATATCCTCCAAATCTATATTGGGTCCCTATATCCCTCCATCAACCTTTCCTACCATCCCTAGCCCACAATCCACTTGCCCTATATCCTATCAGGATCAACAAAGACCTACATACTTGAGAAATCAACCACCCATCCATATGAACCATCCATATTAACCTTATTCATCCACTAATACCAAGTCTTTTGGAAGCAATTTGCATGTGCAATATAAGAATCAGAAAATCAAGAATCCCCTTATTTATGAAGATCATTATGTTCAATCTAATCGACATGTGAATCCAAGAAAAAAAGAAATATTCAAGAGACTACAAAGGTCCACCGAGCATAAAGAAAAATCAAAGAAAATGTGGGTTCCTAAATCCCTCATTGAAGAAATGCATTCTAAAGCATCCATCAAGCAAAAAGAAAAATCAAAGAAAATGTGGGTTCCTAAATCCCTCATTGAATAAATGCATTCCAAAGCATCCAAAAGGAAAGAAAAATCAAAGAAAGTGTGGATTCCCAAGTCACTTTTGAAGGACTTACACACAAAAGAGAAATCAAAGTTGACATTTAGGCTTCCAAAGGCTTCCACTTCATATTTTCCCAAACACATTCCATCTTATCCATCTATTTTAAGTCCTTGTGTCTCAAGATCTATATCCTCTTTTACATCAAAACCTTCATCTATTTCACCCATTTTTCCTCCATTATTCCACTACCCTTCAAGGCATGTACCAATATTGATCTTGATAATACTTCTTATCCTCCTATTCATTATCCTTCCATTCCCTTTTTCACACCCACACATGGAAAGACTTATTATCCTCCTATTCATTATCCTTCCATTTCCATTATCCAATCCATCTCATAAAGTTTTAGCTACCCTCTACCTTATCCACCATATCACATTTCCATCACCCTATCAACATCTTTGAGCATACTTTCAAGCGGCCTTGGCTTGTCATATCATACCTTATCAAGGAGTATCTAAAGAGCATGGGGCTTGAGTCCCTCCAAAAGTCAAAAAAAAAAAAAAAAAAAAAAAAAAAAGAAGAAAAATAAATTCGTCCTATGGTGAAAACCACTTCTTATGACATATTGGACAAGTACCATGATAAAAACTTGGCAAACATGCATCATGTGTAATTCCTCTCTCTTGCACTCTACACTTGGGGGCAAGTTCCATCCATCATATCCTCCATCTTTCTACCATTTATCTCACTTGCATTCGTATTCCATCTTTCACCTTTGATCTTGACAAGGTTGAACATATCCATGAGCATTAAGTGCCTTGACATGCGATATCATATCATCATCCTATTCATTTGCTGCATTCATGCTACCCTATCATGATCTTGCTTATCCTGAATCCACCTTCATTATTCCTAAGAAGCCTTCCCATAATCCAAAACCTTCACTCATAGCATCCATCACCCCTTTATCATGATTGTGTGATCCTATCCACATTGATCCCTTGATCTTGATCCAAACGAAGAATAAAATAAATGGAAAATATGTTATATAAATTCTCTTGATATGTTCACTCTTTTAGACTATTGTCATGACACCAGGTCATTATTCGACCATAGACTATCCAACATCACATCATTGACCTATATTGAGATATTATTTTTCCCTAGCTTGGATAATCTTGAGGAGATGGTCCTATGGGTAACACACTTGCTTCATCCATCATTTCCTATCCATTGGTGAACCATCAATTTGCAAATTCATCTTTTATGTCCTATACCTTGCTAGGGAAATTCAATGTGATCTTGTTTGAGAACTAGTGATCTCTAAAAATCTAAAAAAGTAAAAATATTCCTCAAATAAATCCAAAAACATAAAAAATATCTAAAAATTCAAAAATATAAAAAATCTCTAAAAATCCAAAAACATAAAAAATCTCTAAAAATCCAAAAAGTTAAAAATCTCTAAAAATTCAAAAACATAAAAAATATTTAAAAATCCAAAAAAAAATCTTAAATCTTAAATAAACTCTCAAAAGCTGCATTGCCCAACAAAGCATTATCATGGTTGAATCAAACTAGGGGCACCAATCCAAATTCAACGACCTTAGCAAAGAAGACATCAATTGACTCAAATCATTGCATCAAAATAAAAAATTGCTACACTTGAACTTATTGATCAATATCACATTTCAAACATCCAAACACTTGATCTAAACAACAACATTTGACACACCAAATCTTCAAACAACAAATCAGATCAAAATCTAAAAATGCTTAAACATAACTAAGGATCAAAGTGGATGAAGTTTTTGAAATATGGATCTACAAACAAAAGAAAAATTGTTCAAAGTGCTACCCAATTTTTGGAATCATGTCTTTTAGTAAATCGATAATGTTTGACTAGATGAACAATGATGAAGACATGATATTTTCTTGATTTCTTCTTGAGTGCTTGTCAGGTTGATTCATAGCAGTATGCGAATCTATCTAATGACATGATCATCAAAGAATCATCGAGGACATTTGTATATGAAATGGATCAATTCTTTGTTTGTGTACTTGCAATATTAAAATCTGAGGGAAGAGGTATTCATATCATCATGGTTGAACCAATGAGGGTTGTACCAATTTCATGTTCAAAATCTCAATGATGAAAATAAGCATCCAAATTTTGAATAGTGACAGCTAGCTGCATCCATGTTAGATTAAATGCATTTAGATTGCATGGATCCATTTTTTGAAATTTGTCATAAAAGCTAAAGGGGGTTGAGTTATCATCATCAAAGGACCATAACAATATACATCAATGTCTATATCCAAATACATCAAGGTACATCATCAAATGTATAGAAATATACATCAATAAATGTCCATCCATATAATCAAAGTCTTGATCAACATCATCAATGTCTGAAGTATCCATCATAAAAAATCATGCTCAATCTGATCATCAAAGGTACATCAACATCATCGAGATACATTATCAAATGTTTGATCATCAAATGATCAATGCTACATCAAGGACATCATCAATTATCAATCATGTTGATCAACTAGGGGAAACCTATCTCTTACTATTACCTATATTTATACTTACACATGTCCCAATAGATGACCTTTCTCTTCTACCAATCCTTAATTTTGAATCATGAGAACATCCAATCAACCCCATATCATCAAAACATCTAACTAAGAATATCAAATATCAATCATTCAAATCATCCAATTGATCATCTAACGTCAATCAAGTTATCCTATCATCCATTTGCTCATCGTGAGTGCATCAAATCTCCTAACTCTAGATCTTGAGGAAGGAAAATCAGTGTTTTGTCTCTCTAGATCTTGAGAGAAAAATATCAACCCATCAACTTATCCTATCAGATTGACATCAACATCAACCAAGTGATTCTGACTAACATCAAACGATACCAAACCATCAACTTATCTAGAGCATCAACAATATCTTATCAATCAAATATTTTCTCATCACATTCTCTCACGATCAGGGTATTTTCACATTAATTTTATCGGGAAACAAATCAAAATTTCCCAATCTCAACCAAATCATCCAATATCATTTCAATTCATTTCCTAAGGGAGCATGCAATCATATCATCATCGACATAAGAAAATTGAAGTTGAATATTTCATCAAAATTTATTTCTCTTATCAATCCAATAAGATCAAATCAGGCATCATAGTTGGCAACCTATCATCAGACCGACCATCAAGGACTTCAAATGAATCAAAACTGCATCAATTTTATCATCAAGATCTGCATCTTCTATCAAGCATTGAATTAGACATCAATTTAAATTAGGACTTTGCATCAAAATGATCAGGATATTCTTTGAACCGATATGCTTTGCACATCGATTCAAAGAGGGGCATTTGTAATCACCTGAAAATGGATAAGATTAATTTAAGTGAGCAACCAAGGCAAAATCAAGGTAATAAAATCAAATCAAGCTAAAATCAAAGCAAAATTGCAATCAAGCCATAATCCAAATTTAATTGAAAATCAAAAGCCATAAAATCAATTTAAATCAAACAAAAAAAGATAAATCAATTAATTGTGCAATTAATCTAATTAATTACATATTTCAATTTAAATCAAATTTACCCATTCAAGGGCTACACATGGCTAAACATATTAAGTAAATTCAATTATTAAATCCTAATTTTCCCTCAACCACCAAATGGGAGGAAAATGCATCAACCAATAAGATTTAAGGATCAAGCTTGCATGCATCATGCCCAAATCGAATCTCCATCACACATAAGGAGAGAGCATATTGTCCACCCATTTTTTCTCTTTGTCCCAAGCTTTCAGGATAATTCATTTAAATGGTCTCCAAAGGTGGAACCATGGACTTAACCCTAACCTAACCTTGATCAACTCAACTCCACCCCTACCCTTGCCAAAATCTATAAAAGCAAGGCATAATTCCATCAATAATCATCCACAAATATGAGAATAGCACAAAACCTCTTGAAATTTATAGCTAGAAAGGAAAATTTAGAGCTAAATAGGTGTAATTTCATTTGGAATTAATCTTTTAGCATTGTTTATCATTCTTTCTCATATTAGGGTTGTCACTAGTGGAAGCTTGTTGAGGGCTTTGCACTAGCAATCCTAATTAGAGAGCCATAGAGTGCTCAATTGTCATTTAATTTGCTTAATTAGATTTCTATTTATGGAAATTTAGTTTTTATTTTAATTTATTCACAATACTAACCCTATGAAGATTCTTCTTATAGCATACATAAGGTTTCATGTATATCTTCCTCATTATGAAATTTTTTATTATCCCAATAGTAATCATAACTCCTAACCCTAATAAAAATCTTAACTCCAACAATAATATTAACTATGATGTAAACCTAACTCCAACAATAATCCTAGCCCTAACCATGACCTTAATATTTCCCTAACCATGATCTTAATCATACCCTAATCGTGACCCTGATCCTAACCCTAACACTAACCCTAACCCTAACCCTAACCCTATAATGTTCCCTATCTGGTCTTTAGATAGTTGGGACTAATTTCTTTGGATTCAAGAGTCTTTCTCTCTATGAACCCCAATATTGGATTCTCATATGTGCATAATCAATTATATTGAGATGACAATTTTATATAGACAAGTTGTGGTCTCTAGTTTCTCAAGAAATATATATGTTCTTGGTTGCTATCTATAATGTACACAATTGATTGCTTTAAGAATTTCCAATATGCTTGATAACTTCTAATTCTTTCATGCTTGGTATGTGTCTATCCTCTATTGTTTTGTTCTGTTGAGTTATGATATTATATATTCCCTTTTTATGAATAATTATTAATTTATGATCTTTTTGATCAACCAAAACCATTCTATATTTATCCATCCATGATCGAATGAGAGGAATGAAATTATTTTGTGGTTATTGTGATCAGTATAAGTGTATTTATCCTATCTGATCTTCCCAATTGCTAAAGTCTATCCCCATAGATATATCTTGCAACGGAAAGGAATACACCTCTTCACAACCAATTTGGGTTATACCAACAATGTTGATTACTTTATTTATATAATTGCTACCTTCTATTAATTAATCATTGTTAGCAATTGATGTCATTATCGGTAATTATCACTTATTACCTCTTATGATTTGTACTTACAGATCTACACATTGCACCATACATTATTCTTTTGTGCTCTCACTGATCCCTCTTATGTATTGACTATATGTCTTTGATCACTCTGAGAAGTTGGATGTTATGGTCTACATCAATGGACTTTGTGGATTATACCATAGTGATTTATTCTAGTAGTCAACGGTAACGATGCTTGATTTTTGTTATCATATTATAACATCTTTCTTTGACTGACAACGATATATCGAATATAATATTATCGTATTCATCCTTGATTGGCATTGTAATGATCCTCACATTAATTTCTTCTCCCAATTACAATTGTCACAATGTCTACAGTTTGGTGATAAGCCTTGAGCTTGTAACCTGATTAAGATAGTACTCATCTACGTATTTATATTGAGAGCCTTAATCTAGTCGATGAATCCTTAAAGAGATGCAAAGGTCTATGTGATGTGGTTGTCTGGGCTAATCTCCTCCTAACCCCATTATTATCAGTGGTGCCCATCTCCATAGCCAAGTCTTTACACTTCATCACTGACGATATACTAGTTATATGGTATATATTATATTAATAAAGAAAATTATTTATTTATTTATTTTTATGTTCTAATTTTATTACAATATATTTACTATTGTATTGATATATATTGATATATTGATTGTGAATTATATTATATTATTATGATAATATTTTATACATTATCAATTAATATATTATATTGATATATATATTATTTTATTTATTATATTATTTAATTAGTACTTTATTATTTTAATGCTACATTTATTATTTATTATTTATTGTTATATCTTATTTCTGGAAGGGGACATAACAAACCCTAATCCTAACTCTAGCCCTAACCCTAACCTTAAATGTAACACTAACTATGATATTAATCTTAACTCTTGTATCGTCGAAAAATGGAAGCACTTCCATTTAGGAATGGTTTAGCCCTTCGAGTAAGTGGTCTGGGGTCATGTCAAATGCCTTGAATGGGTCTTTGACTAGGATCTAGCTTTTTCCCCATATTTTGCTTCTCTCTCCACCTGTTTCCAGCCTATTTCTGGCACCTTATCCTAGTTAAGGTCAACCTTCTGGGTCAATGTTGACCTTGACCCTGACCATGGGTCCAGATTTTAAGTCCTGAAAGTTTCTCGATGTCGGGTTTCAGAAAGTTTATTTTCCTACTTTTGGATCGGCTATTTTAGGCTTCAAAATGATAAACTCTTAAATGATATTTAAATTAGGTCCACTTCCAAGAGTAAAGGCTTAAATTGGAATTTAATTCTCCTATGTCGACCTCTCTAGAAGTTTGTGCCCTAACTTGTATAAAAGGAAGCCTTCTTCCTCTCATTTGCACATCCACCATCCATTGAGTTCAAACATAAAGCAGAATCAAGTGATCAAGAAATCATCAAGCAAGAAAGAAGGAGGAAGAAAGAATTCAAGCATTCATTCATCCTCAAGCATTCAAGCATTCAAGATCCAATTCATCAAGGAGATCCATTGATAGCCATTGAAGGATTCAATATCTATGGAGCCCCTTTGTTGAAGATTTCTCCATCCATTCAAGATTCTTCCTATTCCAAGATCCATTCAAGATTGGTGTTGAAGATCTAATGCAATTGATTTGAGACATCTTACATATAATTATACATTCATTTGGAGCATCCATACTTGTGGATTCAAGGATTTGAATCCTCCACAAGGGTTTCAACATAAGGAAGGTGAATTATTCCATTTACTTTGTTTATTGCTACAATTTTAATTATATTTCAAAGTTAATTCCAACACTGGGGTTTGACCAAGGCAAACCCCTCATCCAACAAACAAAACCCTTTTTCTTGTAGGTACAGGTGTGGGACAATGAATTATAGATCAGATCTGAATACCCTTTTCGATGAACTTTCAGGATCCGCAAATAGAATTTTCATCGAAGCAATGCCAGTCAAGGTTGACATAAAGGGGTACGATTATGCCCCGGGGTAAGATCTTACCCCTGTCTTGGTTCAAGGTTGATCTTTCTCAGAAAAGAAGAAGGTTTCTGGGTTTTCTTTGTTTCTGTGTTTCCAGGCCAGATTTGGTTGCATAAATTCCCGAAACTAATTACAGACACCAGAAAACAACATTTTCTAGATCTGTAATATTTTGAGGTTAGTATTTGTCTTCAAATTCAATTAAGATTTCAATACATACTTTCTATAACAGAATGTAAGGTTTTTTCCTTTCTTCATATTCTCCATCGATTGATTCATTTGTGCATTAATCATTTCCTTGTGGTTAATCAATTGGATTTTTCCTTTGGGAATTTGGTTTTAGAAGAAGATCTTACATTACCCCATACACACAATCATATAATCTATTCAATACCCTATTAATCAATCATATTCCATACATTATATTTTGATGCTACCCCCTTTTACCCTATTACATTTTGGTGAACCCTCAATAGACAACTCTTTCTCTTATGGTGTTAGATCTTGCGTGTATTAGATTTCTTTTATGTGTTTGCATTTCATATAAAGAAAAAATACAAAAACATTCATTTCTTCATGCTTTGCGTTTTCCTAGTTTAGTTCATTTTCATTGTATTGGTATATGAGCTTTACTACCTCTAGTCCTACTTATAATATTCCGGTTAGAATCAGTCGTAGACTTATGTGTGCCTTTGATCTTGAGTCTTCCTCTCCTTTCCTTAGGATTCCAGATGACAATTTGATATTCATGATTCCAATATTACTATGGAGCATAACTCTTCTCACTCATCTCATGATGATGATGATTCTTTAAGATTTCCTCCTGAACAAGTCCAAAAACTTTCAACCGAACTTGACAAAATGGGTAATTGGCTTATTCAAGAAAACCATAATCAAGATTATATTCAAGCTATAGAGGCTCTTAATAAATTCCTTCGTGATAGTGATCAAGGTGTTAATCTCTTGTGTGGTATTACTCATCTTGTGCATTTAAATGTTAAACCTTTAGCTCAAGAAGCTCAAGAACTAGGATTCACTCCTCTTGTCACTAGTGTGGAATCTTCTTCTATTCCTTTACCTAGTATTCCTACTTATACTCCTCCTTTAGTGACTATGATGGTTCCCTCTCTTCCTATGAGTGTTCCTCATGTTTCCCTCCCTACTTCACAACCTTCTTATCATAATGTTCCTTTTACCTATTCTAACCCTCTTCCAACTGTGGTTCCAAGTGTTCCTCTGGTTGTGTCTTCCATTCCTACCGCTTCATACATTTACCTAGTGTTTCAAATCTGTATATGCCTCCTATTTCATCTAATGATTCCACAATCATTAGTTTGGCTAAAATTGTGTCCTCTTTACAACAACAACTTGCATCCTTAACTCAATCCAAGTTTAGCATTCCTACATGTGACATAGGCTATCCCTAG